>JABXJD010000007.1:3165000-3895000 GCA_013375575.1 Percina caprodes | reverse complement strand
TCAGTTCACATTCAGACTCTACTCAGAGGGTTAAATGGCGTGCTGCCATGCCTCCATTGACCATGAAAAAGATCACAGTCTGTCCCTATTCCCAGAGGAAATGGCTCTGTAAGAAGAGTAACATTTCTTCACTTTATCTCTCCTCGCTGTATCTTATTATCTGCGTGCCTCTCATTCCTCACATCCTTTGTGTTCATATCGCCGGCATGTGACAAGCTTTGCCCTGCCAATGAGATAGCTAGCCCCTTCCTTCCTGTCACAAGCCTCAAACAGCAACAATGAGTTTGCCCTGCACAGAGCTGACTCTTCATCCAGTCAGCTTTTGCACCAGCAAGAAAGGTGAAGCTTTTCATGATAGAATATCCTGTGTGTTGAGTTGACCTAAACAATTCAAAAGAGAGAATACAACTTAAGTATTAACAGAAAAAAAAAACACACGCATACATGTTGCATTTTAAGACGTAAAAATGTGCACCAATATGCTGACATTCACAAATGTGTACAGACATCCGATTACTGAAAAACACCCAGGCCTGACAAATGTTAAGCACAAAAATTGGTTATGAAAAGCAGAGACAGATCATTGTAATTATCAGAACCAATACTCTCCATGGAGAACTTTTTTCCCAAGCAACAAAATAACAAGTGACACCAGCCAATCCAATGTCTTGCCACGGGGTTTCCATAAGTCTTGCTAAGTTAATTCACTGATGAGATTTTCTTTAGACCTCCACAAGTAATGATACGGGATTTGAAGACACACTCACAAATCGTGCTGAGCATTGTGCTCTAGGGGATTTACAAACTGCAGTACATATTTTTAATAATTTCTGTGTCCTGTTTTACATTTAAAAAACTAAAAACCTTGATTTAATCTATATTTCTCATCAATCCTACTCAATATTCCAAAAGTCCTTCTGCAGTAAAGCATCACAGTAGGACACTAAAAGTTTTCTGACATTTCTCGGCTTGGTCCCCCATGACCTATCATCTACTGTTATTTCATAGTATGAAGACCATGATGTCGGCCATATGCAGAGAATTTATCAAAATCACTGTTACCTATGAGGAACCCTCTAGAAGATGACAGCCCCAGTACAATACTGAGTACAGCTTCATGCTTGTATTTTCTTTAAGTTGACACATATACTGTATGTAGATGAAAACAGAAAAATAAGGCTGATTAAAAGACTAACTTAAGTGTATTTAAGTAATCCAAGTGTATATAAAGTTTTGATTACATTAATAAAAAGGGAAACGCAGTAAAAGCAGCTAAACTGGTTGACTTTGAGACATTTCTTACACTGATAAATAAATGCTGATGAATTAAACTCCTCTGCTCTATGGAAAAGTGTCACCTAAAAAGCAAATGAAGTAAACACTGAAACCTCAACACCGACAGGGACAGTCCCCCCACCCCGTTTACATGGGTTTCCTGTACATAACCTGCCACACACATTTAGCAACTTATTTTAACCCTGATAGAGATTGTCGACTGAGATGAGCGGGGCGGAGGCTTGCTGTCGGTGTGCTCACTTCCTGGACAGCTGCGCCCAACACAACCACCCCACCACCCCCTTAAATCTCTCTCTTCCAGCTGAAGCAGCATAAAACTGTTCATTATAAGGAAGAGCTGCCACATCTTTGACTGGCTCTTACGGCCTTCTCTGTGCATCCTGTCAGGATATCCAGGAATCTGGAGTCTTAAAGAGCATCAAATAGGACGAATGTCATTTCCCTCAACAGCTGCAAGCAACACACAAGGATGTATGGAGCGTGTGGAGCCGTTTGGTTAAAATAAGAAGCAATTTTGCCAAACATTACCTGGTCACAGCTTTTCAAGTGGGAGGATTTGCTGCCTTACTTTAGGGCTGCAACTAATGATTTTCTCAATTCACCATTTTGTCTATAAAATATATGTAGCAGTTAATTTGTCATCTTTAAATTCTTGTTTTTTTCTGAACATCAGTTCACATCCTAAAGATGTACAGTTTACAAACACATAAAACGAAAGCTGCAAATTCTCACATTGGAGAGCCTGAAACTAGAGAATTTTTGGCACTTTTGCTTGAAGAATTAATGAAACGATTAATTATTCTGTTGATTGACTTATCTCAGCTTCTCTTCATTTTAGCTTTGTGATGGTAAACTGAATATCTCAGAATCATGGAACTTCTGAACACCTACCATTACAAGTGAGCAAATTTAATCTGCCAATGAGGACTGTGTGATACGGTAGAAAGCTCCAGAACAAGCTTCTATGTGGACCCTGAGTGCAGATTGTTTTTGCACTGGTGGTTGAATAAAACTTGGGCGTTATAAAATGGTCATGACCAAATTATACAATTCTGACATTTTACAGATCAAATAATTGGGAAAACTATTGACAAAGAAATAATCCTTAATTACAGCTCTAATATGGGAGCTACTTTGCTTTTAAAAAAACAACAGCTCAAAGTCTGTGGTGGACAAACTGGTTGTTTAGTTAATTAAACCAGCCTCATGTTTGTGAGAAAGAGTACAAACCATTCTTGTAAATGCCATAAAGAGATATACTCCTCTTGTTTAATACTTCTATAGATGTGTGGAGATGAGCTTAAAGAGCACTGTGGCTGCTTGTTTTTAGAATAAACCTTTCTATACCTACTTGAAATACAGAGCAAATACATGTACTGCAAAAGAATCAAATTCTATACTGCATAACTGACACTAGATGGCATCACACGCCTCTTCAGTCCACATGGATCCAAAGAAAGGATGTGGCTGTATTGTGAACAGCTCCACTTAAAAGTAAAATAGGATACTTCTAGTGAAGCCAATTTAACTATTAGCACTATAAAATCATGACAGTGTATTTTTATGCTCTCATGAATGTCATGAATTCAATGAATTTTAAAATCTCCAGTTCTTACCAGCAGTTCCCGTGGTGTGATGGAGTTGTCTGTGTACATGCAAAGTTTTTCTGCTGATAGCTGCCTGCAGTCTTTTAACTTGGAGGCCAGGAATATGCACACAGCTCCCAAAAGCTGCAAATAACTTTTTCTTGTGGGCATCACTGCTAAAAATCTGTCTAAATAATTGATTGCTAAAGGGAAGACATCTTCATTACTCTTCTCCTCTTCACACACCTAAAATGAGACAGAAATGGAACAGAAAAATTAGCATCTGTAAAATAATAAAAATGTAAACTAAAAGAGTATTTATGCTTTAAAGCAAATGAGCTTTAGATGGGGGGAGGGAGGGCGTGGGGGTTTCAGAAAAACGTTATTTTTCCATGCTATTGTTGTCTTAAGGTTAAAAGGTTAAATCCCTAATTTCCATATCACTTAGCAAAGCCAGGGCATGGCAGAAACAAATTAGTTCAATAGGAAGTTGTTAAGCAAAACGTCGCCATTCAACTCCTCTTCCTTGTTGGGGCTTGTCTCTTTAAAAAAATATGTAAAAATTAAAATATATCATCGAGAAGCTTTACAGCGTGTGCACAATGTTAACAAAGTGCGTTAAAATAGTTTCCGACAGTTAAAAAAAAAATGAATTTAGCAAACATGAAGTGATTTTTATCTTCAAAATGAAAGTGGTTTTGCATGCACGTTGCCCGACCAAAGCCAACGAGGTTGAGCCATTTAAAAAAATTAATAATAATTATTATAAATGGTAACTGTCGGTTTTTCGATTATGTAAATTAAGATTAACTTCCCCTCTCACGCATGAGCTAGCTAGTTAGCAAAAAGCACCAACTTTGTAACTGTTAATCAATGTCAATATCTAGCTAGGCTATTTCTTTGAAGCCGAATTTTCTTCGTGGTGGAATTTCCGACTCTCCCACGCCTTTGGTTAGTCATTCTCGTTCAATTGTCAAATAGGCTAACATCCATGACAACTCTCTGAACTAAAACACACACTTTATGAGCCAAAATTAGCTGTTGTGTGTCAACATGAAAAAAATAAATAGCTAAAGTAGTTAGCTTATCAATGCATAAAATGCCCACAAACCTCGTGCATCCAACCTGCAACCATTCGTCTCATATAAGGCTGAATATCCTTCTGGACCCGCTGGAAATAAGAGCATTGAGGTAAAAACCTGTCCTCAATTGTTAATAAACTTTGCAACACTCTGTCATCATAGAGGATAATCGGGTCAGGCTGGGCTCTAACGGGTATGTCCGACTCCAGGCAATAAAGCTCCATGACTCGGCCCCCTTCTCCCTCCCCTCCACTTTTTTTGTTGTTTTTTGTGGCTAAATAACACAAATAAAAAATAAATATTGTCACGATGTTGTCGACAACGGACAAGAAGAGAAGGAGGGGAAGAGCCCAGGATAAAGCATGAGGCTGAGACTGCTGGGTATGCTCCAGTCCCACTGCCTCTCAGCTTTGCTTCTGCGATCTGCGCTGCCTGCTCGGAGTGAAACCGGATACAACGAGGACGACATCCGGCTATAGCTTTCAAAATAAAAGCCGATGTGACAGAAACCCCACAAACCCCTCTCTGCTCCACTAGGAACTGTTTGCTTGCTTCACTTTCTTAACAATAGCCTACTTTTAACAATAGGCTACTTTTAACAATACTTTTAAAAGACTCGAGGACCGTCCGAACATGACGTAGGTCTTAGTTTAGAATAGAGCTAGTTTGTACATAATTTGAACTACTAGGCTACTAATAATAATAATAACATTATTATTATTATTATTATTATTATTATTATTATTATTATTATTATTATTATTATTATCATCGTCATAATATGATCATAATAGAAATTTAAAAGATTAAATTAACATTACAACTACTAACATGTTGAACCGTTAAATTAAATGTATTAGTTTTATATATTATACAATATATTAGGCTAGGCCTACCATTTATTTTTTCTTTACGTAAAAAAAATTTGTAAAATTCCAAAACCCAGTCATGAGGGCATCTCACCAACAAAGGAAATACCGCATTGACAACTAAAATTCTGTTTAGTTTATTACATTTATTTCTCAGGGGCCATGTACAAAAACATTAATCAATCAGCCAAAGAGAAGAGATACTTGGTACTAAACTAAGCTACTGTGGTCCCTACAACTAATGCAATTCGTTTAAATTCAAAATACAATAATTACTAAATTTAATTTAAGAAATTTAATCAAATTAGATTCAAATAATGAAGAACAAAAAGCAGAATTATAAAAAAAAATTAGGTTATTTATGAAAAAAAGTAGCATATAATGAGAGGTGGACTATGATGATGACATGTCTGATCAGAACAGAATAATTATGAGATACATGAATTGCTGGGGGCAAATACAATACTAATGCTAGAAAGTAGAAATAATAGCTGTGGTAATACTTACCATACACAAATCACTACAGTTATAATGCAGTTGTCTTGCCATCAGCTGGGCCCCCTGAAAGAATATTGCTCATATTGTTTACATTATTGTATGCAGCTTATGATACAAATCAGCACTTAGTACTGTCTGCCATTAGACCTGTATATCCTCAACCCAGATGGTCCGACATATGTGAGGACCATGCAAATCAGGGACTGACTGCAAATAAAATGACAGGGCCTCTTATTAATACTCTCCCTCACAAAGCTAACAAGCTAACTGTAGCTAACAGTAATACACCAGATTAAAGCCAGAAAAGTTTAGTCTGCAGTGGACCATCCATGCAGACATAGTTACCACTGCTAGCTTATAGGCTACCTGCTATTCAGTTTTAATAGGATAATGACATGTCTCTCATTTAACTAACATTTCACTCATAACACTGGATTCCCCATCATTTCTTTGCAGCTGCATTGATTTCATTGTCATTTTAAACACTTAGTACGCAGGAAAAATTAACTAACAAGACAAACCACACTTACAGTGATTGAATACTAATTGAGGACATCAGATAAATCTATCTGCTAGGAATAAAATGACTAGAACGGGCAACAATATTGAAGTTAGCTGGTTAACTAGCTGGTTTATGTCTCCTAGCTAGCTAAGCTTTATTCTGGTTAGCTGCTGTTGTCCAAAGCTAATCACCTGCAAAGAGAAGCTATTGTATATTTTTGAAGAGTACCAGCCTCTTTTTATTTTTACAACATTTTTCAGTGTGGACTCTATGACATTAATGATTTCTCTGCCTGATTTGTCATCGGCACGACTCTAGAGGTGTTGGTCCACAGGCTACTGTAATATTAAGTTGATTACACCATGGTCTCTTTGCCAGTTTGCAATTTGGTCATAAACAACCAAGATTCCTGTCGTTCCTTGAATTTTTGACATTATGAATTAGCCTACCTGCTCTATTCAAGGAGCTAGCAGGGTAAAGCTTGTTTGACGCCCCATCCAATTGATTTGGACATTTGTGTTCTCACACGTAGCTCCTAATAGGTAATGTCTAGATAAGTTAAGGGTTGCAGTGCATGTGTGAAAGGGGCTTATGATGAACATTAGATCAGCTTAAAAATCAACATGTTAGCATGCTGACATATTCATTTAGCTCAAAGCACGGCTGTGTTAGTACAAAGTTAAGCCTCCCAGAAACGTTAGCATGGCTGTACACGCTTGGTCTCTGGTATCTTGGTACACAGCGGCAGCTTGTTTTTAGATGTTCTTTATTGTAAGTGTGACCACAGGTTCACTATTTAATAGGCTAATGTGTAATAGCCCTTGCTTAAAGTCAGTAAACAGCCTCTCTGGTACAATTGGTGCTTTTAATCAGGTCATAGTTGTGACACATGTGCTGCCATGTGACATATTGTGATGTTGTCCACACCCTTTGCCATAAGGATGTTGATTCCTTTCCAGGGAAAAGTTTTCCTTAAAGGAAGTCCTTTGGCATGGTGGCATGCCAAAGGATGAGAGTATGAGCATTGACATGTAAATCTACAGAGAGTACTTGTGGTGTCTCCAGGATGTCTAAATGTTATTTTGTCCTTCTTAGACATGATCTAATGTGAATAAGGTAGGATTATAATAGAAGAGGACGTCGTGAAGTCAACAACCTTTCACGTTTGATCTCTGAAGGCCATTTCACTTCCGTGTGTTTTCTCGGTGCAGTTGTAAGTGCTAAATTCCTTATCAAATGCATCAAAACATGCACAAATAAACCGTTCACGCATCTAAATTTGCTGCTTCCGATCATGTGTAAGCATATTTACAGTCAGTTCAGCTGAATGACAGGAGCTGAACTGAACCACTTCTTGCTGGAACGACTTCACAAACTCCCCCCTTTCACAGTCGCCACCAAAGAGCTGAATGAGATATGGAGTTTCATTGAGAGGAAAAAAAGAGAACTGTGGAGCTATTATGAGAGCAGACTGTGAAGTGAGAGTGGGAACCGTCTCTGAGGGAATGTCAAGGTTAGCAAGATTAGTTCTACTTCAAAGGAGGTGGGTGTATGTTTGAGAGGATTCATCTTAAAATTGAGATTTAATGTTAGAGGGTTATCCCTTTGTCTGTTCATGGAGGGTCTGACAAATCCCTGGGTCAGTGTTTTGTCCAAAGGGGGGTCTCTCCACAAGAAGCCAAAGAAGCCTACCATACCAGACAGTCAAAGCCTGCAACTTGAGGGTAAGGAAAAAGAGGTGTTAGACAGATAAAGCAGCCTTACCCTGTTGCTGCTGTTTGTGCATGTGTCCTATGATAACACATGTCAGCCACTATCACACACTCCGGGCAGCACAGAGGTAACAGAGAGCGCCCAAAGCCCTGGGAAAACGTGGAGGAGCGTGAAATCACCTTGATCCAAAGATTCCTGCTGCATACCAGTCCACTGAACCCACCAGAGCACAGGGGCCCGGAGATGGGCAGACTGCCACAGATCAAGAGAAAGAGACAAAGACAGAGAAAGAGCGAAGAGGGTGATTGTCAAGATCTTTAATCCCAGAGATTGGTTTGAAGCTTAACATCATTTTATGTATTTCCTGTTCCAGTCGCTCCATTAGGGAGGCCTCTCTCAGATATAAACACAAGATTTACTTTTACATGTCGGTTTCAGGGCCAAGCTTGATTACAGGTTGCCCATGTGCTCTGAGTCAAGCTGGCTGTTTGGGTTTACTGACAGTAGAAAGAGGATGCTATGGCTGGAATGCTGGGGTGTGAACACTGAACACTCCTCCCAGTGCTGAGTGATAGCTCAGCCAGTAGAGATGATAAAATGGCTTCTGTCTGTCACATGGTTGCAGAGTGTATGCTTTCACATCAACTGATTACACCCCACTGGAAGTGGACTAAACACCCGTTCCCAAACTTCAAAAGCAGGCAACATAAATGTTGCTCTTTCACATGCTATTCTTGTCAGGCTATCAGCAGCGTGAAGCGGGCCTCTATCTCGAATGTCACACATCAAAGCTGTCCTGTCACTGCCACTCACTGCGGAGTGGCTGAGGAAAAAAGTGGGAAAAGAAGGTGCTTTCCAGAAAAAAAGTTTAGCAATTAATGTGCAGGATCTGAGAAATAACTGTTTGATGCACCACTGCTTCTCTACCCACCATCTCATAGTTATATTTTGGTGGATGTGTAAATCCCACTTCCTTAATGCTTGACTAAGCCCCACCTTCAATCCTTAATATGTGATTGGAGGCCCTGTGGTGCGGGTGCAACCAGCTAATTTGTACTCGACTACGCAGTGAGATTAAAAAACATCAAATCAGCGCAGGAAAAATAGGGTGTTTTCCACACTGTGTCGAAGGAATGTTGTGGCTAAACTGAAAGCCATCATTCAAACTGAAATGCCAACATTTGAGGAAACAATGACGGGACAGATAGCAACATCCGGGCTTGCTCTTTAGTTGTCTGGGTCATGAACACAAGAGGGTTTCTTTTCTACAATTTGGGCCTTGGCCACTGCTGAATCTCCCCCCTCCTCCATTAAGTCTGTATACAAGTCTGACGTCCGGCAGCTTGCATCCCTCACTCCTACCAGAGCCTCTGAGAACATTGCCCTGTTCTCCTGAATGCACTCAGGAGTAATAGCAGACAGAGGAAGGGAGAGGAAGAGGGTACACTTTAAACAAAAGGGGTTCTATAAGATGCCAGAACAAAATCATCTACGCTGCTGCTGTAAAAAAGCATTCAACATTTTGAGAAATACACCTTCTAGCAGGGAGTTAGATAAGAAGATTGAAACCACTCTCCTGATGTGATACTGGTATCGATGTTCTCATCTTACTGTCCGCCAAATAGCTATTAAAACTTCCTTCCCAAAAGGTCAAAGTTTTGTTGTAACAATGTATGAAATTTCCTGAATTTGCATTATGAGAACTTTCGTCAAAAGTATATATCCCTATCCAAAGCCATTGAAGAACACTAACTTTTCTATACATGGGGGGTGGGTAGGGACACTTGGCACAAAGGGGAAGCCTGGATTAAGTCATTAGCAGCAAGCAACATAGGTTGGATTTTAATTGGGTGAGATCACATCCTCTCCATTTCACAGTGAACAAACCTCATGTCTAGAAGGAATCACTTAGATATCTGGATAAGATGAGTTTAGTGTCTGTTCTATCCCTGCATGCCAGACTTTAAAAGAAATGCATTGAAAGTAATGTCCATGTTCACGGTATGAGAGCTCGATGTGTCTGCAAAAGAGAGTGATGTTCTTCATGTGAGTATACGGCTAGATTTCAGACTCTTATATAACTCTGCCGTGGGGGCCCCCATGTTCTGTTCCAGCAGTCGACTCTAAAGTTCCCCCAGCTTTCCTGCTCATTTGCCTCACATCACACAGATGTCTCAGGGCGGTGCAGAAGATGGAGGGATGGCTGGGCCGGGGCCAACAGGCATCGGCTGGCTGTCACAAGAGAACAAGTGTGTGTGGTTAGAGATTAGGGAAGCAAGGACACAAACAAAAATTCCGGTGGAGGAGCTCCTGTGGCAGCTGTGGTTTTCTGAGTGCAAAGATGCTGGACAACTGGAGCAAACCGATTGGCCATCGAAGACAAGTGGGTGTGTCCTGGCAGTGTCTTGCTTCCTCTGTGTGATCTTAAATGAGAAGAGTGACAATTCATCAGGGACAGGATGTCCAATAGGAAGGCAGCTCCCAGGGTAGACTGAGGGCCTTGCAGCTGGCCACTCAATGACCGTGGATCAAACAAAAGTTAGTCTTTAGCTTTATGTCCTTTTTTCAAACACTCTCTGTGCCCATAGACAAATGAAACATTAATCACCAGCAGAGGACTACGAAGTTTCCAGTAAGTCATTCAGTGTTAGTTTATTTTAAGCCAATGGGTCTCACTGTTCCACAAATAACATTGCTTTCTTCGTCTATTCACTTCCTTTCGACTCTGCAACATTTCCACCCTTGCACACTTACATTTCCCTCCTGAGAGAGAGGAGGAAATGGGGGGCCTCGCAATGTGAACGAAATCTCTTTGAAAGTGGCTCTAGTGAGGCGATATGCTCCTTATAAATGTTGAGCAGGGAGGAATTCAGGGGCAGACTGCTGGGGCCTGGACTGTCTGGGAGCTGCCTGGTGTTTTCCTGTGTGTGATGCATGCTAACCCTGGGCCCCCTCGACTTCAGCAGCGGCATAAAGAGGCCTCTGTAAGGCTGAGTCAGCTCCAACCTTAATTCACCTTATTGGTCTCATTGCTTGACTAAATTTAGCAGGTGGACTCAGAAGGTCTGTTTACCCCAAAAATGTCTCATGCATTCAAACAGATGCATGGAAATCAACATGTTATCAGTATGGGAGCTGGAGCCTGCCACAGCAATGGTTGGCATGTAGTGTAGAAAGAATTGAATTGAAGAATTGTTTGGTCCCTCTCTGAATCGCAGTGAGCTTACCAACAATACATTTCGTGGTGAAATTCAACGTGTCCCTACTATATTGTGTAATTTAGCATGCCAGATTAAAAAAGGACAAACAGGGGCATACTATCTGCAGGAAATGCCATGGTATAAGTTACAGTGATGGAGTAGTCAGGAGGTGGATGACAACATCATTCTCTTCTTTCCAGTGGACGAGCCAACCTGCCTAGTGGTGCCCAGACCATTAGCTTAAATCTGTATCCACTAGGGCGTTCCTGTCTCTAGCAATGTCAAGGGATTTCACATACTGAGCAACATAACTTAAATCATCTCATCTCTCTCTCTAAGTGCAAGAATATGAGAAACACCAATAGTAATTGGCCCATCCTCTGATATAAACATTAGATTCATTCAAAGACTCTTCCAACAAATTACACTGTTAAAGGAATAGTTTGACATTTTGGGAAATTAACTTTCTTTCTGAAAATTGACACCACTCCACATTGTCAATGACACTGTCCATTGCCAAGAAATAGTCTGGCATCTCCATTAAATGGCAAATTGTAGTTTTAAACTTTGATTTATACTCAGGTTAAATAAATGAGATAAGCATGTCAATTACTGAGCTTGAAGGATGCTGGTAGGCAGATTTTGCTACCTTCAGATAGAGTACACTAGCTGTTTCCCCGTTTTCAGTCTTTGTGCTTAGCTAAGCTAACTGGATACTGCCTCCAGCTACATATTTACTGTACAGAGATCTTCTTATTGATCTCACAGAAATAGAGGGTATGAGTGTTTTCCCTAATATGTCAAACTATTGATGTAATAAATGTCATTCTTCAACTGTAATGTGTCATCTTAAAACAGTTTAGTCCGCATTTTCCCATGTCTTTTGCATTGTACTTTGGGTGCAGCCCTTTTTTTGTTCGGAAAGCACAAAATCCAGTTGAACAGGCTGAGCTTTAGTTAAGACACAGACAGAACACAAAAAATACTTCCACCCTAGACAAAAGCAGTTGAAATCAAAACCTGGTGATTAGTTTTAATCAAATAACAGCCTTGCAGACCCAGATACCAGGGCTTTGTTAGCGAGCTAAAACCTCACCGAACTGTGAGAGGTGGATAAGACTGATCATGATACAACATGTTACGCACAAACAAAATCATTTCACACTCCTGGAAACAGGACATTTGATTCAACTTAACATTCCCACTAGGTCTTCCTTGTTTAGCAGACTATTAGAGCTGTTAATGATAGTTACCACCCAGGAGAAAACTTTTTCCTCCTTGCCTAAAGCCTACCAAGAGAAACTCATTGATTCTTCCCACCAAAAGTCTGGGAGGAACAGGGCATATTCTAGTAGTTGCTCAGATGTCAGCCCACTCTGGGAAAGACGAAGGTTCACAGTGCTGCTGTGGTCTAAAGCTGCGATGATCCAGTTGATCCTCGGCCACAGCTTCCCAGGACCGAGGCCTCGTCCCCAAGGAGCTCTGCTGAAGTTCCAGCAATGTCATTCTGCAACCTCAGCACTGTCCATATTGGGAACCCATCCCAATTGTAATGACCTACATACTGCATGCATACATGCATGCAAGACATCACATTACACAGTAGACATAGAGCGCAAACAAAGAGGGGTAACAACAACCTGTAAGCTTTTGTTTAACATTGCTAGTGGCGTGGATGGATGCAGTGGATGGATAGCCCTGAAATTTGGTATAGACATTTGTGATCCTTAGAGGATAAATCCGATAGGTCGACAATTGTTGGATGCATTGACATAGATATTTGAAAGGTCCCTACAGGATAAATCATGACTTTGGTGATCCTCTGACTTTTACGTTTAGTGCCACCAATTAGGTCAGAGTTTTCACTTATTCAGTGAAATATCTCATGGCTCTGCAGACAATGAATCCTAATTACATTAGTGATTCCCTGACTTTTCCCTCTAATTTCATTTTTTTTTTTTTGTGTATGAACCAATCTGCAAAACTAACATCATTTCCATCAGCCTCAGCTGCATTTTGTGTTTAGTGCTAGTCAGCTAACATTAGCATGCTAACACACCAAACTAAGTATACTACATTAAACATGCTAAACATCAGCCTGTTAGTATTTTCATTGTGAACATGTTAGCATGCTGACATCAGCATTAATTTAGCTTAAAGCTGCTAGCTTAGCTTTGATTTAGCCTTGTTTTAAACAAGGATGTATAGTTTGTCATTCTATAAAGACAGATCCTACAATAACAGCCTCCAATAGAGTGTGGTATTGTGCAAAGACTCCCCTTTTCAGTGTCATTATAAAACTTGCAAATATTCCATTCTCATGAAAATCGAGGGAGAACTGGCTGCTTCCCAAACAACCTAGGATGCCTTTATTTCCAAAAGTTATGTAATCATTGATAACAGGAAGTAGTGAGGCATATGTTATGGTTAGAGCCACAGTCAGAGCTCAAGCCCTTGGTCAGGATTCCCACTGTCACTGAGGAAATGAAAGCACAGGGAGGCTCTCTTTATGGTTAGCCCATGTAGACATAAATACTCACTGGGAGAAGGAAGATTTTCAATTGGACTGCAGAAAAACTGATGACTGGGCAAAGAACAAATTGCACAAGAAGATGAAATAGTCAAATAGAATGATCTCCAAAAGCTGTACAAAGCCACTGAGACACACAATGCAGCACTGGATTCATTCTCTCGACCTGGTAAAAAAGCAAACATTCTTGAGGAATGTGTGAAATGTGCAGCGTGGGAGGAGAGGTTTGACACATGCGGCTGGTTGCGAGACATGAAAAGTTGCCAGGGCTTTCAAGGTGCGGCTCCTCCCTTCACCCTTTGCTGTCCCGACTGTCAAATTTATATGTGTTCTCAGATGTGAAGGGGTCTGTATATGTTTGCAATCTGTAGGGTTTTCTGAGTTCAGTTTCAGGCTTACAAATACAGTGATAGTGAAGGGTATCTAAGATCACGCTTGGCTGCAATATAATCTATACTGCCCAACAAAGTCAAACTGCACTATTAGCACATTACATAAAAATTAAGTTAAGGCCAGAATATAACTTTTTTACATCTTACCTGACCATATAACAATTATTATGCCAAGGAAATGTGTAAGGGGGGGGGGGGATGCTAGCTAGTGAGATAGCTTTAACAAAAACTAATTTACCCACTTTTCCATTGATCTTGTAATTGAAAATATAAAAACAATAAGAAACAACAATACATTTGGTTTGTAGATACTGTGTCCTTGTGCCCTCTAGGTTGCCCAAACTTTACTGCTTATTTCCGTCCTGCTAGATAGCAGACATTGCAGAGATGAGCACGGAAAACGAATATCAGTTAAGTCACCTGGTTAGGTTCAGGTTATTGCTGTGACAGAAAGAATATGTCAGGATTGTAGACTATCACAGTTCAATGGAAAGGAACAACAAAGGTATCAAAGGCCAACAACAGCTGGGTCTGCTTCCTCCAGAGAGCAGTGTTTGATGGATGGGGAACATGATATAGACTTTTCCACTGTGCAGCCACACATGCCTACATGATATTGGATATTTCACTGCACATGTCCAGTCTGGACTAAATATCCTAACATGACACACAGACGCGTTCTTAAAAAAAATGAAAAGGACACGTGTCGTTCTTGTCCAAGTTGTGAAATGTGCTTCTTTCTCTTCTTACAGATAAGACGCTCAAATATATGTCATTCAATTGCACATGAGGGAGAAAGTGATAACACATTCCCTTATGCTATAATCATTTCCTCCCGCCGGCGCAGTTCCGGCTTTGACAGCTAGCTCACCAGCTGAGAGGCAGAGAGGATGTACTGAGAAATGTGCACTAGCAGCAGTAAAAAAAGAAAAACATGGGAACTTCTCCTCTTAAGTTCACATTTGATGTCAAGCTTTGACCAGCTCTAAAAGGAAAGGAGTTTACATGGCCACCATTCCATTGAAAATGAACCTTCTGTCCCCAAATGATTTTTGATAGGAAGTGAAAAAGATAAGTCATTATTGTCATAGTGAAGGGTTTCACACCAGCAAAACCAAAGTTATTGTGTAAATGCTTCCACAAACACTTCTCTCTCGATTTACAATACACGTAGGGACACTAAAGATGAGGATTTTCCAAGTTCTGTGTTATTAGTACAGTTATTGCCTCTTATATGCCAAATATATGTTGAATATTATATATTTTTTTAATATTAAAATCCCTCTCGTTTTCTCTTCCTGTTACTCATTTCTAATTTATTAATTTCTGCTGTTACATTAAAGCTGCACTAATCAATATTTAACAATATATGCATAAAATGACTAGGCTATGTGAAGAGTTTTGCATGTAATGCAAACCCACATGAATTATTATACAATTCTGCAATTCCCTTTCAGCTCTAATTAGTGTTTTCAGCTCATTGTTTTAGTTTTACGACCTGCAACATCATAATTTCGTTCAGTCCCTACTTCATTTGGTTTCAAAAAGGCTAAGACCACACAGACTGTAAATATGGACTAGAAATATGACTCAAAATCAGTGACAATATAAATAGCAACATGTTCTTACTCTCAACTGGTGAAATACGGGAGCTTAGACAATGATCTCAGCATTTATACTGAAGCACAGGGCCAACCCAAACTACTATATTTACTAAATGTAACCATACCCTGCACATTGAAAAATTACGCCATAGGGTTACCCAGATAAGTCATTGTCGGGTTTACAGCTTGTTGCGCTGTCCCAAGTGCCCAAAAAATCAATTAATACTGCTTTATGATGAGCCTGCCGCTGGATTTTCTCTATGTCCTCTAAAAAGGGGCTTTAGGGAGCCTAACAGTAAAGACAGAGTGACTTGTGACTTTTGTCGCATGCATCACCAATCTGTATATAATCTATCAGGCCACAATCTACTAAAAATCTGCAGGAAATCCATTAAAGATGCAACAAAAATGGGTATTGTTTTCATCATGGTGACAATACCTATGTTAACTGATTGCAGTGCACAACTTCACAGCTCAGTGCAGTTCATGATATGGCACTGAGAGTGAAAGCATTTCAAGCCTAATTTCAGTGAGTGCAATTTTTTGCTAAGTCAGTCATTTTTGCCCACAGACGCTGAGTTGCATCTCAGCCGTGACAGGAACTCTGATGTTCTCACCACCTACAACTGACACCCATTTATCTGTCACTGATGTGGGGAAACAACAATGGGCAACAGACAGGGGGACGGGCACGTGCCAACATGCTCAGCACTGCACCCTCTTTTGACACAAAAGGAACAAATGTTTTCCCACACAGGCATTGGACACCAAACAAGTTCGTACAACTGTTCTTTAAGATGATAACTGAGAGGTTTATGTAATTCTCCACCTATATAATCAGAAGATCACTACACCTCTGTTTTTTTATACAACCACCACATTGCAGAAGACATGGTGGGATGACTGAACAGCCTCTATAAAAGATAAAGACTGTGTTTTGTTAGAACAGAGGTATCCAACATCTCTGCCCGGCCCATATGCTGTGTGTGAGACTGGCCACAGGGTACAACCAGGTCTCATTCATAGATCCACTGCAACCAATTAGGCTTTACCCACGTTGCCACATCAAATAGCTGCTTAAAAATGGGATTGCATGTTATTGTCCTGCTGATGGGATTTTTGTCTGCAAGACACACATCTGAACCTAAAGAGGTTTAATCTTATTTCCAGATGTTTCATCCTCTGGTCATTATTCACATGTGTTAGAAATTTCAGAATAATGCCTTGTGGAGCTTTACATCATCTATCATCAGTAATGCATCCGCATTGTGAGGCATGTGAATTTCTTCAATACTGAGAAATTGCACACTGATTTCAATATTACAAACAATCACTGGTTCCTCTGCAGGCCAGAGGTGCACCACTTCAGTCTCACTGTAATGGAACTTTGTGTGGGCTGAGCTCATTGACGTCTAAAAAGACTTTTGCAATGTAATTTCTTGGAGAATTGGCACAGTTATCTGAGCAACTACAACAGTGGATTGAACAGCAGATCAAACAGTCTGGCCTGGGGGCGCATTATATCAGATTTCATTTTGAGTTGAGGCCCTTCATTCATTTCTGACATTTACAGTTGGATGGGTGCACCCCTCTTCGAGGCCTCTTGGCTCTCAGTCTGCACTGAGGCCCCACCAGCCACTCTGGAAAAACCCAGTGCATCTGACTTGCATTGCCTGGCTCCACTTGTGTGTTCTGTTTGGCCCGTGCCGCTGGAGGAGGAGAGCGGGCCAATTACCAGCTGCCGCTCCGAGACCAAAATGATGTCATCCTCCCTCTACGCCATAACAGGCTGCAGATGAGAGGGGCTGGGCCTCTCAGCAGCCTTATTCACTTAACGAAAGGCAGGAAAGCATAAAAAAATGGTATTGAATATCCCTCAAAATTAACATTTTTCTTCATCTAAACTCACTTATTATGCATTAAAGTATTCCATAATGCATCACAGACTGTTAGGAGTGCAACGGACTGGAGATAGCAAAGATAATAGCTCACTGTTAGTTTCATGAGCACCTTGTTTGAATAACACTGATAACAGCCCATGAGAAAACAGTGGTAATGCCATTGTGCTTTAGCATTTCACATATGTGAGGCGGAGGTGATATTCAGAGGCAGAACCTTCCATGTGTTATCAACACGCCCCACCTGTAAGGAAAATCACCTGTGTGATATAGTCTACTGTGCCTTTTGTTTGTAGCAACACTCCCTGAATCTTTGGAAAGCCACAGCCAACTGTATCACATATCAAAGCACAGAGTTTAACAAGAATGTTGGTAGAAAAGACAATTTGATACACTAAGATAGAGGCACATGCACTCATTCACACTCAAAACACACAGTCACAAATCTCTGGAGACTACTTAAGTGCTATCCCAGAAGGCCTTGCATTTCCTAGGAAGTCTTGAAGCCACATCAGAGAATCTGAAGGGGCCTATAGGCTGCAACAGATCTCCTCTCATTTCCCCACATACTCCATCTCCAACGCCCCACAACCACACACTACGTATAGACTCTGGAGATGATATATAGCCTGAGCTGATAGCAGGCCACGGCTCAGAGTATAAACAAATGGCAACTTTTACTGTTGGTAGGTGTAGGTGTGCTCATATATATATATATATATATATATATATATATATATATATATATATATATATATATATATATATATACACTGTAGTCCAGTTTTGCTGTGGGTTATATGATGAAGAGAGAGATGGCATTGTTTTATTTCCAAATTCAATAAAACATTTTTGATTAAAGACTACAGCCATGCTAACTGCTGTGTGAGGTTCTATTTAGGCACAGTGGTGCTTTGAGCTAACATGACAATGCTAATTAGCTCAAATGGGAACCTCTTTAGTTTTGCAGGTATTAAGTCATAAACTCACTAAGTACTGGAGAAATTGAAATTACACGTGATGATGACATTAGATGAAAATGGATCATCAAAGTGATTACAATTCATCCGAAGGGTGTCATGAATGTCTGCACCAAACTGTATGGTAATCCATCCAATAGTTCTTAAGACATTTCACTCAAAACCTTCATGGTGGCACTAGAGGAAAGGTCAAGACTCTGGGGACCATGAATTTTCATGGCAATCATCTAATAGTTGTTGACATATTTCAGTCAGAACCAAAAGGATGGACCGACCAACAATGTCGTGCCTAAAAACAATAAACTACAATCTTAGATCAATAAATCCCACTAAAATAAGAAAGAGTCTGGCCTACAAAATGTTCAACTGTCATCTAAAAGTACCTACATTTACTTCAAGTCACTGTGTTTCTCTCCCCCGTGGATGAAGATGCATTATCAGCAATATCTGTTGGTATTTGTTGTGGGAGAGTAAAAAGGCTTTGACAGTAAATTCTCCTTTAAAGCTTCACAAGCCGAGGTTTAAATATGACTCAGGGGCGGATGGGTAAAACGAGGTCAAGCCTTTCCCCATTAGGTGGTAAAATAATGGACTTCATACAGTCCCTTTGCAAATTACAAAGCTAGTAGTGAAATAATTTATGATGAATGAATAGTAAGAGGAGCTGTCATTTATTTTCAGCTAAAATTATAGAAATTTAAAGGGGAGCTGTACAGTTTAGGTTCTTTCATTTTTTGCTTGCAGCTTTTTCTATAGAGCTCCCACTACAGCTTCGGAATAGATGTTTGGCAGCTCCTATGTTTACTTGGGTCTGACTCCTCACTTGGTCAGTCTGCCATTTCCTCTTTCTCTGTTCCACCAATAATTCTTTCCTAGCTTTCTGCTTCTTTTTTGCTGGCACAGCCATGGCGATAGTGTGAAAAACCTGGAAAAACTCCATCGCTATCTTGTTAGCCAGTTCCTGATGGGCGTATGTTTGCAGTGCCGTGAAGCAATTCATTACATCGCGAGACCTGATATCATGCGATACTTCCTGACGCTGAGTCCGGCGACTCGCCGGTCGAAAGTTGCAAGGGTGATTTTTCCACTCACAGGCGCAAGGTGGAGTGAGACAACCACCATTCAACTAAAAAAAAGTCATATAACCATTCCAATGACTCCAAAGCTGTTCAGTTAAGGTAAATTAAGCTAAAAAAAACAACAACAATTGCATACACCTTTAAGGCCTTGACAATTGCAATGTCCTTTATGGCAGTGGCCAAAATAGGACACCCAAATGATAATCCCAAAATGTCTACCTTCTCTTTAAGGGTCCACAAGCCCAAAAGGTTGAGAACCACTGTTTGATTGCATGCTATCTCTCTCTACTGTTGCTATTAAATAAGGAGGAAAATATGCAAGAAAAGGTTTGAGGGGATATGAATACCCACCCAGACATCCAATCAAAGTCTTACCCATCGTCTGCAGAAAGGTTGACTAAACTGTCTGCAAACATGATAAATGAGGGATGTACTGCAGGTATCCAGAATCCTATCATCCTCTTTCATGAGGGTTGACTCCTCTCTGTAAGAAGACCTCTACCTTGTTAATGTGTCTTTGGGTCTGCGCCGTAAAGACTGTGTGAGCTATGCCCCGCTTTGCATTCCTCTGCCATCCAACCTCTGTCCAGGCTGGACTTTCCCACAGAACCCAAAACCCTGTGAATGAGAGTAGGCCTTTGTTTCAGGCATTTTTCATCCTGATCCCAGCAACTTCCACATGGTGGAATGCAACAGGAATGCCAGAGCCAGCTACCTGGCATTAGAGAGTCTTTGTGCGGAAACAGGAGAAGCTGAAGGAGAGAGCAGGTCAATGAGGTTTGACAATGGATAGCTCACTTCTCAAGGTGCCCAGCCCTTATAACTGAGCAACTGAACTACAGAACTAGGGTCAAGTCTCCTAAACATGGCAAGGTGCACCAAGGAGAAGTAAAACAAAACATTGTTTGCAACCAGGCCAGTTTCGCTATAAATGCTCCACCTGTCAGGTCATTCTCCTACTGTGGAAATCATTAACTGCGTGCTGATGTAGCAACTGATTGGCATGCATGCACAAGCACAGCTGAAATGTGTGTCTGCAGCAGTTAACAGGTTGTTGGGAGCTTATCACTAGCTGAGAGCTGGAACGGTGAGGCAGTGGTTAGCCTCAAGGTGTAATTCCATACATTCTTGTATAGTGAGAGGAGGATTTTAATTTGAGGGATGCCATTTGAAGATGAGGATTTATTATGATACTATCTGATGAGGGTTTCTCACAAGTCACAACAAGAGTTAAGTTGAGTGACATTCAACTATGATTGATGTATTCTGAGGTTGATGCATAGCACTGCATAACCAAAACGACAACAAATCACATCATAAACTAGAAGGGCATTTAGAGAGTGCAAACCTCCACCAAGGCATGCCTTATCTCGCAATGATGACGAAAGTGAAAACAAAAATGTGTATCCGCCCCGTGATTCAGATCTGCTCCAAAATGTAAAGGGTCATTCCTTGGCCAATGCTTCACCCTTCCACCAAGTTTCATGAAAATCAGGCCAGAAATATTCCATAATCCTGCTGACAAACAAACAAACAAACCAAACCAAAAACATAACCTCCTTGGCAAAGGCAATGAAAAAAACACTCATACTGGTAGGACCGATGGAGGGGCCACCAGTTTGGAGGTGCACAAATATGATGATGTGCATATCAGAGCAGGAGCTTTGAGACAGAATGCACACACACTGAGAGACAGACAGTTACCTGGGCCCCGTCAGTAAAGCCATTTCACCTGTAACCTGAGCAGCCTGGCTTCTGAAATGATGGCTGATCTTCTCTGGATCCTGAGTCTGTTGATAAGGAGTTGAGATGAAGCGCTAACTGATGTGTAACGACAGAGCTATGGAGACAAGGGTGGGGCATCAGGTCATAAATCCCTGCATGACCACAATTACCAAGGGGCCTGCGCTCACCTCCTGTGAGAACCAATCTGTTACAATCTGAACCATCTGTAACATGCTGCCAAGTCCACTCGGTTGGAAGTCCACTTCATAATAAATATAAATAACCTGACAAAATAACTGAGATTGAATATGCATTATTAGCCACTAAATGGTAGCCTGTTCCCGCCCTCCTACGTACTTCCCCTAAATTTTCATTTTCCTTTCCAGTACTACTTCTGGGTATACAGTATTCTTGGGTTTTCTCAAATCTGTACCGGTCCACTCAGCGAACAGAGGAAGTGGCTGAGAATGATGATGTTAAGGTCATGCGCTAGCCGTAATGGCGGCGGAGAAAGATTCAGTCTGTTATGGCAACCAGAAGTTAAAACCCGAGCAGTAATCTTTGTTGAGTTTTGTTGGTTGCCATGATGTTGTGGCCCTCCTCCCCACGGAGTTCAGGGAAAGTTTGATTTTCCAGCTTGCTCCGTTAGTGGTAAAGGAGTTGGCTAGCAATGCTAAGCATCAGCAATGTCACGACCAAATGTTAGCAATTGGTTACGGCAGACCAGAGTGGCTCTGAGCAGATCCAATAGTTTAAGCTTCAACAGAAAACCCGTCTTCAAGAAAGTTAACACTTGTCAATGGAGAGTGTCCAGGCTGTACAAATGTACAGAGAGCCTAGTAGGACCAGGCTAACTAAATTGTACTGTAAGTTGCCATTTAGAGTTGACCAAAATGAAAGTGAATCACCTGGTTCAAACCAAACCAAACCAAACCAAATTTGAACTGCACTTTTCTTTCCTGTTCACTTATATCATATTTGACCATTCAACATCCCTTTTTCCTAGAAAACTAAGGAGATGTTGTATTTATTAGGCTCAGACGGGAAATAATCTCGGGGCGGAGCACTGAAAATGTGAAAAGAGGTAAACTTTGTGTTGTTTATGAAATCAATGGAGAATAACAAGGCTTCTTTAATCGACATGACTGCTCATACTATGAATTCCAGTAGTATGAGCTACTGCTATGGCCTAAATATGCAATTTTTAAATTAGAATGGGATGGTTACAGGTGAAAAATCATAGACAGCTTTCCAAGATGTCTAAAATTTGGAATGTAGATAATTTAAAGTCTGCAGGATTTTCTTTTTACGAAGAAATATGCAGATACATTTTTTGGTATGTGCTCCTTTATCTAATTTACCACTTTTTATGAGAGGGCATATTGCATATTGTCAAGCAGCAGACATTTGCCTTCAGTTCCTGTTTACTATTTATGAAAGCTGACTTCACCATGGTCACCAGACCTGAACTTTGGACACAAAAGAGAATCATTTCCTATTTGAAACCTTGTTATGTAGGCCTAACCAAAGTATAGCTGCGTGAGCAGGCTTGGCACCGCTGAAGCCTCCAAAGATATGCTGTTAGATAGATTATATAGGATTGGAGCAGATGATGGGCAGTTAGAAAAGGGTTTTGACATTACTGGGGAAACATCTTCCCATATGCGTTATCTTATAGGGGAGCATTCCTGCAATAAACCAATTAAACAGGCAAATGCATGCAGCCACCATTCACAATCTCTGTCTTGAGCAGAAAAGGGTAACTGTGTAGAGAGTGCATGAATGACTTCCTCTTTAGGGTTGTAATAACAAAACGAGAAAAGGAAACTGGTAAATTCTGAATGAAACACGCAGCTCTCAACACTTTTCTGCATAGCCAAAATGCAGTAACTTCCTTCTTTCAAAATGTAAATGTATAATTTCCATGAAAATAACATGTACAAAATTGCAGTTACTACAAAATGGAGCTAAAACCTAGCTGTTGAGGTAGCCACTGCTTGCTAAAATTAAATGTACTTATTTTCCAAAGCTATTATCTGTAAAAATATCAACGTTGATGCACTGACATCTTAGTTGTTGTTGTTGTTCTACATAACTAAATGAGGATGTAGCTAAACCCATTCATGGTAGAGAAGAAAACCTAGCTAAACTCCTGCTAAAGCTAACTAGCTTAGCAGAGAAGCAGTGACTGCCATCTCATACCATCACAGTTTACTGCTCTCTGCCTTTGTATGGCAGAACAGCATGAGGGTTATTCTTTGACAAGTGACATAAAATAAGATTATGGTGATTATCATGGAACAGACAGGAGGGCTGGAATACTTACAGGCTGGCTGTCACTTTCGAAAAAAAATCCAAGTCAGGCACAGGCATTTATCTAAGCCTGTGAAATCTTTCACACAAAAAAGGGAAAATTTAAGAGTGGTTCTCAAATAGCCAAATTCCATTTTCTCCTTGATGCATCACTGTAGTGTGCTCACCTAGTAACTGGTAAACACACATCAACAGTGAGGAAAAAAGCATTATTGGACCAATATATTCTCCAAAGTAAATAGTTTAAGAGTTGTCACACGGTAAAGCCTGAGGAATATCATTTTAGCCTACGTGTCAATTCTTCACACCATATCTCTGCCTCAGTTTACGGATTAATCATGTCAATCACAATCACAATCTCAATGACAAAATATGCCAAAACGATACAACATAAAGTGTCCTTAACTGACTGGCTAAGACCGGATCAAGATAAAGAGCAAAAACTAAATTGCAGAGATTGTAATCTGCCATAAACTATCTGAGTAACAAGGGCCAGAGCTCAACCTCGTACAAAAGAGACAACGACTACATGCATGTGACACATGCGTGGGAAGAAACAAAGACATCCGGACGTTCAGTTTGACTTTATCCGTGTGGCCTTGGGGTGTGCTGCCTATGTCATGCTACTGCATTGTCAGTATTGTGGTCATTATCAAGGTGGTGCCTGGCAGGTGCTTGTCTAACATCTAGGCTAATTAACACATGGTCATACAACATGAATTATTGATTAAAACCTTCAAAGAAAAGAACCCGTTCTTTGTTGTTCTAAAATTTCAGTTGACCTACTTGTCCACATTCAGTCTGGATAATGGGGATGCATATGCCAAATGTGCCTTTTATACAAACACTGAGTATTATGAGGTGGTGGAAAGTTACTAATGTACTTTATACTTCTGCTCCACTACATTTCTGAGAGAAATATTGTACTTTTGAATACACTATATGTACCTGGCATCTTAACTTTATAGTCAGATTATATTCAGATTAGCCAAAAATAAAATATGATGCATATATAGATTAAACTACCCAACAGTATGTAGAATAAATAAAGTAGCTCCACCTCAACTAGCTAAAACATTATAATGCTGCTTATACATTAGTGCATTAATAATGATAATCCAACAGTGGTGGAAGAAACATTTAGATCCTTTACTTAAGTAAATGTACAAATACCCCAATGTAAAACACTCTTATAAGTAGAGGTACTGCATTCAGAAATGTACTCAGGTCAAAGTACAGAGGTTTTATCAACAAAATGGACTTAAGTATCGAAAGTAAAAGTACTCAACATGCACAATTCTAATTCACAATTCACAATGCACTTGTCTAAGTGTTATATTGTCTCAATTTATTATATTACCGGAAATGAGTCTGCCATTTGGTGCTGAGCAGGTAGCATTACAGTGGCTATTCTAGAGTTTAAGGTTTTTGCGGTGAAAACAGCAGTGAGAGTGAAAAAGAGTTGCAACCCAGAAAACCAAAACAATGAGCTGAAAGATGCTAAAAAAGCTCTGTTGAGTGGAGGAAACTGGAGTTAGGGGATAATTTGCTGTGAGTTTGTCACAACAAGCGACCCCTTTCACTTGAGACAGTCATTTGATCCACTGTTAATATAAAAAATATCGATTGTAGCAGCTTTAATTCAATAATCTGAGCAAGTCTTCCACAACAAATAACAATGCATTACATTGCTTGTAAATACATCCCATACCCACTAATCTCAACAGTTGCTATCATGTAAAAATGGTAACTTTTTTTCTCAGTATGTGTCAACAGTCTATATTATTATGACTGTTTTGTCATGTCAGCTTCTTCCTTATACAAGTCAGAGGAACAGATGAGATCTCAGTGTGACACTGACTCAAATCTAGAACCAATATAAACATTGTGCCTTGGTGTTTGATGTAAATGTGAAAGGAAGATACCCCCTATATGTAAAGCTAAGCCTCTGCCGCATGGCAGCGAGATGACTAAGCATTAGGCCTGCTGCCTGTGGCCCTGTGCAGACATGTTCCATTTTGTCAGAGCTCTGCAGCACATACGCACCATTTCACACGCTCCCCAGACTCTTGGCGAAGTGAGTGGGAACTTAAGAGGCTCTGCATCAATAAGAGCAAAAAAACATTAAGGTGTGTCATTCCAAATCAGTTTTTGTATGTCATGTTAAAGGGACTGCAGGTGGTGAGAAAATGCAATACATAAGAGTGAGATGCTGAAGAAGATTTTATTGCTGTTTTTGGCAGCCCAAATAATAAAAGAAATGACTTAATTGTTCTTCATGAGTGACTCATATATTATACAGCAGTGTCAGGGAAATGAAAAACAAACTCCAAAAGGAGTTATTCCCCCACCCCCAAACACTGAATATCTAAGCTAAGCATTCTTTCCAAACCAACCCCCCTAGTATAATACAGTGTGTTCACATTGTGTGTGGTCTGAGGGTGGAAAACCTGTCAGTGTGTTGAGTCTTCAACACCACCTGCTGGTGATTGGCAGAAATTACTGATGTCCAATCTGAATGAGCTCAGAAAAATCATTAAATATAAGACCATTCACCATGTACAATAAAATCTAAAACATCAATACATTATTTAAAGCAAATAAGTGTTTGAATTCCATGAAATTCCAATAGTTTCCAATATTGCACCATGACCCCAGTTATAATTCATCTGCATCCATCCACTCAGCCAGAAAGTTCAGGTTGTTGTACCTCCTCTTTCGAACCTCTTCTGTACATCAACATGTATGCTGTGCCACTGTAAAAAACAACAACATAACAGTATTAAACGTTTTAAGACATTAATGTAGAAATAACAGGTAAGCTTCTACAAGTTAGATAGGAAAGGGATAAAAGGAACACATTTCAGTGCAATAAACAAGAATAAAAATTGAATATAAGGTTCTGGGGGAAAGCTGCTAAAAGACAAGACGGACTTCCTCTGTTTATGTGTTGAAAAGGTTAAAAAGCACTCATGGCAAAAACATGACCACCTTAAAGTCTTTAATCTTCACTGAGAAACAGACAATATAGGCTTTGTCTGAAGATCTGAAGCTGTTTCCTCAAGTAGGAAGATAAAAGCTGCATGATGGAAGCGGAAGTCAAGCATGTAACTAAGGCTTTAAATGTTATTAATAAAAATCTTGAAAGCAACTTGAGGACAGTTTTTGGGGGCTAATATAGGAGTCACATGGTTTTTTGCTGAAGGTATTGGTTGCTGTATTCCACATTTTCTAAAGGTGTGAAGAAGATTTTTTTTGTAGTTGAGGCTGAACAAAGAAAGAAAGGTTTGATTAGCTCTCTGTATTAAGCTCAGAGACTTATTTATTCCTTTACATATCTTCTTTCTCAAAATTAAACAAAAGTTTTTTGGGTGAATACACTTATTTGCCTTCTTGCCAAGAATTTGAGAAGGTAGATATCACTCTTTGCTGTGTGACCAAATAAGAGCAGTAGGCAATTTGGGGGAGACATTGCAAGACATGAACAATGATGTTGAGCAATTTACCTGTAATGTCCTCCATATGTTGTCTGCACTTTTCCCAGGAGGACTGTGTGTTGGAATTCAAAGACCAAAATAATTACAAGTTTGCATAAAACTGAATTATTGTAATACAAAAAAAATCCTTCTTGAACAAGTGGGAGAATAAAAGTTGTATTTTCCCATAATTGCGGTGGAGAGAAAACCTTCTGACATTTCAGATACAACATATCTCAACACGCATTTTTCATTTTAACTTATAATTAAAGCTTTAGTGTGTAACTTTTTGATATTAATGAACGTCCATTATACATTCAAGCCATTGCCAAATGAGTTGCTACAAAGCTAAATAAGACTATCAACCTCCACACAACTCTCTCTGTATTTCTCAGTATGGCTGTGTTCAGAAGATTGTGTTGTATGGTGACGTCCCTGCACAGAAATGAAGACAATGACCTCTTCTGAAGTGTCCATCATGTTATTTTTAATCCTCCGTGTCCTCCTTGGCTACTAGCAACTGCGTGGAGGAGGGTTGGGGTCGCATGCACGAACACGGAAGGCTTGTATCATGTGGACGCGCCGACATTGTTGTCAACGTTACTAAGAATTCCTCATGGGGCAACAGAAAATATGCACTATTGCTTTAAGATATTCAGTAGCCTCTTTATGCAAAACATCTTGAAGGCTTTAAAACAAGGATCTAAATGGGAGCTTTGTCATTGAACGTCTTCCATTCCCAATTATTTAAAAGCCAGAAATAAATTGCATTCAAGTAATAAAGATTTTGTCAGACTGAACGTACCGGTTTTACGTGGCTGTCATCTGCGTAGTACCAGCCCTGGTTTCCCCTGTTACGAACGTAGGCAGTATAGTGCCCACACATTGCATTTCCAGAGTGCACTACCACTGCATGCAATGTGTACTTGCACTCATTCTGGAAGAACAAAGTAACTTATAAAACATTGTATAAAAGATACAATGTGCAGATGTTATTATTATTTAAGTACCTGGACAAAGTCTGTAGAGACAGCTTCCTTAAGAGTCTCAGAACAGTCAAAGGTTTCTGGAAAGGTAACCCTGCAATCAAGTTTTCGGGTGAAACCACGGCCATTCCGATACCTGTTCAGGTGCACACACAAGATCCGAGGTAGGGATAGCAGTTTGACACCCTGAGAAAGAAGAAGAAGATGTTCCACTATGTTTGATCCATACTTTATGGGAAGCATTTAAACCAAGTCTCACCTGTTTAGATGGAGTCTTCTTTCCACATTTTGCACAAAAGAAGCAATTAATGCCCTTTAGCTCCTGATACTCAAAGAAGGAGGTCATGCAGTGTTCCTGAAAAGGTTAATGTAAACAATACTTGTAAGACTTTGACTTCAGGAATGTCTACAGATATAGTTTGACATTTTGGAAAATATGTTTTTTGCTTTCTTGACGAGAGTAGAGAATAAGAAGTTGAGATGAAAAGTTGAGACCACTTAGACTACTCTCACTTGTGAAGGGTAAATGTGTAGCGGCAGCCATTTGGCTTAGAATAAAGACTGGAAACAGGTGGAAACAGCCAGCATGGCTCTGTCCAAACATAACAAAATCCACTTATCAGCACAAACAGAACAAAAACCAAAGTGTAAATCCTCAATTTGTTGTTTTACGGGTGGGTTATGTTTTGGACTATTTCTTAGCAACTGCTCCTGGCAAAGAAATAGTCTGGTACTACATTATACTGGTACGTATTATATTTCCCAAAATGTCAAAATGTTCCTTAAAAAAACAATTCACTTCAAAAGAAAAAAGAAACAGCACCAGAGAATCGTGATCTTCCTTTACATGCAGAGGCAGGCTGAGCAGGTAGCTGGTCAGAGTCTGGACGGAGGTACAGACTAAACACTGCAGGTACGTCTCCACAGAAATCTTGTACAGATTCTGGATTTCAAGAGCCTGGCAAGGGAAAACAAATGCAAGCACACTAAAGATGATCCCCTTCCAGGTGGAAAAATAACAAATGATCATAAATCATGATTGAAGCCCAACCAGAGGTTTGTCATCCATCTGCAGTTGGATGAAGTTCAGGATAGAGAGAAACACCTCATCAGCATCATGCTGCGTATTAACTGCAAAACATTGTCAGAAGTCAGAAGATAAACCACATCAATATTCAATATTTTGTAAATTTGTTTTTCCTTACGTCGAAGACAGTTCCTGTCCAGAGAGTGGAGGAAGTCACGATGAGGAACGGGCTGATGGTCATTCTTCATGGCTGCGAGAACGTTCTTTAGCCGCAGGGGGACGCTGTCCACTCTCAGACTAGCTGTTTCCCACCTTGTGCAATTAACAAACCACCATTTGTCTTCGTTTTGTAGGCACATGAGGAAAGCAGCCTTGTTTCCACATTGACACCTGTGCGCTCCTCTCTTTTCTTCTCATGGTTGTTGTCATTTTATTCAATATCTATAGTTATTACCGTATGTATTTTATGATTATTTATTAAGGGTGATATCTGGTGGTGTCACTGCTTGTAAACACTATCATCTGTGTGCTTTTTTTAAGTCTGTGTATCATCATGAAGTGATGTTCAATGTCGATGGTATAGAACAGCATTTTCACCGTGGTTCCCTGTTTAAATAATTGCTGTTTTGTATAATACATGTCTTTATTTAATAATTTCTTCTTGCCTGTAGTCTGTTTTCTGTCACTGAGGCGCTCAACCCAACAGAATAATAGTAGTATTATCCTGTTACAGATGTTGATAATAACCATTTAAGCCATGACACATTGTTTAATATATCATAAAACAGATATATATATATCATTAGTAAATGCGTTATTCCTGCTTTAGTCCTGTTAGTGATGTGGCATTAACCAGCAAAACAGAGAACGTAGGGCGTTGACTTGCCTTTATATAACAGGTGTGATAATAGGGCAGAACCAACTCATCAGAATCCATAGGGGAGCTCAAAATAGAAGTCATATAACTTGATATGTTTATTTAATAGCAACTGTTTTTAAATTATACAGAGCACAGTAATACTGTGGATTAATCTGGGAAACTTTTTACACGTAATGTTAATGTTATCCTTTTAATTTTGTTTATTGTATAGTGTATTTGCTTGTCCCTTTTGTCCCCTCAGTGTGTTCATTGCTCATTTGTCTGGTTTGTAGCCCAAGTTCTGGTTTCGACCTCAGGTGATAGAGGGCTAGAAAGAGCTGCACTATTTTACCCTGTTAAAGATACTTAAGTGATCTGTTTAGATTTAGATAAATAAAACCCTTTATTATTATACTGCGTCTCTTGCCTGACCTGCCTGGTCCCTCACACACCCACAGTGACTTAGGTGTTATTGTTTTTATAAGTCAGGGTCATAATGAATATGCAACTTAAATGTCTTACTTGTCTAGTAGATCTCCGACTTCCCAGGTAGCAGAGAAGGTCTGCAGCAAAGTGTTGACACAGCAGGACAGGTGGTAGTTGGTGAGCCCTCTCATTCCTGTGACACACCATCAGAAACGTCAAAATAACCCAGTTACTATTATAATGTACAGCAGATGTTTATTTTACACAGATTCAAGGGCAGTATTTTTGTTTTCTATGTCGTTGCTGCACACATAAGGGATTTATTGGTTTGCGAAGAGAAAAATATTTGCCGTAATAGTAACTTAAGAGAAACTTAGAAACTGCATTGTTACAGGTTGTCGTAGGGACCTGCAGATCTTAATTCAGCCATATTGTTATAACAGCTGAGAAGCAACCTGTGTTGGTCAGCTCTTAAAGGGCCTAAAGACCCTCGGGGATTCCCAAAGGACCCTTATGGAGAACATAAGTTATTTCCCTCTTTTATTATTCCCTTTGTGAAATGTCAAAAGTTGAATATTACAACTTTTCCTCCCTTTAGAAACCACCCTGTGCAAATTACAATCAAATAGAATGAATTGAATGACACTAAAAAACATAAGCCATGCATTCTTTGACTGCTAGTTTCTGTGTGGTACTTAATTATGTGTACTAAAATGTGATTGCATTATATTGAATAGTGTTATACCTATATATTTTCCCAGCTTATTTACACACATGACCAATCCATTACAAACACCAATACAATACAGTCCAATACAGTTACAGCCTCGGAAAGGCTTACTGGGCATTGCAGGGCTGAATGTAGTCTACTTACCAAAGTAGTCTCTCATTCTACAATTAGAAAAAACACTGAAGATCCTTTCACACATAGCACACACTTCACACTGTCAGTAAAGTACTTGAAGGTCTCAGCATCGGCTGGTTTACTAAGAAAAAAAGAAGTCAAACGTTTGGTGTATTTTACAGACTGAATCTGCTCCTCCTGTCACAGCCGTAGACAGCGTCTCCTAGACGGCATAACAGAGATCACAACAGCTTCACGTTCACTTTCGGTTCTTTTTTAGTTTCCGGTTCGTCACTTTTCTGGAATCGAAACTTAAAAGTTGCCAGAAGACTGTAAAACATGGATACATTAAACGACAATATTAACACAAAAATAACGGTAACTTCATTCGCCTTTTGTGATATTTGCTTTAATTATCTCACTTTGTGTTGCCAATACGACATGAAAACCTTCTCATCTTAACTGTAAAAACCATAGACAGTTAAAGAAAACAGTGTTAACCCTCATGTTGTCCTTGGGTCAAATTGACCCATTTTCAGTTAATTCTTTTTTTTATTTTTTTTTATTTATTTTTTTGTCACAAAAAATGGGGCCATAGAAATAAGCGCTGAAAATGTCAACATTAAAAACATCAAGAAAAGCACCCACAACATTGAAAAAGTGACAAAAATGTTGTCAAATAATGTTGAAAAAAGACTTACAAATATCTTGGAGTACTACTTGATTCTCACCTCACATACCGGGAACATGTGTCTAATTTAACAAAAAAGTTGAATCAGAAACTTTATGTTTACAACAAGATCAGATCATATCTTTCTTCTTCTGTTTCTGAAACCTATTTACATGCAATTGTATTTTCAACCATGTCTTACTGTCTTCCTATTTGGTCACTTACCACGAAGGAAATTACTGAACCAATAGCACAACTATACCATCGAGCGCTTAAGATCCACAGTAACCTTCCAAAGTGGTCTCACCACTGTTTTGCACTTGCACGTTCTAAGGCTTTGACTTATGAAAACTTCATAAATAGCCATGCAATTGCATTTTATTTTCAGATTTTAAATGCCACATTACCAGCACTTACTGCACTTCTTCCAACACATGTGAGACCAGGACGCCTCACTAGGTCAGTCTCACAGGCACTTATTCCAGTTCCTCCATACAAAAACAACTTTGGTCAGAATTCTTTTTTTCACATACACAAAGATTTGGAATGACATCCCACATCACATTAGAAGTCTGTTGTCCATCACACACTTCAAAAAGGCATACAAACAGCTCCTTCTTAACAGTTACACGTGTACGCATTAATTGTTCATGTATTGTACTGTCAAAGTTTTGTTTTGGAATGTTCGTATTTGTCTAGCCGATCCTATGTTTGGTGTAAATATCTTTATCCTAATGTAATCTGTATTGTTATTTTAGTTGTCTAAATCTCGTCTAGTCCTTATTGATGTATTGTAAAAATGTCTGTCTCCACGTGCTGTAGTTAGGTTTTGTGTTTCTGAACAGGAACCTGCTGAAAACCAGTTCCTGAACTGAGTCAGGCCCGTCTGCATTGTAATGTAGTGTTACTTTTAGACTTTCCTGTATAATAAATATAAATGAAATGAAATATAAATGAACCAAAATGGTTTTTTTTTTTCATGGTTGACAGGAAGACAACACAAGGGTTAAATAATGCGCACGTGATTTAGGCCTATAATGACTAATATAATTTCGCCATCATATTTGTATAGTATCTCAAAATGTAGGCTATGGTTGATACATTTTAAACTGAGCATATTGCCGTATTTGCCTAAAATCCCCCACTGGGGTTTAATAAATAGATTAAGTAAAAATTTAAATTAAGTTGATGAATGAATGTCAGAGTCAACAGCACTCTCTTTAGAACATTTTCACACTTCCTTTTAATCATTTTTTTCCCAGCTGTACACGTACAAATCATATTATCTCACAAGCCAGAAAAACTATTAAATATATATTTATTATATGTTGTAATATATTTTATTATGAACACTTTTGTATTCCTTTGATATCTTATCTAGTCGGTGTTATATGTTTTGTAATTATTTGTATGTGCTTCTGCTTTCTGAGCCAGGACACTGATTTAAAAAAAAAAAAACATGTTCATCTCTGTGAGGCACTTAATTCCCTGGTTATTATTATGATGATGATGAAGGATTTGCTTTAGGATGAACGATCTAAACCTTTGTCATGTAGTTTCTGAGTCAGAAAACAAGCAAATATGCCTGGAAATGTCTTTCTGTGGAGTAAAGAAATTAAATGATGAAACTTGAAAAAGGAGCTAAACCATATTCTCTTGCCAACAAAACAAAGTCAAAATGAAAGAAAATGATTTACAAAACATTTGTGATCTTCTTCACAGTCTCTGAGTGAGAACCTGATAGTACGGTGCAAACATGGCACTCCACGTCTGTCTGAGCAGGTCAAGAAGTTTGGAAATCCACATGAATGAAGACGAAAGAGCTGCAGGGAAAGAACAGGAAGAAATGCACCCATTCGTTTATTTATTTATCTAATGTTTTTACACCAGCAAAAGACTTGTCATGAAAATGAGCTACAAAGAACATTTACTCCAACCTGGATCCATTCGGAAAAAAAGCATGTAGAGAAGGATGGCAGCCAGAAAGAGTCTCCGGAGAGGGAATGAGCCAGAGCCAGTCACCAACAGTTTTCTGTAGAGAAATCTGAGCATGGCTGCAAGTTTACGGACTACAGATCCTGTAGAACACAAACACAATCAAAAAGTCTGCACTCCTTATTTGTACTTATATGACTCGGTATTAAGCATTGCATATGATATATATATATACACATGATAAGACCTTGAGTTGAAACAGGATGTGCAGTGATCTCAGAGTTTGGACTTGTCCCAGGATTTAGAGGCAGTTCACGACTCTGTCGCTCTCTCTCTTCTACCACATCCAGTGCGGTCTGCCTCTGGTCTTCTGTGAACGCACCACTTCCAACCTCACCGAGAATCAGCTCCACAGCCTCATCTCTGTGTCCAAGAGGCACGAGGACATGCAGCAGATACAGTTCTGCTACAGTCCTGAACCCTGTTACTGTGCTGTTGGATAGGCAGTGTAACCAAACTCTGGCTGCCTCCTGCATCACGGCTGGCTCTCCCACCTTGGAGTAAAGAAGTATGCTGCCAAACAAGGGGACAAACACAATAATAAATATAATTCAAGAGAATAAATAGTAAAATGTATTTACAGTATTGCACAGTAACTTTTTTATTGCACATTTACACTAGTGTGTATGTGCGTATATTAAATATCCTTGAGTATTGGACTTTTGTTGGATAAACCAAAGAATATGAAGATACTACCTTGGGGTCTTGGAAATAATAATGGCCATTTTATTGTCATTGTATGACATTTGTAGGCAAAACGATTATTAAGAAAAGAATCTGCAGATTATTCTACACTATAAGGCGAAAAGTCAGTAGATAGTAAGGATTGTCACTGACTGTTGGCCATATAGTAAAAATGAAAAGAATTGCTAGCATATTCTTGGTTTTGAAAAATTAAATAAATTTAAGAATAAGAAGAGAAAAACAAAAACAAATAATCCAACTATCTGCTGTATGTGCCTGTTGTAGCCTGGCTATTCAGTGATGTGCAGGTTCCTGATATTCTTCACAATTAGAGCTGCAAATAATGATTTCTATTCACCACATCTGCATTATTTTAGCTGGTATTTTCTCCTGGTGCTTATACTGCTGCAGGACCCAGGATAGGACACCGTGCCACTGATTCAGCTCAGCCAGTGCTTGGATTCCTAAGATGCAGAAGCCAGCCTTAATCTCTCCACATCTGAGTAGACAAAACACAGAAAACCCACACATGATTAGGTGGTATGACCTTTAACCAGAAGGTGTCAGTAGCGATTGTTCATCAGCCTAAAGGATATGTGGATGCGACCTACAACAAGGGAGTTTAAAACTGAAGTATAACCATAGACTGTTAATGTTAATATTAATATACAGTCTATGATAGACCAGATACTCAGTGATTGATGCAGAAATAACAAAGAACAAAACAATTACTATCCAGCAGAGCATTCAACTGATACATTGTGCAACTGCATTTAGACTTTCACCTGTTGTCCTCTTGCTCCATGTTGCCGAGACTGTCCATGCCTCTGTCGCATGTGTCAAAGGCTGCCTGGAAGTCTTTATGGACCATCATTTGCTCTGCAGCAGTGTCCAACATGCTGAACATCTGTGTTAGAGAAGAAGTGAGCTGCGGGCTGCAGACTGAACCAAAGCTGCGAGCAGGAGCCAGGCTGGTTGAACAGCTGCTCATGACTTTCTGTCAAATTTAAAGACCAATTAAGGAAAAAAACACAAATTATTTTACAACGCTAAAAGATACAGTTTTACTTCAAGCAGCTGGGTTCATACCTGGAGGCCAAATAAACCTGTAGGGAGGTTTGATTTGTACACTATCCTCTCCTCGAAATCTTGTTTACAATCCATAATATCCATAATGGCTTCGACCTTCCTGGTTTGAGATCGCCAGCCAATTAGACGCTACAATCTTGAGACTGGCTAAAGCAGCCAATCATGCTGCTGTTTCTTCTTACACGCGTCATCGTTTTTTTTCCTCTCCGACTTGTAAACACGTGGACGCAGCGGAGTGTGTGTTCCTGTCTTTCCACGGAGAGAATTTAAGCAGCTAAACTAGTTTTCTGTAAGTCACCGCTTACTGTTTACATTTGTAATAATGCTAACGCACTGTATTACACTGCATTGTACACGCGGAACTAACTCGCTTTGACGTGTATACTTGGGCTTCTTTAGCTTTTGATAGCTAACAAGCTAGCAAACTGTTTACGCACCTTGCTGTACGTTAACGTTAACAGCCGTAGCTTGCTAATATTTGTCATGTAATGTAAATACCACGAAATAGTGACAATGTATAGCGTTAATTACATATTCTGGTGGATATGTGGACAACCGTGATCTTGCGTAATATAAATAATGAGCATGACTCCTCTTCTAGGTTCATTAGAGGCCAAAGGCAGATATTTTAGAGGCCTTTTGGGTTAAAAACGACCCCAACCAATGACAGTGGATTAAACGTGATGTGTAATACTTCGACTGCTGTCTTGGCTGAAGAGCTGTGTCACCTCACTTCAGGATTTTTAATACCATCATCACTAATTATACTATAAATGTCCTGTGAGCTATATTTTCTCCTACCCTTCTCCCCTAAAATAGCAACTGAATTATCACTTGTGCATGTAAAAAGAATGTGTGAAATGAAAAATTTAATTATTTGTCGACCATTTGTGGTCCTTTTTAGGAGGATCATTTTGAGGGTGTCCTCATCAACAACAAGTGAGGGATATGGAATAGAGTTTAAGCTTTCCTGAAGCTGAAACATAATGTATACAAATTGGTTGAGTGTTGGTCCTACAGTGAATGTGTGCTTGTGGTGTTGGCCTACCAGAGGAACTAGAAAAAAAATCATGGTAGTCAATCAAGTGTAGATTGTAAGTGTTCTTTCTGTCCAGAGATTGTATTGGATACAAATGTAAAAGCCTGTTAGTTTGACTGTTGTTTTTTTTTTCTCTCCTTTCAGATCGTCCTTGAAATGGCAAAAAGCCTTAGGAGCAAATGGAAGAGGAAGATGCGTGCAGAGAAGAGGAAGAAAAATGCTCCTAAGGAGTTGGCTCGTCTGAAACAAGCTCTGAGTCTGGATAAGAAAGGAGAAGCTACCATGACTGACATCCAGGAGATTGCCACAGTGGTGCCAGCTGACAAGATCAAGAAGCAAACCGATGCAGACATGGTGGAGGTTGAGGGTGAAGGTGAGTGAGAAATTGAGCACAACATGCTCTATAGGGAATCAACAGTATTTATACTTACTGTATATGTATTTTACCATTCATATTTAAAAGTGTCTGTACTAAAAGTTCATTTTAATCATTTTAGTATTATGTTGGGTTGCTGAAGAAGCTGACACGAAGCTACGTAGAATTAGTTTAAAATGATTTACATCATTTTACAGGCTGTCTTACTTCAGTTGGTCCATTTGCTTTTGGAATCAAAATGTTTATGTATCAATCTTTCTCTTTTGTGTTTCAGATGGGAAGATGGAACTGGACAGCAAGCGCAACAAGAAAACTCAGTTGGATGAAAATGGTCAGTACCCTGGGTGGATGAGTCAACGGCAGGCCAAGAAACTGAAAGGCAAACGGGTGGCAAAGAAAACTGGCCAGGGCAAGAAGAAGAAGGGCATCGCCTGGTGAACCAGAGGAAACCGAAATACCTTTGCTTTGACTTAAAAGACTTTTGACGCAGAATGAGAACATGTATTCTTTTATACATAACTGGCATTTCTGTTTTGAATCTCATTCTGTTCAGTGGATTACAAGATTCATGGTTGTGCCACCAGCGTGGTAAATTAACTTTTTCTTCTACAACAGAGTCTGTTTCTTATAAAGTAATTCACTGCAGGATAATGTTTGTTCTTATGGAACAGCAGTCCAACTTCATGTTAGGACAAGTTTTAAGAAAGTAAGACTGGTGCAAAAATGTATGATTGTCATATATTCTCTACTACAATTTAAATCTTTTCATAAATTTACAGATCTGTGGCTTGTTTTGTTTACTAAGGTAGTATAGGGACTGGATGATATGGTTAAAATTAAGATTACTGGTTCAGATTTGTGGCTTAAGGCCCTGAAACACCAACCCCGTAATGAGCTGTCTGGCAAGGTCGGAGACTCAAGTCTGTTTGGTGTGCTCCGTGCCGTCGTCCATCGGAGGGGCTGGCGACCTTCATTTTGGCTGACCTGACGTGCTCGGTTGGAAGGCGGGCACTGCCTGCAGTCGGACTCAAATGACCAATCTGATTGGAGTGCTAACCCGGAAATGATGCGTGGAGTAGAGTCTCTCAAAATGTGACATCTTTTAAACTGACCTTTTGTGGATCTGAAAAGAAGACAGATTTAGCAACTGCATGGCCTATGTTTCGCTTAAAATGTTTTCAGAAACACGTTTGAACTGAAACACGGTGAACTTTTTTAGGAAAATATGAGATTGTATTCTGAACAAGCCGCCATGACAGTCTGGCGTTGAATTTGCAGAGAAACCAGACCCACAGCTGCCGTCGGCATCGCCTTGGTGTATACAGAGGCACCTTTTTTCTGCCAACGGTCAGCTGTCTGGTGTGTCAGGGCCATTAGAGGTTGAGACGCTGTCCGTGAAGCGCAAAGTGTCGGATTTTAGTTGGGACATTTGTTGCATTGTAAGTCCCTTTTTTCTCCCCTAATTTCGTCTTACCTCTCTGCTGTCAGATTCTAAATGAATTTGAAAATATTTCCAATATAGCTGCATATTCTAAGATGTATGTACAATCATAAATTAACTTTGTTGTAGATAAAATACTTAACTGATTTTTTTTTTCCTCCCATTCTTAACCACAATTTGAATCATTTATTTGGAGAGCAGAATGATAACCAAATATGATCACGATAAAACAGATTCCCAGTAAAAGATGGTAATCGAGCCCTGGCGTTACTGTAAATGGTCACTAAAGAGAAAAGTTGTTGTGGAAATAACAAAAAAGCTTGTCTGTAGAATATTTTATTGACTCCAATCGGTTCATTACAGATAAAAGATGTAACTGCTTGCACCTAATATGGTCATACTATCGAGATACTCTGCCACAGACCCGAAGTGAGATAATAAACTATAAAAGAAATACGCTAATCAGAAGCCATTTTGGCACAAATGTTCTGTGATGTCTATAAATACACTGCTAAAGGGAATTCTGTTGAACACATGATTGTTGAACTGAAGCTTGTGCAAAACCTCCCTAAGCATGTTGCTTACTGAATCAGCTGAACATAAGAGGCCGGGAAAAGACCAACGCGTCCGTGACAGTGTCCCTTCCACCAGCCCTCGTCAATCATCACTATGTTGGTGATGACATCATCCGGGTTGAAGGAGATCTCGTCATCAGCCTCTGTGTGGGAAAGGAGCGGGTTTTTACGGACTTGTCTTCACCAGTGTTGAGAGAAGATTAACAAATGTCAAATTATGAATGGAAAAGGTGTCATACCTCCTTCATAGTCATAAATTGCTACTGCCCTCTGGCCACTTGACAGGTCTTCGTAGTCTTTATCGTCGGCTGTAAAAGAAAACAAAAGGAATGAGCGTTTTAGATGCAAAAGGTTTGACGTTTAACCTTCAGCCAATTCAGACACAGACCTGTCGGCACAGGAGGAACCGCTTCAAGTTCCTCGTATTCTCCTTCATCCTCGTCCACATCTGCTGACCTGTCGGGTAGCGGAGGAACATCCAGTTCGAGGAAATTGTCCAAACGTGGAGGCAAGTCCGGGGGCACCTCGTATACTGATCCCTCCTGGAAACACCACAGAATATCTTTTGATTTCATGATCTCAAATCTTGGAGATGACCTGAGAAGATTTCCATATAAGACCCAACTAGACCCAGTTTGTGTCTCACGTATTATCATTACATTCGAATCGCTGCGCTAAGTGTCTAAGAATTTTCTAACCACCTTGATGAAAAAATCTGCTGCACAGTTAAAAATAAAAACAACAACCTGGGAATCCTAGGAATTGATTGGATGGATTTATCTATCAATTTATCTGTTGCCTTTTTCTTTACCCTCCCCAGTTTTATTTAGTTATAGCTGTTTAGATTTTTTTTCAGACACCGATTGATTGTCCAGGATTTGTTGACAGTAACAAAAACACTGAATATTGCCAGCCTTATGATTTAAACGGATGAATGAATTATTCGGTACTGTACATCTGATATTTGAATGTGTCATACCTCTGACTCTGGTTCAGGTATTTCTTGTATCTCCGGCATGTGGTGTGTCATTTCATACTCCGCATCTGGAGTCTCATCTTGAGCCACGTCTGAAATAGGTGGTGGACAAATTTCCTCCTCTCTTCTGCTTTCTTCCTACAGGAAACACAAAATCATTAACCGGCACATTGACCATGACCTAATAGTTTTGACTTCATTACAGTGCAGTGTGTATGTGTTACCTCTTGTCTGCGTTTGGCCACTTCTCGCTCTCTGTTCTCTCTGGCTTGTCTCCTCGCTCTCTCTTCTTCGACTTTTTTCTTGTTGTCTTCATCGGAAGCTTTGGCCATGTTCTCAAAACGTGCCTTAAGTTTTCCTGCACCTGCACTTGCTGCATATTACAGAGAAAAAAATGTAAGAATAGAACGCAATAGCAATAATCATTTGAACATGTGAACACCGGTGGCTTTAACTGTTCACCAGAAAGATGGTGCAGTAGGGTTGATTGTGGTGAGTGAAACAAAATGACTTACAGGCCTCTAATGGTTGTGTCTTTTCATATGCAGAGGTAGGGGAGTCCATGTCAGAGAAGCCGGCTGCACTCTAACAGAGATCAAGAGAGAAAGATGTTGTTTTGAAAGGTCAAGATAGTCAATTATCAATACTGCCTAATTCTGGAATGATTAGTTGATTAGTCAAAATGTTTATACATGTACAGGCCAAGATATACATTTATCTCAGCCAATTGTTATACCCCAGTTTGGTCCTATATAGCGCAAAACAAAGATTCAACACTAGTGCTATAAGCTTGATGGAAACCTCTGCCAAACAAATAAATTACTCTCTATTCTTGGCTTCAACAATGGTGGTGTCTTTTATATATATATATATATATATTTTTTTTTTATTTATAGTGAATGAGTGCTGTATGACTGCTTGCTGTCTTTATGTTAGTCCTATGTCACCTGCCTAGGGACTACAGATGAAAAGTAGTTATTTCTACTAATTCTGGCATATTTACATGGTGTTTTTTTTATACAAAAATGTTCATAAATATGCATGGTCCCTATCAAATAAACCAATAAGAAAAAAAAATAAGTTGCCGCTGTAATACTGACCTTATCCATGCGATCTGCTTGAACTCCATAACGACCTCCAAAACCTGCTGAATAATCTAAAGAGAGATACATTTAATTAGCCTGATGTACTACACTGTAAGAAATAGTATATTAGAAAATATACGTGTCTGTGTCTCTCCTCACCTTTTTGTGACTGGTGTTTCTCCGTCTCGCTCTTATAATCATAGCCTAAAGCAGCTTTATCCACTTTCTCCTTCTCAACACCAAACTTCCCCCCAAATCCCTTTGAGTAATCTGAGCGCAAAATGAATAAAGAAATCAAATAACAGGCAAATGTATAAAAAATAGACAAATGCTACAACTTTAACGTACCTTTCTGTGACTGGTGCTTCTCTGTTTCTCCTTTATAGTCGTACCCCAAAGCAGCTTTATCCACCTTCTCCTTCTCCACCCCGTACTTTCCTCCAAATCCCTTAGCATAGTCTGGTGAAACAAAGATGCAAAATGAAGCAAATGTCAAAGCAAATAGTGTGAAAAGTGACAAATGCTACAACTTTTGCGTACCTTTTTGTGACTGGTGCTTCTCTGTCTGGCCTTTATAGTCATACCCCAAAGCTGCCTTGTCCACTTTTTCCTTCTCCACCCCGTACTTTCCTCCAAATCCCTTTGAGTAATCTAAAAACATATGGATTGTGTGGAGAATTTATTCTTTTTGGTAGCAACTTCCAAATGGAAAATATTGTGAGAAGGCTTCTTTAAAGTTGGACACATAAAGTACCTTTCTGAGATGCATGTTGGGACACTTCTCCTTTGTATTCAAAGCCCATGGCAGTCTGCATAGTCAACACACAGGTTGCATTTAAGGTTCATATCTTTCTTCAAAGATCCCAACACTAGAGAACTTTTCCCACTTCTGTCCCCCTACCGGTTGGAAGCGGAATTATCCCATTATGTCTCATTGGAACTACAGATCTGCTGTCACTGCCAGATATGAGTCGAGTGCAGATGGGAGTAGCACATGCTCAGATTTAAATGGTTTACAGCATAACGTGTCATACTGAAATTTGTGAAATCAATAAAATAATAAACTTTTCTCAATACAAACAATAACAAAAGCAGGAAATCCTTTCAAAAACGTTTTAGCTATCTATTGTTGTTTAGTTGCTAACGTTAGCTCAATACGCTAGTCAACTGACAACCTTTGTTGCGTTTGATTACTAACTTGTAGCCAGCTGTGTACAAACTTTATTAAGTAGGTCCATTTTTACTGTATTGACATTAGAGAAGTCTCTTGTTAGCATCTTGTATGCTACTTGTCACAAAGTGACGCATGCGCAACTCACATCTGAACTCGACTGTACATCGGGGAGTGACACCACTACCTGATCCGGCAAACTTGCATAGCGCTGTTATAGCCGGTAAAGGGCCGCAAAGCAAATGCAGAAATGCCGTTCACCATTTCACTACCATTGACAGTATAAGATCCCTACCCGATGTGAGTTGAGAGCAGTTTTGAGTTGCGCATGCGTCACTTTGCGACATGTAGCCAACAGTAACCAGCTAACTGCTAACGAGAGACTTCTGTTATATCATTATAATAAAAATCGACCTACATAACGAAGTAAGTTCACTGCTGGCTACAAGTTAGGGTATCAGTTGAATGGCGTTTTGAGCTAACGTTAGCAATCAAACAATCATGTTGTTGTTTGTAATGAGAAAAGTTTTTGTATGTATTTTATGGATTTCAATAATTTCAGTATGACACGTTATGCTGTAAACCATTTAAATTTTAACAAGTGCAACTCCCATCTGCACTCAACTCACATCAGGTAGTTGACACACCCTGTTACAAGTTGATGAACCACTGAAATGATTTTGGAAACATTTTAAGTACAAAAGTTCTCTAGTTTTTAAGACATTCAAAAATACTCTTCTTTTAATAACTTATGTCTGATACGGTTTTCCTACAACAACAAAAAAGTGTATTTGTTTTTATTTGACCACGATTGGCTCCCAAACTAGTTGTCATGTCACAAAATTATGCTCGTAGACTATACACATGTTAAACTGAGATTTAAAGGGATACGCCACCATTTGTTGCAATGGGGCTTATCACGGTCTTACCTCGCTGTAAATAGGTGGCCGACCGCATTTTTTTGTCTCATGGCAAGTTGTTTTTGTTTTTTTGGTGGCTCACTTTTACTCACAACATGCTAACAGGAAACATAGGATTCCTTTCACTATGCTAAGCTAACTAGCGGCGGTGTTGCACCGGAATAAAACAATGCATGCACAAGAAATGCGTTGGCCCACCTGCCTACAGCTAGGGGAGACCGCGATAAGCTCTATTTCAACAAACGGTGGCGGATCCCTTTAAGGTAACTAGAGAAACTTCTTTCAGTTACGAACATCATCCATTGATTTGATAAGAGGAACTCTACTTATCATCTTACCTTGTCGACGCGGTCTTTCTGAACACCAAATTTCCCGCCGAACCCTTGTGCCGCATCTTTCTGGGAGGAGTGCTGCTCAACTTGTGCCACATAGTCATGTCCCAAAGCCACCTGAACAGTAAAGTTAAGTAAATGTTTTCAATGAGCAATGGATCCGAGATTGGAAGTAACGAAGTACAAATACTTCATAACTGTGTCAAGTTGATTTTTCAGATATTTTTACTTTACCATTTATTTTTGTGCAGACTTTATACTTGTACTCCCTACATTTTAACACAAATATCGGTACTTTCTTCTCCTGATGATTGAAAATTTAGAAAACAGAGGTTCGGCAGAAGACATTCTCAATCATCCTCGGCCTTATCTGAGAGAGATGTTTGAGATAATAGTGTTGAGTTATAAAAAGTTAAACAATGTTTGATGCAGCCAGGTTAGGGTAATTGGCATATCTCTGTGAAGAGGTCAAGATGGCCATTTGTTCCTCACCTTCCCCCTCATTTCCTCTGACTGTAAAGAACTGATCAGGTCAAGTCTGGCATTTAACATATGGAAAGGAGCCTTCCTGCTACACACCAAAAGGTGGCCTCCTGTGTCCTACCCTCTGGGGTCTTAGGCTAGGCTTAGACAATACAATGTTGATTAAACTGTATTGATGTTAGAATTTCACAGTTACATGACAGACCCTTATGATCTGTGACCAAAAACGACCCCCAAAGGGACAGAGTTTAGTGCCAGGTCCTTCCTTATTGGACAGCAAAGATGCGCTCGGCATGTTGCCATGCCAACGACGGACCAATGAGAATGGATTTGAATGCACCAGGTGAAAAGGAACCGCCCCCAGGTGCAGGGGATAAATGAGTGTGATTTAGGAATATTCAGGACTGGTTTTCTTGTGACTCCATCAGGGGGGAGCATGAATCCAGCCCGCTGTCAGCTGCAGTGTTATCATGTTGTTGTTTGTCGTATTGTCTTTGTCTTATCATCGTCATCATTCTGTTGCATTAAACCTTTTCTTAATTCTCAATTGAACTGTGAGCCTCCTTCCTCAGAGATCCAACAAACACGAAGTTAGAAAATTTCCAAACCTGTACTTTGTTACTTTTACTTGAGTAAAGAAGTTAAATCAGTACTTCTACTTTTACCAGAGTATTGTTTAACACAACTATATATGTACTTGAGTACAGGATGTGAGTACTTTTGCTATCTCTGCAGTGGATGCATTGTAAAGGACAAAATAGATCAAATCTGGCACTAAGAGGATCTTAACCATATTTTGAATTAAAAAAAATAAACATTTGTCTACCTTGTCCATTCTGTCTTTTTCAACTCCAAACTTCCCTCCATATCCATATGACGCTTTGGGAGTCTGATCCTTCTGCTTCCCCTGCTCGTGCTCCACAGCGACATTTTTTCTAAGCTCTGCAACACTAGGATTCAAAGATTCAATCAAAGAAAGTGTGAACATATTTGGAGGCAATTGTGATATAAAATAAATACATAAATTAGAAGGCAGAAGAAAATAACAGGGTTTTAAGTCTACTTTTAAAGGCTAAAAATAAATAATGTACTAATGTTGTAAGCCATTAATACAAGCAACTTTGTGGTTGCCAGGGTTGTGAGAAATACCTTAGCTGGTGTTTATTCATCCTGTTTGGTAATACGGTTATTGGAAATGTTGGAAATCTATTAATAGATGCTTTCAGATTTAACACTTCCTAATAAGGCATCAAGTCAAGAGTTAAATAAGTTAAGTTGTTAATAAATGGATTTTGGTGAACTCGGTACATGTTGCATTGCCCAGAGTGTTTATCTGAAGAACTAAATAACTATATAAAAAGATAAAATGAGTGTCCTGCTGGAGGAGGATAAACACCATCTGAAGGGATTATTAATAACCAAGCAAGTAACAACTTATGAACTCTTAATAAAGTGTGACGGATCAGGAAGTAGTATACCTTAAGTCTTCTTTTACATCTAGCACCACTGCCTTAATTTAGAAAACTTAGTGGTTTAAATCTCACTGACAAATGTCATCATTACATATTACCCATATTAGGAGAGACTTGCTGCCTGACAGCTTGTTCTCTGCTCTCACTTCCTCTTCCTGTTACTACACAGCACCCACGGTAACTTGCATTTCTCTACATCGTCTAAAGACTTGTTCATTTCCAGACGTGCACAGTTGTGCATCTCTAACCTGATGTGCTCTTTTCGTCCTGAACCCTCGATGGTCTTTGCTCCCCACCTCTGCTCCTGCTCTGATACATCATTCTGAAACACAAAGTCAGAAAGGGTTTGACTGACGCACATATATTTTTGCCTACAGTGATACACATTTCCAGGAAGTATACAGTACCTCAAAGTCAGGGTCCGTCTCCCAGTCGTCCCCCTCTGCAGCCACCTTCATGGTCACATTGTGGCCCACAACTGACTTCCACATCTGGGGAAGCAAAACACTATGAGCCACACTGAAGACAGTATAACACTCTGATTAATGATCATGTGTTCACAACTGGACATACACTGAGAGTCTATACACTGAGAGTCTAATCACTGTTGATTTATTTTGACTGAACAAACCAATGTACAACCACAAGCTCTGACCACCATTTGCTGAAGTCTCAAAAAGGAAGTTATTTTCAACATGAAGCTTCATTTCCCCATAATGAAACAAACACATTCAAGAGAAATACTTTCTGTAGCTTTAAATCCTCTGTTAAAACAATAATGTCATTTATTGAGGGAGGCATACAAAAAATTCTGTATATTCATCTAATGCTTGGTTACTGGTTAACACTTTTAATATAATTTTTTATCATGTTTTATGGTCATAAATATTGTAGGCAAGTTAGTGCAGAAGAAGTAATATTGAACATAACATTGGACATACAAGTAGGCTACATAATAACATAGAAATGCTACCTAATGTTAGCCCTTCCCATTTTAACTGTAGCCTGTTGTTTTAGCATTTTTTATGTCATCCATGTTTTGGTTTACAGGTTTACAGTTAAGCTTAAACTACGTCTGGCTAAACCTACTTCCTTAATAAAGTCTAAAGATGAATGACATAAAAGCACATACAGGCTTGTTAGTTAGTTTAAAGAAGAAAAAAATGTCATTACCTTTCAGTTGTCACGGATATTACACCGACTGGTCTTCACTCAAGTTGTGACAGTTTGATGGACAAGTGAACGCGGATCTAGCGTACAGTACATGAACGCGCGTTGATAAAAAGAAATAGTACACGTCTATTTTATCATCGTACTTTAATAACACGTACACGGTGATGCTTTGTATTGCTATGTTGTACTAGATATGTATATGTAGTATAAAAAATAATAAAAGGCTTAACAAAAAGAAAGAAATAAGGACTAAGAAATGCTGCATTCAAGTGCGTAGCCTACATTAATCCGAGATTCAACGACCAGACAAAGTGGTGATAGGAGTAAACAGGGTTGTTAGCACACAGGAGCTACTACAAATACTAACACTACCGATTATCACTATTGTAGGTATTGTTTCTTACTTTAAAACAATTTTATAAGAAATTAAATGCAGAGTCCGTTACTACATAATTTAGCCGGTTGTATTGTAGTTACAACACTTGGGGGCAGACTCACACAGCTTGAACACAATAGCCTACAGTGAGAGGAAAAACCATCCATCAAAACCCACTGGCTCCGTGTTGTTGGTTCATTAAACTAAATCTGTACTACAGTAAGGGGGAAAGTATTTGCCCACTGACAAAGAAATGATCAGTCTATACAATTTTAATGGCTTTATTTGAACAGTGAATAACAAATAAATCCAGAAAAAAGCATGTCAAAAATGTTTTTAATTGATTTGCATTTTAATGAGGGAAATATGTATTTGACCCCTCTGCAAAACATGACTTAGTACTTGGTGGCAAAACCCTCGTTGGCAATCACAGAGGTCAGACGTTTCTTGTAGTTAGATTTTCTATGGGATTAAGGTCTGGAGACTGGCTAGGCCACTCCAGGACCTTAATGTGCTTCTTCTTGAGCCACTCCATTGTTGCCTTGGCCGTGTGTTTTGGGTCGTTGTCATGCTGAAATACCCATCCACGACCCATTTTTTTAATGCCCTGGCTGAGGGAAGGAGATTGTCACCCAAGATTTGATGGCACATGGCCCAGTCCATTGTCCCTTTGATGCGTTGAAGTTGTCCTGTCCCTTTAGCAGAAAAACACCCCCAAAGCATAATGTTTCCACCTCCATGTTTGACGGTGGGGATGGTGTTCTTGGGGTCATAGGCAGCATTCTTCCTCCTCTTAACACGGCGAGTTGAGTTGATGCCAAAGAGCTCCACTTTGGTCTCATCTGACCCCAACATTTTCACCCAGTTGGTCTCTGAATCATTCAGATGTTTGTTGGCAAACTTCAGACGGGCATGTATAAGTGCTTTCTTGAGCAAGGGGACCTTGCGGGCGCTGCAAGATTTCAGTCCTTTACAGCGTAGTGTGTTACTAATTGCTTTCTTGGTGACGATGGTCCCAGCTGCATTGAGATCATTGACAAGATCCTCCTGTGTAGTTCTGAGCTGATTCCTCATTGTTTTCATGATCATTGCAACTCCACGAGGTGAGACCTAGCATGGAGCCCCAGGCCGAGGGAGATTGACAGTTCTTTTGTGTTACTTCCATTTGCAAATAATCGCACCAACTGTTGTCACCTTCTCACCAAGCTGCTTGGCAATGGTCTTGTAGCTCATTCCAGACTTGTGTAGGTCTATAATTTTGTCCCTGACATCCTTGGAGAGCTCTGTGGTCTTGGCCATGGTGGAGAGTTTGGAATATGATTGATTGATTGCTTCTTTGGACAGGTGTCTTTTATACAGGTAACAACCTGAGATTAGGAGCACTCCCTTTAAGAGTGTGCTCCTAATCTCAGTTTGTTACCTGTATAAAAGACACCTGGGAGCCAGAAATCCTTCTGACTGAGAGGGGGTCAAATACTTATTTCCCTCATTAAAATGCAAATCGATTTATAAAATTTTTCTAAAGTTTTTCTAGATTTTTTTGTTTTTATTTTGTCTTTCACTATTCAAATAAATCTACCATTAAAATTATAGACTGATCATTTCTTTGTCAGTGGACAAATGTAAAAAATCAGCAGGGGATCAAATACATTTTTCCCTCACTGTATATTAACTTTAATTCATGAGTGACATCAGTACAGCCAGACACAATTCACATGTTTAAATTTTATTATGTGCTATAAGCACTTTAGCAAAAAGTGATAGTGTCTCAGCAACAGTATGTTCATATCATCATTCCTCCCATATAATAACGCATTTTGTTTATTGGTACCTTTTTATGACACCCAAGGACACCTAACACATATGAGGCATTGTCATTTTTTTTAACACCAGTGCTTATTGTAACGTCACTCCCATATTGTTTGCTGAAATGGCAAAAAAAATCACTGATTAATGATACAAATTTCTTAAGCACTTTACCATGAAAGGGAAAAATTGTGTTAAAAATGAACAGAGCCTAAAAATCCTAATGCAAGTAAAAAATAAGTCCCAACATCTGTATTTTCTTTTCTACAGACACAAATAATTAATGCTTGACAAGATCTGTCCCTGATCTAAACTCCAACACCTTTATTACATTTTAGTGTTCTATACAGCCCTTTTGTAACGTTATTTACAGTATATTTCAGTGTGTGTAAGATATAAAGAACATAAGAAATTGATAGAGAAGATGAGTACAGAGGGATCGTTTCACCAACAGTGAGTGATTAAATAAAATAGAATCAAGAGATGTTGTCAATATATATGTAGGTAGTGAATAATTCTGTTATAGGCAATAAATTATGCTACATCAGAATAGTCTATAATGGGATGGATATCATTAGAAAAAACAGCAGTCTTTCTTCTCTGAAACTCTATGAACCCACACCGTGGCTACATTGCACCAGAATAATTGCTTCCTCTGCCACAAAAAACTGTGCAACAAAATCATGGACAGGGAATCTTGTTGGATATGCAAGAGGGAAACCTACATCCAAATGACATACAAATACATGTACATAATGTACAAATATCAGTCCCTTTTTTAAATGTGATTTATATAAGAGGAAAAGAAAAGCAAACACACAATAGGAATGTATAAGAACAGAAATTGCACTGTGCTCCGTTTTTGTGCATGAAATGAGTAGAAGAGGAAGAGACTGGGCTATAACAGCACATCCTGAACCTCAAGCCATCTTAAAAGAATAGTTCTACATCTTGGGAAATATGCTTAATTGCTTTTTTTTGCCAGAGACAAGATTGATACCACTCTAATAAACTAGACTCTCTCTGTCCAACAGTAACAAAATCCCCCTAAAAGCATCTCTAAAGATGACTTATTAACACATTATCTCGTTTGCTTAACCTCTAAAAACGCTCTCGGGACGGAACTTGTTTTGGTGGGGAAAAAAGGATAAATTTCCCTCAAAGTCATAAGAGAGCAACATAGTTAAAACCAATGACAACAACATCCTATATCAATCTACATACTTTGGCTAAAAGATGAAGTCCTCTAAAGTGCAACATTTGGGTGTAGAAGGTCCTTCACACCCTTATACAAAATAAAACATATTGATGGCTTGGGTTAGGTCTGTGTCACATTTCCATTTTCTTTCCTCTCCTCTCTCTCTAGATCACTCTCTCTTTTTTTGGTTTCAGAGGTATCCGCCCAGACACAGCAGCAGCAGGACATGCACAGTGAGCAGATAGAGGCTGAACAGCAGAGGGGTACGCTGGCGGGAGCAGAAGGCCACTCTGAGCATTCGCACCAAACCCGGGCCACCTCTGCGAGTCTGCAAGAGACAGATGCCAAGGTTACGGGAAACATTCAGCTCTTAAGTCTTTATTATTTTAGTTATTAAGATGACAGATGAGGGGGTACAGCACATTAGTGGCGCCTTACTCGAGTGACAGCTCCTTCCGGCTCGATAAAAACAGCAGTCTCTGAGTGATCCCCCTCTTGTGCAGCGTGCCATTTAGCCTGGCTATGACTAATAATAATAATAATAAAAATGGATGTTAGATGTCATATCTTGTAAATAAACACATTTATCAGAGCTAAAAGATGATTCACCTGCAGAAAAACAACAGAAAGTGTATGAAAGCACTCAGAGTAGACTCACAGTAGTCTCAACATTATACAATTTAAAACATTGGATCAAGAACAATCTAATGATCAATGTTTCTTAGCCTTCTAATATAATTACCGGTAATGGAGTAACAGTGGGTTGTGGACCGTTTGTTAGACCAAAAAAGCAAGATTTTAAAATTTTAGCTTGGTTTTGGTACAATTGTGATGTAGATTTTTACGCTATTTTCATTTGACGGACCAAACAAATATTCAAGAAACAATTTATTATAAATAGATAAATAAATACTTAAATAACCATTAGTTGCAGCCATAGCATATTTATGGCATATATGGTACCACTATTTGTTTTTATGCATCTTGTTGTATATGCTAGATACATGAATGTGAAGGTATTCTAGTTTTAGTAGATTAAAAGCTGTAAACAAAACACTGACATATTGCCTTTCTAAACTGATATTGTTGGCAAACTATATTTACACATCTAGCAGTTTACAGTTTTAGCTTTGTTTTGGTCTCCAGCAACTCCTGGGGAAATATCTGTTTCTTTAGCTGCTAACTAGTCACTAGTTCACAGCTAGTGGCTAACTTTGTGTTCTGTAGTTTGTAGCTGAGAAGGTAGTGAACGGTTGGTTCATCACAGCTTTTTTGCCAAATACATCTGCTACCTACAAAAACCTTTGATGAGAGTGGTTAGAGTGAACCAAAATAGTGAAGAAAAGTGGGCCAAAGAACCAAAAAAAAAGACCTTAAAAAAGCTCTGTAGAGCTACGGAGAACTGCAGTCAGATGATAACTAAGTTTTGCACTATTCACCACCCTTTCATATTACACAGTCATTTAACCTACTGTTAATATAAAAATATTGCTTATAGCAGCTTTAATTTCCCTTTCCCTTTATCTTGTCACATTTCATACCGTTTGAGTCGATCCTGTGTGTCCATTAGCTGCTCCTCAGCAACCACTCTCTGCTTCATCTCCTCATCCAGCCTGATTCAAAAGAGTTTAACATGGATTATACTTTACTTTAATACTTGTAACGGTATTTCTGGTAAGTTTGACCTATACTATACCTTCTCTGTAGCTCTTTGACCTCAGCTACGTATGCAGGGCTGTCCACTAGGCTACTGCGCTCCTGTGGGGCTCCAGGAGCACTGTCCACTTCCTCTGTGCCCTGCAGAGAAGGTAATTACTGATGATTTTATAGTTTATATCATGCCTTCTGCAAGCCAAATTTTTTGGAAGGCCAATTAAAGGTGCTCTAAGCGATGTCACGTGTGTTTTAGGCTAGAACATTTGTTTTCACATACAGCAAACATCTCCTCACTATCCGCAAGCTACCTGTCCCCAGAACACACTGTAAAAAACGCGGTCTCTGTAGACAGCCCAGGGTCTACAAACCGCAACGAAAATAAACTGTGCCCACCTGCACCACGAAGCATACACAAACAGTGTTACAGCGTTCCAGTCAATAACCGACAAGAAAGATTTGGGGGTGGGGGTGGTTTAGTGCACGGGAAGCATAGATGGGAGGAGACGGGATGATGAGGAGGAGGAGAGAGAGGCAAGTTAGTCTCGTTTTGTCAACAAGATGTAACGTCACCCAACATCGCTTAGAGCACCTATAAGATTTCTAACACGACAGAAGGTCCAATTATTTATTCCCAATGTGGTATGAGATGTGGAACTAATAGATGAAGGGTTGCAAGATGTATCGACTCAATATCGTTATCGCGATATATCAAAAGTATCCAATATTTTGTTTGTTTTGTGGAGCGTTGCGTCCCGTCCGTTGGCTGTATGAGTTAGTTGTGTTCAATTTAGAGCTCGCTTGAAACGCTATAATAATCATGTTTCATTGGCCAGTTACCGTGCCGCTTGCACGTTAGTGGAACCGTGTGATGTGCATGTGACAAACTCTACGTAGCGTACCACTTGTGTGCATTTTTTGACAGAGTGACAGTGTAAGTGAACAAATAGAGAAAACAAAACAGAATGAATCAGAGAAGAGAAAGAAAAGTTGTGTCCTGTTCTCTTTATATCTATATTTCATACTGTACAACCAGTATAACATGTCCTGCTGTGTAGACGTGGTCATTGTACCAGTCCAATACGACAGTCAGTTGAAATAAACCTTGTGTTGTAAAAAAATATTGTTTAATTTGTTATGAATCTATTTTGATGGGCTTTCCCATAACTTTTGTAATTTTACATGTTAAAAAAATATAAAAATGAATATCCATATCGCAATATTCATAATCAATATCACATTTTGTCAATATTGTGCAACCCTACACACAACCTGGGGGTATTTGTGTCAGGGGTCATTATTAACACTACTGCTTTTTGCAATGCCACCATGTACATAATCTATTATTTCCTATTACATCATACGAGTACGAGTGTCATAAGTACATGCAAATGTTAACCTCTCTCTGAAAGTGTTCCTGCTGAAGTTTGGGCTTGTGTGCGCGGGCTTCCTCCAGCATAGCGGTGAGTTGCCGCAGTTGTTGGTCCCTCTCCGAGAGTGTGGCGAGGGTCTGCTGCTTCAGCTGCTCCGCTTGAGCCATCCAGTCGATACGCTCCAGTCTACAAAGCACATGACACATTAACATACAATACAAGGGCTTTGTGCCCTTTTGCTTGGCCAAAACAGTGACTATGATGACATAATGCTGGCTCACCTAAGAGTTTCTATTTCCTGCTTGCCCATTTCTACCACATTCTCTAGCTGCATTATGACACCAAGCATGTCTTCATTCTTGTTCTTCTCCTCAAACAGCTCCTGGCTGATTTTAATCAGCTCTCCTGCTCCCAGTCGAGCCAGCTCTGACTTCTGCTTCTTTAGCTCAGACGACTGGGTTTGAAGCTGCTCCAGCTGCACACAAAGAGAAAGAGAAAAAAAAAAAATCTTTGACATAATACATAAACATAACATGAACATAAACATAATGCTCACATCATTATTTCTATTCTTTGCCAGAAGAGTTGTGATTATCTGCGTTTATGACTAAAATATTGATATTTACGGTGACATGTAACTCACCAGTCTCTCCCTGTCATTCTGCAGGGCTTGTAGTGCGTTCTTCAGTCCCCACACTTCTCCAGTGGAGCCTCCAGGGCTGTTGTGTGCTGCATGGCCACCTGCTTTGCTCATCTCATCCAGCTTCCGGCTCAGTTCCTGGACCTTGCTTACTGCCTGGTCCCTGCTGTCCTGCAGGGAAGCCATTGCTTTTGAGAATGAATGGTTCTCTGCTTTCAGCTGCGCCGTTGCCTCCTTCTCCTGTAACAGATTCTGTTCGACAGCCAGCAAGTCTCTGGCCAGCTCTGCCACCCTCTCCTGAGCACTCTCTGACTCTGTCCGCATCACACCTCCCTCCCATCGCAGCTCAGCTAGCTCTTTGCTCCTGCTCACCTGGTCTTGTCTCTCCTTTAGTTGCCTCTCCTCCAAAGCCTCGACTTGTTCTCTCGCTGCTTGCAGCTGTTCCCTCAGCTTCTCAACTTCTGCACCAGGAGCATCTATCACCTGTGATGCTGTCCTAATGTCAACAGCCTGGCTAAGAGTCTCACTTTCCACTCTGACTTCTTCTACTCCTGTCTCTCTGGCTCTGCTCACACTCTTTACCCGACATTCCAATTCATTGCGTTCCTTTTCCAGAGAGGCAATACGCTCTCGCTGAGCTGTCAGAAGCTGTTTGTGTTGGGAGTCCTTCATGCTCAGGACTTGGTTAAGTTCGTTACGGTAGCCGTGAAGCTGAGCTGACAGCTGGGCCTTTTCAGCATACAGGTCGTCTCTCTGGACCAGCAGAGAGCGCATCTCTTCTTTCAGGCTGTTGTTCTCCCCTGCAGCCTCTTGGATCAGACCGTCCTTTTCCATTATCACCTGAGACACAATGCAAATATTATATTGGCTACTGACTAAAACAAGCTCAGCTTCAGATATTATAAGCTTTAGGTTTTTGTGCATTACCTGCAGGTGTTTCTCCTCCAGCTGTTTGTACATGTTGAGGACTCTGTCTCTGTCATCCTGCAAAGAGCCCATGGCCTTCATGAAAGAGTCCAGTCTGGCTTTTCTGTTGTTGCTCTCCTCCTCTGCCTTTCGCAGTTTTTCTTCCAGATCCCGCACTTCCCCTCTTCTCTGCTCCAGCTCCTTCTCAGCCTCTTGTGCCCTGTTGTCGGCCTCCTTTCTAGCCTCTTCTGCAGCCTGGGAAACAAAACACACATGAATGGTGAAACATTTGTCATCCAAGAACAATATAGAGCATGTACTGTAGATGAAAACATGTTAAAACCTGAGTAACAGCTTGCTCCTTCTCCCCCAGCATTTCCACTTCTTTCTTTTCCTTTTCATTTAACTCAGTCTGCAGCGTCTCTGTCAAGGCCTTAGAGGACCTCAGGTCTGTCTCTAGTTGCTCCACGTTCAGACACAGCCGCCTCTCTTCTGCCTCCCTCTCCCTTAGCTCAGTCCTGGCCTGGTCAACTTCACCCTGCAGCCGACCTACAGCCTCCTCCAGAGCTCTGGCCCTCTGAATGAGACTCTCCATCTCATTTTTCAGAGCATGGGCTTCATTTTGTGCAGACTGCAGCTCAGTTGTAATTTGCCGAAGATTGCTCCTCTCCTCCTCTAGGCCAGCTTTGCTTTCTGTGACTTTCTTTCCCTCCTCTTCCAGGTTCAGCTGCAAATCTTTGATTGCTTTCTCTAGTCTGAAAGAAATTAAATGTGAGTTTAGAGCTAAAAAAAAAGCTGAACATAATAATGAAAAAAACAAATACAGCAAGGTTTTTACCTGTCCACTGAAAGCTGAAGTTCCTCTTTCAGGGCAGATTCTCTCTGAAGTTGTTCTGCCAGTTCCTTGGCCCGTGTTTCAGCCTCCCGAACTTCAGCCTCCTTACCCTGCAGAGCATCTTTAAAACGAGTCTCCCATTGCCGGGTCTCGTCCAAAACTCTGTCACGGTCATCTTGCAATGAGGACATGCAGCGTGAGAAAGCGGCTAACCTGGCCAGAGACTCGTCCAGACGGGCTTGCATCTCCTGGGCCCGTCTCTCAGCTGCTTCTGCAACCTCTCTGGCCTCCAGAGTGGCTTCCTCTTCCCTGTCTCTTTCTCGGTCCACCTCTTCCAGTCTCAGCTCCATCTCCTTCAGTTCAGCTCCAAGCCTAAATCTCACAGAGTCAAGGGTTTGCTCTGCCTCTGCTTTCATCGAGGCCTCTTTCTGTTGGGCATTCTGTTCAAGGGTTGTTTTCTCAGCTAAAGCCTCGCTTGCCTTCTTCTGAGCCTCATCCAGCTGAGATTTGGAGCTAGCCAACTCTGCTTGAGTCTTTTTTAGGTCTTCAACAGATTTGGAAGTCTCCAGTTGGGATTGTTCTAGTTTGTTGTGGAGTTCTTCATGGCCTTGATGCAGTGCCTTAGCTTCTTTACCTAGTTCGCTGATTCTCTCCTGGTACTTGATGCAGTCCTTCTGCAGCTGACGGACCTCCAGTTGCTTCTCCCTCAACAGTTCTTCCAGCTGACGTGCTCTGCTCTGGCTGCCTTCTCGGACCCTCTGAGCAGACCTCAGCTGTTGCTCCAGCTCCCTTTGCTTACCAGACTCTGCTTCAGCTTCGGCTCTTTCTCTCTGGGCTTGCCTCATGTCCTCCTCCAGCCTGGCAGCCCGGTCACTCTCACTCTGAGCCTCGGCTTCCAGCTCGGCACGTTCCCTCTCCAGCCTCTCCACCTCCCGCTGCAGCTCAGCGAGGTGGTCCCGGTTGTCTGCTGCCTCTTGCTGGTAGCCAGCGATGCTGCCATTGAGCTGAGCCAATTGGTTCATCAGGCGCTCCTCCAGGTTATCTTTCTCAGTTTCAAGGCTTCTGAGCAGCTCTTTGAACTGGGCTTCCCTCTTTGAACCCTCTTCAATCAGGCTCTTTTCTCTCTCTTTGCCCTCTTGGAGACACTTCTCTAGAGAGGCCACAAGGCTCTCCTTTTCTCTACTATCCTGAAGATCTCGCTCAAGAGAGGCCAGCTCAGCTTTGAGTCTGGCCTCTTGTTCCTGCCACAGCACCCTCTCTGCATCAACAGCTGCCTCCATCTCCCTTATTTTATCCTCTAATAAAACTTGAACACTTTCAGTCATTTCTGCTTTTTCTTTTTCCTCAGTAGGTTGTGAATGTGTTTCTGGTGCATGCACTGCAGCTATTTGGTCAGCTGCTGTGTCTTCTTCTTTGTCTTCATACTGACTCTCTACAGGCTCTGCTTTGGTCATGATTAGGTCTGATTGCTGGGCAGTGACAACCTCTTCTACAACAGTAGCATGAATTACATTGTCTTCTTTCACTCCTGTTTGGGCAAGTTGTTCCCTCAACTCTTCAATCTGCTGCCCCAAAGAGTCTCTTTCTGCCACTGTAGTATCCAACTCAGCTTTCAAAGCTCCCAGCTCATTGTGAAGTCTTTCCACCTCAGCTTTGAGAGCCCTGCCTTCTCGTTTTATTACATTCTTATCCTGCATTTCACTGAGTCTCTCATTCTCCTCCTCTAACTCCATTATTTTTTGCTGCTTTGTTTTGGCAAACTTTCTCATTTTGTCTTTCACTGAATCCACCTCTTTCTGCGACTCTTCCGCCCGTCTTTCGGCATCCTGCTTCGCAGCCTCCTGCATCCTCACCTTGGCCACGAGGTCTTGTCTCTCCTGCCTGGCAGCTTCCAGGACTCGTCTCACTCGCTCTGCTTCATCGCTCACATTTTCATATGACTTGAGCAGAGTCTCGTACTCATCCTTCATGCCTTGAACCTTTTCCTCCCATTCTCTGCAGGTCCTGGCAGCTTCTTCTTTCGCTTGCTCCACTTCTCTCTTACATGCATCTTTCTCATTCAGTATGCCCTCCATTGCTAGTTTGAGGCTCTCACAGGATGATCCTAGGCTTTGGTTTTCCAGTAATGTTCGGTCAACTTCATCAATCAGTCGAACTTTTTCCGCTCTCAGCTTCTCCAGCTCATCTTGTGCCAACTCCATTTTCTGCTGGAGTTCAGCTAGGAGCTTCTCAGTTGAAGCTAGTTGTTCCTTCTGGGTTTTGTTTTCCTTTAGGGCCTCTTTGCGAGAGATCAGGGCAGCCTGAAGTTTCCGTTGTAGCTGCTGGTTCTTTGCCTCGCTGTCTTTTTCTTCCTCTTGCTTCAGTGGAAGCTCAACCTCTAACCTTTGGGTTTTGTCTTGCTCAGCCTTCAGTTCTTCCTGTAAAGAAAATATTACCTGATCCTTCTGAGTCACTGTGTCCTGCATTGAGCGTATAAGAGAGTTCTGCTCGCTAAGCTGCTGGCTTAGCTCCTGGATTTCATGGTTCTTACTGACAACAAACTGCTTAAAGTCCTCCACTTCAGCCTGAAGAGTTTTAATTGAGAATGTAGAATCTGCAGATTCTGTTTGGGCGGCAGCATCCATCTCTGCTTTCAGGGTTTCAGCGTAAGACTCAGCCTGGTGATACTTTTCTCTAAGATCATTAATTTCCTCTGAGAGTGCATCAATCTGTCTTTCCTTTTCTTGTAATGCTTGTAGCTCTTTGCCCAACTCCAATAATTCAGCCTCCTTCAGTGACAAACTGGTCTGGGTTTCCTGCAGCTGCTTCTCTAGCTCTGTGTTCGCCATTTGCACAGTCTGGATCTCTCCCCTGAGAGCTTTCACAGAGGCCTCCATTTGTGCAGAATGGAGGTCAGACTGCTCTGCAGGATGCTGAACTGGATCACTGGATTGTGGTTGCGATGAATCAGTCTCAGATGTGGCAAAATCCACCCAATCCTCTTGGACCCAATCACCTGTGGCTTGCTTTGCCACATTTTCAGCCAGTTGCATGGTCTCTTGGCGAGATTCTCTATCACTGCTCACTTTTTCTTCTAACTCTCTCAATTTAGTGAGAAGAACTTCTTGCTTGCCGCTTTGCACCTCAAAACGTTCCACAAGCTCGCTGTATTCTTCTTTCTGCTGCTTCAGCTGTTCACGGTGGTGCCTATCTTTCTCTTTTGCTTTGCGGATGGTTTCCTTGCGAGATTCCTGGGCCTCCTGGACTTTTTTCTGAAGGGTTTCACACTCTGCTTCGAGAGAGACCACTTGGGATTGTAACACAGTTGCTTCAGATGAACTGTCAGCCTGCTGAGAATTTTCAGCTTCTTCACGTTGCTTTCTATTCAGAGCAAGCGTCTCACTGAGAACTTGATCCTGCCAGATAATTTTCTGTTCAAGAGTTTCAACTGCCTCTTCTTTGGACCTTAAAGCTTGCTCGAGTTCAATGACTTTAGCCTCCATTTCCTGAAGCTCATAAGCTTTAGATTGTTCTACCTCTGGAATGTCTGCAGGAGTTTCTGCCTTTGCAGTTTCATCTCGCTCTTTCCATTTCTTTGCTTCTACCTCAAATTCAGCAACCTTCCTCATGAGATCTTTGCGTTGCACAAGTGCGGCTTGCAACTTTTTCTTTGTTGTTGTCAGTTGGCTTTCCAGCATTCCTTTTTCTTTTCGCATACTACCAAGTTCATCATCTACATGAGCAGGTGAGTCTTCAGAATTCCCTTTCTGTTTCTCGTCTCTGACTTTCTCAAGGTCCACTATCTGCCCCTTCAGTTTATTGACTTCACTGCCTATCTGGAACTTTTCTTCTTCTGCTTGGAGGAGTTTAGCTGACATGCTGTCATTGAGCTCCATTACCTCTTGCTCTTTTTGCCTTAGACAAAGCTGTAGCTCACTGATCTCAGAGTCCTTCTTTGACAAAGTGTCATTGTTGAGCTCTGATGTTTGAGAGTTTTCCAACATGCTGTTTTCCATGTCTTGCAGCCTCTTTTCAAGCTCAGAGGAGAAGAGCTCTCTGTCCTCTAGCTGAGCACTCAGCATCCTGGCCTGCCCCTCTTGCTCAGAGAAAGCTTGACGAGCCATTTCCAGTTCTGTTTGCAGGACCTGGATCTTCTCTTCCTTAGTTTTATTTTGAGTGCTTAAAATGTCTAACTGTTCTTCTAGAAGCTGCATTTCAACACCACGTTTCTCCACCACCGAGCCGCTTTGCTGAGAGAGCTTGTCCAGCTCTTCTCTGGCTAACTTCAGTTCTTCTGTAAAACCATTGACCTGGGACTCAGCCTTTTCTTTGGCAGCAGCGAGGCATTGTGTTTCTTCTTCAAGGTTTTTGATTTTCTCCTGTGACTCTGCAGCTGCCTCTCTGAGCTTCTGAAGCTCAGCCAAAAGCTCACTGTACCTCTTCTGAAGTTCCTCAGCCAAGGCCTGAGCAAAGACCTGGCCAGAGGGCACGCTGCCATCTGTGGTGGAAGAACTCTGCTGAGTTAGATGAACTTGTACCGTCTCTCGGATGATGACAGAGGACGACTCAACTTGAACTGTAGATGTTTCCTGCTCCATGCTTGTCGCCTCCCATGACTGCAGCTGCAGCTGGCCAAAGTCCTGCAGGATGGACGGCCACTCCTGGCCTCCATCTTGATTGACAGCTTCCAGGAGGGTCCAGCTGCTGTGGGCCACCTCTGAATCACTGCTGGCGACCATCTCATCTGAGGAGGTCCCTTTGGATTCTTCTGGGGACTCAGACTGGTGTCCAATAAGCTCTGGGCTGCTCTCATTATCAGCAGGAATGGAGAGGACTGAGGTGTCCTGAGCAACTAAGGTGGTGTCCTCTTCTTGCGTGTCATCCAAGAAGTCAGGAAGGGCTGCACAACTGTCATGGGGGGCTGTACTGGCATCCTGAACCTGATCTGGAGTCTGACTGTAGTTTTCACATGATGCAACCCCACTGGAGCTGTGCTGTTCAGCCAGTCTGAGGGACTCTCGTAAGGCAACCAGCTCATTGTCTTTTTCTAAAAGCTGCTGCTCCAACTGCAGTATGTGGGCTGGGGAAGTCAACAAAGTAATTAGAAAAAAAACTAGGTCTAATTGGTTATCAAAATAGTTGACGTTTAATCTATTTTATCATTTAATTATTTTTAGCTTGTATGCATGCATGCATGCATGCATGTATGAGCATCCTGACCTTGACCATTGTATTTGATTCTGTTTCCATATAATGTATGCATTTTATTTTAGGAGAACAAATCCAGTTTTTGTACCTTTATTAGCTTCAGATAAATCTTGTGCAGCTGGTTCAGTCCCATCACCTCTTTCAGATGTCTGAAACAAAAACATGACAATTAGCAGAATTGGAACTTTAACAACATTATGATTAAACATTTACTGGAGAAAAAAATCCTGTATAAAAAGACAGGGGACAACACTTTTAACACTCCATTTGGCCTCTATGATTGTTCTAAAATACGGCGTGAGGTGAAGGTCGGATAAGACCAGTTGGTCATAACAGTGGATCAGTGCAGAGAGGATTAGGCGCACTTCTTCACACTGAATTGAAGTATTGTCCGTCTATGACCTTGCGCCTGTCCTGTCTGAGACTCAGACACATGTTGTGACACGGGACCAGTTAGACTGCCCTACTCTCAAAATAAAAGTTCTGCAAACTGTATTTTAATGAAAGGGGAAACCCAATGGCACTGTTGTCTGACTTTGTAGACTGACTATGAACAACAAACTACTTTAACTTCTTAAACCTCAGCTTACAGTAAGCTTCCAGTCCCACATCAACACCTTTTTTAATCATATAAACAGAGACAACTCAAAACAAAAGCTGAAACTTTGACATTAAAGCTTGCAAAGTACCACAAAGCTTACTAAAGGTTTTACTTTTGAAGTTCCCATCACAAGTAAAACAATTTATGGTAGCAGGTAATGATTGCAGAACGCACTGGGATTAAATCAGACGGACCCCAGTTTGAGGCAGTTAGGTTTGCACTGTGATTGAATCTCAGCCAGTGTGAATGCAGTCCATACAGCATGACCACAATCTTAAGAAGAAAACCCACACAGCAAGTTGAAAGGATAACTGCTCTTCCTGGTAGCTTAAGCTGCCTGGCAAAGACTACATGTGGCAGCTAGAAGTCTTCCCTGACAAATAGAGATTTCATTAATCTACATATCTAGATCCAATCCCACCGCAGGCCGAATCAACATGATGCATTTTAATATGTAAATGCAAAAGCCTGTGGATTGGATGCCATTATCCAGATAATGCATACAGATACAGAGCATGTGTTAATACCAGATGTAAAATAGGCAAATTTGCACTGACCAATAGAATTTGAAGCTCCAGCTGTTGTATCTTGGCAGTGGCTTCCTCCTGTTCTGTGGTTTTTCTGTCAAGTTGTTCTGAAAATCAGAGATGTATATGAAATCATCATGATAAAATATAGGTTTGACATGAACACACTGAATTTTATAAACAGACCCAAACAGATAATTTCCTTACCCTGAAGGGTTTCCATGGTGTGTGTGAGCTCGGCACAATGTTCTTTACTCTCCCTGCCTTCATCTTTCAGCTTTGTCAGTTGTGTTTCAAAAGACTGCATAGTGTCCAGGAACAGGGAAAGGTCAGCAGGGAAGGGGACTTCATCTGCTGCTTGCACATCTTCAAGAATCAAAGAACGTAGATGTCTCCAAATATCACCCAAGATTTCAGATTTCTTCTGGACATCTTCATGTTTCTCTTTAGTTAATGCCAGCTCTTGCTCTAGTTTATCAACTTCTAACTTCTCCCTCTCTGAGGCCTCCTGGCTGGCACTAACAACTGCCTCTCTTATAGAGGCAAGTTCACTTTCGAGCCGAACTATTTCCACCCTGGCGCTCTCTAAAGCATCATTGCTAGCTTGGACGGCTGCAAGCTCCGCCTCTTTCATCAGAGCCAGTTCTCTCTCCAATCTGGCAACTTCCATCTTCTCCTTTCCCAGTGCCTCCTGACTAGCATGCTCTGCCTCTCTCAGGAAGGCCAGCTCGCCCTCTTGTCTGGCCACTGCCGTTCTTTCTCTTTCCAAGTCCTCCAAGCTGGTTCGGAGGGCTGCAACTTCTGCATGGGTCCTGCTGGCCTGTTCGGCCCACTGCTGCCTCTCTTCCTCCCTCTGCTTAGCGTCATTGGCCAGCTCCTGCTCCATCTGCCGGAACTGAGCAGTCAAGATCTGAGCAGAAAATAAACGGAAAGAAGGAGAAAGAGGATATGAGTGAATGTGTGTTGTGTGGCTCAGCCAAACAATGCATAATAATGACATGCCATTAAGATGTGGGGTGTGTCTGTTTGAACAGTTCTCTTTTCATCAAGCAGGAGCAGTAGTCACTACAATAGCTGCACAAACACAAATGGCATCCAGTATATCAGGACCTGTACCTGTTTCTGCTGATCAGCACTGCTCACTTCCTGCTGCAGCATTTCCAACACTTGGGACCGAGAGCTTAAGGCCTCCTCAAGTTCTTCACAACGCCTCTGTGCTGCATGCAGGGCCTTGAAGAAAGAAAGACAAAGAGACCAACTGATCATATAAAAGCGAATGTATCTGTTAAGTGTGGCCATCATCCACTTTTTCACTAGTGGGAAAATGTAAACATTTTTGTGTTTATCCTCTCGAGATGAACTGAAGAAAATTACAGTTATTTGCCAGTCATCAAAACATGGGTAATGGGTATTTCCTCTTTTTAACTATTTCAATTTTTTTAGCTAAAATTATAAAACTTGAGAGGTTCCAGCTTCTCAAATGTGAATATACGGACTGAGCTACTGCCACCCAAGGAAATCCTTTGATCCGGATAGTTGAAAATAGTTAGTCGAAAATATCATAAAACAAGCGATTAATCAGCAGATTCATTAATGGTCACAGTAATTGTTAGTTGCAGCTCTACCATTAAACAAAAAGAGCTGAAAAAGAGAAGAAAACGTCAAACAAATACTTAAGAGTAGGGGATTGAATGTAGGGCTGCAGCTATCCATTATTTTAGTAATCAAATATGCTACCGATTATTCCATTGATTAATCAAGTAATCGGATAAGAAAACTTGTTTTATTGAAGAGCAATAATATACAATAGTTTGGTTTCATTTTGGGAAAAAGCAACATTTTTATTGCTTGCATTGCTTCCAAATATCATCTCTCAAAAAGCTAAACATATTAAATGCATTTAAGTGCCATATTACATTGTTTTTACAGAAAACATTTTCTGAAATGCAATAATATCAAACATACATAAACATTACCTTAAGTTGTGCAACTTAACTTTCAGAATTACAAGTTTCAACCTGAGACTGATCTGTATATAGGCCTATATGTTAATATTAGTTACGTTCAACCTATTTTCATTTACATATTTGATTACAATGTCACACAGCTCTGTTACACTTATGCTAGTAGATCACTGATCAGCTGTTTCACCATGAAGAGAGAGAGAGAGAGAGAGAGTGCAGTCAATCAGCGTTTTTTTCCGAAAGGATAGTCAACAAGTCGGCTCTTTAGATCAAATTGTGGTCACCACTACGTTTTCTTGTCTTTGATTGTGGTAGTTGTTGTGTTTGAGGTACTTTCATCGTCCATACAACTCTGTGATTTACTTTTGTCAGGTCCGCTTCGTGGGATGGATTATAATAAGTTAGACTTCTTTTTTCTGTTGAGATGCTGAAGCATTGACGTTGTGCTATTTTTGTGGTAAGCTAGTTTGATTTTACAGTAGACACACTGTACAGAGTTTTTGTTTTAATTTTTGAACTGATTCCAAACTTTGGACCAGCCTGTCTCTTCTCTTAGCCCCTTACGTGCTTTCTTGATTTTGTAATCAGTCTTCCTGGCATGTGTCGCAAGCAGTGTCAGCCCGGTGTGTGACAGTAATAATCCTCCGTGCGGAAACACCGTGAGCGATACAACGTTGGTAACATTAATTAAATGAAGCTTTGAGACAAATCATTTTGCATCGAGAAATTTTTGGTAAACAAATTATTCAAGTTACTTGTGGAATCATTTCAGCCCTAATTGAATGGGACCATTATAAATGAATAAACCACAAACACAAAGTCAGTTATTTAAAGAACTCATGGATCGTATACCTGCTGAAGCTCGTTGTCCCTCTGAGACAGTGTTGTGACCCTCAGCAGCTCTTCTTCATGTTTCTGGATCTGTTCCTGGAAACGCACATCCTTCTCACAGACCACAGCTTGCAGTTTCTGCAACTGAAAAACACACCAAATCATTCAGAAAGAGCTTTCTCGTGACATTTAAAATACAAATTTGTATTTTTTAACAGTGTATGGCTACATGTAATATAGTCACCTGTGCAGCGTGGGCGGATTCCTTCTCTTGAAGGAGCTGTTCTGTGGTCTGGAGTCGCTCCTGCAGCGCTCTGCGGTCGGCTTCCTCCTCGCTCAGCTTGTTCTTAAGTTCTTGGAGATCCTCCTCGACTGCAGCACCGGCTCCTGTGAAAGAGCTGTCTGGACTCTGCTGCAGACAAAACAGATGTTCAAGTCAGATAAAAAAACTTTATTGTTAGTTTGTGGTGAGCTGGTGGCATAGCTTAGTCTGTATAAGATCTTTGCTGTAAACGGCTACTGAAGGTAGATTATTCACAATCCTACAAGCACAACACAGACTACGTCCAATTTAAACTTACTGTTGTTCCTCCATGTCCTTTCAACTCAGCTATCTGTTTGTTGAGTGAAGCCATCTTGGCTTTGGCCTGCAGTTTGAGTTTGGTGAAGCGAGCGTCCGCTTCATCTTTCTCATTCTGTGGTTATGAAGCACAAAAATTACTCATGCTCAGTCATGAAAGACGTGACATAAAGTATATAGTGAACTGACTTTTGGAGTTTTAACAGCAAATGAACCCAAGAGGTTATTTACCTTGAGCCGTGCATCTTTGTTAGACAGTTCAGTGTCCTTTTGTATGAGTTGGGTGTCTTTGTCTCGGATGAGCTCCTTCAGCTGGACCACCAGTTGTTCCAAGTGAGCCAGCCTCTCCATCGCCTCCTCAGGAGCCTCAGACTCTACTGGAGCCTGGTCCTCACTGGCAGGGAGCTGAGGCACCAGCATGCCCTGTTTAAGGAAACAGATAAGGTCAGTTTATTACTCAGCCTGTAAAAACAGCTATATAATGTCCTGGGTGGCTATGTGATCCAATCAAAGATGCTACTGAGCTGCATTATCAATAATGGAGAAAATATCATTTTTGAAGCTGCTTCAAACTTGGGACTAAAAGTCAGAAAACCATGGCCTCTGCTGCTTCACTTTTAACAATTCATTCTAATTTGAGTAAGAGAAAAGTAACATAAGAGAAAAAATGCATCCTGGAATGTGTAGACACGCAGGAGTCCAGAGTTATGCAAATAAGTTGTTTTGAGTCTGTGAAAGTATGTAATGCAAGATAAAGCTGTCTTTGACCTATTTCTGTACAGATAGGATCATCATCTTCCTTTATTTCGTAAGATAAGAGGCAAGCAGACATTTCCTTTCATCATGCTCATGTGTTTGTTCAATGGTTGCTCCAAATTGGGGATAAAATGCTCCAGAGACATTGACTGGACATAAACTCCACAATAACTCATTTAAAAACAGGGGACACAGTTGGCAATACTCATTCATTATAATTTGTGTGTTGCTCTCTCACCTGTGGGTCTCCATCTGGGCCCTCCTCTCCAGAGAGCTCCTGGAGGACTGTGGCCAGACGGCTGAACATAAAGATGGCACTGTGACAGGAAAAGAATATCAAAGGTTTGAGGCTTCCGCCTAGCAACGTCTCTCATATGAATCTTTTCTTTGCTGCATCTGCGCATGTCCTTTCCTGTTTGCTATGGATAAACAGTGGACCTATTTTTTCAAAATCTTTCTCCAATGTCCTTCATCAGTATACAGGTTCATTAGTATTACAGATGTAAGCATACATTTTAATTCTATTCATATCATAAATACAGCCTACCATTGAATAGGTCTTGTGTTTGTAATGCACAGTATAATGTAGTTAGTATATATATTGGTTGAATCGCCATTAACTACATCTTTGCCAAAAACAGCTTGAAGTGCTACATGTCAATGTCCTCTAAAGGTGAGATTATACACATAATCCCAAGCAAATTTACTGTATTTGATTTATGTATGCACATAGTGTCTGCAAGTAGAGATGATCCGATAGCGATACCAGTATCGGTATCGCCTCCGATACTGCCTAAAACACTGGTATCGGGAAGTACTGGAGTTTATGCACCGATCCGATTCCACGTAATAAAGCCCTAAAGAACATCTACCTTAAAATTAGTTTATTTATGTTCTTTTTCTGTTATAACTTTATGTCAAACTGGATAATAAAAGAAAGTTCTGTGGCATTCATTGTTTGTATTTGTTCATGTTTCACAAAGAGTTTAACCCGAGGTGACCGACAAACAAAGATAGAAATCATATCACATCCATACAGGGATAGTAGCACACAGTTGTTTGAACATAATAAAATATATGACACGCTGGTATCGGATCAGTACTCGGTATCGGCCGATACACAACTTCAGGTATCAGAATCAGTATCGGAAAGCAAAAAAAAGTATCAGACAATCTCTATCTGAAAGCTTGTTACATTACACTAGAGCTGAAACCATTAGTTGATTAAAAGGATGGAGTAATAATTAGCGATTATTTTGACAATCGGTTGAATATTTTTTCAGTCTACATTCCTTAGTTTCAGTTTTTCAACTGTGAGGTTTGAAAAACATAAGCAATTTGACATCAGAATACAAGTATGAGTATTCATACAAGGACTTTGCTCTCAATGTTACACACAGTACCAATAGAAATAGACATACAGCTAAAAACAAGGACAACAAAAATTAATAAAGATAGGGGAAATACACATAGAACTATTGTTTATATACAAGTAGGCTAAAAGGGGAAATCATATAATTGCTTTAGGGTCTAGGAAACTGCGATGTTTATTTTCCATAATAGTGTAAGCCAAACGATTAATCAGTGGATCGAGAAAATAACTAATAATTAAAGTAACTGTTGGTTGCAGCCCTACAGATTTTTAGAACAATGTTTATAAAAATAAACTATACGACCTGGGCTTTTACTGACCCTATTTTCTATTTTTTTCTTATTTGCCACATCCATGTCCAAAGCAACACATTGGCAGACACCTCCCAACCTGTTCGCTCCGAGCTGGATCGGTGGAGCCGAGCTTCCCCGAACCTGCTGGACACTCCACTGCGGCTGCGTCACTTTTTTGTGAACAGCAAAGAAAAATAGCTAGCTATCGAAAAAATGGACGGGACACTATACAAGCGGCTGGACAGCGATGTCTTCAAAGAGTTGTAGACACATTTGAAGATTACGGAACGGAGGTGTGAACAGGACACTTCGTGTAAACACCCGGTGTTTACTCTGCGTGTAGTTTCCACGATACAGTAAGTTAGCTAATGCTAATTAGCTAGCTAACGCTGGTCCCTCGTAAATAAGGATTACAAACCTGATTCGATGACTTTTTTCCTCCAAGAATGACAACTCTGTTACGCAGCCAAGTAAGCGGTGTGCTTTTTCAAAGAAAGTACATTTGACTCACCTGTGCGAGTGCTTCCCAGGTAAATGTATCTGCTTTTGATTTGATATATTTCCCCGGATGGATGTGAGAGCATAGCCACATCACCAAACATTCCCGGAAGCTCAACTTCCTTTGCTCTGATTGGACAGCCTGGATCTGCGTATATAAGGGACCGTCTTCAAATTATCAGGCGTCTGCTCCTTTTTTAGGGAGTATCTGCATAAACATATATTTAAAAAATAAAAATAAAACATAAAATAAAACGAACCATACAGAAGACAGTATAATGATGGCAGGGCATGAACAAAGAGTCAACCGAATCGTCAACCAAATCGTCAACCATGGCAGACAGATCGGGAGAAGTCTGTTGCTGCTGGTTTACTACACCACAGTATTTGTGGCCTTTGCGGGGCGCACCGTGCAGTGGATGGTGAATGCAGTGAAGTGGACCAGCCTGTTTGCACGCTACATGGTGTCTGTGTTTGACTTCATCTACAGACATCTGCTCTGGGGAAAGAGGAAAAGTGTTGCTGGGGGTGCGAGAGAGATCTGCCCAGAGCTCTGATGGAGCCACAGTGAATTCATGTGTAGCATAACTTTGTCTAACTGTGTTGTCACAAAGCCAAATTAAAACAACAACAAAGACTGCATCTGGAACTGCAGTGGTTATCTTTAAAAAAAAACAACTGAATACGAAGAAGGAAAATGAGGCCTTACTGAAGTCAGAATAATTACAGCTTTTTACTTTTTTTAAGCTCTTGAAACAGAGCTGTTTGTTACATAGTCTTATTAATGTTATAATTGTGTCTTTACATAATGTGTGTATACCATGTTTTTTATTGTCAGGCAAAGCTGTTCCAAAATGTTGCAAACTAAATTAATTCTGTTGGAAACTATATTTCTATTTGTGAGACACAATGAGGAAAACACTGTTGCTACTATTCATCACTCATATCTGCGGATTTGACTGTTAATGCAAATGTATTACAGGGTAATGCAAAGAGTAAAATATGTTGGAAGCATTCATATACTGTACAGCGGGGCTCGAAAGTTTGGGCACCCCAGGTAAAAATGTGTATTAATGGGAATAAAGAAGCCAAGAAAAGATGGAAAAATCCCCAAAAGGCATCAAATGACAGATTAGACGTTCATATAATGTCACAAAAAGTTAGATTTCATTTCCGTCATTTACACTTTCAAAATAACAGAAAACAAAAAAATGGCGTCTGCAAAAGTTTGGGCACCCTGCAGAGTTAATACCTTGTTCCATCTTTTGTTGGCTTCTTTATGCACAGTAATACAATTTTTTATCTGGGGTGCCCAAACTTTTGAACCCCACTGTATGCCTCTTACACATTACGTTATTGCACTACAGTGGAGGTAGGATGTAAACTATCCTATGTAGGATTGAAAAATATTAGCCAAATGTTTTTTGGTTGTTTTTATTTTTTACATCTGTGCCTGTCTGAAGCATGCACAATATTTCATTTTGGCCAATTCTTATGTGGCAGGAATTAAAACCACTGACTGACCAATCAGCTACCATTCACCTGTGGAGAAGCTGTTTCCTGAGGTTTTCCTGTGATAATATATAAAGTCATACTTCTGTTTTGCAAGTTTTTTGGCCAGAAACACTAACGCTGCTCCTGAATGTTGCCTAGACACAGGCAGCTAATGAGTTCAATGTGAGATATGAATAAATTAAAAGTGAATTTTTGCTTTAAAATGACCCATAGCTGTATGTACTAATGTTTTTTATTTATACTTTTGTATAAAGTTTTTTCTTTAATGCATATATTTTAATTGAAAGTTTTTTTGTCTTTCCTTTGACGATAACACAAGTTGCAAGTCGTAAGAACACACTGTTATGCACTGAAACATTAACTGCACTGAATATTGCTGCTGAATACCACTAATACTGCTTTTAAATATGATTACATGGTTGTATTATTATTTTCCTTGTTTATGGTAATCACACTGAGATCAAAAAGCTTTCTGCAGTGTTTTTATATTACTTTCACTAACTCAAACTGCATGACTCATGCCTCTTGGTTTTAAACTGCTATCTAAATAAAACTCTCTACCAAGTAATGTTTTGTAATGATTAATCTACTGAGTGTAGTTTGTTTGCAGTGTGCAAAGTCTTTATCAGGAGCATTACAACTGCACCACTCGAACTTGAGTCATCAGTTCAAATGCATGACTGATGGATGTCCTGTGCCTCCACGTGAGGGATGAAAGCTGTATTGTGTTTGTCAGCAGTTAACCTGCCCTTTTAATGGGGCGATTATGATGATCATCTGCATGTTTGCCTGGATTATGGGCCGAGATTAGACCCAAGGAGGACACAGGAGTCCACTGGCTCATGCCTAAACATAGACAGCTACAAAAGGCACCCACCCGCTGCTACTCTCACCCTAAGACCCACTGTTGTGTGACTGTGAAGAGGGATAACCTCATCTTCACAGTAGACCAATTGGGCTGAGAGGTTTGTACACCAGCTGCGAAAAGATCCAGCAATCCTATCTACACACACTCAGACAGAAATGGGTAACTCAACAGGAAGCACCGTGGACGACCTGCAGTCGGTGGAGATGCACCTCTGGTACAAGAAGTTCATGACTGAGTGCCCCTCAGGTCAGCTCACCCTGCATGAGTTCAAGCATATCTTCGGGCTGCGAGGGTTGGACCCAGAGGCCAACGCCTACATAGAGCAAATGTTCCGCACGTTTGACATGAACAAGGTAAGATGCTGCATTTTATGACTACAAAAGTTAAATTTTCATACTTCATTAGGGTGACTGTAGAGAAAGGAACTTTTTAAAGTTGAAACCCCTCACATTTGAGGCACTGGAAGTGGCACATTTGAGGTCTTTTTGCCTAAAAACTACTTTAATTACTTTAAAAACAAAAGGTGGATTGACTAATTAACTAATTGTTTAAGAAAACAGATACAAACACTTAAATAGGATGGTGCTTGACATATGAAGTGCTTGTTTTCGGGCTAGACCTAAAGTTGGGTCTAGAGCAGAAAAGTTCTTAAAACTATAACATAATGCCCAAATTGAAAATCATCAGTATCAATTATGTTCACTCATACGTGCAGGCAATGCAGTGACCTCTCAGCAACCACCTTGTAACCCTAATTAAGAGTGTCTCAGAGCATGTGACATGCTCATCGCAGGATGTGTCCTTATGAGAAGCTATATTTAGTCCCCCTCCCCTTCAACTCACAAAAGACTGTGGTAATCTTTCTGCATAATATCAAATCTGAGATTATCTGTGAGACAAATGCTTTGATGCTAAGATTGTTGCCCCTGTACAGACAGTTACAGGAGATAATCCTTCGTCCTGGCATGCCTTTATTTCACACAGATAGATTATTGAGTTGAGATGGGGGGGGGATCTCGTTCAACTGAGGGACTGATTTAGCTCTTTGAATGGCTAAAAATAGTTAAATAATAAGCTGATAGGCATACATAATAATTTATTCATGTTTGAAAAATATATGTTTTTTGCAGGATGGCTACATCGACTTTATGGAGTATGTAGCTGCTCTTAGTCTGGTGATGCGAGGAAAGATGGAGCACAAGCTGCGCTGGTATTTCAAACTTTATGATGTGGATGGCAACGGCTGCATTGACCGACATGAGCTCCTCAACATCATAAAGGTACAGTAGGCCCCGGTCAGGGGCGATTCAGACCTTTAGGGTGGGGGCTCAGCCTCTAATAAGAATGTGACACAGTCCCTTGCTCAAGTTTTAACTAATTTCATTAGCCAATAATCTCTAAGATAGCTACTGAACAACAATGTCAGTTAACATTTTTTGTTCTAATCTGCGCCATGAAATTACCAACTTCTTCTCTGGGGACTACCAACGTTAAACTTCACAAACTTCTCTTGCTCTCCCTCTGACAGAGTAGATTGCGACTCAGCCAACCAGCTCCGATTGTAAAACACTACGTTTCTGTTGACCCTTTCCTTGACTGGGTTACCGGTGCATAGCATCGGCGACAGACACACACACGATATTAAACCTGTTTTAAGCCCTTTGGACTTGTAATTGTTTGTCCTTTGTCACTAACAAACAAGTTTGCAAACTCTCACATGAAGCACCAAAATTGATTTAATTTAATTTTTTATTATTATAATTTTTAGGGGGCTGAGATGGGCTTAAGCCCCCCTAAAAAGGGTCTACAATCGCCCATGGCCTGGGCTATATCATGCACCCGCAACACAGATTGTATTGCAAGTCCTGGCCTTAACATGGCATAGTGATTTTATTCTGTTCCTGCAGGCCATCCGTGCAATCAATGGGAATGAAAGTCAGGACGGATCTGCTGAGGATTTCACTAACCGTGTGTTTGACCGGATTGACATAAACGGAGATGGTGAGTGTGTTCTGGCACTGTATGGGAAGATTTTTGAAGAAACTCTATCATGAGTTGACAGTGGTTAGACATTTATCAGCTCCAGTGCTGTCCTGTGTCAGAGAACACAACAAGCACAATAAAAAGATATTCTGTAGATGGCTGTTGAACACAACAATCTGTTATGAAAAGGTAAGACCTTTAAAGTGTCTGTAAGTGTGACAATGCTATACCTAAAGTGCAATGCTAAGTCAGTGGAGTACTCTTTTACACCAATGCATGTATTTAATGTCTTTGTATTTCAAAAACGTAAATATGATCTTTTCCCTCCAACAGGTGAGCTTTCCTTGGAGGAGTTTGTGGCCGGCGCTCGCAGTGACGAAGATTTCATGGAGGTGATGATGAAAAGTCTGGACCTCACACACATCGTGGCCATGATTGACAACAGGAGGCACAGCATTTAGGATCTGCCCATCCAAACTACCTCATCCTCATTCCTGATTTAACCCCAGAGCTTCAAGAAATGGCCTCTAGTAAAAACGTAATTTATAGACTGCGATTTCTTTTAGGATTCAATCCAGTTTAATACTGCAAACTCTGACATGTCTCATTTCAAATCTCGAAAATGCATTTGGATGACTCAGTCAACCTTTGCAAACTGGTAATTGTCCTTGTTTATCCATGCTGACCTCTCCCCGGTCCAGACGGTCCACTTACCCACAGATACCCTGCGGGATAAAAGAGGAGATAGTGGAGCAAAGTGGCAATTACATGGACTCAATGCTTTTCTGGGTTGGAGTTCTTCTGCATCAAAATCTTTTAATCTCTTTTTACCCAATCTTGCCTGTGGGGTTCACAGGAGGAAGCTGACTCTGCAGTGTACTTAACTTCCATACTTATTTGATTACTCGTTCAGATTATCATATGTTTACCTTTTTTAATGTTAACCTTTTTTAATATTTTAAATAAATTTGAAGCAGAAGGCAAAAAACAGCTTGTTATTTAGTGGTATTTTGTGTGTATAAATCTGTGTTACTATATTATAATATTATCAGCATCCTATGACTTGAAGAGTAACTAGCCTCATACTGTACAACAGGATAAGCAAAGGTGACACATCACATAAACAAAATTCTCCCTTTGAGCAAGGACGATGATTCACCTGCAAGGTGCCACGGCTAAACCTGCATCGTATTCATCTTTTTCATTATTTTAAGCAGGATGAACTATATTATATACTGGCTCTATTTATATTATAAAAGAAGATACCACATCTAAAGTAAAACTCTTTGGATAAATGCATAGCAACTGAACAGAGACTAAAACAGAAATATTGAAAGTACAAATACAGCATTTATTTTATACAAATCAATTATTCAACATGGACAGTCATTTATCACATTCTGAGACTTTACAAGAAAAACATAAACCCATTGATCCTCCACAAGGGATTTTTTCACACAATTCTCAAATATAGTCTGAGCTCCTCATCTTGCTTGTCTTTAAATGCATTAATCCCCCTTTTGTCTCTGTGTTGCCTCTCCTTTATTCTCAGCAGGCTCACAAGAAGTCATAAAGGTACTTGACAATCTCGAAATTCACCGTCCTAGAAGATAAATCACACAAAGCACATTCTGTGTGAAAAAAACTTGTAAAAGGTTAATTAACTTGAATAAATCTGCCTTCAGTCTCAGTCATAATGCATTACCAGACATGCACACACACCTGGAGATGGCACAGATGAAGTCCATAGAAACGGCACATTTGTACTTTGGGGCATCGAGCTGGTCGTCATGACTGACTTGAGTCAACAGCTGTAAGGTCACCAGAGAGGAGATCTAAATGGAGAATAGAGGGAAACATGAAATGACTCACTGTTCCACTTCTTTAAACACAGCTTTTCCTCACTTTGATGCAGAGGCAATAAATGATAGACCAAGCCAGCTGCCCAGGCTCGAATCTAATTTCCCAAAACCATTTCGTGCTCAGGGCCATAAATAGATCGGCATTTGGCCACACATCCAAAACTCATGACCATATGGGTAGAAAACTCCCATCTGAGACACTGTGGTCATTAGGCTTGATTTAACATAAAAAAGTGTGCCATTTGCACTCTAAAAATGGGGAAAACTATCATTTAAAATCCTCTGACTATCATGGTCTATATTATATTATCTTTCATGTGCTTATCTGGCAAATGGGGGGAAAAGCATGACATTAAATCATTTTCTAAATTCTGTAGGAACCACTTTACATGAGACTTCCTACAGCTAACTTTCAAAGTCACAATCATGGTGAAAAATAACACGCATTGCAGGACTAAATGAAGGGCAAAATTAAACCACCTACGGAGCTCTAGTTAACAAAAGTGGTTGTGCTGGAAAAGGCAATGGGACGCATGTGTACGGACAGATGAATATTAGTGTTCTGCTGACATCTACTATTTACTTTTTAAGATTATTTTTGGGGCATTTTAGGCCTTTATTCATATAGGACAACGGAAGACAAAGGGGAATGACATCCAGCAAAGGGCAGCAGGGCCCAACTATTTTCATCATCAACAGATGAAGGCCTTGTCCAGATGTAAAAATGCCTTGAATCCAGGCTTTTCCAAGACGTTGCCAGCTAAAGCTAAATGCTACTGAACAAATTAAAATTTTGACCTTGTGGTCCTGAAAAGTCAGAGGATCGCTAAGTTATTATAGTGTCGGTACCAAATTTGATGGCAATAGTTTGTAGCAGCCACTTGGCCAACTGACCTGGGAGAAGATGCTGGCAGTGGGGGCAACTCTACTGTCCACCACACTGTAGAAAATGGCGAGCAGGCGGTCGAGGGGGAACGGCTTTGGCCCCAGCAGATGGTTACTTGTCTAGAAAATATAGACAGAATTGATAGTATAATAACAGGATATATCGGAAACTTGTCATTAAAACTAACTAGTGTAATGGTAAGACAATCACCTTTTCATTTTTCTTCAAGAAATTTGTTTTTCTTATTTTACCGTGGTGCTGTTGGAGGAAACAGAGGGACATCAAACTCAATAATTCACACTTGTCAAGAGAATTTAATTTGGATGAATCATGAATTACCAATTTGCCTCAAAGGGCTATACAATATGTACAACATACAACTCTCTCTCTCTCTATCCTCAAACCCTTTGTTTGGATAAGAAAAAGCTACAGAGGCCCAATTTCAACAGGAGATTCCCTGGTGTGAAAACCTTTTAAGATTAAATTCCACTACCTTGAGAAAGAAGCGTTTATCTGTGCGGGCTGGGTTGTAGGATGCCAGGTAGGCAGCAATCAACAGGAACTTGGAGTAATAAGGCAGTTCAACATGAGTGTGAGCAGATAAACCTTAGGGGAAAAAATGCAATGAGTCAGACTTTATATCTGGAAAATGAAATATACCAGCCCACCATGACGTTCAGCACAACGCAAGAGGTGGTGGTAATGTATTGGGATTTAGTTTTGGTTTGATGCACTGATATGCTTATTTACAAAAATTCCCAATTTTAGCACAAATCCAGGGTGTCACTGCACCCTAATGGCGGTTTTACAGTTTAACATCTGCTCTGCAATGATTTTGCATCGTTGAGAGCAACAGCGCTCAGTGTGTGGTGGTACCTCTCAAGGCTCCATTCTCCTTCTCCTCCATTTGCTGCATCTGCTCCCACTGAACACTGAACACAGAAAAAAAGAAGACATAAGGATGAAAAGAAACCACGGCATCAGTCATCAAGCTTAATCAGCGTGTTCGCCAGAAGGCAGCAAACAAGCAGAATGAGTCCTTAGATCAACAGTGACATGGTTCATTAGCAAATTGATGTAAAAAGGACACAAACCTGGAGACTTCTCGCAGGTAAACAGTCTGCATGGCTTTTTTCAAATGAGGCTCAATGTTTCTCCACAGCTTGTGTGTGTCAGTCTCTTTCACTGAAGACATAAAACAGTTGAAACAGAATTGTTGAAAAAGCCACAGTGACAGTCAAGATGGCTTCTAAAGTGAAGGAGTGTGATTTGAAAGGAAAATAAAAACGATGGATTAAATGACTATGTGTAATGTGAAAGGTGTAGTCAAAGGTTTTGTGATAAACCCTGTGAGAATAATCTTTAGTGTGGAACTTATAAGCCCCTTTTAGCTCATTGTTTTGGTTTTACAGCCCATAACATGCAAAGAAACGCAAAAAAGCTCTAATAAATCGACTATGTGTACACTACTAGTACACTACTGTTCAGCACCAAATGGCAAAAGAAGATCCAGATATAATTGTCACACTGCACCAAGAGAAGACCAAATCAGAGCTACAAGAATAGCAATTTTTCTTTCTCGTCTTGAGCTTCATTTATACTTCTGCATTTAAAGGTTCCATGACAGTGTTCTTTGGATGCTTTTATATAGACCTTATACCATACCTTATACCGGGGGGGGGCTTGACCAACTGCCACTTTGCTTGTTTGAAAGCCATGATGTCTTTCTCTCTCTCATGGGTGGGCCAAATTTTCTGGGCGGGCAAAGCAGAGAAAGAGGGAGGGAACCTTTCCCCTTATGACCTCATAAGGAGTAAGATTCCAGATCTGCCCATCTGAGCTTTCATTTTCTCAAAGGCAGGGCAGGATACCCAGGGCTTGGTTTACACTTATCACCATTTCTAGCCACTGGGCTGGGGGAACGCATATTATTGTTAAAAAAAACTCATAAAAAGGGAAATTTTCATGCCATGGGACCTTTAAGGGTTATGCTGTACCTACATTGTACACCAGTGTGATCCTTCTAAAACATACAACTACAGCAGCTAGTGAGAAACCATATGGGGAATGCAAGAACTGTGATTGATTAGCTTATGCTGCTTTGTGTAGGGTCAATATGTAAATAGGCAGCAAATGTTTATATTGAAAAGTTCCAATAAATTAAGGGCATTTCAACTTGACAGGAAGATCCCTCTCCAAATGAACAAAAGACAAGGGTAAAATAAGGCATCTTTAAATATTGATTAGCTGTCAGATGAATGAGTACACCTCTTTATGTTTTACCTTTCCCTTCTTCTAACGGCTCGCAGAACTTTGAAAAGTTGAGTGCAGCCTAGTTGAAAAGAGGAAAAAACTCAAATCAATAAAGGAAGACTGGAAAAAAATTGTGTGTGTGTTTGTTTGTCTGACCAGGTGGCGCAGCTCTCTGAGGTCCCGGCAGACGGAGTAAAAGACTCCCAGCAGGATGTTGATGTAGGACGAGTAAAACTCATCTGAATATGAAGGATGTCTGTCCTGGGACAAAATCTTTTGCAGCTCACCTTTAAATACATGAACGGACACGGACACACACACACACACACACACACACACAAAACCTCTTATAAGTCACTCACACAAAAAAAACATTGATACTATAAAAAGAAATGTCTGTCCAAATGTCTCTTCTCACATATCAAGTACAATAATTCCCTCCCTGTTAAGTGCTGAATTTATACAGTGGTGATTTAAAACGCAATATTCCTTCACCTCAAGTGTTGGAACAAAATCACAGGTACAAATCTAACATCTGACACTGCATCCATCAAGTGTATGCAGTGTGGTGGGAGTTTATTCATGACAGCAGCTGATGCTGTGTGTGTGTGTGTGTGTGTGTGTGTGAATGAGTATACCTTTACTGTAGTCGGGGAAATGGAGCAGAAGGGGCTCGAAACAGCCGGTGTTTGGTCTGAACTTGTCCCAGACGATTTCACTGAGCAGGATGATGGTAACGTTGTCCTCAACCTGAAAAGGACACACAAGTACAAATATGTCATATAGTAGTGGTTTCAGAGAGCATACGTCTCCATGGCTACAGACTTTGCTACTTTGTTCAATCTGTTTGATATATCTATATTTAACGTTCTGTGTATTTCACACAGACAATGTGCAACAATTCTGATAGACAACTAATCATATAAGTAATTTATTAAGCAAAAGCGGCAAACGGTCCCTCTTTCCAGTTGTTCAAAGGTAAGGATGTTGTGCTTTTCTCTATATTTACATATGATGTAGTGATTATTTCAAAGTAAAATGATTTGAATTAAGTAAACACTATTATATTAAAATAGAGAAAAGCATTGAATCTCTTTACACCGGAAAAGATGGAATCAGGCATTTTTGCTTAAAAGGTGCTCTAAGTGATGTCACGCATTTTTTTAGGCTACAACATTTTTTGTCACTATCCGCAAGCTGCATGTCCCCTGAACACATTGTAAAAACCTGCGGTCTCTGTAGACAGCCCAGGGTCTACAAACACCAACAAAAACAAACTGTGCCCACCTGCACCACGAATCATACACAAACAGTGTTCCAGCCAATAAGGGTTATTGAGCAGAAGCATGAAAGAGAGGGAGAGTGGACGGGATAAGAAGGAGCGAGGGGCGAGCTAGCCTCGTTCTGCTTAGAGCACCTTTAAACGATTGACAATCAATATACTGATAAACTTTCTGTGGATCGACTTACCAAATATTTGTTTCAGATTGTGATGATCTACATTAAACAGTTTCTGTATCAAAGTTTTACAATTCAGCATTTCTGCCATCAGTTCCATTCACATTTTTAGTGCCTTACGCTATCTTAAATAAAAACGATCCCAATGAATTCAGCTCAGTGAGGTAACAGATCTTTAACTTAGGAAAAAGAGAGCATTAGTGTAGGATTGATACTCAATATTGGCAAAAATTGAGGTACCCTAAAAAAATATTATCAGGAGACACACAACAACTCATCCTGCTCCAAAAAGCAGTTTGGCAGGCTATGCCAATTTGGAAAAAGATAACTGTGCAGCTCTTTTCTTAAATATGTTAATATGTGCAAGATATGTGAAAGAGATCACACTCTAACCACTACATGTGCCTTTCTGCCACTATAATAAATAAAATACCCGCTGTAACCCAGGCAGTAAATCTGTCATGTTAACCTTTTTGCAGGGGTCATAATAATAATAATAATAATAATAATAATAATAATACACATTAGAGACACCGCAACTCCTCATCATCTGGTCATCTTTCACATTCATCTAAATCTGCATCCCAGTAACACTTCAGATTCCTGCGAGCACTGAAGCGACACTACATTGAAAAGACAAAAGTCCTCTATACACTCACAATCCACCAGAAAACAATTTGCTTTCACAGGAATGAAACACAAATAATCACATAAGTCTTTGTCCTCTTGATGTCTTTAATTAAAATTAAAATGCTGAGTGGTTGCCATCCTGCCTTCCTAACAGCATGATGAAAGAGCTTCACACACTCAGCTCAAGGTCTTTCATTTCTAAAGAAGCTCTTCCAGTCCCTCTTCATCATCCACACGCTGCAACAACAATAAAGTGGCTCACTTAATAAATAACATAAAGCGCTTGCTGCCCTGTCTCACCAATTCCTGAAGGCGCAGTAGAGCAGGGAGGAGATTGGCATCGGTGTCTCTCAGAAGCTCAGCTTTTTCCATGACCTGGAAAAAAATATACGTGCACATTTGAGCTTATTTTGTAACATCTATTTTTATTAAACTAAAGGTAGCGGATGGCTTTTCTATCACAGCACATTGCCGTTTTATATGCTTTGAGCTCACTTTCAAATATTATCAAATGATGAAGCCAAAATACTAGATTAAACCTCCTGTGCTGGCTGGAAATCACAATTTGCATTTAGTGCTTTGTTTAGCATATATTTGCATATGTTATCACTACTAATCATATTATCATACAAACATTTAAGTGACACATCCAAATAATAAAAAATGTGCCATGGAGGAGTGATTTCGGGGTTTTCTGGTTGGGCGTAACGTGGACGGTACTCACAATGTATCGCGTCTGCTTGGCAGGAGACTGGGAGCACTGCTGTCTGTAGACGCGTACAAAGTCAGACAGGGAGGCGCTGCGGGGGAGCAGCGAGGCAGCGTCGCAGCCAAAGAAGGCCAGCAGAACTTGTTCAAACAGCAACGTAACAGAAACACATTCCACACAGCTGACTGTGGCGTGAGGCAGCTGCAAAGAGGAGGAATGATACAAGACAATCAGTTTGGTAATTGGGTTTAATACCCATCTTCACATTGTACTGATTCTCTCCTTCAATCTGTCTGTGATGAAATGACAATTAAAGTCTTTAAATTGCCACGGCTCTCCTCTGCTTTAATTTGGTGTAACTGATTGGTCACTTAATGAATATGTTGTTTAAAAAACAAACTAATTGGCAACTATTTTTATAATTAATCAATCATTTCAGCCACCTTTCAAGAAAAAAAAACACCAAACAAGCAGTTTGAAGCCATTATTTTGGGGTCTGGGAAATTTCTAGGAGGAGCTTCTTTTTTACTATTTTTTTTACATTTTATCCATATTCTGTCCATAAATTTGAATCAAAAAGGGCAACATAAGCCATACGCACACATTTAAAGAATGCACACAAAGCTTAGTGTGCAGTGAGGAGGACATTTTTCCGAAATGAAATAGAACTTGTTAAAGTAACTGAAATGCTAAGCACTCCTCCAGCGGTCTGAAGGAGGCTTTGCATGATTTAAGTTCCAGTATGTGTTTAAGGTTTATATGAGCTTAAAGTAGTCAGTGAGTCAAGCAGCAGACAGTGAAACAAACCTGATTAAAAGTTTGTCCTGTAACAAACCTGTGCTGTCTGTCTGCACTGATAACAAAGTTGGACCCGCACAAACAAACCCCGGATGTTCCTGAACTGATAGTCTTAGGTGATTGATGACTGATAGGATTGCCAAACTTATCGCCACAGTGCTGTGGAGTAAGTTCTGGCTACACCACAGATACATTCTTGGATAGGAAAGAAAAAAAAAAACGCTCTGGATTGCTCCAATCACAATCGTCTTGGGCGGCGATACATTTTGGACACAGCAACGGTGTCTCTGCAAAATAGACTTCGAAATGGAACTTGTTTTGATGGAACATTTGCACCGCTCAAAAGAAAACACCACATAAAATATTAAATGAAGCTAACTGTTCACATAATAGAGTAATGTGAGCCATTTAAATAAGCTGGATACATGGTTAATTGTAATTTGCTCTTACCAGTGTATCGCCGTGTGTTCCCCAAAACAACTAAGCAGACCTGCGTTGTTGCACAAATGCCCACATTTTCAGCATGTGACTTGCTAGCTCGAAGTTTGTTGTGGTTTGCCATAGTGAAGGGGTTTTTGAGAACGACACACACAGAGAGTAGACATCCGGCAAGTGGCTTAGCTGTATCCTGAAAATGTACCTCCATTGATCCAGACTAGTGAACTGACAACAAATGTCTCTCACCTCAAGTTCCTTCAGTAAAACATGCATGACATGACTCTTCCCTGAAGCCCGATGACCATAGATGAAGATCGAGGGGTAGCTGTACTGGTGTGGCTGTAAGAACAAAATTCAGTACATTTTTACTCAATACAATTGTGACACTACATTACGATCACTAATAATAATAATAGCTAGGGCTGTAACAAGGTTTACTTATAATTATAATCAGAATCAGCTTTATTTGCCAGGTATGAGGACACAGCCATACATTTGCTTTGGATCGTATTGCTCACAATGTGCTTACTCATACAAAAAAAAGAAACACACTATAAACAGAAACCATATAGACAGGTTGAGACAATAGTGAAATGAAGAGTGCAAACTATGCAGGAGTAATTTATAATTAAATTATAATTGCAAAAGTGCAAATTAAATTATAATTAATATTGAATTGTAATTAATAATATTTTTTTATTATTATTACACCGTTATTAAAACGAGAGTTGCTGTCCTCCAAATGCAGTAAACAATACCACACGTTTTCAGAATATTGGTTTTTGGTAAGTTGACTGGTGACATCCAAAGAGTGCAATCAAGAGCACTAACGTCAATCAGTATGCTGAACACCTGGGAGTCCTCGGCGGTCCCTGAGAACAGCCTACATGGACATACCTGCCCCATGAGCGACAGCAGCATCCCAGTCTGGACCTCTCTGCAGGGCAGCTGCTCTGTGACCCTCCGCAGCCTTTCCTCCTCATAACCCGGGTGCTGGAACAGCTCTGCCATCCTGATGTCGGTACTGCCAACCACAACAACGTGAATATTACACTGTGAGGGATCAACAACCAGGTTAGCTTAACGTTCAGTCAGTTAACGCTACAGCACACTCACGAGACTTGAGACGAGGATCTCCGGTATTCAGTCAAAATGCGAACACCTCGAGGACTATTGTAGGAAATTGTTTACTGTGAACATGGCATGGTACTGTGGAAAACACCTACACCTGAAAATAAAATGTGTAACCAACTCAAATACGGTGAAAAGCTAAGTTAAAAGTTGATAACACAAACAAACTGCCGAGAATACTCATAGGAGTTTCGCGCGCGCCCTTAGATTACGTCAAATGACGGACTTCGGTTACCAGCCAATCGCAAATTACACATAGACTCTTGGGTAATGTAGTTTTAGGGCTAAAACTCAGTTGTTAAAATCAAAATCCGCTTTAGTTAATGCTTAATTGGAATGCAAAAGTGCAAATGGTGCTGGCATAGATAAAGAATTAAATGACAGTTAAATGCTATATATCTGAAGTAGATGGATATGACATATACAGTTTATGTTTGACAGATAATTTACGTGTTTAAATGTTGGGTTTAACACTATAAAATAGCCAAATTTAGCCTACTGGAATATGCTTGATGTTTCGGGGTTAATTGCACAGTGATTGATCCTGACACTGGTTCATAATAGTGACAAAATGTGGATTGATATATGAATAGAATATCAGATACTGTAATACGCTTTATATACACTTGATATGTATTTATATATTTATGTAAGCTATAAGATATCTCTAGCGGAGGTGATGTGACACGATCAAAAGCTCCAGAACAGCCCAAAAAGATGCTGAATTGACCCTGTTGTGAGATCATTCTTATTGGTTAAATTAAGTTTGTTTGACAAATCAACTAACCATTAAGGAAAACTGGAAAATATATTATTGAATACAGGTCTCACTTGAAGTGTAGTCAAAATCAGCAAAAATGTAGTAAAAATCTGGAAATATTATTATAGTTTCACAATGATCTTAATTGGAAGCAAACACCTCAAGGTCCATTGATATAGTACTCTTGACATTGTATGTTAGTTTTTTTATTATTAATATTATTAGGCTATTTTTAATAGTGTGGTTGAATAGGTGCATTTGTGTGCCTTAATTCTTGTTTGTCCAATTATATGAGAATTACATTTAGGACTTGTTGTTTTTATTATGCCATTGTGTCTGTTTAAGAGTTCGCGCGTGCTACTGGGATAACACGTCAGACTGGGATTAAGGGATGTGGGTTGGCCCTGTGATGGCGAAGGCTATCCTCCTACTCTAATTCAATAGGATCGCAGCTGCTGTTGTCGGTTCTTCGGCGTTGAGCACAGACGGACCATTTCAGCGAGCTCTCACACACAGAATCACAGAGCTGAACCTGTTTTGTGTGGAATAGCAGTCTCTGGCTTAGGACACAACTCAGGTAGCGACATTTTGAAATAACTAGCCTATTAGGATCAATAACCGGGTTTATGAATGGAGGATTGATTCCTGAAGCTTGTTTTTTTTCTCCCGGAGCGCACGTTTCGTTTTTGCGAGAGTGATGAATAACAAGTCAGAGGAAAACACTAGAAGATAACCAAATCCGACCTCGTCATGGATACCAGATTGCAGTGATGCTGGGGGAACAGATGTGACTCAATTAAGTCGGAAAAGCTCAAATCCGAAAACAGCGACAAGTTCTGCAGAACACTGTGATTCTGCCTTTTACGGATCAGATGCGGCAGATGTTAGTTTGCTGAAAGCAGGTTAATTGATCCTGAGTACCGAGCAGACCTCCTATCACACAGAGCGGAGGATGATCCCCGGGGCCCCCAGCACGACCACCATGCTCCCCGCCTCCGAGGCTGCCAAAATCTACCAGACCAACTACGTGCGCAACTCCCGAGCCATCGGTACCCTATGGGCCATCTTCACCATCCTCTTCGCCATCGTCAACGTGGTGTGCTTCATCCAGCCGTACTGGATCGGAGACGGCATGGACACCCCGCAGGCTGGCTACTTTGGTCTGTTCCACTACTGCATCGGGAATGGGCTGTCCCGGGACTTGACATGTCAGGGCAGCTTCACCGAGTTCAGCACCATCCCGTCCGGTGCGTTCAAGGCCGCCTCCTTCTTTATCGGCATGTCCATGGTGCTGGTCCTCACCTGCATCGGCTGCTTCGCTCTCTTCTTCTTCTGCAGCACTGGCACCGTGTATAAGATCTGCGGCTGGATGCAGCTCGCTGCAGGTAGGCGACTCTGATGCTCGGACTACAGGTTGGAGTTCATAAAACACTTGTGAGTCAGAGCTCCAGTGAGATTACACGGAGATCACATTGCTATAATAAATCAACCAATTCTCTAGAAATTGTAAAAATTCAGAGGGTTAGCCTCATTTCCTCCACCTCATAACGTTTGGTGTAACCAGGTGTACTTCTGCTTCTTCAGGTCATACACTCCAATAGATACACATTTGAAATCTGTTGAGGTTTGGAGCTCAATTGTGTAAGAGTTTAATTCCACAATCATGTAATTCAATGGGAATTGGCCAATCACAGGTTTTACCCTCATCTCCCTGTGCACACTGCACATAGCTTTTTACCTAAAATACATGTATTGTAAATGCTTTTTTGTGTGTAACACACCAATAGTTTGGCCCATTTGTATAGATTATGTATGAGCATTTCTGTAGTTACAAAAGCTCTAAACAAAACATGATGTAACTGTCTGAATTGAAGGTGTAGTGATAACAGCCTTAAGGGAACTTAACAACTCAGATTGAAACAGTAAAAAACACAATGCCAAACAAGTTAAATAATGAAATATACAAGCTTTTTTTTTATTGTATCTTTCTTTTGTTGGAGATGATTTAATGATACCTGCAGGTTAGACGTGGACTTTGAAGGAACACATACATGTAAAGATTCATCAGAACCAGACAGTGATATTTATGCAAATCTCCTTCCAGGTGGGGTTCATCAGTATGAACAAAAATACAAAGGAATCCCATAATTTTCAGTTTTTCATCCCAAATTACTCTGACATTCATAAAATCATTTCAATGCAACATATGCCAAAGTACATCTAGGTCTTTTTTTTTGTGGTAAACTGTAGTGAACTCAAGTCTGCCAGTTCAAAAGCTCAATTACACTCTTGATATGTAAGTCATCAATTGTTTTTTTGGGGTTTACATTGGACGCGCCTTTCAACTAGGAGCATAATTTGAAAATATGAATTATTCTTGTTCTTTTAATAAGAAATGAAATGGTCTCTCTAACATCTTCAAACCCTTCTTGCACATTCAATAAAAAAGAAAAACACAAAAGGAAATGAGGAAAGGAAATCAAAGGAGCAGGGACATGTAATGTGTGACTGGCTGAACTGCCTTTTTAATTATTTTTTGTCTAATTTACAGCATCCTCTCTGAAGCAGACTGAGATCTTTCAAAATAATTGTTTCAAATAACTGAGGGTGCAGCTCAGCTTTATATCTCAGCTCTTTCAGTGTACAAGGGGAAACGACAGAAAATGTCAGCTATAACATTGTTTTCCCACAATGTCCCAAATCATTTTTTGATGAGCAACCAAACAGAAGATTATTACATTTTGTTTTATTGTATTTGGATGTATGTGTTCATTTGGGTCTTATTATATTCCAGGCTTCTCCCACAAGAGTATATATTTAAATCACAATAAGAACATTATATAATAGCACACACACACATACAGTATACACACAAACTCTGTTATACATAATCCTCACATACAGTTTATATAGACATATACCTATTGCACACATGACAACAATTATACTCTACAAGCCATCAGTTATAATATTTAAAAACATTTCATTAAGGTAATATGTTTGTCTCGCACTATAAAAAGTTTCTTTTGAATGCGTATTTGCTTTTTAAACTATTGAAATTTTCCATTGCAATTGAATGTTGTTGAATATTCATACAGTGGACTTGCTCCTATTTTTAAACCCACGCAGATCCTTCTCGCTAACTTCTTTAATGCAATCTGTCCATATCTCTCTGAGCTGTGCTGCACAGTAATAACTGATATGACTATAAATTAGACTATGAGATACAAATTGAAGAATATATGTAGATTAGAAGCTTGCAATTTGTCAGACTCATTTGTATATTGCTTCCGAGTAGTTTGACTTTGGACATTTCCACATGTTAAATACATTGGTTTCAGTTTTCTCCTTCTTATCGTGCATATTGTCAAGCTTTTATTGTTTGCATTCAACACCAATGTCCCCACTTATTTAGTAATCACTTTTTGGAATTACAATACTTCAGTGTTGTAGATGATATTGTCAGACTCACGATGGACAGTTTAGTATAAAAATGACTGATATTGTCATTCGGCCTGTCATTGAAATGACCTTGACTTAGCTAAATTGGGATTACTCCTCCGACCTGGGGCTCTTTGCTACATGTTATTCCCCTCTCTCTCTCCCCTTTCACTTCTTAAGCTGTCTTGTCAATAAAGCCTAACATTGCCCAAAAAATTACTCAATGTTTATTGGTATGAGTGGTGGACTTTTTAACATGCTGTTAAAAAGGAGCATTGTTAAGAGACACAACAGATTAAATCTTTAAATGAAGGACCTGTAAATTAAGCCAAAAACAGGAGATGAAATGTTATTGCAATGAGCAAATGAGTGCCATCACACCAATTTACACCCATATGACAAATAATGACTTTTTGGACATAATTTAAGGTCACAAATTCTCACATGAATCTAATTTGTGTGTATAAATAATCTTCCAGCCTCATACTGTGCATCTTCATGGATGCCTGCTTGTAAAACACAGCTTGTTCTCAAATGGGAATTAAACATCATAATAATAACCAATAATCACATTCATGGAGAGTGTGCCTCTGTTTGTCTGCAATATAAGTCCTCGTTGCACAAGCCATTGATTAGATAAAGAGGATGGTAAAGCCATTGGCCAGCTGTGTCGCTAAAGTATTCAGAGCTCAGCAGCTGCGAATTGGAGTAAAAGTACAATGATGAACTCTATCATCAGAGTCCTAATGAGCATATCCTGGCAGTTTTCAGTCTTTTTTTTGTCACAGATCAAAGCTTCTTCTTAATCCACCGATTCACATATTGGCTTTTTTTCCCCACCATGTCAGGGTAGCAGATGTGACAGTTTGCAACATATTTAGTTAGAAGAATTAAATCATCACTGGTGGTTTTTATGAATGTGGTTATCAGTTCTGGAGAGTAACTAAGTACATCTTACTGAAGTGCTGTACTTTTAGGTACATGTGTTTTTCATTGTATGGCTTTATACTTCTACTCTGCTATATTTCAGACACAAATATTGTAGTTTTTACTTATAATCAGTAGACAATTTGAGGGGAGATACCCATCCACCTTGTTAGCAAAATGACCAAAATGCATGTCCCAGGTTAACCTGCAATTCTCCTTCTCCATCTCCTAGTAGCAGAGAGAGTGCAGGGGCAGAAGGTTTGTTTAGTCAAATATGTTAGTCTGGTCTGCTGGACTCATTGATCCTTTATCTGACTGAAGTTTGTGTAAGCTAGAATCTATGGCCCTCATGGCAGTGAAATATCAGAACCTTGTGTATTGAGAAATCTATGGCACTGTCCTTGGTGCTGAAGTAGCAGACACATTTGTAATTGCAACTTTTTATTTGATTCACGCCCTTCTGTCAGTTTCATCTTGGATCTATAATATTCTCTAAACCATCTACTTTTGTAAAAAAATACAGAACCAAAAGAGTTGTTCATGAGCAGTTTGTTAGTCACTGTTGAACGAAACAAACCGTGTTCCCCCTGTTGAAAATTAACAATTTGTGTTCTGACTGCATCTATCTAACAGCTGCAGTTAATGGTTACATTTCAGGAATTTCATTTTCATTGATAACCATCTTTTGATCATTTGCTTAAGTAATCAATCAATCAATCAATCATTTAGTCATAAAATGTCAGAAAACAATAAAAATGTGCATCACAATTTCCTTAAGCCCAATATGACATTTTCAAATTTGATGTATTGTCTGACCAACAGTCCAGAACACAAACATCTTTAGCTTAATGTCAGTATTAACAATCTACTGATGTCATATAATAGCCTAATGTATCAGCCACAGGGGCCATTTTTCTTGCAAAACAAGTACTTGTACTTTTGATACTTTAAGTTCATTTTGCCACTAATATTTGGACTTTTACTCAAGTAAAAACATCTTCTTTGATCATCACTGTGCTTCTTTTACTCACAGCCTCATTCAGTATCACTCTCTGTCTCATGTCGTCTCTTATTTTCGCTGATGCCACTGTGAAATCTGCCATTTAAAGGTTTTCTAGGCCACTTAAACAGCCAATATCGAGGTGCTTTATCTCTCTAAGCAGTCTGAAATCCTGACCTGATTTTAAAAGAAATCCTCCCTGTCAGATGTCATTTCAGGTGGTATGAGGCTGCTGTGATGTGTTATCAAAGGCAGCCCTCCTCTCCAATGATGGGATGTCCTGAATGTTTGATGAGCTCGGCCTTCTAGTAGATGAAGAGATTTTTTTTAGAACTATAGATAAGAATAATTATGATCACCGTAATGATGTAGCCGTTTCTTTGCTTCTTTGCAGATGTGGGAAAAAAACCAGTCTGGTTTGATGGTCTGTTTTATAGTTTCCACAAATCTTTTGTATAACCTTGCACAGCAGTTGGCAGGCGTACATCAGACAGAGCTGGCATCTGGCCCAAACAAAGAGACAACTTTTATGTCTTTCTGTTTTGTTCTCATCTTCACTTTTCTGCATGAACACCACCAGCTCTCCACCTGCTGAATTTCCTGACCATTCATGACCAAAGGCAGATGGCCACTATGGCTGTTATGGAAGCCCATCCATTGCTACTACCTTTAATTTAGAACTCCAAGTTGTTGGCTGCACACCATTCCAGCAGGGATGAAACCTATTTTTGTAAGCTGGTTCATGAATTTTTAAAATTCAACCTGATAATGTGGAATCATCTACAAACTTAAACAATTTAACATAGCATGAAAATGATATTAATCATATGTTACAGCCTTCGCAGTCATACACAATAGACCCTTTTAGGAGATTTCTTCATCTAAAAAACAAATGTGCAAATAACTTTTGGAAAAACTGTCTTTCATCCCTCAGAGACTTCTGGAATCTATGCCAAGGAGCACTGGAACTGTTTTGGAAGATTGTGTTAGCACTAAGACATTTTATATTTATTTTTGCTTTAATTTCTTTTTCACTTTATAATTCTTTAGTTTTTATTTATTTATATATATTAAAAAGCTTTTTAAAAAGCAATATGGAGGATGCCAAATGTATTCTTCACAGCCTAATGACCTACTTTATTATATATATATATATATATATATATATATATATATATATATATATATATATATATATATATATAAAGCCATAATTAAGTGATTTATTTGCCATTAACAAATCCATTAGTTACCATTTATATAGCCTTGAGCAAACTAGAAAGTGCCACTAATAATGAAAACAGGATGCACGTTGGTGCTAAACAACATGGATGGCCTCCAGAGCTGTGATGGACATCTGGATCTCAGAAACACACACAAACATAAAGATTACCATGGCATTAACAGCGGTTTGTTTTCTGTGGCTGTACACCCATTTAAATCCATAGAATCAGAGGTGTGTCCAATTCCTGCTTGTCTGACCAGAAGCTTCTTCTGCAATAAGTGCCTTTCCTCTTGGTGCCTTAAGTGGTTTCGCGTTCGAAGCCAAAACAAAAAAAGTCCATTTTGGTTGTTGGAAGCTTATTGATCCAAACGTTGATTTCCAGAATATTAGAAAGAAGGGCTCCGGGGACAGCTATATGTAGTTCAGTTGTGTGTTGAAATCAATACAATTTTTGTATGAGGAAGCAACGCTTTCAAGTAAGGCCTCAACAGTTTTAGTTAGATGTTGCCGGTGCCAGTGTCAGCTGGAGACCTCCTCGAGTGGAAATAAGGGCTTAGACAGGGCAACGCTGTTTAAACTGTGAAACCATTCACATAAACATGTGATAGTGACAGAGAAGACAAAGGCTCTGTTTGCCGTATGTTTGAAGCATGAAAACACCGTTTGATAAAAACTCACTGATATTATTATATACTGTATATGCTTCTATATGCATGTGCATCATGCAGTATTCAATTTTACACCTCTTTAGAAAGATGTCAAGTAAAACCGGGATGTTCTGCTCATCACTGTCACATTGTGTGAGGGAATGGAGAGAGAAAGATACGCATGTATGTATGCAGAGTGCATTATCACAATGTGTCTGCAGAGGAGAAGGGAAGATAATTAAAACTGACACAGGGAATGTTTTGAAAGCTGAAATATTCAGGTTGAAATATTATGTTATTACCCAATTAGAAGTGTATATTTATTATTCCTCTTGTCTAATCTGAAGGTGGAAATCCACACATGCTTTGCAAATTACATATTATATTCTGTTTTCCTTCCTGAGAAGAGATTCTATTAAAGCACCCTACCATGAACCTGTGTTCATGTGCACAAAAGTCACAACTTAATGAGTTAATTTGTCAAAAATGAATGAGATTTTTTTTTTGCTAAAAATGACTCAAACTAAATGTTCCTTTCAAGAAAAGGAATGTGAAATTAATGTCTTCACCTATGACATGTAAAACGGCTATAATCAATATTTTTCAAACCATCAAATGGGAATGACCTGCATTTTTGACAGCCCACTGGAGCTTTTGTTCACGCCACGTGATCTTTCTCAGCAGATGGAATTTGAACCTTATTACAAGTTTTTAGATGTTATTTCTTACATTTAATATGTGAAATATCGGATTTTGCCTATATCATGTAAATGTAGCACTTATACAATGTCCAACTAAGCACAAACTCTTTACATGTGAAATATTGTTTTATTCCAAAAAAAGATGCTGTACTCACTGATCTCGACTCCTGAATATAGATGCAATGAATTCTGTACTTGTCTCTTCAAAAATAGACGATAAATAAATAAAAGCAAGAGTCTGCTGGCAGTAATTGGTTGCTGATCAAAGCTAATCTTACAAAAGCCAGGGCAATAATGTGAGCTCTGTGAACATTTGCAGTGTAGCTGAGATGGTCTGGATTTAAAGAAGAGAGCTAATGACATCAGCCCGTTCTTTATCCTCTCACACATAAAATGAAGGGCCGGAAGAGTCTTAGAGGCTTTACAGTGATGTAACTTGACCACATGAGACTAAGACGCCCACATGAACACAAACACTATTAGCTAGAAGAAGCTATTAGCGGGAAAAACAAATAAAAAAACTCAAAGTATTCACCTGAAGGTTTTTAGATGGAACCCTCTGTGCTCTTTTCCTTTACTCCCTCTCTTAAGTGCTCAGCTGCATTCAAGGACTGCCCTTTAGGAAAACTTTTCTTTTTTTTTTTAACCTCAGAGAGGTCACAGTGTAGATGGATGCTGATTTTACACAGAGTCAACAAAAACGCTACAGAACTACAAAGAAAAAAGAAAGATGTTGATGCATGTAGAGGGAATCAGCCAAATTTAAAAAGCTAGCCAAGTCAGCTGAAGCTTCTAGATCTTGAACTACAGACTAAGTATGTCTGAGGATTAAAAAAGTCGATCACCTCCTTTAGTTAATGAGGATTTTAAAGGGGCAGTGACTGATATGTTAGCCTCTTAAGTTGTCACTTTCAAAACAAGGGCAAACTTCATCTGCTGAGGAAATCATCTAATACAACTGAAGGCTCTAGAACAGCTAGCAAATGGACATTGTGGTAACATTGTTTTTGCTTGAGAGGAATGAGGTTTCAATTTTAATTGGTTAAATACATAAACAGCTGATGGTTCAATCCCTGTGCCTTTCATATGTCAGTGTTGCTGTCAGATGCTGAACTCCATACTCCTCCCAATGTATGTGTATATGAAAAACCTTATACCACTTACCTCTTGTAACCACATACTACTACAAAAATGTAGCTACAGAATAATATTTTTAATATTTCTTTTGAAATTAAATTTTTTTGTATAATATGAGAACATGTTTTCCAGTTAAATGTTATGTTGCATGTACATACTGTATGTAATATATTTTCTGAGTCTGTTAGCCCTGTGCTATGGGAAGAGAAAATAAAATGCCCCTTTCATCGTAAAAATATAGAGCTTCAAGAAATCCAGTGCACAAAACCAATACAAAGCTTGAGATGTGGCCTTTAAAGTATACCACACAGATGATCAGCAGTCTACTTAATGGAGCTGTCAACCAGTGAGTATAAATCTAAACACAGCGAGGCAATTTATAGGAGTCCCAAAGGGTAAGGTGGGGTATGTGGTCTATTGTGAAGAGATGAGATTGAACATTGTGTCCAAGATGCGGCATTCACAGCTGGACTTAAGGTCCTGATATCTGCCTGTCAACTGCTCACAAATCTGCTGCAGCCGGTGGAGGAATTTGACATTAATGTGCACTTAAAACATAGGTAAAAGTGTGGTCAGTGTTACAAGCTACGGCATTGTGCTTTCTCTAAGGATTACAAGGATTCAACTGTAGTGCCAATATATATTTGACCATAAGAAAATGATCACACATTCTTTGACTTTTTAATTGTTATTTAAATAGACTTTTTAAAGAGTTCTTTACAGCTCAAGACAAAGAAATGAATGCAGTGAATGAAGGACAGATGCACATAAAATATGTGATAAATATATTGCAAACAGAATATAAAGTCTACAGCCATGCTACTTACTTTGCTTTGAGTTATAGGCTAACATCACTATGCTTACATGCTTAAAACGACAATGCTTACATGCTGGCCTTTCAGCAGATGTAATGTTTCCTATGTTAGTTAACCATCTTAGGTCAGCATGTGAGCATGTTAACATTTGCTAATTAGCATCAAATATAGCCTACAGTAAACTCAAAATTGTGAATTTGTTGTTTAAGCTAAATAGACAGACGTTGTCTTCCTATCGTCTGCATCTTAACATGTTCACAATGTCAATAATATGGTAATGTTTAGCTGGTATAATGTTTACTAAAGTATGTTTACCATTTTAGATTTTTGTGTTAGCATTTGTTAATTTAATTTGCTAATTAACATTAAACAAAGTACATTTGAAGGTGATGGAAATGTCTTTAGGTTTGCAAACACATTTTCTCTCCCATCGTGTCAAAAAAAACCGCTTGGTCAGGTGACTTTGGTGTTTGTTTGTTCTTTGGCGCCATATTTAGATGCAATTGGTCGGGATTCTTGGGACAATTTTTGACACCCTGGGTCAGGACGTACGTTTAACTATCACGCGGAACATGAACCATTGGGAGAAAGTGTGTTGTTTTACCCATCCACCACCCCACCCTCTTCCCGGTGCATCCCATACAGACGCCAAATGATTTCGATTTTTGAGTCGGTATCTGATGATGAGACCCACTGACCAAGCGTCAGTATTTGGTCATAAACCAAAGTATAGGACACATTTTAACCTGATAAAGCCATTAGATGAAAAGTTAAGTGATCTCCAAAATCTGTAGGCTGTATCCTCTGATTGTCACAAATTTCTGAATAAACTTTCATGGCAATCCATCCAATAGTTATTAAGATATTTCAGTCTGGACCAAAGAGGTAGATCGACAGAGGCACCATTAGATTGACATTGTCATCCTTAGAGCCACAGCACTGAGATAACAATGATATGCTTGATAAATATACAGAATAATATTGTATTATTGTCAAGGTCACATTATTTTGAGCCATTTACTGCAGCTTATTGATATGTCATGCTGAAGTGATGATGAGTTTGTCTTTCATTTGCTGAGGCGTGATGGACAGATAGGGCTGCAGGAGCGTCTGGAGCTCGGTCGAGGTAAAGCGAGAGTGGTCGTGAGTCACTTTAGAGTCTTAAGTGTGACTGACAGTTTTGATTGCTGAGTAGTTAGGACGTGAAATGAGCAGAGATATGGAGATTATGTGAGGCAAAGAGGAGGAGAAGAAGAATAAACTGTCAGGGCTGACAGATGAAAATGACTTCAATGTCCCTCGTTCTTAAAAACGCTCTGGGACTCTAATTTTACTCCACAAAATGGATACTTGTCTGTTGAGGTTAAACGGCAAAGAGATGAAGTGCATTGATAGGGTTGTAAATTTACATGCACAAACAAAACATAATATAATAGCTTCAAGGTGTAGAGGAGGTCATGCTACTTTATTTGTCTGCTAGCACCATATCTCAAAGATGCTTTTACAATTTTCAGCAAAAGATTAAAGCTGCAACAATCCAATTTAAAATGAATATGTTTAATGCGAAAGATGTGGTTAGTAGAATAATCACCCGACTGCAGTTCCCCTCAGCTCTACGGAACATTTTAACATCTTTCCACTTACAGCTTGTGTGAATGCAACCTAACAGTTTGAAAACATGAGAATATGTTAAGTTTGTGGTTGTTATGCTGTCCCCAAGTGGCCCAAAAATTGATTGACTTTAACAACATTTATTTCCCTCATTTGTCATTCAAGCTTTACCAGAAATTGTACCTTTAAATATTTCAATGACCCTGAGAATAAAAATTATTGATTTGTTTTTTTGACAGTCCAAACAGTTCTTCTGTAATATAGCCAATAATAGGCTCTCTATATCTGTGTTAATTCCACACATTTGTGCATTGGTTAAATGCAAGTTGCTGCTACGGAAATTGAATAAATCTTAACAGTCCTATCCCAGCTGTCATGTAAAATTTGGCACAATTGATACTTGTACAACAATCTAAGATTTATTTTTAAAAAATGATGGCCACCCATTTCCAACACTGTCTATTTTAAAGCACATTAAAAGCTTGCAAACACTTTCTATCATCAGAATAATGTGGACTTTGTGCACGTCTGTGCTCTCTGATTGCTTTCTATTTGTTTTGAATGGCTTATCTAACACTTAATCGCACTTTTATTGCACCTTTATGGAAGTTGTTTATGGGGACAAGCATTGGAGACCTCACAGGCTCTATTACCTAAGAAGCTGGTTTAATCTTCATGTTGTTACGAGAATACCGAGGGAACTCCCTCAGGATGGCTGTTATTAAAAACTGTCAGTGTTGAAACTCTAATTACACCCTTAATTTGCTTGCATGAAGCAACACCAAAGTCTAAAGAGCGATGTGTCTCAGAGGCAGCCAATAGCCTGATTTCTGCAGCGTTTGCCAGAAGTATGGCTTTATACATGTTTTACGAGATCTGCCTGGTTCTCTTATGTTTCGCTGAGGCTGGAGAAAGCAACTGCAGCTTTGGAAGTCTGTTGTCATTTTCCAGGGCTGTGTTGCCCTTTCAATTGGTGGGATGATAATGGGATAGTGTCCAGTTATCACACAGACAGAGCCAGTGGTGAAGCTGATGTGGAGATAATGAGGTATTTCCAAGATGTGGATGTGCTGAAGTTACTGGGTTTAATAACACTCCTAATCAGGAGCTACTTATGGAGCAGCAAGAGAGCTAACAGCAAGAGATTTGGATGGAAATGAGAGTTTGAATAGCTTGAGGAGAGGAGGAGTGATTGGCAGCTCTGAGTTTGACATCACCGGTGTGTTGCTGAGCTCTGTGTTTGTATGTATGAAAGGCAAGAGATATATTCAGTGATTGTGGTTCACACCGGCTGAGTAGCAGTATCACTGATGCGAGCAGCAGCTGTCTATGTTGTGTTATTTTTCTCTCTGCAAAAGAAAATGTTCCCAATCTGCTGTTGCATTATCCTATTGTATTATGTATCCCAGAGAGAGCGTCACTAAATAGCTTGCCCCGCTGCACGAGGGATCAGTAACAAATCCCCCAGCAGGGGAATGTGATAATCTCAAGGAGCATACACTCGTCCCAGAGGAGAACAACATACTCTGTTTTTTCTGCTGCCTTTTTAAATCTTATGGGAAGCTCCAGAATAACACTAACTAACTTATTCTTCAGAATCCGTCTCTTCTGCATATCAAAGGCTACAATGATGGTGGATTTTATTTTCTCAGTGGTAGAATGTTTAATAGTCATTTGTCAAAATGCCACATCCTCCAGTTTAAATCATATATATATATATATAGGACATTGTTATTTGGATTAATTTAAATCCATCCATCCCACCGTCCAAACGGTTTTAGACTAACTCCACTCAGTCAATCACAAATAGATGTGGTCCTCATGGAGTCTTCTGATTAAGTAATTGCTACAATCCTTGCAGTTAGACCAGTTTGCAGAACTTGAACAGGAAGGCCTCCATTATACAGCTCTCAAACAGTGGTGCATTGAATAGCTGGCTTTTTGGCTGCTATTATCATAAATTAATGCAGCTCTGTGTCCTCTTCAAGTAAATCCTGGAGGACATTGAAATCAAAATGTAGTTTGAAGCCTGTTTAAAGTGTGAAGCAATACCATAGTAATGTATCAGTTCAGTAACTGCTCTTTTGTTTTTGTTTTTGACAGGGATACATTAATCAAATATTCAACATTAAATACAATTTATTTTCCCCCCGTTTTAAAATGTTGTATTTCCGCAATCAGCCAATGAATGCCCTCCAAGGGATGATGTTTGATGCAGTTGGGGCTCAGCACCATTTTCATCTCTAAAATAATAGAGAGAATAATAATAATAATTCCAAGAATAATTAGAAGAGCTGAGTTAAACTTGGGTCTCAGCACTGATCTTTATCCAGCTAGACTACATCACACTGATGGTGTTTCCTAACAGAACTGGTGTAAAATGGATTTCATGTGTTTTTTCTGTACACATTGGGCTCTTGGAAATAAACAAAGGTTCCGCACTTCTGTCAGTAAAGACAAATGTCAAAGAGCATTCAAGTCTTCCACGCCTCATTAAGATTTGATTATCCGGTCTCCCCAGGAGTGATGTAATTAGTGTAACCAGGATGGCAGTGTAAAAAGGTTGATGCAGCCATGCCCTGCTGCCCTGGCCTGTAAGGCTTAGACACCTACACTCAGTGGCTGACTCTAAAAATAAAATGGGGCACCAGCATGCAGAAGGTTTCTAGCATGTAATGTCATGTATGTCCAGCCTATGTGGCATTTAATCACATTTTCTCGACTGTTAGCGCACCTTCAAGGTCACTTTATCATGTTTTCTTGACTGTAAGGGCACCCTAGAGCAGTGGTTCCCAAAGTTTGTCATGTGAAGGACCCCTAAACTGACCCCCATTTGATCAGATCTGATAGCATATTTGTTTTTAGATGTTTTCTTACAGAAAGTATGAGTACAAAATAAAATAGTCATACATCCTGTCATTGTGTTACATGGATGGAATTATACTAAAAGTTTTAGTGAAAATTCTACCTTTTTGCTAGAGACTCCCTAAAAGCCCCTTAAGGACCCTTGGGGGTTCCTGGACCCCATTTTGGGAACAACTTCCCTAGTGGGCACTTGATCACGTTTTCTCTGCCATAGGGTCATCTAAGAAAGTTCTTTCGCTGCGTTTTTTTGTCCTAACATGGTCCACCAGTGCCTACAGTGTATGAAGAGTCGTCGGACGCCACCTTCTCCTGTCCACCCAACTCCTCATATCCTCAGACAACTGGAAACTTCTGCCAAACTTTCCTGTCAGAGTTAAAAACAAGACTGAGCTTTGAGGCTCGCCTTGCTATGATGCGATGTGACAGGCTGAATGCAGGGAACGAGACCCCAAACACACAGTATGTCAAATCAACTGGCGAATGACTTTGTTGCTTCTTGATCCCTCTGGCCTTTTCAATCTGAGCTCACAGTTCACACTTGAGATATTTTAAGCATCACAGCCAGTTCCACTGACCTTGCTGATTAAATGCATGCTGTTGTTGTTGTCATTGTCAACACAACTAATAATTTTGGGAATAAATTATAAATCAGACATGAATGAAAGCTTCTGAGTGTGTCGAGTCTCTGGTAGTGCAGTTTTTTTGTTAGAATTTCAATCACGTTTTTACAAACTAAATATCTTCATTGAATCCGCAGATAGCAGCTGTAACTACTCCGACTCTCCGTGGTTTAAGAATGCAAATGAGCCTGGAGCATTTATGGAATAGCATTCAGTAAAAATATGAACAACAACATCCAACTATCAACCTCCTGCCCAACCTCTCCAGCTCTCTCTCATCCTCCTTCTCCTCAATCTGTTTGTATACTCGGACCAGAGCGACCTCCTCTCTCCCCGGCTTCATAATTACAAGATGAAGCAAGTTGAATTCCACTTAATTAGGACCTGAGGGCGAGAGAGAGAAAGAGAGAAATAACTTCACACAAATAATCTCAGCCCTAGGGCGATGAGAACATGCCGCGTATAGTAAAAAGAAAAGGGGGAGATGTGGTGTATTAACAACAAGACATCATGTTTGTATGAACATGTTTACTGTGCAGAGAAAGAGTACACCGTGTTAAGTAATTATACTACAAAAGCTCACTATTGTAAGCTCTTCCTTGCAAGCATTTAAATTCGCCAGCATGTCTGTGGGCTGGTTTCCGCTATTTCCATGTTGGCAGGGAAAACGTACTCTGCAGAACTGAATTTGAAAGCTGGGATGCTGTGATTGGTGTTTCCAGGATGGAAGCTTTCAGTTTGTCATCATTTCAAAACAGGAAATCTGACAGAAAAGTTTGAATATCAATATAATTACATTTGAAGAAGGGGCAACTTGGTACATTAACAGTTTGTTTAAAAAAGATTTGGCTTTGATTTTCCATTGTGCTTTATTGAACAAGCAAGAAGGGGCATGCAACTACTACATAAATAATGACTTGATCCTAAGCTTCTGTTTGATCCATTAGACTTTGCAGCTGTTGTCAATACGTCTCCTCTTTCTCTGCCACTCGCTTTCGCGTTTCCCAGAGTAGGGGCAGACTTAATAGATTTCACATCAGGGATTTATCTCCTAGATCACTGGGCCAGGATGGAGAAGACGGCAGGTTTGATTTATTTTCCTCCTCCTGGGTTAGGCAGCAGGACAAGGACACGGTGACCCATTTGAAACTATCTGCCTCGGATAAGCCCGCGAGTGTCCGTGCATGTGCATTTGAGTGATGTTAGTTTCAACGTGCGTGAGTGGTGGCATGTGTCTGCTGGTGTCAAGGAGACTGATGCGCAGTCTCAGGTCTTCATTATATATCAGATTCTGTTATGACACCTGGCTGTTATTGTTTGAGGGTGAATGATGCTCAGATCCTCCATAATTTATAGAAAAGACACGTCTGTGAAATTTGCACAATGCCCAATTTTAAACTTTTTAAAAAGCTATGCATTCTCTTTTCAAATGACAGTAGGAGGATGTACTTGAAAGCTACTTTAAGCAGATGTAACGAGTGATGTTGAGAGTGAAAACTGGCTGTGGTCGATTCTGAGTGGTATAGACGGGTTTCTGGTATGTCTCTCATGTTCCAGTGTCATATACCACTTCTCACTGACATATACTAATTTTTATTATCAAATGCCTCTGCTTATGATATGTCAATGCTGTGTGCAAATCGTATGTGATTCTTAGTGATATGATACTGGGACTTGTGGTATGTCCTTGCTGTTGGACCAGCTTATGGCACAAGAAAACTTACACTTCCATATACTGTACAACTCCCCAGCTGCCTGATGTCAATTCTTTATTATCATATATCCCAAACTGTATTTCTCTATTGTTCATTCATTTTCTTTTCATTTGTTTGCATATACAATCAAAAAATACAATCATTATAAAAGATACAGTATATTTACACAAATACTGTAAATTCCCAAACTACGTACAAACACACTTTTACTTACTCAGATGTACATCAATTTAAAGTAAGCAAACGCATGTGTAGCTAAAAGCTTATAGAAAGACCTTTCTTAACAAACTCAAGGCAAGATGAACAGAATTACATTAAATAAAAATAATAAAAAGGCTGCTACAACATTTTAAATGAAATTGAAACATGAAGAGAACAACAAATATAACATATAGTAATAACTATAGTAATATATAGATATATTTCTCATTCCAGTCCAACAGTCAAAACTGTAATTGGGTAGTTTGTTTAGGACATTTTTTAAATAGACAAAGATACTGAATGATGGATAATTAGCAAGTTTAATTTCTACAAAATACATCACTTGAACATGCGAAAATGCTGAAATGAAATTTTATAAAGAAACTTATGAAATAGAAAATTATGTCTGTAGTAATACTTTCCATTTTACATGGATCCAGCTGCATTCCTTAATTGTATATTCAGCCCAGTTTTTGATCTCTATTCTCTCTTTGCTTTCTCTGCCTTCAAAATATTCAATGTCCTACAAATTTCCTGTTCTGGTAATCTCTGCAGTCATAAAGTGCATCCACATTTCCTACCCCAAAGAGCCAAAACAAAACTTAGATCCATTAGATCTACTTCCCAGCAGAACATTTAATTTCCAACATCCTGTCTTCTCATCAATCAATACTCTCCTATTGGACAAGGAAGCTGTTTGATGACTGCAGCCTTTAGCAATCATATAGACGTGACATCCTAAATATATTACTCTGCTGAACTTGCACTGTCTGTGGACTAAGAATATTTAAGTGGGTTGACTGATGGGAAACATGATGGCTGTTATTGAGGATGAATTTCTACCTGATGTATACCTGCTGGTTTCCCTTCGAGTTGAAAGCCTAATTACACTGATTATATCAGTGTATCATCAACGATTATAACAGTGTTATTGAGCTGCAAGTGAGGAGGTGCACAATGCTGTATGGAAAACATGACTAACAATGTTAACATTGAGCAACATATTGATGGGGGGACTAAATCAAAGATACCTAGCTAAGTGAAAACTGGATGCAGAGTTAGAATACAAAAGAGGTTTGAGCTTGAGAGGACATCACAAGACTCCAAAGCTTGAGTAGTGTCACAGTAGAGGGTTGCTATTTGATGAACTTAGCAGGAGAAGATAAGAAGTTCTAGTGGACTTACGAATGATTATACCAGAGAAACAAGACTCTTCGCTGCACTCAGAGGATCCTCTCTTAAGGAAGGGAAGTGTTTTGTAATGTGTGTGTGTGTGTGTGTGTGTGTGTGTGTGTGTGTGTGTGGGTTAACAGTTGCTTCTGCTCTGCGGTTTGTTTGTTCATAGTCACTGTTTTTCGAATGTAACGGATCAGAGAACACAGACTGTGTGTGTGTTTGTGTGTGGAGAGGGAACGTGTGTTGTTTCAGTGATGTTCGCAGCCACCCCAGCCACTCATTAATGCTCTTCCTATCCTCCGAGCTTGCCGGTTGCCATGGAAACACCTCTCCGTGCTTCTGCTGCTGGCAACATCCTGTCACACTCTCACTCTCCAAGAGATCACCAAGGTGAGCCATTCGGGATCAGCGGGGTCCTTCCGGAGCTGCCGAAAGAAGGGTACGCGATCTGGGAGCTGATGCACTCCAGTTCAAGGTGTCTCCATGGCAACCTGCATGAATTCAAGAACAGGGTTCAAGCCGATATGGCTACTTTACAAAGCCAACCGCTTGGTTCAGGTCACAAACCGCAGATCAGGGGAGCATCTCAGGAGCGATGAAGCATCACAGCTGCTTGAAAAGAGGATTCTCATATCAATGCAAGAGTGACGACATTTGAAGCCACTATATTCTATAAGTATTAATATCTTTTGTCTTAGGAAGAAATACCATAATGTAGAAATACTGTTACAAGTAGAAGTCCTGCATACAATTTAAAAGTTGCTGTATTTACACTTTCCATACTTCTGAAAGTTAAACTTGACAGTTCCTTTGTGACCTTGAAAACAACAGTTGATAAAACAATTTCTTGTTTGTTATAATAATAATAATAATAAGTTTATTTGATATAGCACCTTTTACAGACAAAGTCATAAAGTGCTTCACATGATAAACATTTGTCAAAATACAGCACAATCCAACAGAAAATAAACAAGGGAAAAAAGAAACTAATTATTGAATGACTAATGAAAATCATTTCAATGATTAAAACCTAAAACACAAAGTTTACAAACAAGTCAAAAAGCAAATTTAGCTGTCAGCTGCTTTTTAAAAGCTTTAACAGAGTCTGCGGGACGTAAGACAGTAGGAAGGATGTTCCACAGGTTCGGAGCCACCGCTTCAAAGGAACGGTCAGCTTTAGTTTTTGAGTGCGCGGGACCACCAGTTCTCCCTGGGTAGAAGACCTGAGGGACGTATTAGTGGTGTACAGATGGAGCCGGTCAGAGATATAAGCAGGTGCCAGACCATGCAAAGCTTTATAGGCCAAAACAAGAACTTTAAATTGGATCCTGATTAATGGGAAGCCAATGTAATGAGTATATGTGCGACATCCTGCTGGACTTGGTCAACAGCCTAGCAGCAGAGTTCTGCACTAATTGTAGACGGTCTTGGGAGGACTTGCTAAGAAAAGTGAAAATGGAGTTGCAGTAATCAAGCCGGGATGATACAAATCCATGAATGATCATCTCATGCTCAGAATGCAAAAAAACAGCTTATGGAGCTTTCAACCAGATCACATGGCCTTACTGTCACCAAGTTTCTAGAAATAATGCCAAGATGTTTTTATTTCAGTAAAAGGAAACATTAAAGATGTCTTGCACGTCTTTTTTTTTTTTTTTGATTAAAAACAAATGCTGTTATTGATCAAATGAACAGCCAGAACAGCTTCTAAATGGCCCTTGTGGTGAGTTTCTCAACTGCTGTTTCCAGAGTCAAGTATGCGCTTTCGGTCTTGACTTTTGAGCCAAAATGGATGAAAAGAAAAACTCATAAAATTGAAAAAGAAAACTTAATATCTAAAAGTCCATGATGTATATGTGAAATAAGGCAAAAAAGCTCCAGAACATCTACTAAATGAACCTTGTTTTGTTGACACAAGTTCAAAAAGTTGTTTGTTACTGACTGATCCTTTGGTGCAGTTGAAGAGGTTTTCATTGCCTCCATTGTTCTTAACCGCTTGCATTTCAATATTGCTGCAGGTGGACTTTTCTCAATAAGACAGAGAGCTGTAATTTTTTATCCCCTCTCACATCAATATCATTGCTGCAGAAAGAGAGCGAGAACGCTTGAAACAAAAGAGAAAAAAAAAAGGAGAGCATGTATTCGCTGCCATCGCCACAGATCAGAGACACATTAGAAGTTACTGAAACGGAATGGAGCAATCCCCTCGGCACAACTTCAAAGGCAGCCGGTTTTGGAAGAGAAAATAAGGACAACCATAAGAGATTCAGAAATGCCAAAAGTTATGTTCAAGAACGCCTTTACCAACATCTGAGAAAGCACAGAGAAGAGAGAGCACTTAAATGCAACGATTGATCAAACATTTATCCGTTCGAATGTGAATGTGTGTGTAAAATTGGACCATGTGGGCTTTTTTGTTCACCCTCCAACTGATAAAATAAAATGTCTTACTCTTGCTTTATTCCTCTCCTGTCAACCACTGAGCTGTGACAATATTGAGCTTCACAAATTATTGCTTGCAAGGCTTAACACGTGTTTTTCTTCAGTCTGGGATGTAGCGTGGATCCCTTTAATTAATGGGAACACCTGTTTTAAATCAACACCTGATAGGTTTGTGTGAGTCATCTTGTACTTCCAGAGAACAAAATCTGCTTCAGATTATGGTCATAAGTGAGAATATGTTGCTCATAGGAAAGTATGGCAGGGTTTTACAAGAGAGGGGGAAAACAAGAGAGGCCTTTACTGTCACATTCACACCAGAGCACTGAGGTGTTGGTGCAGTCCTGACACTCATCCATATAATTCCACAAATCAGTTGGAGCAGAGGGGAGAGCAGGCAGCCTGTCACCATGGCGATGCAGCATCCCCCCCCCCCTCAACCCAACCAGCTGATTGGATCCTCGACGTGGGGGAGCGACCTCCCACTCCCGAACATGTTCTGTGCTCAGACGAAATCAGAGTAAGCTTTGATTAAAGTTTGAATGAATACTCAAAAGAAGAAGACTGTTCCAACTAGGACCGACTTCAAACAAGATGGGCATTGAATCTGAGGCGGCAGCAGTGTTTGGATGTAACTTCTGAGGTTGTCTCCTGTGTACTGTCAGGCAGCAGGGGGGAGAGGTGGGCATCATGCAAGGGAGGAGGCATCTGAAGGAAGAAAACAATACCTCAGCACAGGAGGATTATCAGAATAACTTTTATGCAGATTATCACTAAAAATAAGAAGGCTTTGTTTGTGCGCCACCGTCATGCCGAGGGGTTTTAAAAAGGAGGTTAGGAGAGACTATGTTGCAGATATGCAAAGATTGATTGTACATATGCATAATACAAAATGTCTGGAGATTAGGCTCTATCGTTTTTTATAAAGGGGTAGAGAAACAAGACATATCCCCTCAATGGAACCTAGACACTGGTGATGGTGGAGAAGGAACCCAAAGACCAAACAAAGGAGCCGTCTGCCGGAAGGGGACTCAGTGTGCCATGGTAGACGATGACCAGCGGTGGAAGGGGGGGAGGAGGGTTGCACGTTTTCCTGAATTGACAGCAGCAGAGCGAAAAACAGATTTAAAGCAGAGATGTAATGCTGTGATTGGCTTGTGAAATTCATGGCTTATTCTGATTGGTTTAAGGGGCCGCCTCAACCCAGCTGATCAATCAGGAGTGGCCCTTGATGATACCCTCAAAAGTAGATTCACGATAAATCGCAATTTTTCTCGTATAAAAGTACAGGCAGAAATGGGCGTGGTCTATATCATTCAGGGAACGCGTGGATGTGTGTGTTTTTAATGTGCAATGTACGGTTTGGGAGTTATAAGGTCAAACACATTTTTTTTCTGCTATAGCATCACCTAGTGGTGGAAGTGGCTGCATTTATTTTTTATTTTTTTGTCCAAGGTCCTTTCAGGGATCTAGACCGCTGGATCTCTGCTGTGTTTGCATTGCAAACGCGGTTCCCAGCTCCCTTGGGCTTGGACCCCTAATTAAGGATGGTCAAGAGTAGCCACTGCTGAGTTTCTACTATTACATTAAGTCTAGGTAAAGTGTGTGTATCCTTGAACCAAGGTTAGCTGATTTTCTTTTGATAAATGATGAAGCACTAATGATATAATAAGTCTTCGGTTTGGCCCACGCTCAATACAGACCTGAGCTGCTTCCTTTTCTTTGCTCAGAGATGATTAGATTGTAAATTTGATCCTCAATCCATTTTTACGGCACTCTCTTATCCAGGGACCATCCCCAAACTAGCTTGTCTTTGACACAGAGTTCCATTTTATTTTGCCTTTCAATAAATTGAATGAGGACAGCCTAATGGCCAAGGTTCTCCTAGGGAGTAAAATGAAGAGTGGATTAGCCCATTTTTGCCCCGACTTGACTTGAAAGTCAACGGTTTCTCTGTCTGTGTGCCATCCTCTGATCAGATGGAGGAGTGTGGTCTGTGTGGCGCTGCATTTTTTTTTTTTAACAGCCACTTTCATTCCCTTTATGTCTCAAATGAAGTGCATTGGGATTCTAATCACGTGACCCTTGTTCCTCGCAAATCTCTCCAGTCTTCATTTCAATCCACAATTGAAAACGTTAATGACACAATATCAATAACTTTTCAGATTGTGTCCTAAATATTCTGATAATCTCATCCTCATTCCATTCTTGCAGTCTGTTTCATCTTCCATCTCAACAAGCAAACACCATGCAGCCACTCGTTATTTTACTCCTAAACTGCATAGATCAAGCACCTCTCTCTTCTACTATTGTTTCCTCACTTCCTGTCTTTATTCTTTTTTTTCCTCTCTGTTGTCTCTTCATCTTTAGTCTGTGTTTGTCTTCTTTGCCTCTCCTTCCCCTTCTCTATCATGCACAGTAACAGAAACATGGTTGTTGTAGGAGGTGGAGAGGGAAATCTTTAGTTTCCGCCTGTGTGCTGGCATGCATACAGAGTGGCACAGAGTGACCCCACTCAGTGTTTAAATCACAGGGGATTGTTGAGGCTGTGTAGTGCAGAATAGAGCAGCTGGAAACAGTTGTTTTAGCACTGCAGAGCACGGACAGCTCCTTGTGAGGATTACAATGGTTGCAACAATAGCCAATGTTGTTGGTAGATCAGTATGTTCAATATTGGGCCATGTGAAATATAGATTTTTATTTTAGTGTTTTTTTTCAGTGTGGGAACAAGAGCTTTAGCTACCACTGAAGGTTTGTTTAAGGATACTATTTTATAAGACTTATTCCATTATTTCTAGACTCTCTGCGTTTATAAATTCTAAAACAAAATAAGTGAATTAATTGCTACTGAACTGCTAAACAGAATTGTATTCCTGGTGGTGTGAAGAGAGTTTTGGAAAAAATTCAAATATTACAAACAATAAACTGAACCACTAAATATTACTACAATGCAAAAAAGTAATTTATTGTATTTATTTATTTTTGGTGTCTGGAGCATTTTGTAATTCCTGTGTAATTTTGTTGCTTATTATGAGGAAATAGAGACACTGTCCTGAGACAGTACACATAATAAGTATCCATGCACTCATTTATAGTTTTTAGGTTTAATAACAGTAATAAGTGTATTCAAAGCTGCTGACATCTACACTATTACATTTACATTGATTTCATTCTGTCATGTGCAATTTGTGATTCAAGTGTGAATGTCGCTTTATTTGTGACTCATGTTGACATTTTATATAAGTTACTCCAGTTTTCCTGTTACTTAGCGATGCATCCGTTCTTGTTTTAATGCTGCTGTGGCACATTAGTGTCCTTGCGTGGGAGTTAATCGTTTCTTATCTTAACGATTACATAATTGGATGCAAACATTATTCTCCATGTTTCTCCTAGAATTAACTTACTTTGGTAAAATAAGGTTAACTGGAAGAACATGACTGAAAGAGATAACTGTCCTTGTAATTACATAGTATTTTCCAGAAATGCATAATATTATGTAATTTTCTGGAAAAGTATTATTAAAATATTATTAAAATAAAGTATTGATTTAACACTACAACAATTATTTTTAATTTGACTTTCTTCAAATGATGTTAATGAGTGTTGTGTTTTGCTCCAGAGAGCTTTATATAATGTTTACTCACATAAAGCTGGATTTTCCCTGCATTTATATCTATATTTTTTATCAACACACATGGGTAAGTAAGTAACAATAAGTAATGTTGGCTTGCTGTATCTTTTCATGGGCCTGAGGAAGTGCTGAATAAAGCATGTAGCTCATGCAAACGATCATAAAAGATCCCTGATCATGTAAATTTTATGGGCTGAGTATGCAGTCAACAACTCAAATTTGATCTTTTCTGACTTTTGACTTTCATCTTGCTGTACTAAAACTAGCATTTTAGTTAGCATGTGCCTATGTTATCTCCTAACATATACCTACACTCTCTGTCTCTGCAAGAGTCGGAATGATTGAGATTTCTCTTGGCACAGCTATCAGAAGACTAACAACTTTCAGACAGGTTGCTCACGTCACATCTACGTCCTCAAGCTCAGTTTGAGGCTGCGCAGTAACGCTCAGCCATCACTGGAAAAGTGCTTCTAATAGACTCCACTGCTCTCCGTCCAGAGCAACGGGATCTGTTGGTTCATTTTTTTCACTGTCTATGCAGCTTTTACTTTTACAAGTGATGAGTTTACTGTAAACATAAAAAGTAGTTTTCTTAATCAGATATTTTTGTCAATCTAAATATAATCTGAGTGAGGAGAAGCTGCGGAAAATCAAAGATTGTTCATCCATGTTATTTCTTTTTTGTATGTGTTTAACATGCAATGTGAAAAACCCTGTGAATCAGTGTCGCTAATACAAGAGGTGTTAATGAGAATGGGATGCGGGGCATACCGCAGGAATTCTGTTGCAAATCCTGCTCCCTTTCCTCTGCCTTATCCCTAGAGTAACACACACACACACGCACACACACACACACACACACACACACACATACACTCTCAATCGCCTGTGGAGCAGAAGGGATCAGGGCAGGGGGGTGGAGAGAGGAGGAGGTATTTTGTCCTCATACCTTCTTGCATCTGCCAGTTTCGGCCCCAATTAACTCTCATTAATATAATTTGCCATGGTCCACCTTATTGCTGATGTGCTGTGCGTACAGGATGAGCCCTCTGTATCTCCAACACACCCAACACATGCACTCACACTTCATCAATAACCGTGACGTTTAAAGGAACATGAATCGCACAAAGTAGACAGCTACAGCTGGGCTTGTGAAATGTACGTGTGTGTGTGTGTGTGTGTGTGTGTGTGTGTGTGTGTGTGTGTGTGTGTGTGTGTGTGTGTGTGTGTGTGTGTGTGTGTGTGTGTGTGTGTGTGTGTGTGTGTGTGTGTGTGTGTGTGTGTGTGTGTGTGTGTGTGTGTGTGTGTGTGTGTGTGTGTGTGTGTGTGTGTGTGTGTGTGTGTGTGTGTGTGTGTGTGTGTGTGTGTGGTCTAGATTATGACCCCTATTTTGATTGTCCCCATTGTCGCTGCCAACAGCTGTCAGCTGGAAAGGCTTTAAGAAGAGAGGAAGCGTGTGTGTGTGTGTGTGTGTGTGTGTTAAAGAGATCAAATCAAGGGCATCCAAAATCATGACGGAGATGTTTAAAAACCTTTTAATTGCACATTTATTCTGTGTGACCTCTGACCTCCATGTGGAATGAATGGTTTTTTTAGTTTATAAAATGTCACAAAATACTAAAAAACTATAAATTATTTTCCAGAGCTCAAGGTGATGTCTTAAAATTTTTTTAGTCCAAACAACAGTTTATAACAATTTATAACAATATAAAAAAAGCAGCAAATTCCCAAATTTTAGAGGCTGGAGGTAGCAAATGTTTGAATAATTTACCTGATAAATGACTTAAAGAGCAACTAAAAACCCTGACATTTATTCTGTATTTTTTTTTGCTGATTTCCGGGATGTTAAAGTGTATTCTGGGGTGTGTCAGTACATTGCAACATCACTTCTGGGTATGGTTACAGCTGCAACCAGAGAGGGCTGTTGAACACTGCTTTAGCCTATTACGCTCCTCCTATAAATAATAAATCAATTGTCAATTTGGTTTCAATTAACTTTCAACAATATTATTTTTCATAATTGTATTATTTTCGTAAATCCAGCTTTACTTCACTTGATTTCAGTAGGAAAAACACAGTCAAACGTTACACTATTTGCATGAAAAAACAAACCAAATCATTACTGTTGAGAAATCCAGAATACTTTATCTCTTTAATACTGACTTGACCAAAGAGAGAAATCTGCCTAAAGTCTCTCTAGTAACGGGAGGGAGATAAAAGAGTGAGATGTAGCATTGCTCAGTAATTGACCTCCTGTTCTCTCTGTGATGAAGAGTCGTTCTCTTGAATCCAAGTGTGAACGTCAGCTTATTACTACCCACCTCCTGCAGAGTTGGACTACTATCATACTGAAGCCTGTTTTGAACATTTTTGAACATCCTGTGAGCTGTATATTTCATTCGACCTAAATCATTTGGAGCGTTGAACAATTGCTCATCTGCTTTCTTACTTAAGTTGTGCGAGTTTAAAAAAAAAAATCACTCATCACCCATAAGAGCTGATGTGATTTTATTTATATCTTTCATTATTTATGGAAGGGATTGTGTGCCGGCTGCAGGGATGTTGAGATGAGGAGAATTAATTTTTTAAAGAGATGAACAGGCTGACCCCGTTGACTTATTCCTGTTGTTACTGCACGTTACACTGTAAAGGCATGCCATTTATAGGATTGTGTGTAGCTACATATTTCTGTGCAAGCCTGAAAACAAAACAATTTTGCCAAAAGATAAAAGATTGCCCTCGGCCTACTTTACAGATGTTTGGATGCTGTTTTGGGGACGGCGACGATGTTTGCTGATAACGGCAGAAGAAATAAGATTGCATGTCTGCTGAAGCTAAAAGATTAGATGGGGTACATTTTGGAAAATGGAGAGAAAAAAAAGATGTTTTTGCAGGAAGCGTTTAGGTATTGAAGATTAAAGGACGATGACGAGATCAGTCAGCGAGAAGAATTGGCTGGTACTTTTTTTTTGAAAAGCATGCAAAGAGGAAGGAATGCATATTTTGATTCAAGTAGACACACACTTTGGATTTTGAAACCTGCAGCTCCTGGAAACTGAAGCCTGAGCCGCCTGAAATGGACACTTTAAGGCATTCAGATGAGAATCAGAAAGACAAACCCGGTGTCTTTTTGATCGTCTGTTTTTTCGTAGACTTGAGCTCTGTGGGAGATTTAAGAGACAGAGTGTGCAGTTCAACTCATTCTATTAATATTACAGCTGAAAAGCCTGCAGGAGCAGATTGTTTACACAGGAGAGAACTGTGTGCAATGTACCAAATCTTCTAATATGAATAAAAGAAAATGAACACTAATATACAGTGGAAGATATGTTGAAACACCCAAGTGTTGTCGATAAACTGTTTCGCTCTCATTAGAGAAACAGCAAATTTTTTTTTTGTGAACTTCACAATTACGTGTGTTGACTGGGATCTGGAACAAAAGCTGATTATAAAACTGGCTGTGTGTCTAATGGTGTATGTTATGTTTTTGTATGTAATTGTACATGACTGTGAGCTGTGCGATGATTTGTCACTGTTTGTGTTTTTTAAATGGACTACAGGAAGAACAACTGTTGTACAACAAACAAAAACTTACCGATATCTTAACAAAAATTAGCAGCCTCAGCCTTGTTGACAATTTTCATTCCAGGTAACACCAAATGTTTCTTTGTGAATTTCACAGATTACATTCTCTGTTGCTTTCTTTAAAGCTTTGTTTTGGTGGCGAGATCTTTGGCATGGTGTGCTACAGTATTTGGGCTCATTAAAAGGTTTCAGACAGTCTTTTTTTTGCAATTTTTTCATTCATATTGCATCACAATGTGTCCACAACTAAGCATATTGACCATTTACGGTCCAGCCACATACTAGGTTTTGTTCTTGTTTCCTTTGCTCTGAGAACATTGATCTCCAAACCCAAGGAAGGCTGCAGAAAACTCAATAGACTCCTTTCCTTCTGGGAAATGTAGGCGAGGCATATGGATTAGAGTGGTTTTGCTTCAATACTAGTTATTATTACAGTAGCGTGTTGCTGTTTTTATTGGTAGAAACTGTGAGAGGGATGGTGTGTTTAATTCATGACTACCAGAAAAACAGACCCAGACACCCATGAGGTCTTTCTCTGCTCATCCGCCTCTATCCTGAATATAAAGGTCTCTATCTTTTCTCATTGTGGTGGCCATAAAAAGAACGAGAGGGGGGAGTGGGTGAGATAAGAAAGGGGGCAGTGGGGGGAAGGAGGAACATGAGTCCCCTGAGGTTGTCATGAGCTGCTTGCATAATCAACTCATATGGTTGTTGTTTTTTTGGTGAGGAGGTGTGATAGAATTGATATAAGAACTTCTTTCAAACTCCATGTCCGCTGGAAAGCTCACGCTAAAACCACAGGAGACATTATTTGCATAATCTGAAGTGCCCCTTTAACCTATCCTAAACCCTTAACCATCAAACCACCCAATGTATTCTGTCTCCCAAAAACTTATTATCTGAAACTCAAATTGGCCCCTTACAAAAACAGAAATTTAAAAGTCCAGTGTGTAATGTGTTTAGAAGTTCATTATCAAAATCGCTGTTGCCCGTTCACAAACTTGTCCTTTTTCATGAAGATTTACCACCACCATCAATTCCAATTCTAATGTGACACAGCTCTGCACTGCCAGCAGAAGTGTTGTTAGATGACTCGGCTCTCTAACAGCTCAGTCTGTCATTGTCTGCCATGCAGCAGATGGCTCATGAAGGCAGCCCGACTCACCATTTGGTGCTGTGACATGTTGTAACATATTCTCTCTCTTTCTGCTTCCTTCCTCACCTCTCTGTCCAGTTTCTGCACTGCTGTCACCTCCTTTCCTTGTAATGCCTTATTTCTTCTTCTAATTGATCAAAATAAAAGGAAAAACAATATTAATCAGTAAAATATTATCTTATCCTGTTTCTCCTCAGAGTTGACCTTCTTATAACTCAAGATTTCTGATCCTCTACTTGTATATCCTCTATGAATTTGCATTTTATTGACTATACTTCAAGCTTAACAGTGTAAATAACCTCCCCAAAGCATACTGTCTTTACACTGAGTACTGTACACTTCATGTCTTATGCATTTTGTAAAGGTTTAGTTAGTAGGGTCTCCCAAATCTAGTCCTCTTTTAGTAATCAATTAATACTAACCCAACTTTCTCTCCTCCTGATCCAGGTACATGTCTGATTCTGGGTTGCATGATCTACCCGGACGGCTGGGACAGCGACGAGGTGAAGCGGATGTGTGGCGAGCAGACGGACAAGTACACGCTGGGGGCCTGCTCGGTGCGCTGGGCCTACATCCTGGCCATCATGGGCATCTTGGATGCTCTCATTCTCTCCTTTCTGGCCTTTGTCCTGGGGAACCGTCAAGACAGTCTGATGTCTGAAGAGCTGCTGGGAGACAGTAAGAGGACAATAATACCTTTAGGGTTCATAGTGGGTAGACATAGCAAGTGTCAGACAGTGCAGTTGGTCAGGGAGAGGAGAAACAACAGTCCACATACTTTTCAACAATGGTGATATGGTGGTCAAATAAATGACTTGAAATCACAAATTGATTATTTAAATTGCTGTTGTTTTATTTTCTTTAGATTGACTATTCTAGTGGTTCCCGACCCAGGGGTCAGGGGTTTTATTATACAATTAACAAGCAATACACTGAGACGTTAGAACACATACCTCTGCTACATTTTTGATCCTAATTGACCTTTCCATTACAGCTCAGTAGTATAATGAGATGGCACATATCAAAGACCACATCTGATTCCTGTTGCTGTACCACACATCCCACCAGCAGCTTGAAATTAAAATTGTTCCTTATTTCCTCCTGCATAATTTCCTATGCTCAAGTAATTAATTTTCATACATTAGGCGGATGTTATAAACCACCTGCTTGCTTCTGTTGCCTATGAGATTTTCCTGTTCTTGATTGGGCGAGATGACAACTGCCCCTTTGACCCAACGAGAATGTTTTAAACAGTTAGGAGGCAAGCAGGAAGAAGAGGAGAATACAGATGAAGAAGGATGAAAACGAAAAGCAATGAGCGACACGGAGAGAAAGATGGGTGACAGAGAGGAAGAAAGCACCAATAGCAAGGGTTAATTGAAGCCTGGGGATGCTGGACAGAGTCATGAATTACTAATGGCTGTTTACACAGCTTGCTTCCAGCATGTCTAAATGAATCACAGCCACCCTATCAGCTGAGACACAGTTGCCTGTTAGCTCGTATAAGCAAAAAGACTGGGAGGTAGAAGCCATTATCAGCCAAGAGACTGAAGAGGGAAGGACAAGACGGAGGGATAATGAGCCGATGAGGGAGGAAGAGAGGAAGCATGTACATAAAATATGAAAATGAAAGTGAAAAGTAGGGGGATCATCAAACAGCAGATGAAGTTTAAATGGGTAATTTTCTAATCTTGTCACTCAGGAGGATGGATAGTGACACCTGCCCAGAAACATCAGAGGGGTGTTTTAAGTCATGCTTCAGACTTTAGAGGAGAAGAAGTTCTATGTAATACTGCCACCTGCTGGTTTAGAAATGTCAGTTATTTTATCCTCTCCATACTGAACCGGTTTCTCTCTCTCTTTTTTACCCCACAGAGAGCGGCAATAATACCATATAATATCTGGTAATGGTCAAACAGACACACACACACACATACACACAGAGGTAAGGATCAGAGTGTACTATTGTTTTATAGCAACAGTAAGAAATTGGTAACAACCATTTATGCCATTGCCACTGTACCTCTCAAGTAATAATCATGTATTGTCTTAAAATCTTTCCTGGACAAATTGTTTAACGTCCAAATAACTAAATAAGCAACAACCAAAGTTATTATTATTATTATTATTAAGAACCCTTTTATTAACACTCAAACCTTAGTAAATCTGCTGATTGGAAAATTGGGCAATTATGCAACTTTTGAAAGAAGAGATTTGACATTTTTCCTTTTACAAATTAAATGTTAAATTCATAAGCAATAAAGTCTACTTTCCTCATTTCATCACTCTTTTGGGTGTTGCTGTTAAAGCCTTATTTGGTCTGGTATGACCAGTGGGGTTATGGTGGCCAATATTCAAAAATGTCAGCCAATATTGCTGAATTAACATCACTGGATCAATTTGGTGACTTTATTTTGAGCTTGTAGCCCTGTTCCACTCACTCACCAAAACCATACATATTAAAAAGGTTTGGGCTATTTATTGGATTTATCATTTGAAATTTAGTGCAAAATCTTGAGGGAATAACCAATCCATATCCATTCTCCACTATTTTAAACTACTTTAATTCCTGCAGATTCTACATTATTTTTATTCTTGCCTGCAGGTCTTGCTGCCTCGGCATGATGTTACTTCAGGATCCACCTTCCCTCTCCTGGTCCAGCCTGTGGCTGAGATGCAGAGCTGATGTGTGTGGGGAAAGAACAGATCAAAGAGAGGAGGTCTGGAAGAGGTCATACAACCTTGGTGGGAACCAGGATGCCACCTGCCCTCTCTGAAAGCTCCCCCCTGTAAAATAGCCTTCTCATTCATCTCAAACTGCTTAATCTCACAGGATGAATCTCAAAAAGACTTTCTAAAAGTTTACCTGTGTTGGTATTTCACTGCATCATTTTTCTAGAGCTGTTAAAACTGAAATGATTGTCCGTGTGGATATGAAGAAGGCTGCCGGTGCGCAAGTTAAGCTGAATTTGATTTATTTAAAGACTATTCGTGCGGTAATATAGCTCCAGGACACACACCACCGAGCGAAAGCTGCTCAAATTAAATTAAATCAAAACAGATTTTCCAGACTTCGACCGACACAAATAAGGACTTAACAGACTTGAGGTCAAAGCTATGGGATCTAATTTCTTATCAAGTCAATAAACTCTCTGCAATGGACAGTTTGACCTTTGATCTAAAGAAGAGCAAAGTGAGGACTGAATAAAATGATTTATGAGGCTGGACAAAAGAAGAGAAAAGCAGTATTGTTTTGTTGTATTTACATGTTTGATGTTATAGAATCAAATGTAGTAATTAAAGGTTTTGGTGGTGTCAACTTTGCAAAAAAAAGCTAAATAGGAGAAAACATCAATTGTATTAAGTATATAATCTGTGTATAGCTATATGTTTATTATGTCCCTGTATTTTGTCTTGACTTTGAAATGTACACTTTAAAATGTCAAGCTATTGGTCCATTATTAGTGTGTGCCATACAATATCTTGTAATCTGACAATATTGTGGAGTACTAAAGGCAGTAAGAAACGTTAAACTGAACATTAATTGAAGCTGGATAAGTTTGACTCTTTGTATCTTTTTGTTGCCTGTCAGTCTCCCCACTGAAAGAGTTAGTGGAATGTGTCTAACTTGCATTAAAACTATTATAGTAACTATGATGGAACAAAAGTAACACCTTAAAAGCTAAAAGTTTGACATTTTGGAAAATATGTTCATTTGCTTTTTGGTGTAGAGTTAGCAATAGCTACCTGGGTAAGAATCAGAAATCACAATCACAATCAGAAAAGGGTTAATAGACTGTGTCAGTGGGCATTTCAGTCCGTTAATGAGGTGGACAGCAATCGGCAAGAAAGGTAGGGATCAACGCACCGGTCCTGAAGGGATGGCAGAGTGCAGCCAATCACATTCTCAGCAGAGAAGAAGACCAATTCTCTGACCAATTTTCTAAATTTCTTAATTTCTAAAATGTCCAATTCCTTTAACACCTTTTTTAAACAAAGAAGGAGTGTCAGACAGCAACATTATATTTTGTAAGGGGCCCTTATTTGTTATCATTCCCGTTACTTCAGCTTCCATGTCAAGCTAAAGGAGTCGTGTGTTTGTGTCACTCATCAAGTCACATCCCTGGGCCCAAAGGTATAAGGTGGAGGCAGTATTTCTTTATTCTAACTTATGTTGAGACTGACAATAACCTTTTTCTGTATAAATTTGTCTCAATTATTCACTTCTAATATGGAATCAAAGTGTGAGACATAATAAAAAATGACCAAATTTACATGAGAATGTGTTAACCTGCTTTAATCATTTAACTATATTGCTCTATACTTTATACACTATACATACAGTATTCTTTTTTGAAATTTTTATGACTTTACTCTGCCTTTTTATGACTTTTTTTTTTACTGTACTATGACTTTTTTGACATGTTTTACTACAAACTATACTGACCTTTCTATACCATATTATTCGACATACTGTACTATGACTTTTCTATGACATATTTTATGAAATACACTTTTTATGACTTTTTGACATAATATACTGCTGTATTAACTTTTTTGTGCCATATTTTTCAACATACTATTTGACATACTATACTAGGACTTTTTGACATATTTTTTACACACTTTACTATGACTTTTTTTTATGACATTTTGACCTTTTGACTTAATACTATGAATTTTCTTAGGAAATTGTGATGACATACTACACAATGACTTTTTATGACATTGTCCCCACTGCTTTCTCCCTTCACAGCAAAGACTCCAGCTCAGGAGATCCGTTACATTCCTGAAATTTGCAGAGGACACAACGATCATCGGCCTACAGATGTGAGGTTGAACACATTCAAAACTGTTGAAATGACAATGGACTTCGGGAGGAGCGCCCCAACACAGCCCCACCATACTAGTTAGCACTGTCTGCTGTGGAGTCTTTGGGTTTTTGGTATCCACAATCTCCTAGGTCCTTAAGTGGACGTCCAACATTGACACAATCAGGAAAAGGACCATCAGGGGAGGAACTTTGCCAGCTCAGAAAGTTCAAACTGCTGATCCAATTTCACATAGCAATTATTCAGTCTTTTCTTTGGACATCCAAAGATGTGTGGTTTGGATCAACCAACAAACAGGACAGGAAAACACTACAACAGTCATGACTGCTGAAAGAATTATTAGTGCACACCTGTCCTCCACTCAGGACTTATACACACGTGAGTCAAGACACGTGTCATTGTTTTATTCTATACTTTTCAATATATATTTACATCTGCACAAAAATGTGTACCTTTGTCCAGCGTTGTTGTAATGTTTCAGCTGTGTGTCTATTTCTGAGTATGTACTGTATATTGGGAGCAACAGAAACTGGAGTCAAATTCCGATAAAACTGATTGTGATTCAGATTCATTATTGTATCAAAGTTTAGTATGCAGTAAAAAACAAAAAAAAACACATAGTTTAGTATGTTTGAAAAACCTCATAAAAAGTCATAGTATAGTACCTTTGGAGAAAAAGGTCTGGAGTGCTCAGAAATTCAAATAAATCAAGAATGTGCTCTTTGGAACATACAAGTTAAAAAAAGACAGATCCAAGGCATTCTTCTTGCAAAAATTTAAAAATCCTTTATTTAGATAGCAATTTCTTATTGAAAATGTTAAGTATGTCAAAAAAGTATAGTATGTTGAAAAAGTCATAGTATGTCTAAAGTCTGTCAAAAAAGTCAGAAGAAACTCTAGTATGTCTTAAAAAGTCATACTATGGAACGTTAAATAAAAGTCATAATAAAAGTCATAGTATACTATGTTGAAAAAAATGATAAACAGTCATAGTGTAGTAAGTTGAAAAAGTCAAAGTATAATATGACAAAATTTCATAGTATAGTATGTCAAAAGGTCATAGTATAATACGACAAAAAAGTCATAGTATAGTTTGTCAAAAAAGTTTGTTGAACAAAATGATTTAAAAGTCAAAGTATTGCATGTCTAGAAAAGTGATAAAAAGCCATAGTATAGAATGTAAAAAAAGCCATAGTATAGTATGTCGAAAAAAAGCCATAGTAAAGTATGTCGAAAAAAGTGATAAAAAGCCATAGTATAGTGGGTCGAAAAAAAGCCATAGTATAGTAGGTCAAAAAAAGTGATAAAAGCCATAGTATAGTATGTCAAAAAAAGTGAAAAAAGATCCATAGTATAGTATGTCGAAAAAAAAGCCATAGCATAGTATGTCGAAAAAGTGATAAAAAGCCATAGTATAGTATGTTGAAAAAAGTGATAAAAAGCCATAGTATAGTATGTTGAAAAAGTGATAAAAAGCCATAGTATAGTATGTTGAAAAAAGTGATAAAAAGCCATGGTATAGTATGTTGAAAAAAGTGATAAAAGCCATAGTATAGTATGTTGAAAAAAGTGATAAAAAGCCATATTATAGTATGTTGAAAAAAGTGATAAAAGCCATGGTATAGTATGTCGAAAAAAGTGACAAAAAGCCATATTATAGTATGTCAAAAAAAGTGAAAAAAGCCATAGTATAGTATGTCAAAAAAGTGGTCAAAAGCCATAGTATAGAATGTCGAAAAAAGTGATAAAAAGCCATATTATAGTATGTTGAAAAAAGTGATAAAAAGCCATAGTATAGTAGGTCAAAAAAAGTGATAAAAAGCCATAGTATAGAATGTCGAAAAAAAGCCATAGTATAGTATGTTGAAAAAAGTGATAAAAAGCCATAGTAGTATAGAAAAAAATGGGACTAAAAGCCATAGTATATTATGTCAAAAAAAGTGATTAAAAAGCCTTGATAAAAAGCCTTTGTATAGTAAATTTAAAAAATTGGAAAAAAGCCATAGCTTTGTATGTCGAAAAAAGTGATAAAAAGCCATAGTATAGTGTGTCGAAAAAAAGTGATGAAAAACCATAGTATAGTATGTTGAAAAAAGTGATAAAAAGCCATAGTATAGTATGTTGAAAAAAGTGATAAAAATCCATAGTATAGTATGTCGAAAAAAAAAGCCATAGTATAGTATGTTGAAAAAAGTGAAAAAAATCCATAGTATAGTATGTCGAAAAAAAAGCCATAGTATAGTATGTCGACAAAAGTGATAAAAAGTCATAGTATAGAATGTCGAAAAAAGTGATAAAAAGCCATAGTATAGTATGTCGAAAAAAGTGAAAAAAAAAACATAGTATAGTATATCGAAAAAAAAGCCATAGCTTAGTATGTCAAAAAAATGATAAAAACGCCATAGTATAGTACGTCAAACAAAAGCCCTAGTATAGCATGTTGAAAAAAAGCCATAGTATAGTATGTTGAAAAAAGTGATGAAAAGCCATGGTATAGTATGTCGAAAAAAGTGACAAAAAGCCATAGTATAGTATGTGGGAAAAAAAAGCCATAGTATAGTATGTTGAAAAAAGTAATAAAAAGCCATAGTATAGTATGTTGAAAAAAGTAATAAAAAGCCATAGTATAGTATGTCGAAAAAAGTGATGAAAAGCCATAGTATAGTATGATGGAAAAAAAGCCATGTTATAGTATGTCAAAAAAAGTGACAAAATTCCATATTATAGTATGTCGGAAAAAAAGTCATAGTATAGTATGTCGAAAAAAGTGATGAAAAGCCATATTATAGTATGTCAAAAAAAGTGGTAAAAAGCCATAGTATAGTATGATGGAAAAAAAAGCCATGGTATAGTATGTCGAAAAAAGTGATAAAAAGCCATAGTATAGTATGTTGAAAAAAGTGATAAAAAGCCATAGTATAGAATGTCGAAAAAAGTGATAAAAAGCCATAGTATAGTATGTCGAAAAAAGTGATAAAAAGCCATAGTATAGTATGTCGAAAAAAAGCCATAGTATACTATGTTGAAAAAAGTGACAAAAAAACCATAGTATAGTATATCGAAAAAAAAGCCATAGCTTAGTATGTCAAAAAAAATGATAAAAACGCCATAGTATAGTACGTCAAACAAAAGCCCTAGTATAGCATGTTGAAAAAAAGCCATAGTATAGTATGTCGAAAAAAGTGATGAAAAGCCATATTATAGTATGATGGAAAAAAAGCCATGTTATAGTATGTTGAAAAAAGTGACAAAATTCCATATTATAGTATGTCGGAAAAAAAGTCATAGTATAGTATGTCGAAAAAAGTGATGAAAAGCCATATTATAGTATGTCAAAAAAAGTGGTAAAAAGCCATAGTATAGTATGATGGAAAAAAAGCCATGGTATAGTATGTCAAATAAAGTGATAAAAAGCCATAGTATAGTATGTGGGGAAAAAAAGCCATAGTATAGTATGTTGAAAAAAGTAATAAAAAGCCATAGTATAGTATGTTGAAAAAAGTAATAAAAAGCCATAGTATAGTATGTCGAAAAAAGTGATGAAAAGCCATAGTATAGTATGATGGAAAAAAAGCCATGTTATAGTATGTCGAAAAAAGTGACAAAATTCCATATTATAGTATGTCGGAAAAAAAGTCATAGTATAGTATGTCGAAAAAGTGATGAAAAGCCATATTATAGTATGTCAAAAAAAGTGGTAAAAAGCCATAGTATAGTATGATGGAAAAAAAGCCATGGTATAGTATGTCGAAAAAAGTGATAAAAAGCCATAGTATAGTATGTCGAAAAAAAGCCATAGTATAGTATGTTGAAAAAAGTGACAAAAAGCCATATTATAGTATGTCAAAAAAAGTGAAAAAAGCCATAGTATAGTATGTGGAAAAAAAAGCCATAGTATAGTATGTTGAAAAAAGTGATAAAAAGCCATAGCATGTCAAAAAAAAGTGAAAAAAAGCCATAGTATAGTATGTTGAAAAAAGCCATAGTATAGTATGTTGAAAAAAGCCATAGTATAGTATGTCAAAAAAAGTGAAAAAAATCCATAGTATAGTATGTAAAAAAAAAGCCATAGTATAGTATGTTGAAAAAAGTGATAAAAAGCCATAGCATGTCAAAAAAAAGTGAAAAAAAGCGATAGTAGTATATAAAAAAATGGGACTAAAAGCCATACTATATTATGTCAAAAAAAGTGATTAAAAAGCCTTGATAAAAAGCCTTTGTATAGTAAATTTAAAAAATTGGAAAAAAGCCATAGCTTTGTATGTCGAAAAAAGTGATAAAAAGCCATAGTATAGTGTGTCGAAAAAAAGTGATGAAAAACCATAGTATAGTATGTCGAAAAAAGTGATAAAAAGCCATAGTATAGTATGTTGAAAAAAGTGATACAAAGCCATAGTATAGTATGTCGAAAAAAAAAGCCATAGTATAGTATGTCGAAAAAAGTGAAAAAAAATCCATAGTATAGTATGTCGAAAAAAAAGCCATAGTATAGTATGTCGACAAAAGTGATAAAAAGTCATAGTATAGAATGTCGAAAAAAGTGATAAAAAGCCATAGTATAGTATGTCGAAAAAAGTGAGAAAAAAAACCATAGTATAGTATATCGAAAAAAAAGCCATAGCTTAGTATGTCAAAAAAATGATAAAAACGCCATAGTATAGTACGTCAAACAAAAGCCCTAGTATAGCATGTTGAAAAAAAGCCATAGTATAGTATGTCAAAAAAAGTGATAAAAAGCCATATTATAGTATGTCGAAAAAAAAGCCATAGTATAGTATGTCGAAAAAAGTGATAAAAAGCCATAGTATAGTATGTCGAAAAAAAGCCATAGTATAGTATGTCGAAAAAAGTGACAAAAAGCCATATTATAGTATGTCAAAAAAAGTGAAAAAAGCCATAGTATAGTATGTGGAAAAAAGCCATAGTATAGTATGTCAAAAAAAAGCCATGTTATAGTATGTCGAAAAAAGTGACAAAATTCCATATTATAGTATGTCGGAAAAAAAGTCATAGTATAGTATGTCGAAAAAAGTGATGAAAAGCCATATTATAGTATGTCAAAAAAAGTGGTAAAAAGCCATAGTATAGTATGATGGAAAAAAAGCCATGGTATAGTATGTCGAAAAAAGTGATAAAAAGCCATAGTATAGTATGTTGAAAAAAGTGATAAAAAGCCATAGTATAGTATGTCGAAAAAAAGCCATAGTATAGTATGTCGAAAAAAAACCATAGTATAGTATATCGAAAAAAAAGCCATAGCTTAGTATGTCAAAAAAATGATAAAAACGCCATAGTATAGTACGTCAAACAAAAGCCCTAGTATAGCATGTTGAAAAAAAGCCATAGTATAGTATGTCGAAAAAAGTGATGAAAAGCCATAGTATAGTATGTGGGAAAAAAAAGCCATAGTATAGTATGTTGAAAAAAGTAATAAAAAGCCATAGTATAGTATGTTGAAAAAAGTAATAAAAAGCCATATTATAGTATGTCAAAAAAAGTGAAAAAAGCCATAGTATAGTATGTGGAAAAAAGCCATAGTATAGTATGTCAAAAAAAAGCCATGTTATAGTATGTCGAAAAAAGTGACAAAATTCCATATTATAGTATGTCGGAAAAAAAGTCATAGTATAGTATGTCGAAAAAAGTGATGAAAAGCCATATTATAGTATGTCAAAAAAAGTGGTAAAAAGCCATAGTATAGTATGATGGAAAAAAAGCCATGGTATAGTATGTCGAAAAAGTGATAAAAAGCCATAGTATAGTATGTTGAAAAAAGTGATAAAAAGCCATAGTATAGAATGTCGAAAAAAGTGATAAAAAGCCATATTATAGTATGTCGAAAAAAGTGATAAAAAGCCATAGTATAGTATGTCGAAAAAAAGCCATAGTTTAGTATGTCGAAAAAAAACCATAGTATAGTATATCGAAAAAAAAGCCATAGCTTAGTATGTCAAAAAAATGATAAAAACGCCATAGTATAGTACGTCAAACAAAAGCCCTAGTATAGCATGTTGAAAAAAAGCCATAGTATAGTATGTCGAAAAAAGTGATGAAAAGCCATAGTATAGTATGTGGGAAAAAAAAGCCATAGTATAGTATGTTGAAAAAAGTAATAAAAAGCCATAGTATAGTATGTTGAAAAAAGTAATAAAAAGCCATAGTATAGTATGTCGAAAAAAGTGATGAAAAGCCATAGTATAGTATGATGGAAAAAAAGCCATGTTATAGTATGTCGAAAAAAGTGACAAAATTCCATATTATAGTATGTCGGAAAAAAAGTCATAGTATAGTATGTCGAAAAAGTGATGAAAAGCCATATTATAGTATGTCAAAAAAAGTGGTAAAAAGCCATAGTATAGTATGATGGAAAAAAAGCCATGGTATAGTATGTCGAAAAAAGTGATAAAAAGCCATAGTATAGTATGTTGAAAAACGTGACAAAAAGCCATATTATAGTATGTCAAAAAAAGTGAAAAAAGCCATAGTATAGTATGTGGAAAAAAGCCATAGTATAGTATGTGGAAAAAAGCCATAGTATAGTATGTCAAAAAAAAGATAAAAACTCCATAGTATAGTATGTCGAAAAAAAGCCATAGTATAGTATGTCGAAAAAGTGAAAAAAGCCATAGTATAGTATGTTGGAAAAAGTGGTAAAAGTCATAGTATGGTATAGTATGTCGAAAAAATGAATAAAAAAGTAATAGTATAGTGTGTCTAAAAAATGCAGAGAGAGGGACAGAGGAAGTGAGTAATCAGGAGGAGGAAGATGACAGAGAGGAAGAGGGTAGACCTGCATTTCCTGCTGGACCACGTAGGTATGTTTTTATTCTAATTCCATATAAATTGCTATACATACATATTGAAAAAGTCGTAGTATAGTACGTGGAAAAGCTGATAAGGTGTATCTCAATTGGGATACTTACTCTTCTTTCTCTGCACTACCTACACTTTATATTTTTGATATTTTATATTGTTATCTTATATTTTTGTGTCAACACTGTAAAGGGATTGCTTCAATTTCATTGCACAGGTACTGTGTACTTGTGTATAATGACAATAAAGGCATTCTATTCTATTCTTCCCTGAGTACATTACACTTACTTACAGTTCAATTTTTTTTTTTTATCATAACAAAAGTTGTCTTGAGACACTTTAAAGATAAAGTAGGTCTAGACCACACTCTATCATTTACAAAGCCCCAATATTTCTAGTAATTCCTTAACTACATTAACTTACATGTTGTACACTGTGTAAAACTATGTACTCATTTGTTTATTGCATACATTTTGACAGGGTAATGTTGTCTACTCTAAAATAATGCATGGCCGTTATGCACTGACAGGACATTACTCTTCTTTTTAAATGGTAAATTACAGTCTGGTGGAGCATTACCTGTATTCGCCGGCCAAAATATATACCTGCTTGTTTTCTCACTATCTTACTGTTTAAATGTTTTACAGTTTTGTGTTTGCCGTTGCAATTGCAACCGCTGCAGCTCTCTCGCTCGCAATATTCACAAGTTTAAAATGACGTTGTTGGTGGCCCCGTAGCTTCAGCTTCATATGGCGACTGTTGAGGTTGAGTAGTGTCCAGCGTTCCACACTTGATGTTTTGAGTGCAGCATTCTGGTACTCGTAGTGCATAGACATAATAGGTCTTTATATGTCTATGCTTGTAGTGCACTGCATTTGGCCATACTTCATTCACATAGGTCATTTGTACTCAAAATGGCAAGTATAGGTTTCCGATTTCATTTATACATAGTATATCATAAAAAGTCATAGTATGGTATGCCTTAAAACATCTTTAAAATTTCATAATATAGAATGAGTAGTGAAGTAGTAGGTCAAACTTTATTGTCACTCTTTAAGACTCCTTGGGCATTGTAAAACTGAGTAATCAATGATCAAAACAGAATGGTTTCAGCTCCAATGTGGTAATTCAAAGCTCCAAACTTGACCATGTTCTGTGAAGTATATTATATTTGTAATTCATTTAATTCCCCAACATTCAGTATCAGCTGCCCTTTATCTGTTCTTATATGTATATGAACCAACTTTCCAAGGCAGATAACTTAAATTTTAAAAATTTAAACTAGTACCTGCACCCTCCTATCTCGTTCCCAATTCTTTAAATTCACTCAGACAAATGTTTTTTCTTACTCACGTTCAATGAGATAGTTTATTTGGTGCACTGTTTTATGGATGTACTGTATATATGCTTTCTGGGGATTGCCTTTGGATATCAACTACAATATGCTTTTATCAAACAGGTAAATCTCTGCAGCTTTTTGCCATCATTGAATGTTTCCCGTCTTCCTTCCTGAAGGCAGAAAGCTGAGCGGATATTCAAAGAAGCCGTAAGCAGCCCAAATTCTCCCAGAGACACGACACAACAAGTTGTATAAAACTGTCATTACAGTGATTTATTATAATGAACCATGAAAATAGCCAACCAGTGCAGTGTCTGTGAGTCTCTCCCTCCACACAAACATATACACACACACACACACACACACACACACATAATAAAAAAAGACAGAAGTTGAAAAGTCTGGGGGGGTGGGGGGGGCAGGAGGAATAAAATAAAAGTAATGCTACAGTCACATAAACATTCAGCTTTGCAAAGAAGAGCGTTCATATTTACAACAATATTTCAAAAATGGGATGGGAGCAAATTGTACAAGCATAGAAAAGAAAAGAAGCAAATATTTACAACCTGTTTCTGGTGAAAGCTGGAGTAACCACCTATACATTAAATTACATTTTCTACAAATAACCATTGATATTCAAAAATAAACCGCTAACGTTCTACCTGTGGGCGAGACCACTTTGCCTACCTCAGAAGACTACAACACACACACACACACACACACACACACACACACACACACACACACACACACACACACACACACACACACACACACACACACACACACACACACACACACACACACACACACACACACACACACACACACACACACACACACACACACACACACACACACACACACACACACACACACACACACACACACACACACACACACACACACACACACACACCTCCTTTAAGCAGACATACTCTTTCACTCACACACACGCACCCTCCCAAGGTGGTGAGGCAGGCTCCCAGAAATGGGTCTTTTCTGAATCTGCAGCGGTGAACAGATATTTGTTGTTAGAGGAATACAAAAAATAATTGTTTTTTTTTTTTCTCTATACAAAAAGCTTTATCTTTGCTATAATGAGCCACTAGATTAAAACAAATGGTGTAGAGAGCAGACAACAGATGAGAGAATTCGAAGTAAAAGGAATAAGGGACAAAGAAGAAAGAGGAGGAAGAAGGGGGGAGGGGGGCATATAGGCTGGAATGTCCATTGATAAACAAAAGTGCGGGGCCTTACAACGGGAGTCCAAACAAGACACAGAACAAGATCTTTCCGCTCCATCACATGAAGGATATATAAAAACTAACGGAGGCCAGAGAGAGAGGGCTGTGAGCACCGGGGAGATTGTCCATCTTCAGATTCATACAGTTTGTCTTGAAGATCATGTCACTGTCCTTTTTTCTAGATTTTTCTGTCCATGTTATTTTTTAAAAAGCATCAATTTATCCCACAATCAGCTGTTTTTCCACTGGCCATGTGTTCAGGTATATAGAAAACATATCTACAGCTTATGATACACGCCCCTCTCAAGCAGAGTTCTCAGGGGCTGCCGGGGGCCGACAGCAGAGAGGGCGGTCAGTGCCACCCTGTGCTCAGGTACCCCGAGCTGTGGAAGGGGGTCGAGGACGCAGGAGCTCCACGAGTCCCAGAAGGCATCTGGGAGGCAGCGGCCTGGGCCTGGCCTTGTTGAGTCTGTTGGGGAGGAGGGGGAGGTGGAGGCAGTCCAGTCTGCTGAAGGGGTGGGGGGTACGTCGATGGGGGAACTGAAGGGTTGGTGGCGGCACCTGGGTGCAACAACGCCGGCTGAAAAGCCCCTAAGTTCTGAAAATGGTGGGGCTGCATCGGGGCGTTAGTCGATGGGGCGGGGGGAGGCGGAGGAGGAGGCGGAGGAGGGGTGAGTGACAGCAGGTTGCTGCCAGCAGGGGGCTGCTGCTGCTGCTGGGAGGTCTGGCCCTGTGGGGGAGGAGGTAGAGGAGGGGCGGTGGTCAGCATGAGTTGGTGCTGCTGGATGGGAAGAGGCTGCAGGTTGACGTGCAGCAGGGTGGGGCCAGGCATTGGGTGTGGGGGCGGAGGAGGAGGCGGCGGTGGAGCAGCTGAGCTCTGATAGTGCATGCTGTGGGGAATAGTCTGCATCAAGGGCTGAGAACCAGGAGGATAAGGGGGTGTGACAGCAGGTTTAAAGGTCGGAAAAGGTCCAGCAGGTGAGGGGCTCTGGCTGGGAAAATATGCTGTGGAGGCCGGTGGTGCTGGTGGAGGAGGAGGAGGAGGTGGTGGTGGAGCACTCTGTGTGTTATACTGGGGGAAAGGAGCTGGCCCAGTCTGAGCCTGGGGCTGCTGGGTTTGGTTCTGAGGCTGAGCAGAGAACAGCGCCCTCTGGCTGCGGAAGGGAGAGCCCTGGGGCTGAGGTTTGGGAGAGTGGAGTGAGGGTCCAGGGTAGTGGACAGGAGAGGAGGGTAATGGGGTGGGATGCAGCTTTGTGGGGGTCAAAGGAGCCGGCTTGGGTGCTGCAGGCTTGCTCGGTGGCTGGCTGGTCGGATTTGGCGTCCGAGGCTGACTGTCAGCGTCTTCCTCCTTCGCTGGCCGACCGGGAGCCTGGGCAAGAGGACCAGGAGAGCAGGGCTGTGAGGGAAGAGAGAGAAAGAGTCAGACTTGTTGATAACATGCTGAGATGAGACAGATCTTCTTCATGTGGGTAATGTTGACTTACTGTGTGGGTTGGGGTCTTTTGAAGACTTGGAGATGGGCAATCTCTCAGTGCTGGTGTATCTCCACCTTCTGTCTCACCATCTAAAAAGAGGCCAAAATAGTAAAAAATAAAAAAAATAAAATAAAAAGGTTGATGAAATAAAAATAAAACCCTGGTTGCTTCCCTCTGCTTTCAGTCTTTATACTAAGATAACCATTTTCTGGCTACAGCTTTACATTAGACAGAGTTGAGAGGTATTTATTCTCATCTGAAAGCAAATAAGCATTTTCCCCAAACTGTCAAACTATTCCTTTAATGCAGATGATTGAGAGTCATTATTCTCACCTGTGTCTTTGTCTTTGCTGAGCAGCAGAGCTCTGTGGTAGCTGCGTTCTCGGGCCTGCTCTACAGAAGTGGACGATATCCTAAAAAACATTGATAAAAAACATTGGGATCATTACAATCTAATTCCTAGTAACACAGTGTATAATACATAATCTAACATGAATGACAAACAAAGGTTGCAATGTTTTTTTTTTTTTAAAGTACAAGTACATTTAAAAGCACATACCACTGTCCCTCTCCTCCTTCTTTCTCCCCTTTCTCTCCAGGTGCCTCTGCCTCCTCACTTGTCTGGGGCTCTTTTACAGTGGTGGTGTTGCAGAGCGGAGTGGGAACAGGGGGTAGAGGAGGTTCACTGGTGGTCTCCAGCGCAACAGGGAAGGCGTCCACAGTCAAAGGTGGCAAGGTGGAAACAGGAGAGCTGCACTCGGTCTTGGAGCCGCTGCGACGAGCTTCACGCTGACGTTTCCTGTATTCTAGCAGGGAAACCTGGGAAGATGCAGAACCAGAACCTCGTCATTTATGAACAAAGACCATGTCTTGTGTTAAACCAGTAGAGGGCAGCATTTGGACAGTAACTCACACAAAGGGCAGTGTGAGTCAGTGCATCTCTTGAGATCATTAAATCCACAATCCACACAGAAAACAGGCTTAGACAATTATGCCCCATACACCTGTACAGTCAGTGTAACAGTACTTCTATTAATATCACCTTAGGCACAGCAATTCTATTAGTTATTCTTGATTTCCTTAATTATCTCACAATATATCGCTTCCTCTGTTAACATACATTCTGTTTAGCACTGCTCGCTCACCTTTTTCTTTTGTGGGGGGTTCTGCGCTGACCCTCCTCCTTCGCCAGAGCCATCCCCATTCAGTGAGCGTGAGAAGGTGAGAGTACTTCCCTCCTCAGAGCAGGGGTAAAAGAGCTGCCCCTGGCCTTCAGTGAACGGGGCCTGGGAGGCAACCAATGACACTGTTCCTGCGGTGGACCCCGCTGCAGGCCCAGCTGCAGCCTCAGGCCTGAAGGGAGCTACCAAGGGCTCCAGGGTGTGTGAGGGGGTGAGGTCCCTTAAGTTTGAATTTACTGGAGAGAAGTTCAGGCCAGCTGGTCCAGTCGGGCCTCTGTCTGGGCTTTTTATCCAGCCAGGAAAAGAGGAAGCACACGTTTCTGCAGATGAGGAAGCCTCACTGCCCTCTACAACCACACCATCTGCCCTGTCCTCTCCACAGTCCCCAGACTCAGCTGCTGGAGGCTGTGGACTCTCAGGAACTGACACTTTGGCTTCTGTTGGGAGTCCATCTATACTGGGAGCCCTGGCACTGGGAGAAGAGACCAACGAAGGGGGGCGATCGGCCTAGGAAAAGAGGGAGGAATCAATGTCAGGGGACTGTCATAATAAAAGATTTGCATTTAAAACCTTACACCATCCCCACTAGGGGTGTGACATACCATATCACTGTTCACAGTAATACTGGTAGAATCTTTCATGTGATAAAACAAATATCTAAATTATGAGAACTGCAATATTCCATCTTATTGCCTTACCGATGGCCTGCAGTTGCAATTTTTCGAGAAACCATGGCCACAGCCAGAGATGACTCGGAAAAACAACAGAACTGGAAAATGTTCCAGCTTCCCTAAAGTCACCATGTGACAACATTTTGCCTTCCACATGCAATCAAACGGACGGTGAAGCGGGAGAGGCTTGGACGGGACTTTTTGGTGCATTCAGGTGTAACTCGTAATCTCTGAGAAACACAAACTGTTTCTGTTAAGTACCCTTCTGCCATCTAAAAAGGGACTTTTTGTACCAGCACTGTGAAGTTTGTAATACATTTTGTGTGCACAGGACTTTTTTTCCTTTTTGCTGTATTACCACCAGGTATAGAGTATTGTTTTTTTAATACTAGTATTGTATAAAAGTTTAAATGTTTTATCACATAACCTTAGTAGTAACTTTTCAATAAATGGTTGAAATTTCCTATTATAATTACTCAAAATAAATACATGCTAGATAAGTCTTTTTTATAATGATCTCTACTGATGAATCAAATCAAAACTAAGAATTAAATCTGATACTGAACCCTAACCTTTGTGACAGTATATCGGTCTTTGCTTTGTCCTTCACTCACCTCTTGCACACTGGGTTTCCGGCTGACCTCTGGGGAGCTTTCCACTGAAGATTCACTCTGTGTAACAAGAACAAACTCAGTCACTCCAGTTCTTTTTCTTAAGTAAACAAATTTGCAATATCCATAAAATTTCCATATGGACAGCCTTACCTCCTGAAGGGCATTAAGTGTCTGTGTTGGGGTGCTGGACAGGGGCTCTGCACTTGGCTCCTCGGTTCGGGGACGAGGAGGAGTAGCCAGTAAGATGGGTGTTGTCGGTGTCTCCAATGGGTCTGACCTGGTGGGCGTGGCACAAGGTGAGCCGTAGGGTGTTGAGCTCTCGGACATACAGGCATCTAACGGACTCAAGCGCCGCTTTTTCAGAGGTGTGGGCAACTCTGTAGGAAGAAATATGGTGTGTATGCTTTAGCTTAACATTTATCCAATATAGGTTTTTGCACTTCTTATGTTGATGTAGCTATTGGTACAATGTGGTGTAAAAAAACTTTCTACAAGTATTAGAGTCTTAAATGTTTGTTTTCAACCTGGAATGTGTCTCATTTTGTGTGGTCAGACTTGTTAATGTTGCAGCAGACTGAGTGCTGGCTACCTACCTGGTAGTGAGCAGGTACCATTGTAGGGAAGAGGGCTGTCAGAGTCTCCATTAACAAGCGGGCTGAGAGGACCCTCACTGGGCATGAGGAGGCTCGGTCGTCTGGCTGGGCTGGTGGAGCCCTCCTCCTCTAGAGCCTGCTTCAACCATCGCTGTAAGAAAGAGTAAAGGTTCAGTAACTCAACAATGGAAGCAGCTTAGTACTGAGAGACTTTGTCTCTCTTGATAATAGTGAAATTTCCCTCCTCTATGCAGGAAACTTTACAAGCGACCAGTTACACAGTTACACTGCAGCTAATGATGGATGGAAAGGCAGTGTGAATTTGGGAGAACTTAATAATTTTAAATCTAAAGACAGATCCACATAAGGTTCCAAAACTGGCTAGATGTACATTTTTCTACATTGGCATCAAAGCCAAATGGGCATATTTCTAAAGCAGGACTGTACCTTTTTGCAGGAGCCAGTGGTTGGTGGTGTTTCTGGCAGTTCTCTGGAACGCCTTCTCCCAGTGGGGACTCCAGGAGTGGAGGGGCTGCGGTTTGCCAGGAATGGGGACGAGAAGCGGACGTAGTGTTTGGGCGTGCTGTAGACCTGTGGAGAGCAGGCCATGCCTGGTAGGGCGTTTAGCTGTGTGGCAAGTACTTCAGGGTCACTGCTTATTCTCAGCGGTCGCTCTGGCGCCGGCTCTGGGGTTCGCACTGCACCACTGTCCTGCTGCTTCTCTCCCACCCACTCACTCACAAAGTGCTGTTGAAAAGAGTTTAAGAAGATCTGTAGGGTTTCCCGTACAATAAATTGTTTTAATATGATGTTTACATATGATGTGTACATATGCCAAAACAAATAAGCAATCAAAATGTTTCTTTGTTTACAAGTAGCTCAATTTTAAAAGCAAAGTTGCAAGACCCTGACACAAGACAAAACTAAGTATAGGTGTCTAACAACCACACAATTGCTCAGTAATGGTGACATTGCTGTTGCCCATGCAGAAATATTGCTATGGACGTACCTTTTTAGTTTTGAAGTTCTTGCTCCCATTGCGGTTTCGGTCAGGTGCAGGTGAGCTGCTGTGTGGAGGGCTGCTGTCTGGTGCTTCGGCAGGGATGGACTCTGGCTCTGGTGCAGTGGGCGTCTCTCCTTCAGGGGCTTCATTGGTCAGAGGCTCCAGAGACTCAGTCGGAGAGCCAGGGGCCAAATCAGAACAGGTGCTGATGGTGCGAGCTCGCCGGCGCTGTTGGCCGATGTGCGTGCGGTTCCTTGAGAAACTTTTCCTGTTCCTCGAGCTTTTGACCTTGGCCGGCTTTAATCCCGGCTCTTCTTTCACCTCCAGAAGTGGCTATGAAAAAGACAGTGTTTATATCTATTAAAATGATGCAAAAGTAAAAATTTGCTTGCAAACAAGCCTCTGTCACATTTTTTCCTTGACAGTTTGATGTATACCACTGTACCACCAGCATTTACAAGTGCTTTATCGCTCATATGCAGTATTTTTTTTCTCTCTCTCTAGAAAATCTAATAAAAGAAAAATGTATGTCTCCATGCTCTCACCTGCATGACAACTGGAGAATCAACCATCTCTGGTGTGGCTGGATGCTCGTCCTTTATGTCACTGCGGCCCCCAACCTCTGTCTTGACGCTACCGATTCTTTCCAGGGCCTGCTCTCTACGTTTCTCCCTCTTCTCCATTCGGGCAAAGGCCTGCAGGATGGCCTCCATCTTCCTCTCTTCTCTTGTCTGCAGAGAGATAGGCGTGGGGTTCGGAGGAGGGGTGATGGGACGGGAAGAGAGAGCAGAGACATTAGTCCATGGAGTACTACTATCCTACTTAGCCCCAGAGGTAGCGAGACGGGTTAATGTGTACTACACAGCAAAAGCCGATTTAGCTTTGCAAAGTGCAGAGTGAAGGGAAGGTGTAAAAGTGACCCCTCGCTTTCACAATAAGAGAAACAAACCAGAGATGGTCAGGCAGGAGCAACAGAAAAATGTGAGGATGTAAATGGTCTATATTTATATGGCGCTTTTCTACCTTAACGGACAAAGAGCTTTACAATTAAAACCTGACAAACCAGGAGGTTGCATGTCTAATGTGTTCCTATATGCATGTTTGTGCCACAAATAACCCCAGCTCTACCTCCACCAGAAAAACCCAAACAAAGAGCTACCTTCAGTCAAAACACCCCTATGAAAAGATATTCATACCACATAACATACTGAAACAACAGACATATTGCTGAGAGATCAGGCTAAAGACAGGTGTTTGTAAAGATGGGACAGTTAGTACGCTTGTAAGTCAGTCACCTCTGGGAGATTTGGGGATGGGGAGGCTGGTAGATGGGTGGAGTAGGGTTGGCTATGAGAGTTTACCTCCTTGTGTATCAGTCCCTTCCAGCTGGAAGCCGCCCCGACAGGGAGATGGGACTGCTCCGCTGGGTTGGCCTGAATGTTCAATAAAGAGACAGCCCAGTTTAGAAGAGACATGTCCCCCTTAAACAAGGCTTCACAAACACTGGACACGGCTAGACACTCGCAGATCTTCTGGTGTTACAAAATAGGCCTGTGTCAGGTACGTAGGTGTTGAACTTTGTATTACCTACTATTGAGGATACTGGTCCCTATGGGGCTACTTCAGGAATGCTCTAATGACACCACAAAACTGCCAAATAAATTAACTCATTCCTAACAACATCTAGGTTAGGACTATTTTATCAATTAGCTGATGTTTTACATTGTTGAGGTTCACACATGCTACACCACTTCAAGGGTTTTCCTCCTTATAACAACCTGTCTATTATATAACAGAATAAGCTTGTTAAGGCCTCTTTAAACTGCAAATTTAGACTGTCTGTGACGTGGGGAAAATGGTAAAATATTTAGTCTTCAATCCAAAATGGTGGTCCTAGATTGCATTCTCTGAATGTCCTATTTGGAGCTTTGGAGACCAAACGCACCCATGGCAAAATTCTAAAAGTATCTGAAATTAAGCACCAAAATTCTCACAATGTTACTGCTGCTTCGACCCACCAACCAATCATAAGATTACACTAGTTGGCGCACAATTTTTTTAATACAGTTTATTAAACAAAACAACACACACGTGCACATGGGACTCTGGCAAAAAAAAAATATATATATGGCCAAAGGTTGTTTATCGTTTTGCTGCAAAAAAAAAACAAAAAACAACACACGTGCACCAATCACCTAAAAACAACCGGCGGTGGTGCAGTGGTTAGCACTGTCGCCTCACAGCAGCCTCACACTTGGTTCGAACCTGCGAACCTGGGGCCTTTTCTGTGCGTTCTCGTGTTCTCCCCGTGCCTGCGTGGGTTTCCTCCAGGTGCACTGGTTTCCTCCCACAGTCCAAGGGGAGGAAAATTAGGTTAATTGGTTAATCTCTATCTGTCAGCACTGTGATTGATTGGCGACCCCGTCAAGGGGTCTCACCCAATGTCAGCTGTGATTGGTTACAGGTCCCCTACGACAGGATAAGCAGGTATCGCTAATAGATGGCCCTAAAAACAACTTAATTATCCCCAATTTGTTTCGCAGCCAGGTAGAACACAGACTTGAGGCACTACCAGGCCCAAAAGGCCACTAGTAAACCAACATATTGTCAACACAGGCAATCCAGGATGATCCAGGGTGCCTTTTGAAACAATAGAGACTATTGTTTAAGTAGGGAAAATATCATGCCAACACACAATGGTATCTCCCCCGCGCCTCGACGCAGCATAGATTCACAACACCCACATGCACCTACTACTCTTGTGATCGTCAGTTTGTGAATGCACACTTCTTTGGCCCAGCAGGAGAGCTCTCTCCTGGGCCACATTTCATAGAAACCAGTTTATTGGATCCTCTAAAGTCAATATGGCACTGACAACAAGGCTCTACCCTCTGAAGCCCCTCCTCACTCTCTCTGCCACCCCCTCCCTCTCTTCAACTATTTATCCCTCTCTGGCCGATTAGCAGAACTGTATTTTGGCCAAAGATGAGTCAGCACTGTCCACCGTGTGAAATGGAGCTGACTGCAGGGTAATTTCCAGAGTGTGTGTATTGTACCATGCTCGCCTGTGTGTATGTGTGCTTGATCCCATCTCTCAGGGACATAAGGCTATTTGGCAGGGGGAAAAAAAACAGGGGTTGAACCAGCAATTGGTCATTTAAAACTTCTAGGCGCAATGAAGGTGAGAAGAGAGCTATACTCCAACTATAATGCACACTGCGGGACAGTTCCAGCTAGCATGACGAGATAAAATGCCACATCCCACTGACAGGAGGAGGTCTTGTAAACAGGCATGTGGCACTGGAGGCCTATTCATTTACTTATATACTGGAGAAAAATGGCAACAAATGAGGAAAATAAATGTCACTGTGTAATGACAGACAAGCACGTAGTCTGAGTGTTGTGAAGTAGAGGGAGGCCAAAGCTGCAGGAGGGAGAAAAAACAAATAGGACTGAGCAAAACACAAACAAGGGCATTGACAGAGGTGGGAGCATAAGCAATAGATAAGTGATGAAGAGGAGTGTAGTTTAATGGAAGGGAGGTAGAGGACAGCTGCTCCTATCCAAGCCCAATAGCAGACAAATAGTTAGGTCCACCACACCGGGAGAAACAGGGGACAGGCTTATTTTTATTTTCACTCTTTCTGCTGGGTGGCAGCATGGCAAAAAAACCCCGCTGTAGCCCCTAGCTTGGCACACTTACCATCTTCCTCCTCCTCTCTGCAATCTGCTCCTCTGACTCCATCTCTACTTCATTGCTAATGGAGGTTTTGTCTTCTAGATCCTCATATAACTCAGGATCCTGTAAGAGGAGGGGAGAGGGGGGTATGGCGCTTTATCACAGCTGATCAGTCTGGCTACAGACTAGAGGGAGACAGGTAAGAGGGGATGGGGGAGAGGTGGGGTGAGGGAGGGGGGAAAGGGGCAGGGGAAGTACCCTGAAATATACAGGGAATTAATTTGTTTGTTTTTTTGTTTTTTTTAAAAATAGGAGGTCAGTCTGTGCACAAAACACACATGCTCAGAGTTTGTCTTTGGTCTCACACAGCACCCTGCTCTTCATACATGATGGTTAATGAATCTGCATATGCACCTCATAGTATGTGTTCCACTGTGAGCACACTCCATGCTGTCCCAGCACCCTCTTACAGAATGAACCATTTAGCAACTTTTAGACCATTTTATCTCCTGCTGGGGCGTCTCATCTCGCCTTTCTTCCTTTGAGCTGTGACACAACTCGGCAAAACATTTAGGATTAAAACCACAATCTTAAGCGACGTGACACTGGACTGAGTGCTGAATGATCAAGCCCCATATTTTATTAAATACACTTTGACCCTAACAACATTTCTCTGATTTCAAACAGAGAAATGACTAATTTATAACAATTTAGCTTGGTCATGGCTAGGGAAAATTGCTTTTCTAGAACAGACGACAAATCCTGTTGCTGTTAATACATCCGAGAGAACCGCCATTCTCGGAGTGTGTTGCACAAAAGGGTAATCTCTGCCAGACAAGTTACACAAAAGTGTATTGCAAAAGTGTCGTGCGGTAAATCTGAATTATGCTGTCAAAATTATTAGTTCAGGGCAGAGGTGAATGCATAAAGGGATGATGGGAAAAGTAGAGTGACTAACAATGGAAAACACATGCACAAAACATTTAACAAAGATCAAACAAAATTGCATGCATTGACCACAAAGGTAAATGTATGTTAACAAAAAATATGCTATTATAGACAAAGTCTAAACATGTAATGTGATGTGATTAAGAAAGGATGAGATTGGGTGCATTAAGTGTGATGTTCATAACAGTGTAATCTTGCCTGGTTATTTGAGATGGAGAGGCGAAGAGGAGAGAGTTTCCTCTGTTTGCCGTCGCCTACGCTCTTGCTCTTCCCCTCGCCGTCCAAACCCATGTTCTGGTTCTGGCCCTGGTCCTCCCGGACCGTCTCCTTGTCCTTGCGGCTCCCTCGTCGCCGGCCCCCAGAGCCCAGGTTCTCTGTGGGTTCCAGGTTGTGCTTGAGCACCGGGCACTCCTGGTTCCCCTTCACACAGGCACAGTCCACCTTGTATTTACTGCAAATATTAAAAAGAGGAAGATACACAAAAAGAAGAGAAAGCAAAATATGAAGTTAGAAGGCCAAATGATCTTGACTTGCTACAGTGGTTCTGCATGCTATTTGCTAAGTTCACTCCTTATAACTCACCAGCTGCCATAGTCATAATCAAAACCAATGGTGATCTCTGTGCCTTTGGTGATCGGCCTCAATGAGTAGATATATAAATGCAGCATGCCATCCTCAATGACGTGCCGCACCTGGGGGGAGGTTACGCAAAACATTAGGGAAGACAAATCATTGATGGATGCAGAAAGTAAGGGCTGGCTTGATTAAAATAGGCAAGATTAATCTAGTCATTCCCTTTTTTTGGGAGGTTTACCTACTTCAGAATTAGGGGTGCAGGAGCGACGGATGAAGCGGGCCTCGTTGCCAAAGCTGCGAGCATCCACACACATCTCCAATCCGTCGAATTTAGAATAAAATAACACAAATGGGTATGGCCTAGAGGGAAACAAGTAAGGTCAATACATAATTCACATTAAAAACACAACAATGTAATTAACTACAATGTATAGATATCCATCCCAAATCCCCACGCTTATTGTTTGACCTGCATAAAAGAAAATGCAGTAATATTTAATTTACATTCATAAAAAAGAAATCTAAGGAGATATCCCTTTGATAAGAGACTAGCATACTGACCTCTTGAAGAAGTACCCATTGGCTTCAAACTGCTGTCGAAGCATAAACTTTCCCCTGTACTCAATGATGAGGGAGTCTGGGGCCAAGTCTCGCACTGCCTTGAGGATCTTCTTGTTCTTCTGAACTTGACTCTGAGAGAGAGAGAGAGAGAGAGAGAGAGAGAGAGAGAGAGAGAGAGAGAGAGAGAGAGAGAGAGACGTGAATACAGGGGGTATGCTACACATTCAATTACTACACTAAAGGATTTTAAGGGTGGGTAAGTTTGGACATCTGACTTTACTGTACAGACGTATTATACCTCCACAGGCGGTTTGAAAGAAGCGGGGTGCGTGTTGTATGCCAGGCTCTTGCCATCGCCTTGCTCTTTAACACGCAACAGGACCTGGACGTCCTCACTGTACTGATTGCTGCTGGCCTCCTCATAGCGCTCCATCCATGTCTTGATCTTGTTCTCCCACAGAGACAGGTGATCTGTTGGCTCCTGCTCTGGAGCTGCACCCTGAAAAAACAATATAAATATTGTTGGTACACATGGCTCAAGTTTGATAGAAGATGACTACAGGACTCTGAACACAATGGTTCTGTGGGTTTACCTTCACTCTGGAGGATTTTCTGGATCCCTCACGGAAGGCCTGGCAAAAAAAAAAAAAAATTGAAACTTTAATGTTAATTGAAGTTCAAGCATATAATACATAATGTGCTTTGATTCTGTTCATTATGAATTAATTAGTCAAACCTGACCTTCTTAGCTCGGGCAGAGGATGCTGGAGGCTCTTTATCACCACTCTTTTTGCGTTTTTTGTCAGTTTGCTTATTGCCAAGGCGCCCAGTAGTGAGGGTGATGGTGGTAGGCGTGTGTTGGAAGGTGGAGTAGAGCTCTAGCGGCACCTCATCTCCACTCTCTGTAGCACTGGTGTCCCCATCTGAATAAGCAAACAAATACATATGAGATAATTGGAGGGAGTACTGAAAAAAGCTATAAAGAGCTACAGCAGGCAAAAGAAGAGCTAGCCACGTTACAATAATAGAAAATGAGGTATGTTACAGCACATATTACAAAAGGAGTTTGCTTCTTGTCCAGCAGGTGTCACTCTGTCCCAGGCTGGGCTGAGTAAAATTGGCCTGACCTGCAGGGGGGATAAATCCTGACTACAACCTGCTGGATTTACCAACAACATGGCCATTTACTGCAGCAAGGAGGCCAGTAAAAGCAGAACTAAAAGATCTATCTTAAGCCTTAATAGAAACCTTCTAACACTTTACTACATGCAGTGGGTGATGCAGCTCTCAAAATATTGTTCCTCTGTTGAGATTTTTTCAAAAGGTAAACTAAAGGATTAAGGTCTAAAGCAACATTTATAAAGACTATAGCTTATATATCCATCTGTGTAGTCTTGCTTACCAGACAAACATTCTCGTTTCCTGGTCTGCAGCAGGATGGCCCGCTCTCTATCTAGGTGTCGTGGTTGGCAGCGTTCACACAGGTAGGTCTCAGGAATGTTCTGCCTGTCGATGCCCATGCAGTCTATATGCTGCCAGGCACTAGAAAATAATAGCAAAAGATTTTAACAAGCTTTTAAATCACTGTTCGAAGTCAATGTTAACGACAACTTTGGGCCACAAACATTTGAGTCATCAGCTAATTAAGGACATGAAAAAGAGCTGGTAAATAATGATGTGTCAACTGGACTCTTACCTGCACTTGTCACAGCAGATCATGTAGCCGTCATCGTGGGTGAAGCCACAGATGCAGCGTGTGATGTCAGCCCCGTAGCTGCCATCCTCCGAGGTGCTGAGCGTGGTACCCCTTGATGCTTCGTCCTGGCCCCCTGGAACAAACAACCCCCCCTCTCCTTGCCGAATCAACATGGAGGGGGGCGGGGAGGCCGGTGGAGTGGGTGGGGGCCGCGCCCCATAGTTATGGTCCTGATGAAAGGATGGCAGATAGGGATAACAGTTTAGTATAGTGATAATTTACAAAGCAAAATCCCCAAAATGTGCAGCATTTGTGAGGTTAAGGACCAGCGGAATAAAACTTAAATCCTCAAGGTGCTGTATTATAGAAATATAGTGAATAATAAGTAAATGTATATGGCTGCAACTACTGATTATTTTCATTGTTCATTCATTAATCAAACATCAGAAAACAGTAAATACCCGTCGCAATTTCCCTAAGCCAAAGTTTATGTCATCAAGTGTCTTGTTTTGCCCAAAACAAAAATATGAAATTTACTATAAAAATAGTACATATACTATAATGTAAAACAATGAACAGCAACCAATTCTCACACTTGAGAAGCTGGGAGTATCAAATATTTCCCGTGTTTGCTTAAACAATTAATAGATTATCCAAATAGTTGCTGATAAATTTTTTTTGCCAATCAACTGATCAACCAACCCAATTGTAGCTTTAATTACCTATATCACCATGACCAAGATATGTGTTGTCTGGACAAGTCAGAGAACCATATAATTGAAGCCCTTGTCAGTCCTCTGAAAAGCTGCTATAGATACACTTCTAGATTAGGCGAATAGGTTTGAATCTCCTTTTTATACTGTATGATGTGTAATATGGACCTGTGTCTGCAATAAAGCTTTATATATTGAGTGAACCAGTTAATTACAAGTCAATGTTCTATGTAAGTCGTAATGGGGGTTTTCATGTTGCACTCAATGATTAACAGAGAGGGAGGGCTAAAGGTGTGTACGTTATTTGTAATAGGGTGAGAAGGGAAGAACGGTGTGTGTGTACTCACAGCGTAAGGCAGGCCAATGTAACTGTGGGAATGGTGAGAACTGCTGCTGTAGATCTGGTGCGGGTAGCTGGACTTTTCCACCACCACAGGGCTGGCCTCCACCGATTCTGGTCTGCTGAGCAGCAATACACAAACAAAGAACACACATTAGTGTACACTCTAAAACTCAGATAACAAGGTTACACTGATAAATTGTTTCCCTCCAACAGTGTGAGGAAGTGTGTGTGCGTCAGTAGGCGTAGCAGGGAAGCAGGGTAGCTAGTGGTGGTGACACGGAGGTATGGTGGCAAGAATATAGACAGTAACACTGTGTAGGGCCAGGGGGCAGTTAAAGGCCAATGCACTCTCAGTGGTGGAACGTTATTATTATTGGGTTACATTATGGCCCAATGGTTAGCACTGTGGCCCCTTCTGGGTTTGAATCCAGGTCGTTCCGGGCCCTTCTGTGTGGAGTTTGTATGTTCTCCCCATGTTTGCGTGGGTTTCCCCCACCATCAAAAAATATGTACTAGGTTCTTCAGTCAGTGCCTTTGATCAAGTTGCAGCCCTATTACTATACATTTGTAAAATGGGCCATTTGGCTTTAGATACATTAAGAACATTTTACTGATAATTAATTTGCTTTGGAGCTGCAATGATCAGTCGACTTAACAAAACAAAAATAATCGATTAATGGTTAAAGTAATTTTCAGACCAAATTTCTCTGTTTAAGATATTGAACTAAATATCTATGTTTTACAGTGATAAAACAAGAGATTTGAAGACATTGCATTGTACTTTGAGAAACAGGGATGGACATGTTATAGCCCAAACTACTAATAGATTAATCTATTAAATAATCAGCAGATCATTTAATAATAAAAATAATCATTAGTTGCAGCCTTATTTTACTTCGGTAAAAAGGATCTGATTACTTCTTCCACCACTGACCATCATGCCACCTTGAATGGAAAACTCAGGCCTGAGAGTCAGACAAATAATAATACATGTCAAAATAAATTACAATTGTATCTCTGAACCCAGACCTACAAGGGAATTATTACAAACATGTCTCTCACTCACACAAAACAACACACACACAGCCTTGTATTCATACCAAACCAGTACATCCACTTTCGCCACTATCACAATGCAGTTAAGGGGAGAGCCTGTTTGGCCGTTTGAGACCAACCCTCCCTTATTATGAAATGATTAATCTAGTGTTCAGTTGCTTAGTGGATCAGGGGTGGCTCTAGAAGAAGAGGGAAGTGGGACTGGCTAAAACGGATGGCATGAGACAAGACAGTCGGGTTTGAAGAGGGAAGAAAAAGGAAGAGAGGAAAACAGGACAAGCACGATGCATTTGTGATACAAGGAGAGTTTTAAGCAAGGTGCGGTAGCCAATCATGTGATAGTCAGATAACCCGTATGCCTTAATGGTTCAATCATGCGTTAAAACATTACTTGATTCTCCTGTTTTCACAAACTCCTGTCTAGAAAACGCTTTCAAGGTTGAAGACATACAAAACCTAGTGTGTTGGTATATGTCACAGCTGCTGATCTTGGTTCCTACTCTGCTCTGTCTCTATCAAAACTAAAAGTACACCATACACCATCTGACTCCATGAGGGTCACTGCCAATATGTTTCCGTGAATAAGGCAAAAAAACATCAAGTAAAGCTCACTAAGCATACTGGACAGCCTCTCAGGAATACAGAGTAAAATAGGTACAAAAGACTGTGGGGACTCTGAACAGGCCATGTAGCATTTGAAACGTTAACACAGCATGTAAAACTGTTCATCTTGGCTTACATTGTGATTCCATACGCGGCATATTTCAAAGTTCTTATACGGAAAACAAGTACAGTGAAAAGAACCAGCCATATTTGGAGATATAGATAATGACACAAATTAATTTTAAATAAGAGTCTCAAGGTTAAGTGACTATACGATACCTGCGTGAGCCCTTCTCAGACCTATCACTCTTGTTGCATGCCGTAAGAGCAATGTGCAACACTTCCTGAGTGAGTTGCCGCCTAAGTGTTCACTGTTAAAGTGAAAACGTAAGTGCATGCATGAGGTCTGGAGGCGGACCCAAGGAAAGGTGTGTGTGCGTGTGTGTGTGTGTTTTTGGTTGTGTATGCACAACTGAATAACTGCCAAACAGGAAAATCTAAACTGTTTGAGTGTGTGGAAAGAGCCTGACTTAAAAAGGTAAAGGGAGAATTTAAAATCATAGTTGAGTGCAGTAGGCTCACTAACTTTCTCCCATTAATGATTAACCAGATCAAAGTCTAGATTTTATAATACATGAATTTAAGATTCAGCCGAGGCATGTATTGTTAGTTAGGGAAGGAAATTATATATGAGAGAATTTGCACTCTTTCAGTTTGAACTACAAGTGAATGAATATATATGAGAGCGAGCGAGCGAGAGAGAAAGAGAAGGCAAACAAGTGAGACAGCTTGTTCAGTGGGAAGGAAGTAAGCGTGTTTGAATGTATGTGTGCATAGCTGGAGGGGTTGTATCATGTCACCTCTCCAGGGAATAGGAGGAGGACCAAGAGAGTTGAGGGCTGCAGACATACAAGTAGTCATGATCAAACTTGAACAGCTACAGCCTTGTGTCATGCACATGAAAAGATGATGAGTGAGAGAAAGAAAAGATTTTTTTTGGGGCAATTTAAGTTCAAATTAAGGTGTAGAGCCAGATGTGCACTATTTATAGCTCATACATGTCAAAGAGTATTTAAAAAGAAACAGATATCATTAAGAAAGCAAACAATCTGCTGGGAGAGGGTGAAGAAACAGAGCGGACGAGCGTGGAGAATGAAGAGATTAACATCAGGAGAGAAAAAGAGCAGCACTGAACAGCCAGAGGCAACGCCTTTACTCCTAAAGAGCTCCCACTTGCTGCCATGGCAACACTACGTATTCTGTTGGCGGCGTGTGCGCGCACGCCGGGCTCTGTGTGTCACTGTGGACACACACACTGCATTAGCCAACAGCTGGTCACGCTGCTGCAGTCTTCAGGGGGATGTGGAAGGGACGTGATGCCGTTTCGCTGGTGAGTAACCAGCTCCACTATCCCCGACTCGGCTGGCCACTCATAATACACCAAAGAGTTGTGTGTGTAAGTGTGTTGAGCTCCGTTCCGTCCCTCTGGTAAGGACTGGACGTGCGCAGCAGCAGGTGGAAGCCCCTTTCAAGCTTGTTATCTGCTTTTGAATAAAGCTGCAGCAGGCGATCGTACGCAGAGCTTGGATGGACAAAGAGTCAGTGAGTGAGAGAGTCGAGGCAAGGGGCTTACTCCTACCCCCGATGGCAACAGAGCTCTGTGGAGTGGAGGAGGGGGGCAAGGGTACGCTGTGGGACTGTTTAAGACGCCATGTCTATGTGAGGGCCACCTGTCACTCAGGCCAGTGACCATGGCAACAGGCCCTGCGCAGTGCAGAGGGGAGGGAGGGGAGCGAGGGACAGATACCATGGCAACACAAGCTGTCACGGCAACAGCTCTGATGAAGGCCGAGGGGAGGGCTCGCTCTCTTTTAAAGAGACAGGAGCCCCCTCCATAAGTTGATGACGTGTGTTATTCTTTAGTCATACAAGAACCTCTTGCTTCATTTATTTGACCAGAAAAAGCCACGGCAATGTCCTTGACAAGACTGGGAAACAGAGAGGAGGGGCAATAGGAGGCTTGTTGCCATGGCTCCATGCCCCATTTCTGTATTACTGACTCAATGCAGAGTACACACATGCAAACATCAAGCTACAGCAATACAAAAGGATCAAGGAAAAGTATGTTGTGTACGATTCACACAATTAGTGTTATAAACACAGTTGGCACACATACATCTCCATCCTAGGCTCACTGCCAGTTTCACATGGGCAGATGTAGTTAATGGCGAACCACCGAGTACATCCATATGATGGTGGAGTGCAAGTATAATCAATCCCGTTAACAGTAACTTTGTAACGTGGAGATGTGGAAAGTGGAAATTGAATCAATGCATAGAGTTAAAAAAAGAATGTGGAGCTGCTTTAGTCAGAGAACAGTGGTAGCGAAACGGAGAATGAACTTTTGTCAAAGATGAAGATCAAAGATGGTATGTAAGAATGAATGAGTGGAGAAAGTGAGGGGGCATAGAAGGTGTGAACAGTGAATGCTTGGTGGGTTTGTTAGTGTTACTCACTCTGAGCCCGCAGCCATGTCCAGATATGAGGTGTCTGCTGTGTCCACCCCTACTGGGATGACTATGCTCATGACGTTCTCTGCTGATCAGTTCTTGTCCTACTGAGTCCAGAGAATGGGAGTCCAAAACACTGAGGCATGCCAGCCACAGCAGTCATTGCAGACATCTAAGTGCATCCACAAGGCCTGAACATATAGTAAGAGAGGAAAAAAAGAGACAAAAGAGAAAGGGAACAAAGAAAATCAGTTAGTATTGGGTACAAGCATACATTGATAATCAGTTCAACAATGTGTGACTTCTTTCATACCAAGAACAAAAGCACTTGCATAGCTGCAGTACCTAGCAAACCTGAAATTACAAATCATATTGAAAACCGGGTATTTCCAGCACATGTTAATGCATGATCCATACATTCAGACCAAGAAAAGTGTTTGACAGGGAAGTGGTATGATAGGAATTTCCCCTCTGACAACGCTACCAAGCTGAGGTATTGACTGATGAAAAGCAAGTGGATACGATTTTGTAAGGTTAAAGCCTGAGCTGCTGCTGTGAACTGCGCTAAAGCGACCTCTACACAAGACCTGCCAGGAATGCAGAAGGCTGCACTGTAAGAAAGCTCCCACAAAGGGGAGCAAGAGAACACAGAGCAGCCAGCCGCCATGAAAGGAGGGAGGAATAATGCAACACACAGAGGCCATTTTTTCCCCCTTTCGACTAAAGAGGACTGCTCTATTCCAAGCACTCACACACACTCATCTCAATGAAAGACAAAATCTTCACATTAGACATTTTGTTGATAGCAAAGCTTATGTTGTGATCGTTGCTACTGTTAGGATTGCAAGCACATGGGAACAGCTGCTGTAGGATCACGTCATCAATAATTGACTGCAGTAGGTGTCAGGCAATGGATGTAGTGTCCCTTTGGTCACCAAGTTGGAGTTTGGTTGAACTAATAAATTATACACTAGCAACAGTATTGATGGGAATATTAAGCCATGTATTTTGAGTCGAACGTGAATCGAGACAGGAGCATATGTGTTTGGCTGCCCCTGATACAGAGAGCTCTGTTGATAAGCGGGATTAATGGGAGGGACAGATGCCGAGACAAAATAGGCTGGAGGTCACACCTCCGCCTGGCCTGCTCATGCACACTCAGGCCAAACAGAGGGTCAGATCATACTATGGTTGTAGATGGGTTACAAAGCAGGGATATGTCACATATTGAGTAGGGACATACTTCAAACACTTAGCAAGCAATAACGCACTGTCACACCAAAACCTGTCTATGCATGTCTATGAGGTATCTACCCATTGGCCTAACCTTGTCCTCTGAAGCACTCACACAAATGCATGTTGACACACGTCTCTCTCCAGGAAACGTGCATTTCCTTACCAGGTTGGCTATTAACTACAAGGCCTCTGTCAAGTAAACTCACTGTTCACAGGGGACACACACACAAAACCGAAGATTCTTTAAATAGGAAAAGGACAGCCCTGAGAGCAATTTCAGGTACTAATTCACCCAAATGCACTACTTGAGCCAGCAGGACTGGTGAGAAGCGCAGACATGACAGCTGTCAGCTCCAGGCCTAATTAATAGCAGGAAGAAGACCCGTGTGTCTGTGCGCCAGCCAGGACTACTGATGGGATCACCCTCCATAGTCTCTTCTGATTCTGTGTGAAGTGACTGGGTTAAATAGCAGGTCCTTAACACTGGCAGTATCAGATGCATTTCATGAGGGAAGCTGTAACCAGAACTCTCTTTCAACAAGGTTAGGCCAGTTTGCCAAAAAAAAATAAAATGACAGACTCCCCCTCCTTTGTATTATTGGAAAGGTCCAGTATGATTGAGCACTGGTAAAACGCTTATCCTCCGAAGCAGCCTGTTTATTCCCCCGTCCACTAGGTTTGTCTCCACTTCATCCAGGGAATCCTGCTGTCACAACTAAGGAATGCACACACAAGCTTCCATTCACCCCCCTGCACACCCACTTAAACAGACAGATAACCCCTTGCCCAGTCCTTTTATACATTTCCCACTATGGGGAAGAGCTGTGTACGAACATATGTGCACTGCGGCCAGATACAGTCAAGAGACTGACAAAAGGCGGATGGAAAACAGAAAACAAGTACAGTCCAGCAGCATTCCTGACTAAATCTGAGCTGCACTGTGACTGCCTCTGCCCGCTCCTCCTACTTCCTCTAGAAGAGCTGTCCATAACCCCGGAGAAACGCAGTCAAAGAAAGGAAAAGAAAACATTAAAAAAAAAACATTTAAAAAAATAAATAAAAAAATAAAAACGCCCTCCCCCCTTTCCTGTGCCCAGTCACCCCGCCCAGCCAGATTTCTCTCCCTCCTCTGTGCATTTTCTAAATAAACCTGAAGACAGTAACGCAGAGCGAAGGGGAGTGTCACAGACGCAGTTCCTAATTACAAAGAGCCCACGAGAGACCATTTAAAAGCCACCTTTGGCCAAATCCACTGCTGTTATGGAAACACATGAGCAAAGCGAGGGGTGGGGGAAATGGGGAACATATCACAGGGGAGGGTGAGTAGAACAGGGACATAGAAAGACACGTAGCACAAGTGGACAAGAGCATAAGAAAGCATAAGATGGAAGGGGTTTAGGTTTGTTTGGTTTTAGTGTGCCTTCTCTAAAAACGTTCACCTTTCCCTCGCTCTTTGAAGAGATTTTCTTGTAGGGAGCTTTAGAAATCATCCACAGCCCCTCCATTTCAGAGGGCAGCGGGGTGGGGGAGGTGTACATGGGGTCTGTCTGACAGTGACGCTACACAGCCTAGACCTGGGTGGACTCTGGGTGGCAGAATGGAGCACAAAACCCAGTCTCTCCTTTCTCCTCCATCCCTCCCTCAGCAAGGGGACACAGTCACGTCATTGTGTGGGGAATAGCTACCCTCTTAAGACAGAACCGCACTGAAGACAGTGAGGGAAAACCCATACCACCACTCAAAACCATGGCACTACAAACAACAGCTTTCCTCTCTCTCCAGTTTATTACCACTGCTCTGTGTGTTTTCATTCTTACTTTCGCAGCCAAGCTGCATCAGACTATGTTTTTTCGATAAGTGGGAGGAGCAACAGAAAATGAGGAATTCCAACTGAGTCCCACACCCCCCCCCTGCCAACCTGATGTGACTTCACACCATCATCATAGATGGCAGCAATGACTCAGCTCATGAACTAACAGATACAACAAACTCATGAAAATAAAGCCATGTACACAGGAAGCATGACCCAGATGGAATGTAGGCCTGGCCCTCTTTTTCATAGTACCCACAGTGGAGACATTGCATCTGCCCTGTCCTTCATAAATCAGTGTGCCCAGGCTGCCAGCGCTCCCTCTGCACTTAAGCACTGAAGTCATACATCAATACAGCCAGGGATATGGATGTGAGTGTCCAAAAATATAGGACTCTGCTGTTGTGAGTGCAAGCCAATACCTCAGCAGATTGTAAAGATTAGTCTCTTTAGGAGCCAGGTGATGAGGAGATAGCGGTGTTGCAGTGTTCATGTCCCATAACTAGCAATTAGTAAACAATAAAAGGAGTAGGGTCAGCAGTGCAGCAAGCTGATTAAGAAACAAACTAAGACGATTTAGGAGGTTTTCAGGGTTACATTACATATCTATTCACAGTGGGCATGAAGCTGCAACTTCAAAAGGGCATCACATCATGCTTGGTACCTGCCACATTTTAGCTGCATGGGGACTTTTTACATGGCTGTAAGACGTGAGACATGTAATCCTAATACAGCCTCCCAAGGACAAAAAGCAAAACAATATCCTCTGTGCTCAGTTCAAACAGCCAGTGAGTGAGTAAAGACAGTAGGAACAGGATCTGGCAGCAAAGCTGGGGCAGCCCTCCTGTAGTCTGAGTAATGTCTGTTCAAGAGAACCCCGGGGCACAATCTCTCCATCCCCCTCTCGCTCCTGCTTACAGAGTATCACAGCCAGGCTCTGTGTGGTCAAGGGTGAGTTCCTTTAAACATTTGAAAACTAGACAGGTACACATTTCATTAAATGAACCAATTCACATAAAAGGTGCATCTTTATCTGTGTTACTGAGGTTGTGAAGGCCAATATGATGTCTATCCTGTTGTCAGAGCAGGCGCATTTGCAGCTGGAAGCCAATTACAGCATTAGGAGAATGCAACGTGCAGCTAACTAAAAGTGTCAGATGTACATGATGTGTGTCCAGAGAAAATGTGGAGTGGCATCTCAGCATCTACAGAGCAAAAGAACAGCAAGAGCCACTCAGGTCCCATTACAGCAATGTTAGAGGATCAATTTCACACCTGGACCGTAATGCCGTTACATCATCGACATTGAGGGCACATCCCCTCTTTATTCGGCCCATCCTGCCCTGTGCTACTACTGTGCCCAACAATGCTATTGTAACACAGGCACAGCAACAGGGAAAAAGGTAAAGGAAATGTAGGAGGGCTGCAGCCTCAGCAGTCCCAGCCCTAAAGCACACCTGTCGGGGGGCAGCTTGCTAGTTTACAGAGGGATCTGTTCCGGCCCATCTAGCAGCACAAAAACGTGTCACCTGAGCCCTGGCTTCTCCTCCCAGCTGGGATACCATGTGACTGTGTTTGGCTCCAGAGACAAGCCACTTTGTCTTTGGGTCTCTCAGGGTCTTGGTACCACACAAGTGAGATCACTGGAAACAAGGCCAGAGCCACACAGCTTAGCCCCACATAGTGAGGTGTGGATCTACAGAGACATACATTTTGTCTTCACATGCATGCTACTATTTCAGGGATGAGAGTTTATTATCTGGAGACTGGGCAGAGCATAATAACAATGGAAGCTCCTACAAATACAGTAAGAGTGTCAAAGAGAAAGAAAAATCTGTGGCCTTCATCTGCCCTATCAATATGTCAATACAGCAATAGACATCCTGGGCACCTGCTTGACTTGTTTATTGTCTCTCTCTCTCTCTGCAGTGCACACTGAAAAATGAAATAGTTCTGTGCTGGCTATTTGATCGATTATGCCCCCGAGAGTCTGTCTAGGGGTTTGGGTGAGAGGAAAGGTGTGTCATCTGAGACTGCTTTGACTCCTTGCCGCCTGCCAGAGTGCCGCGTCCCTATGGCAGAGGGGGAGTGGCAGCTCACCTCCCATCACCATCTCTGTCAACAAAGCAAGCAAACACACACTTTGCTGCATAAGGCAACCAGGCACACATGCAGCCAGTCAGGTATTTTACACTTTCAGCTTCAATATCATGTAGACAGAGGGGGAAAAGGAGTAAGTATTAGGTCAAAGAGGGCCTCTGCTCCTTTAAAAGTAAGAACAAGATGGCTGGGGATTTTGTGTATTATGTAGCAGACACTGCACAGCAGGGCTCTCTTGCTCATCTAGTAGTAATAAACCTGTGTGGAGGGTTTATTACTAGAGAGGGAAGACCCTTTGCCATTTACTATTATGTGAACCATATCCACTAGAACTTAATTGTAAGGACACTGACCCTTAATGGAAAGAAGCTATACAGACCATATTAAGATATTAAGAATAATGACAAAGTGACTTGAAACTGACCATCTTTTGTCTGCCTACACAGCTGCTTACAGTCATGAAAATCACATTTATGTTGTTGGTTAAACTACAATCACACTGGAGATTCAATGTGCTACTGCAACTTTAAAATGTTCCCTTTTTTCAATCAACTTACATTAAAATTATCAAGTGGAAAAAGCACTCCTCTGCAATAGTCATGAACAGACATTTCATCTGAACAAAGTGCCAAAGTTTGTCCCACAGGGTAATGTAGAGGAAAGGACAGCTGTGCCACATCATGGCAGGGCTTTGTGAGAGCCCACAGGCTTGATACCACTAACATGGAGCTTTCATTTGGTTCCTTAAATGTTTATATTAGATGGTACAATGGTTAAAATACAATTTTGGGTCCCATTTGTTGCCAGCAGCATTAATAAATATTCAATTTTGAACATAATAAATTTGCCATGTTTGTTTAGGCCTTTGTTTAGTCTTGAGCTGAAGCAAATTAAATTACCAACTAATTTCTGTCTTTGAACTTGTTCTTCACACTCACTACAAGCATCAAACCATCCTCCCTAATCAATATTAAAATCCAAACTGATTATTGAAACTTAATAATCATAACTAACCAGCTCACATTCCCAATATGTTTCAATTAAATATTGAGAGCATCACCTATCACACTAAAGGAGATACATGTTACACAGTAAAGAGGAAATACAAATTATGGGTGTAGGGGACAAACTAGATACTGTTAACTTAGTAAAGCCGATTTCAGTAATCAGATCTGCAATATATTCATTTTGACAACAATTGTGTTTGTTTACCTTTATTAAGCTAAATGCTATCAAAAGTTATATCAATTTGCTCTTCACGGTATTTTGCGGTGCGGTTTTTATGATAAGCCTCATGTCCCATCATCCAACATGAAACGAGCAATAGCATAAGCCGTGACGCATGTTACAGGGATACTATATTATTCGTTTTGGGGAGGCACAACAGCGTCAGTGATTGTAACTATAATAAGCTAAAAGATCAGTATTACCGTGGTATGCTTTAGGTTGTTTGACGCTATTGTCATGTCTAAACTCAACGAAATAAAAACCATGTGTTGTGTAGTTGCTTCCAAGTGAGTATGTCGGCGCTGCAGTCAGTCCTGCCGATAGGGGTGTGGAGGGTACAACGTTGCTATTATGTTACCACAACACCCTGGTGCTGTCGCCATTTTCATAGAGCTTTTCTCAGGACGGCGAGACAACCGTGTGGCCAGGGGAGCCTCGCCATGGGAGGAAAATCCCCAAGAATGCATTCAATCGCCTCTTTCATACACTCTACCTTAAGTATCACTCTGTCGGTACAGTGTCTGTGTTGTTACCATTGCGTATTTGTGAATTCGTCGACAGCAAAGCCAGTAAGCTAACAGGCTAGCAATTACGGCCAGCAATGGCCTCTGGAAATGTAGCAGGGTAATGGCATTCTGGGTAGCGAAACATTCGAAGCACGAACCGCATTCAATTTAACGTTTTAACTGTTGTGCAAAAAGAGACAGAAGCAACGTTTAACACAATGTTCATTTCGCTCTTTGGACCGTAAATAAAGGCATAAAATGACCGTGGAAAGAAACGCACAAAGCTAGCAGTAGTAAACGGGAGCTAATGGCATGCGTAGAGGGTTAAAGTTAGCAAAGTGAGCTAGTACCAACACGAAAGAAGCTGATTAATACTTGGCTCGTCACACACAGGAAAGAGCGAAAATATCAGTGTTTAAAGATAACTGGCAAGCCAAAGCCGTTTGCATTCATACGTTAATTTGTTTCAGCTCAGCTAAAGCAACAAAATGCGACAGTGTAGTTCAGCATGGCGACGGGTTGCCAATCGAGTGGAGTTAAAAATGGTATGACTGAAGCTAATGTCCAAATTGAACATCCCCTCCCCCACGCTTGCTGCATTTGAACCAAATACACTCTAAGTCTAAATTAAGTGGTCGCGAGATGTGCTTTTAAGTCCGAATATAACGAAATAGTTACTAGTTTGACACTGGTTCTATTCTCGATTACATCTTGTCATAACTACGATTCCATAAAAGCTCAGTAGCTCATGAGATTACTGCGCAATGTAGCTAGCTAGGCATTTAGACTATTTTAACAGCTGGTCTTGCTTTGAGTCGACTAAGACATAACAGACTAAACATTTTCATATATCTGTGTACATGCATGTAAAAGCTCATTGTTCTCTGGCTTTGAACAGTGGCATTGTATGAAATTTAGCACAACGGAAATAATGTCCCGTGCTTTGGTAAAGAAGGGTGGGAGCCACCATGTCAAATTCAAGTTTGTAACTAATGCTAAATGTACTGTTTTCATGCTGGGTGACAGTGTTGCAAAAACTGTAATTAGTAACAGAGTGTCAAAATGGAACTGGCGCGTTTGCTGACAGCTGCAAGGACCTCAGCTAATGTAAAGTAAATTAACTAGTTGGAAATAAAGCGGCTGACGTTATATTAGTAGATCACATTATTTCAGAATCAGCTTTAATGGCCAAGTAAATGTGAACACATACAAAGAATTTGACTGGCTTTTTATGGCTCTCAAAGTACATACGCAAATAGACATACGGCTAAAAACAAGGACAACAAAGCTGATCAAGGTAAACATTTGACTACTATGTACAGATAAGTTTGTATATAAAAGTGTGTATACACATACATACGTACATACAAGCGTAGACTAACGGCTCTGTGAGGACTGTAAACAGTAAGACAATAGGACAATGCAAAAGTACAAATGGTGCTGGAATAAATGACGAATTATTACTATAACTATTTACAATGAAACGGAGGAAACCGTGCGCATTATGGCCCGCAGTGTCTGAACTAAATATCTAGTGAGTCCCCTTCTCGTTTTAGTCAAAGTGTGAACATTATTAATAAGTCTTATTTTTAAGGACAAGTTAATTGCTGGCAATGTTAACTGTTGTTGACCGAGTCTGTATGATGTAGCGACGACGTTACACGTTAGGCTATGGGACAGCCATTAATCTAATTGCAGGGGTTTCGTCTTACGTTACCTATAATGTTAATGTGTAGTGTTAAGACTGCTTCAACTATGTAGAAAATAATTGTATTGATCACTATGACCTGCAAATACAATTTACCCGATAACTTTGTATGACGTTTCGTGTCTCGCCACACTATCAAAGAGGAGCCAGGGCTCCCTTTTTGGTCTGTGTCAAGCTAATTTGAGCTAGTAGCATGCGCTAGTTAGCAAGTGGTCTCCTAGCTTGCCAACTTGACACTTGCTACATTGGAAACTTGCGCCATCTGGTTAGCGGGTTTTAAAATGTCGATATATGCGAATGTAAAAGGCAAACGATGAACACATAGAGACCCTTGAACTAACGGCGTTGATCTGCTAGCTAGGAAGCTAAACTCAGCTGATACTACACTATGTTAGCATCAGCATGTCTAGTTAACTAAAGCCAACAATAGCCTTCCAGGTCGGATTTGAGCTGACCCTACAACTACCACTTAATGCCGTTTACTTACCGTTTTATGTCCACTCTGGATGATCTGAATAGCAAATAAGGGGACCTGGGTTAGACCCCCGTCGCTTTCCACACAGCTTCCACAACCAAAACAATACTTCTGTCCACACACTGCGGATCCCTAGCAAAGCTTTACAATGTTGGTATTTAAACGTGTCCTCTAACGAGTCCTTTCCTGTGAAAAAAAAATTGCTTCTTGTTCTACGAGGTGACCCAAATTTCAATATAAATCAATTCGAAACCGTTAAAACTGTGCCCTAGTCATCGGCGACTTGTAGAAATTAGATCCCCTCAAACCAGTCTCTTTTCCCTTTGCAAAAATGGCGGCCCTGCCAGGACTGCCGAAACTCCGCCTCCCCCACGAGCCCCCCCCTCCTCCTCCCTCCCCATCGCTAAACCCGAGCTCCGCCTCCACATACTGCGGGGCTACGCTCCCGTTTTCACAGGGGCACCGTGACCGTTCTCCATGCGCGTCCACGACTGTCATTCCTCAAGATTGCTATTCCTGTCGAAAATACTTTGGATTAACATTGTTCTGCACTCTTAATTCCAGTGTTTTTTATTTTTCCATGTCAAGGATCCATAAACTGACACAAATAAGATCATGGACACACATTTGATAATATTTGCCTTTAGATGTTTTATGACAGAAACAAAAGTGTATGGAACCCATGGTCAAAATAGTCATACCTTTTGTCATTGTGTTAGTTATAGATGTAACTATAGTGAAAATAAATTATTTCCCTTTTTGCTGGGGAACCCCCTGAAGGGTCCCTATGGATCCCACTTTGGGAACCACTGCTTAACTAGACAAATTGGACCATGGCATGTTAAATAAATCATAATGATAGTGATATATGTTATAATACAGGTGGTTTAATTATTGTTTTTGTTAAGGTTGTAAAATGGCCCATCAAAGGTGTATTTTGGCTCAACACATACACAGCCTACATTTAGCCTAATGTCTACATTGTTTTTTAGTTCCATAAAGAAACATAGGCTAAAGTGACAATTGGACATCCAAAAAGGTTGGCTGAGTAGGCCAGACCAGATTGTTTATTAATTATGCCATACGTATCTAAGTTTACAAAACTGAAATGTGGTTGGACCAAAATCCTTGATTTTACTACTGGCATTGCTGAAAAGGTGCACCTAAATCCCCTACCCAACACAGGAGGAGGCAACTAAGCTGTTATGTAACCCCTTACACAAGAGCAGTGTTTTGTTTATTGAACTGATGTTAGGAAGGGGTAGCCCATGGAACACTGACCAATAAAATTCAATTAAGTACATAAACCACACATACTAAAGCCTACATATTCAAAATCTCAAGAGCAAATATATTATGATGGGGGGGGGGGGGAATAAACAAACTCACTTCACTCACATTTTTAGGGTTAGCCTACATACATTAAGGCCTGCATTTACGTGGTATAATCACACATATAATTCCAAATTAAAGCCTCTGTAGAAAAAAAAAGCTTTATTGTGTCTGTTTTATGCCTAAATAGTAGTAGTTAGGATTGACAACCCTTTTGATTATTTAACCATATCGCTGGACATAAGCTGAGACATGTTTGACACTGAAAATATTATTCTAGCAATCTTTCCGACAGCTTTATTGTTGTGGTAAATGGGTTACTGTCAATTCTCCGGAAATATGCCTGTAGAAATCCCTTTGACATCATATGTTGAGAGAAGATGTTCTCATCTTTTCCATTTATTGACCCTCCCCCATCCGAAACCGCATCCCCCCGCGCATGCGCATTCATACAGGACCGCTGCAACTGCTCTGCTGGTGCACGGGCAGTTGTTTGAAATAAACTTGAGGGAGGACGTTGGTAAAAGTTGGGCCGATCGAACCAGCGTCACCTGCTTCTAAACGGAAATGTTCGTAAACGGCTGTGGAGGATGAAACGGTTACTTTCGATTTTTCGAAGAGGATAATATTTATCCATGAACGTTGTGCCCATCGCGTTTTCGGTCTGCAGATGTATTGACCTCTTTTATGTTAAGATCATGACGCATAGTTGGTGGGAGGTTAATCATAGTTCAAAAAGAAATTGATGAAAACTGGTCATTTTTTAGAAATGGTTGGTTTCTGATTACATCATGCAGCTAGTATTTGTGGGCGGGCTCTGAGCCGTGAGGGGAGAGGGGCGCAACCGGGGAGCAAGTACGACCAGGCGCCATTAGGTAACAATGTACCGTGTGTGTATTTATTTTATTAAAAAGCTTTCCGGTAGGGAAATGTAGATGGGTCGACATGACGGTGTACATTTTGTTCAAGAAGGGCAAAACAGACTATTTGCGTCGGGCGATAAAAAGTGACTTCCTGTCGTTAAACAAAATTCGTTATCGACTAGGAACAAGATGGCGTCGATGATTTCTTTCTTTTAGTGCACGAGTTCTAGTTGGGCGGCGGCACCGTGCGCGTTCTCGCCACAATGTTGTTATTTCCTGTTTCCATATCCTGAGAAGTTGACGTTGTCATTTAATTCATAACTGCAACAGACCGAGAGATGACCCGTTTATATGATTTTACATGTGTTTGTGGTAGCCTGGGCTGTACTGTCCGACAAAACCACATGTTGCCATGGAAATGTGACGAAAGAAAACCCCTACACCATTTCTACAATTTATTTGTGTATATCCCAGTTACATAAGCACTCAATTTTCCTCTGTTACTTTTTACACGGTCAATAAACGCTATCATTCGTAAAAGGGATAAACTGTGTACAACACATCTACAGTAACGTTACATCATCCGGATGAATTCCCCTTTACCTTTTTTTGTTTTAGCTTTTGACCCCATCTAGTGGGCCATGTAGGTAGATCGGACGAATTTATAGTATTCCCCTGACTTCCATTTAGTTTTTCTGTTGTAAGTGTAAATTACAACATTGTTTTTTAATGAACATTTTTATAAATGTTAATATTTTTATTTAGCCTGGATTTTTTTCTGTGTCTCCGCGCTTCATAACTGAATGTAAAAAGTTAAATACTAAACGAGAAAACCCCTTTTCTGGCATATATAACCTAAGTTATGCAAATAGGGTAACACACATCATAACTCAATGGTATATTAGTAAATAGGCTAGGTAAACAAATCAGTCATCTTTCCGTGGTGGAAGAAGTATTAAATACACTACACACTGTTAAAACAGCCCACTTAAATAGACCACTAGAAGTACATGTCATCCTGCATGCAAAACCTTTCTCAAGTAAAAATAGGCTTATCTGATAAATCTACTTGAAGTATCAAAAATAAAACTAGTCAGTATGCAGACAACTGGTCTACTATATAGAATGTTTTTGGATTCATCCCAACAAAGAAAATTCATGGTTTTCACTGGACAGAAAGGATATCTAAAATGTAACTAAAGCTGTCAGATGAATGCAGTGGAGTAAAAAGTATATTTACTTCTGAGGTGTAGTGGAGTAGAAGTGCAAGCAAGCGAGTCTAATCAAATAATTGGAAGTCGAACTCAATGGGAATGTCCTATCTCCAGGAGAACAATAGGGGGCGCTGTGGGGTTAAAAAAATGTTAGTCGATCGGCCAATCATCGCAAAGGAACAACGGATGTCGTCACCTCTGTCCAATCACAGCTGTCGTTGTTGGAAGGCCTTTTATTGACAAGGGGAGAAGGTGACTTCTCTACGAGCAGGGCAATACCTCGTACAAATCTTAACAAATAACCGAAAATAAGACAGAGCAACCATGTCTTCTTTTGGAAGGGCGTTGGGAGTCCTTCGGACAGGCACTCGGCTCCTCAGACGCGGTACACAAAGGATAACGACCAGAAAGTAAGTCACGTTACTGTTAAGCAAGCATCTAACGTTAGCTAGCTAGCCAACGACTTGCTAACACTGTAAAATAAATGTCAAGGTAACTTAGAACACTATCTTGAAGTCTTAAAAGTCTATATTCCACATTATTTAATTTTGATTTAAGTGTGTGTTTTACAATGTTCCAGGGCCAGCGGTGGGCCGCACATTGAGCCACAGTACAGGCAATATCCCCAGATAACGAAGAAACAGAAATTTGAATCCGAGCTCATCAGCGGTGTCATGTGGTTCTGGATCCTCTGGCACTGCTGGCACGACCCTGATGCAGTCCTGGTGAGTTAACATGTTGTAGTATAAACTATCCAGCGCCATTCTCTACTGCAGGTGGATAGTAACTATTTTGAGGTAATTTACATGTTTTCTGCTAATGTATACTTGCACTCTACTACAATTCAGAGGAAAATAAAGTGTATTGTACCAGCAGCAACATTAAAGTAATGCATCCTTAACTATAATTCAATGATATAATATGCATCATTTTGAAATTAGGCATGATGTGTACTTTCTAATTCTAAAATTTTGAATGCAGAAAGTTGCTAGCCTAAAAAAAAAGTAAAATACCAGTATTACAAAGCTTGTTATGAACTGGCTCAGTTAACTGGGGGTTTCCAATCTGGCGACGAGTAGGACATCCATGAGAAAGAAGCAGAGTTGTTCAATTCAAACGACATGCTCTGAACCATTAATTAATTACTTAATATGAAATTAGATGAAGGTGACAAACCTGCAGGAAAACGTAGATGGCAACAACAAAAAGATATCAGGAGCAATGCAGAGAGAAGAAAAGTAGTTAATGTCTGATACGGTCTATCTGACTGGCATGCTGCATTCAAAATAATGGGAGCTAAAGGAAGAGAGAACAGGACTTACTTTTGTATTGGTAGTTATCATCACATCATATTATCACATTTTTCGAGGAACTATAGGGCATTTAACATCTACAACAGGTCTACAAAATTAATTTTACAAGAAATTCTTCACAGGGAAACCAAAACCCAAATGACTACATCTATAGGCTACTTCCCATTCATATTATATTACATTACACTGACTCAATTACCGTTTTAACGTTTGCAGATGTTTTATATCAGAACGATGATTTGACAGAACTGACAAGTTGAACGTTGTCCAATTAACGACGTTTTTGGTGGAGCTGTTCGTTTAATATTCGACTTGGAAGAAAGCGAACACTTTGACAATAAGCAACACAACAGTATGTGGAGTTAAACTGCACGGGCCCAATAACCTCAACAGTTCTACTTGTTGTGTGAGCGGCAGCCAACGGGGGGAGTATTATGTCGGCAGGATAATTTAAAAAGGCAACTACATTCTGCGTCTGCCCTATTTCTGATACAGTGGCGGCAGAGATTTTGCCATGTCAGGCCACCACTACAAAATCAACAGAGGAAACAGTGGGACTCTCTGCTCAATTAAAATGATAGATAGATATATAGATATAAAAATAAGCTTTGAACAGCAAAATTATTCTACTTACCTTCCACTTCATTGTAAAGTCAGTGCTTTTGTCCAGGATCCTGTAGGAATCATAACTCAGATTTGACTCAGAGTGAGCCAATTGGTCCGTTTTTGGGCTGTTGACACGTTGATCTGATACTCTGTAAGCCCACCCAACTGACTATCAGTCAAGGGGTAGCAACAAAAATTTGGCAGTCTATATTTGTAATGTGTGCATTTTTACTCGTTTATCTACAGTATGCTGTACTGTACAAACCTGACAGGAACATAATCTATTATCTAAAAATGGGAATGTTAAATCCCTCTTCTGTAGGGTCACTTCCCCTGGCCTGATACTTCTGCATGGACAGATGAGGAGCTTGGAATCCCAGCAGATGACGAGGAATAAGGTAATTTCTTTCTTACCTTTTGCTTAAATGAACACTGGTATGCTAACCAATCCGAAAGAAAAAAACATTTTTACTTGTACTATATATATATATATATATATATATATATATATATATATATATATATATATATATATATATATATATATATATATATATATATATATATATATATATATATATATATATATATATATATATATAGTCTTAAACTAACCGTACAAATAAATCTTAAGTAATACCTATTTTCTGATGCTGTCAAGGGTTGTTCACTTCTCTTTGTTTTAATATTTATGTATGTTGATTTGGTCCGTCTATGTTGTATGTAGGGCTGGGCAGTATATCAACATCGATATGAGACTAGATATTGTCTTGAATTTTGGATATCGTGATATGACAAGTTTAGTCTATTCCTGGTTTTAAAGGCTGCATTAGAGTAAAGCGATGTAATTTTCTGCTTACTACTTACTACTGCTGGTACAACTTACTAGCTGATTTATTATTTGCCTTAGTCATTATATCCACATTACTGATGATTAAAAAAATCTAATAGCAAAAATATTTTGTGAACCTATAGACATTGATGTATTTGGTCAAATATCGTGATATTTAATTTTTTCCATATTGCCCAGCTCTAGCTGTATGGTCTTAAATATTGTAGTTACTGTGTCGTCTTGATTGTTTGTTTTGTGTTAAACAAAATTGTTACTCTAAAAAAAAAACATTGATATATTTGGTTTAGTTCTGATTAGATAAGGAACTCAAAATGCAGATTTGCATCCAATTATATACATGAATGACTCGTCGAGAATTGGCCCGATGTCTCCTTATAGTGATGTGTATGCAGAAGGAATACATATCGCGAAAGACACTGAGATTTGTTAGTTGAAAGGTAATGATTAGAAAACTGCACTTTAAAATTTACCTTCCAATCTTTATAGTGAAATGTTAGAAATTAACAATTTTGTATTTTAGCAGAAGAGCAGAACTGAGTACTAAGTAATATTGTTATAGTGATATTCAATGTTATCGCATATTGTCCTCATATCGTGCATCCCTATTTTATTTATCTTCTCTTAATTGTGTCAAACGCTACAGCGCACATACACCGGATATTAGTCTTTAAATATACTTTTTGGTAGGAATGCTAGTTTTTATTTACAGGATTCTCAGAATTTATTAAACTGTTTCCAGTTTATTAGGTACAGCTAGCTAAAACTAATCCTACCTTCATAAAAGGTCATTATGTTAAGGAAACTGATCATTTTGGAGACAGACGGGTTTTTCTATAATTTTGTTCATCCCATTTATAACAACTCTGTAAAATGCAATATAGTTTACCACAACAATCTGCATCATTCAACACCTATAAGTTTCAACAAAACCCCTAATATTACTTTCTATTTTGGCTAAAGTTGTTGCCGGACTGTTGTATTTAACTGCATCGGGGTACCGAACACCCTGGCAGCATTTGGTTTTGTCCACTGTTGTAGACATTTTTATTTTTTTTTTTTGTAGATCACCATGAGGGTTCGAGCTGCTGGACACGTCTTTGTGGAAATCTTCAGGATATTTTGAAAGTCAGTGTTGTACATAGACTAATAAAATTCTTTAAATATGTTAAAAATGTTGTATTCTTATGTAAATCTATGGTCTAAATGTCACAATTTTAAAGTGTGTGTTTGGGCTTGACAAAAAGACAAGCATGCTTTTTCATTAGTTTTATTTACACGCACATTTTTAAATGCAGAAACAAAATGCAACGCATTAACAGTGTCACAGTTAGCCAGTGTTTGTAAATTTTAAATCATAAGCCATTTAAATCTGGGGGAAAAAAAACATTGCAAGAACCAACGCACATAACAAATGCCAAGAGAGCTGCATGTAAAAGCAAAAAGGGATCGATTCTGTACAATGAATACTACAGCTTATAATAAACCCTGCCTGCGGGCCAGCTCGTGTTTTCAATGACTTGACATGCAAAGAGTTCAAAGGTTAAAGTGTAGTGTAAGAAAGAGGAAATCAGTCTGGCAATGAGAATAGAACACTTATGTAAATGCATCAGGGCTGAATGATTGATCAGTCACTCGCAGGTCATGTGCACTACAAGTCAACCTGAGCAAAGCTTTCAAAGTCTCACGCTGTTCAAAGAGTGGTCTTAAAGCTACTTGGCAACAGTTAGCCTGGTTGTAATGTCTTAAGTCAACTGTAGACTTAAGAAAATAAAGCAATGGGGGATAATACCAAGTTCAAATGTTAACAGAAGTTGTAAAAGTTAGCCTAAAAGGTACGACTGACCGGTTATAGCACAGCTTATCATGTCAACTTGAAAACCACGACCATGAAATTATTTTTTTGAGCAATAAAAAATACAAACAAACCTCAGCATCTCCAAAGCAGGAGGTGAATCTTTAAAGTCTCAAGTGAGTGCTGAGAACATCCTGTCTGCATCCATGTTGTGGCTGGTGGTTAATCGAAGGTTATGTCCATGGCGTCATTCCCTGAGAGTGAAGAACTGCGCACCCCGAGCAAAACACACATCTGGTATTCTTAAAAAATAAAAATAAATTTAAAAAAAAGGAGGAAAAACCTCACTCATCCCATTAAAGTTCTACAAACGTTCACTTCTTTCGAATGGATCGACCACAGTGGCTCAGAATACTTGAGATAACTGGCACTAGTTGGAAAAAAAAGCTCAGCTGTAGATACGGAAGTGGACATTTCTCAACCTAACCTAGTTTCCATTCACTCATAGCCCCAACGCCTCTGGCTACAGGGAGGAAAGAATCAACACAGGATCTATTAACTGGGGGTAGTGGCGGTAAAGAGTTGTGACAGAATAGAAGGTAATAAAAGAGTTGTAGGTAAATTGTTTCTCAACGAATGATCACATGAACTCTAAAAAAAATCCACATTTACAAAAACGTATGTGTTAAAGATTTTAAAAAAAGGAGAAAAATTAACCCTATCAAAAGGAAAACCCCAGATTAGCTGAGGCTTTAGGGTCAAAATATAATAAAATCATTATCTCTTTCAATTAATAAATACATCATTTAGAATCCATACAAATAACACATTAAAAAAACAGATAAAACAAGAAATAAATTAAGCAGGATATCAGGCAAGTCATTTGTCGTCTACGGTTTTTTAGACCGAGCGAATGACTCGTAATTCCTATTTTGAACAAATTCAGAGAGGCAGCACTTTGAGCAGCTTGCCTTTAGCCATAATCACTCAAACACAGTCTCCCCTCTAATTATCAAACATAGTGCAGATTTGTGAATTGTTTTGCACTAAATTGTGCAAGTCTGAAATGCACATATTTAGTTTTTCTACAAATAGAAGAATTGAGGAATAATGTACCAAAGTGCTGCCTCGCACGGTTTCTTCTCTCCTCAAAGTCATTATTGCTGGTGTGATTAAGATAATCTGATAACAAGGGACAAGCATGAGTGGAGAAAAGTACAAACAATAAGCACCATTTTGAAATTTCAGTTCACCGCGTCCTCCTTAGCACCTCGGAGCCAGAGGGGGGGGAGAGAAGAGACCCTGCTCGAGATGTACAGCTCAGTTGCATCTGCTCCTCCATCCTGTTCAGTTTGTCACAGATAGACATGAAGCAAGTGAATGTTGTGCGGAGGGTGGGGGGGTTCGTTGAGCAGAGAGAGTAAATATTAAGATATGATGCAGATGATCTTGGCATCAGAAGCTGCGTCCCAGCAAAGCAAGACATTTTGTTGTTTGGTATACATCCGACATCTCCTTTGTCCACTTGAATGCCCGCAGGAGCTTCAGTCCACCTTTCCCTGCAGCAGAACATTTTAAACATGCTTGTCCCTCTCCGTTTCCTCTAGCTCCTTTCTGTTTTTGTTCTTAGTGTGCTTGTGTGGTGAAGTCGTGCACTTGCTTATTTCATATCCAATACCCTGTCTCCCAAGCATGCACAGTGAGCGTGTTTTTTTTACGCGTCAAGATTCAATCAGTTACGTTAGTCTCCAGGCAGTGTGTTCGTGTTTTCCTCTCTCCATTTCCACAGTACAAAAGTGTCTGGTAACAACCACGCCAATGTTTCCTTTTTTTTTTGTCTTCAAGAAAATGTCCCCATGCATCATTTTGCTTTTGAAGATTTGGAGTTTTACACAAAGACGCGATTATGTCTGTTGAGTTTTAGGATCTTCCCCAGTCTCTGCTTGGCTGTGGCCATTCCTTTTTTGGGCCGCTTGCCTAGAAAAAACAAAAGAGAGAAAAGAAACAAAAACAAAAAGAAAGGAGAAAAGCATTAGAAGTAAGCATAACAAGAGAGAATGTTTACAATGCATGTTTACTAGTGCTCTAAACAAGTGTTTGGTAACAGTGTTGTCTATGAAATAGTGAAAAAATGCACACAAAATTGACCAGAGCACAGGTTGGCATATTAAATGTCTTTTTTTAAACCAACATTCCAAACCCTAAAATATTTATTATATAAAAATATTTATTATATAAAATATTAAATTTTTTTTAAAATAATTTTAGACAAAAACAGCAAATATTCACATTTTAGAAGCTAAACGTAAAAGCAATGAATTCCAGAGAGTTTTTTGCTTGTAATATATAAACCAATTATCAGAATTGTTGCAGATATACAGTCAGTTGATGAATTTTGCTGTTATTTCACATTTGTAAAACAGTTTCCTGTTTCCATACACTTGACATGGTTGTAAATTACAGTGATTGCTACGTATTAACTTACTTTATTTCCACATGTATGAGCTCAGGAATGCATGTATAATCAACTTACTTTATTTTATCCATTTTCTGCATATCTCAAGCATTATTACATCATAATTGTGCATTAACGCTGCTCTCAATCCTTTTTGCACGTCCTATATTTTTCTTTGCATTTTCAAGTATCAAGTTTAACTTTAAGCTTCATTTTAATTGAAAAACCGAGAATCTAGCAATATGAAAATACAACTAGGCATGACATGTCTCACACATCATTGAAGACTTTCAAGTTGCCACATCACACTTTACTTTGTTGCATTTTATACCACGAGTGGCTTCCAAAGTAGTTCAGATGTCACAAATCATGCTCATCCATACACATGAGGTTCTTAAAAGGTGAGCACAGTGAAACTTAACCCCTTCAACACATACAGCATTCTGCACAGTCACAACACCTTTTTGCTTACAAGAAGTACAAAATGTGATTTCCAAACCTTTTGTGGCCTGATTGCTGATAGGTGGGGGGTTGGGGGCGTGCCTCTTGGAGGGGTGGGGTGGAGACATTGAGGGGTCACAGTACTGGTAGTCTGTCTCTGGGCTGCTGTCGTGGCTTCGGCTAAGAGGGCTAGGGAGCCCCTGATTGTCCCAGGCCTCGCTGCTGTTGCCCTGGCTGTCCATCGGGCTCTTGTCCCCCTGCAGTCGGCGCTGCGCCTCCTCCCTCTGCTCCAGCGGCGAGCACTGGCTGGAGCTGGACCACCAGGGCTCCTGGGACGAGGCTACCTTCTCCGGCTCGGCGGAGCACAGCAGACCAGCCATAGATAGCATCCCCTGAATGGCCTCTTCTGTGCTGGGTGAGGTAGGACGTTCTCTGCAATAATCAGACAAGACTGGATTATTTACTACCTCTCAGTGCACACAAAAATAATACACATTGGAGCTTTGAGGGGTGCCACGACGGGACCATTTACAACATCTTTGCATGTGTTTCTTACCGTTTGAGTGGTTTGTGTTTGTGCCTGAGTTTCTGGCCAGACTGGTCCAGCTCTATGGTGTGCCCTGAGCCTCTCTGCTGATATAAGCCCTTCTTCTCCTCTTCCTCCTGGGAACTCCCTGAATCCTCGTCAGAGGAAGAGGACGACGATGATGATGACGACGACGATGCTGCTTTGCACTACATTGAAACATTTGAAATTAGAAAGGATGCAGTAATCACAGCATAAAAAGTCTGGGTACATTTCAACAGACGTAGATAGTGGTGTGCCATTACAGCACACTTTGATATTGCCTGTTGTATTTGTAATTCTGGGACTACACAAAGCATTTAATGCATCACTAATAGTACTACATTACTATAACTAGTAATGTCAAGGTAGTTTAGCCTGTTCAACTCAAGACAAGCAAGCCAACGGACACAGAGATCAACATAAAACTTGGGTCAGTGATGCTATGTGACTGATCAGCTGTGTGTGTGTGTGTGTGTGTGTGTGCGGCCGGCCGGCCTGGTGGCTAGCTGTTTTTCCTTTGAATTTATTCAAAACTTTGAACTGTTGCCTAATTTGGCCAAAGATGAACAATTAAACATATTTTGGGGTATTATATAATTTTGTTTGTTAGTTTTCCCAAAGAAGGACTGAATGTTATGTCAAGTCTTACTATTGTTTCTGGATAGCTTGGCTTCTTTAGTTAACGTTGAAAAATTTGTTTTACATTTTAGGCATACATCCTTTGTGTTGGCTGACATTGGAGTTTGTTGACTATAAAACCTTGCCAGGATATCTTCTGGCTGGCACCCCAGAGAATAAAACAAAAATAATAATAATAGTTGTACACAAAAACAAGTGTTTTTTTTTAACTCTGTACTCCGCTTCTGTGTTGCACGTTAGTAGTACCTAACAATGTAGTATAATTTGTCATACAGGCCTATTTTTTTTAAAACTAAACTCAAAATTCTCTTTATTATTGCTCGGCATGCTTGTACACTATTTCAATAAATTATTTTTAAATTATAAGTATGTAAAAATTGTGCATTTATTGTGCATAATCAACATATAACTTTTCCGTGGAAAAAAAACATTGTGACACTAATACTAACATAAGCTACAAACAATGAATATGGAGTTATAAGTCTCCTAACAACCAAATCCTCCTCAATATGTCTTAGCTACACATGCTTCAGTGTTGAAATCAACAGTTTTAAGACATTTGATGCCGTTAGATTGCTCCGTATTTACCTCTGTGGGAGAGTCACTGTCTAAATCCACGTCTGACACACTGGTGTGTCCTTCCCTGAGTTCAGTCTTCACCCTCTCCAGACCGCCTGAGAAACACAGGAAGACACCATGAGCTTAAAACGATGACAATGAACGCACTAAAATATGGGTGTAAGAATAATAACAATAACGATAACAATAGCAGCCACTGGTGACTTACTGAAGAGTGTGGGTTTCTCAACTGTGCTGTGCTGCTCTTGACTGTCCCGCGTCCTCTCCGGCTTCACGTCCACACAACTCTTTGGTGGGCCAACAGACGACCGCTCACCCTCTGTCTTTACCGGGCTGCTGCCTGGCCGCCTCATATCTCTGCACACAGATCAAAGATCCACGTTTGAATGACGAAACACAATTTTATTTCACCATACCGTATAAAAAATCTTGACTGTAGAATCGAAAGATAGACATCATCAAAACTCTCTTAAAATATTGATTGCGATCTGAATCAAACGGAGGGTTTGTCTGTGTAATTTAATTCTGCTGTTGTTTCATGTCCGGCATAAAAGGCAAATTTGATGCTACTTAAGGTTATTATTGTCTCTGTTATCATTTATATTATGCTATTCGATGAAAATCTTTTAGTTTGAGACTGAGATGTTTTTATAAAACTTAATAAGGAGGAACAAACATTGCTCTTTAGCCAAAGAGGGGTGAGCTCTCACCTGATAATTCTGCCGTTGACCAGCATTAGCCGTAGGTGGTTCTCCTCTAAAGTCTCTGCAGCTGCGGATGCAGTTGACACTTTGTTGAGCTTCCCACGAACCTTGGCACAGAACGCCGCGTCCTAAGTTGAACAGACCAGCATGAGTCAATAATCAGAATCAGAAATACTTTATTGATCCCCAAATGATAATTCTGTGTTACAGTTGCAAGAAGTATATAAATATCAGAGTAGAAATTTAAATAAGAGAAATATAAAGACTGTAGATATGTATGTATTTACACAGACTATTACATATTTAAGTCCACAGGTATACACTTAGGATGCATTGACACTGAGCTACTTTTTTTTGTTTTATCGAGAGAAAAAAATGAAAAGCTGATTTTGTGGTATGCTTTCTAAGTGCCAGTTAACAAGGACTGCTCACCTCCTCTAGCGGTCCCACCTCCAGCCTCCTTAGCACCTCCCGGGTGTGCTGCTCTAAGATGTCCAAGTTGGAGGGCACTTTAGGGGTCTGGCGCTGCTGCTCCCTCAGCCGCCTGGCGGCCCTTCTCGCCTGGTGGGCCTGGCACAGCTTCTCCAGCGTAGCACGAGTAGCCGGGCAGGCATTCGATCCAGATGGAACTCCACACCCACTTCCCTGAGACTTCACTGGCTTGCTACCACTGACCGGTTCCTCCTATTGATATAAATATGTAATATATGATATAAATGTAATGGGAGTCACGTTTCTACCAAAGTAGTCTATATCCACAACCTTCCACTTCCAGGATAGCTACGCTGCCACCAGAAACTCCACCGTATGTCCTTCTTTTCGGCCCGGATGTCCGTTACATTAGGCTCTTTGTTTTGGAATTTTAAACTCCGGTTGATTTATGAGGACTATGGTTAATTGCTCCTGGTAAATCCAGACAGCTAGCTAGACTATCGGTCCAATCTGAGATTTCTGTTGCACGACTAAAAAAACATTTGAAAGTACATGTTCCACCAAAACAAGTTCCTTTGTGCAAGCTTCGTGCTGTGCCAAGTTGTGAGAGTTGTGATATATATTTTTTTAAAGAAATGCCGATAAACCAAAGCACTTTTTCTTCCATCCCGTAATGCTGTGTGGACTATCCAAACCCTTCTCCGCAGCACTGTGGAGGAAGGTCTGGCAAAGCGACACTACTACTTAAGTCAGTGATTTATAGGTTCACAAGTTCATTTATTTGAATAATCCAGTTGCTTTTTGAATGAATGTTCTTTCTTCTCCATCTGTATCTGAATTTGCTTTGTCATTTTGAGCTTTAGTAGTCTAATTTGTTTACAGATAGCAAATTTGTGGGTGTTTTGATTGTGCAGCTTTTTGTTACTCATCACCTGCAAAACATGTATGGATGTGTGCGTGATTGCCACTGGTAAATTAAAGAAAGATTAGCTCTACACAATTGTTTTAAAAACTGTGCAGTTTTCATTTAAAACCAGCACCAATGCATCAGTTCTCCTCAGAGCTGACGTAAACACCTGCATTAAGTGTAAAAAAGGTCTAACCCTCTCCCATATCCTTTCCTCCTGGTCCCATCTTACCTCCAGGTAGCGGATTTCCTTGGTCAGCTCTTTAATAAGATGGTTAGGCCTGATATGGTCTGGTACTTCGCTGGTGGGCTCAGTCACCTGCAAGGCCACAGCAGACCACATTCAGACAGGGGAAGTGAACAGAAAGAAGTCTGTTGTTGGCCAGTGACACGCATCCAGTAGATAAGAACAAACAGTGGTGATGTCTGTGTAACAATAACCATCTGGACTGTAGATTTCAAGGAAGAGTCAGGTGAAGGTGTACAGCGATGACCGTGAGAACACTGTGGCCGACACTCACCTCTCTTTTCAACCAGGTCCTCAGTGCGCTGATTAAAGCCTTGACTCCCTCCACTAGGTAGGTTGGCGGTGGACAGTTGTCCTCTCGTAGCTCTGGGGGACATACAAACATTAAACCAATAAAAAAAAAAATTTAAAAAAATCACAGGCAGAACACTTAAAACCAAATGAATTATTAAAAATGTCCAAAGGAGATACATCATTTTGCACTATAACTTCCTAAGTTGATGCATCATATTTAGATATTGGGAATTATTAACCTTATTTTTCTCCTATCAACTATTTGTTTTATTTCTATTTATTATTATTTTCCTGACAGGTCTGATATGTAAAACACCTACATTTGATCTTACATCTTATATTGTGTGTTGGACATATTAATGTTTCACTCCCACCTTTTAGCGTTTCCAAGAGGTTCTTGGCCACATACCAACAGATGGCCTCGAAGTACGGAAACTTAAAGAGGTCTGGGGTTTTCAGGCGGCGCTCCATTTCATAACACCTGCAAATCAACAGAAGAAAAACAGATTAGTTTCAAGTAGTGATACAGTCACAAACATCAAATTAAAAAATAAACTTTTTTTTTGTATATTATCTGAGCTGTGTACCTGAGCTGCATGCCAATATTGAGGTTGTGAAGGAAGTTCCCTCCAAATGCCATGCAATCCTGAGATGTGAGAACAGCATGGATCCAGCCTGTAGGGGGCGCCAGAGCACAAATGTTTCCACAACTTACCCACAGACTGACTTGCAACAATATTACACTTATGAGAGGACAGGTAAATTGACACCCTCAATGCCAGACACTTGATCAAATATATAGGGTTGAGTGATCTGCATGAAAATATGTAAATATTAAAGCACTTATATGACTGACCATGCACAAAAGGACCCACATGTATACATACAAAAACAAAGTTCTTGTCCTCCTACACAAAAAGATAAGTTTGTCAACTACAATGATGTGTCCCCACTCAGCTAAACAGTGGTCTTTATAAAACAAAGTAACAGAAAGCAGAGTCTGAGGGGTAGGGGGTGGCGGATAGATAGGCCTGATAATGCATGACGAACTGACTGAATGACTGACCTACTGTGCTCTCTGACCCCCACTTAATTCCCAACTCTCCACACCCTCTCTGCCAAAGCTCTCTTTTACCATGCTGCTTCAGCCTGCTGAGAAAGCATGGCTGGAAGACTGAGTGAGGACATCCAGCAGTTGACGGGCTGAATTGAGCTTTGTCTGTCTGGGTGCAAAGGAACTCTACCGGCTTAAAAAGTCCATTGAGAGACTGATGGAAGGATAATTGTGCGACTGGACACATTAGTTTCACTTAGGTGGATGAAAGCATGTCATACTCAGTGACATGAGAAACAAACGTATTTTAGCCTCTTAACACAACTTCTAATTAACAGCAGCACTGCTGGTTATAGGAATTTAAGAAGAGGAAAGCTGTGATCTACAGCATCGTCACTACTTTCATTATATTACACAACAGCACTGTTTTTCTTCATTTTTCCATTGCAGTTATGATCATTAACAACTGTTTGGGTTGTTGCTTAGGAAGACATTCCCTCTGTTATTTTCCTTTGGCAATGACAAAGGACCTTCAAGAAGCCTGTATTTTCCTGGCAGAAGCCATGGGAAGCGGGATTATTTTAACTTTTGAATGCATGTGAAAAGCCAAACAACCAGTCAGCTGGGTTGGGTCAGGCAACAACTAAAATGATATACCATAAGGGACACAGATAGCGGCTTGTCCGAGTGTCTGAAAGTTATTGTGCTTGGAAACCACAAAGTAGGGGATTATCCAAGACTCTAGAGGTGCTTTCACACTTAACCCTGGTTTATTTTTTTCTGGTTTGAAAGCTTTCAATCAAATCCTGGCACAGACCAAACAAGACCAATCAAAAAGGAGGATCTTAGACCATTCCCAAGCAGACTCTGGTGCAGTTTGTTTGTCGTCTGAAAGCAAACAGACCAACAGCAGGGTTGCGCAGTAGTGGATATTTGATTTCCGCATGAATTCAAAGGCTGATCGGACAGTCAAAAGCAGTAAAAACTGCCTGTGTGTTGTACTTGTATCCTACTGTGTACTTTGGCAGCAAAATGCATAACATAGCTATCAAACACTAGTTATCCGCACTAGAATAAAACATTCAAAGGAATTCCAGGCAAGCATAAACAAAACCACAAACCTGTAGGGATGAGCAGGGTGGTTCCTTGGGGCACAACACACTTGTAGCACTTCTCCACTTTGTCCCCAAAGAACAATTCACTCTGATTGGGCGAGGAGCTCCATGCCTCATATAGTGCAAGGTTGGTGGGAGTGGGCTTGATCAAGTAGAAGATCTTCTCACCCTGCAAAGCAGATGAAGAGGAGTTTAAAAATCGCCACACAGTAATGACACTTTGATGTTTTGAACATGGCAGCTGTGGGGGTGATGCTGCTAACACATTGAAATGAATGTCCGCTTTAGTTTATAAAAAAGAGAGGGGTGAGATCATCAATATGAGCACAGCAGTGCTGCCCCCGGAGCTGCTTGATGAATAAATGTGATGTGAGAAGCGGGTGACCTTTCAGCAAGTGTTAGCCAAATCAGCAATGACTGCCTGTCCTAAAATACCTCGGAATATACAAACACACTAAAAATCCCTTGAGCTTGACAAATGATAGGGAAGCATGGTGTTGGATTTAACAACAAAACAATAGTTTATTTGGCCTAGAATGGGTCATCAATTCTTGCCCGATTTCCGAATACATTCAGCTCTTCTTCATGCAAAAACTCACCCAGAGAACATGGTACCAGACAGAGGTGCCTCCGAAGTCTATGTGGAAATCTGTGTAGCTGTCCTTAACCCCCATAAGGCAGTACTTCTGGACAAAGGGCTTGGGGAAGAAGGAGTCGTCCGGCCAGTAGTTCTCTACCCAGGACATCTTACGAGCCACATCAGGAACCTCCACCAACTCTGACATCCTTTGTGGGTGGTTGGAGCGAGGCAAAAAATGAAGAAAAAATAAATAAATAGGTAGGTTAGATTTTGATAAAGTTCTTAATACTGATAGAAAAGCTGTATTAACCTTCTTTAAAAAAGATGACCCAAGCATGAGCAAGGTTAACATGCATGTTATGTGTTTATGTAAAATGTACTATCATTCTATGTATCATTATTGGATTTCTTAAATTCCCAAATATCAATATCAGCCAAAAAAAATCCAGTATCAATCAGGCTATAGTGGGAATACAATTGATCTGAAATGCAGAGTTGGGACACTGTTTTAATTGTTTTACTAACAAGGGAACAAAAAAAAAAAAAAAGTATATATATATATATATATATATATATATATATATATATATATATATACATATACTTTTTTCATAAAGATGCAACTAAGTTATAATGACTGCAACTTCCATTTTAAAATGCAAGTGCACAGGAATTTAATTGTCAACAACTACTGATAATTGATAAAGGAAATTGCGGATAGTATTTAAGGTAATTTTTGACCTTGGAAACAGTAGTTGCACAAAATAAATACTTCCACCTAATACAACTGAAAGCTTCAGAAAGAGTGTTAAAGAGACTATAGATACACACATACAGTAAACGCTGGTTTATACATACATTTCCTGAAGTGTGACATGACTGACTGTAATGTACTGCCAGTGATTATTAGGGATCTGTTCTAACTAAAACTATTCTTTTAGCCAACAGAGTGAACAGACTTGAGAATAGCTTACTTAGTGTCAGAGAACTCCAGGCTGATGAGGTTGAGGACTTTGGGTCGATGTGGGTTGGTGTAATACTTGATAAACTCGCTGAGCTTCATCTTACTGTCCGCCTGCCGTGCCACATCTATCACATCGATGACTTTGTCGCCACCTACATGGGAGATAAGTCCACATTAGATATGGAGACGTTCTGAAGTCAGTAACTCTTGAATGAAAAATATCTTCAATTCCTTAATTGGCTGCTGAGTGGGCGTGGGGTTCACTAGGGTCAGCTGCCCTCTTGCATCTCCATGTGCTTTTAGAGATCAAGTCCTGAGGGGAACTGGCACCAATATGGCAGCGTGGGGAGGGGTTGTACAAGGAGGCAAGCGAGACAATCTGTCAGTCTGTCCAGACCACCAGTCCCTGAGGAGGTGTGGGTGGAGGTGCTGCGTTCAATGTCTGTGTGCTTTGGAGGCCTCAAGCGTTGATAGAAATATGCATATAGATGTGAAAAAGAGTGTGTGCATAGGCTTCATGTGGTGCGTTTATGCATATGAGACAGAAAACAGATGCTTAAAAAGGGAAAAGAAGCTGAAACGCGTAGAACACAGCTAACAGTTGGGACGCTACAAATCACACTCGGGTGACACATTGGGCCGGAAGCAGGGCCGGGGTGCAGTGTGTGTAGCAGGACAGCTGGTTGTTGTATTTTCTCAGCAGCCCTCCCACTCACCTTTTTTTTTTATTACCCCTTTGCATTTCACACACACACACACACACACACACACACACACACACACACACACACACACACACACACACACACACACACACACACACACACACACACACACACACACACACACACACACACACACACACACACACACACACACACACACACACACACACACACACACACACACACACACACACACACACACACACACACACACACACACACACACACACACACACACAGCCAGCGTCTGATGACAGAGAACAGCTGGAGTAAGGTCGGTCAGTCACGCTGGGAGAGCCTAAGCTGCCTAGAAACCACACAACGCCAAGCTCAAACACCAGCTTTACAAACCCAACAGCAAGAGGAAAAAAAAAAAAACTAAATCAACACCCCTACTGAACCACCTCAATAATATATCACGACTACCAGTATTGTTAAAAAATTAATTAAGGAGTAGCAAATATGTCTTAGCCAACATTCTTGGCCATTTTTTCAGGAGACTGTATTTTAAAGATACTTTGGTAAAAATTAAAATAACTTTAGAGATCTTCATTGTAGAGGGTTTAAACAATGTTTTCCATGCTTGTTCAATGAACCATAAACAATTAATGAACATAAACAATTAACGGTCAAAAAGACAATAACAACTTAAGGGCGGTACGCAATTAAGGTCACAGTTAAAAGAAAATTAGGAAAGTAGAGAGAGACCTTTCTACTGACTCTGGAAAACACCAAAAGAAAGACGCCCGTGGTCCCTGCTAATCTGCGTGAACATGCCTTAGGCATGGTGCAAGGAGGCATGAGGACAGCAGGTGTGGCCAGGGCAATACATTGCAATGTCCCCCCACTGTGAGACGCCTAAGACTGCACTACAGGGAGACAACACCTGCATAGGATCGGTACATCCGAATAATCACACCTGTGGGATCGGTACAGGGTGGCAAAAAACAACCGCAAGAACTGGCCAGTACATGAGAAGGAGATGCACTGCAGTATTGAATGCATTTGGTGGCCACACCAAATGTTACTTTTGATTTTGACCCCCGCTTTGTTCAGGGACACATTTTTCCATTTCTGTTAGTCACATCTGTGAAAATTATTCAGTTTATGTCTTAGCTGTTAAAATCATGCAAATATTTGCATATGTTAAGTTTGCTTAAAATATAAAAGCAGTTGAAAGTGACAGGACGTTTCTTTATATATCTCATATCATATCATAGCCCCATCTGTGACCTGAGCCCTGCGTCTATTACTCCATAATTCATCCAAATAGCATTTCCTGTGCAAACCTTAAGGGAAAAGTTTAAACGTTATTTCTTAAGTGTTATCCAGCCGCTTCTTCAAAAGGTAGTTTTGCGATCCCACAGATGCATAGTGTCGGCCTGGCAGGATAAAGTGTCTGCCCAGGATCTTCTACTTGACTGAAGACTGGCAGACTCCTTATATCCTCTTTCCCATCTGATTGTATCTGTACTGATGGCAGTTATAGTTACATTTCTATGCATGTTTATTGGATTATTAAATCCAATAAGAGGGCCACATTTTGCTCAGGCATCTTATGGAACTGCAGTTTTTGTGTAAAGTGGCCAAGCATATTGCACTATACACAGCTTTTTATATCTTGTTATGTATTTTAGTCATGACAATATTAGGGAGAATATGGGGGGGACAAGTACAACAAGTAAGACAACACAGGTTCCTGGCAGCAATTAAAGCGGTGATGTGGCAGTTCAATGGTATGTGCCTAAACCAGCAAGCCCCAAATCGTACATCGTTTTACAACTCATCAATCCTTCTGAGTCCATTATAAGACTTCCACTGACCATTCATTGATGCTCTATCACCGGGCCCAATCATTGGCCACACACTTTGTTGGCTACACAACTATTTAGACCCTAGTAACACACAGAAGACATCAGCTTTCAATCCCGTTCTTATTGTCTTCTAACTGTAAGAATGCAACCCAACACCTAGTCCCTGGTTACAACACCTGTGCCTTGGCTTAATGCTCAATATGGCATGGGAGGGGAAGATAAAGTGAGAGGGGGAGTCTGTAACCTGAACTTAATGATAAAAACGTCAGTGGACTTGGTAATGGGCTTGTAATAGGAGCTGGGAAGTGGCAGGCCGTTTCAATAAGGAAGCGCAGTGGTCATAGAGAGGGTAGTGAAAGCTTAGCCATCACTCATTTAGAACTCATTCAGCCATTGCCTGATGCCTGATAAGTGGGTTAAAACCCCATGAACCTAGAAACCTGTTCTTATTGACATACAGATGGCGCCTGCTCATTGATGGCCACTTAGCTGGCTGGTGTTGGGTGGTTTCAATAGCTTTAAGCATACTGAGGCTAACGTGTATACCCACCTCCACCCCGAAGGATAAACAATTGTGCGTTATTGTAAATTTGATACGGGATATGATATGAGCTAACGGCAACTGTTTTATGCTGCAGAATAAAGCCCGTTCATTATGAAGTGTCCTTACCAACATACTGCTCCACATCCTTGACAGAGAAAGTAGAGACTGGTAGTTTGAGTCCCAGGCCCTCCATCTCTGTGACCGCTATGGGGTAGCTGAAGCCGTGTCTCTCCAGGTACCTGGTTGTCACCTGCTCGCCCTTCATGTGTATCATGATCTCCTCACCACTATAACAAGACCATAAGAAGTTCAATATACTTGATCTATTGCCATTTTATTAACAGTCATGACCCCTTAAATGTTTTACAAAAGGCAACATTTGGTTGCATCGCAAAGATGATTTTTATGCCAGTATTCAAAGTAATAGCAGCTTCTGACATAAGGAGGATTTATAGTCTTACAATAAGGGGTTACAGTATATTCATAACCTAGGCACGTAGCTGCCGTATCAAGGCTGTAAGCTCCACTGCCTTCTCAATAATGTAACTACACGTCAGGGTTACGACGATTACAAAGATGCCACGTGGAGACTGCACAAACTGTGCTATATCTATTGCAGGACTGCCATTAACGTCAAGTGGAAAACCAGCTTCATCAGGACATCTTTATCTGGTTAAACAAACATGAACAAAGCTAATCCTTGGGCTGTCAGAAGAAGAAATTTATAACTCTACAAGTACAAAATTGATATCTACCTGGCGAAGGTCCTGTTCTGGAGCTCCTTTACAAACACTCGAGTGCCAGCCTGCACTGGCTTCGATCCATCGTCTGGCTCTGTGTAGTCGTGCCTGTGGCCATTGTTGCGCTTTTTCACTACGACAGACAGACAGACATTTGAGGTTCACAGGGTTGTTTCGTACTCATTTTATCATGCCGTTGCCCTTTGTTTATAAAAAAGGACATTAATTCACTACTCAACCCCTGAGCTAAGAGTTGGGAATGGAGGGGCTTGCCCAATCCAAGTGGAGGGCTTACAACACCATTCAATTAGCCTATTAATGTCTGCCCTCTGGGCTACCGCCGAGGTTAAGCCAAAGTGTCCTTTCCCCCCCGTGGCAAGTCAAACATACAGAGATGTGAGTGGGGGTGGGGTGTAGCGAATCAGAAGACAGTTTTGATGAATGAGATACATGTTAGGAGGGAGACAGGGGAAACAGAAAGGAAAGAAAACACGCCACTAATGACAAAAAGCAGTACTCACTCTGGGAGGGTCCGTGTACGACATCACAGTTGGGACAGTGGTAAACATCGATATCCACAGCATGATGCTCTTCTACTTGCACACAGCTGGGGATGAAGTCAGAGGATGCAGTTAGAACAAGTTCACACTTCTTTCAACGTGTTTAAAAATCTCATGGGACACATTTTTGTGAGTGTTTTTGTTTTACAGTTGGTCTGCAAAAACAATCATCATCATCATTAACAGGGATGTGACTGAGACACTCTGCTCACGAGACGAGACGCGAAATTTGATTCACGAGACCGAGACTTTAACACCATTATAAAGAAACGAGACGAGACGTCTTGTCACATTTTAATCTCGCAAGATTTCATGGGACGAGATCTCACCACACCTCTGATTATTGACCTACGGATTATGCCCTTGATTAATTGATAATCATTTAATCTATAAAAAAGGCCCATCAAAAGTTCTCAGAGCCAATGGCAATGCCTTAGAATGTCTTGTTTAGTCCCTTTTAAGAAAAATAGAGACCTAACCTAAAAATTGCACAAATGATAAATCAACTATCACAAATAGTTGCCAGTTAATTTAACAGAATTACAGTTAGGCTGTCATTTGAAGACCTGATTCTTAATAAACAAAAACTGTTTATATGTTATGAACTGCAGCTTAGCCAACTCTAAATCCTGCCAATAAAACATGATTTGGAGTGTGACTACATTTGTGGACACCATGAGTTCTTTGTCTGACCTGGACAAGTTGAAATACAAGCAAATGCCAAATTGTCAAAAGCTGTTTGTGTCATCAGGGGTTACAGGGTTGGGATAAACAAACACTGAGAAAGTACAGTTTAGGTCTGAAAAACTACCTTTGCTCTGATCAATTTTTCCAACAAATGTTCTAAAACTGCTGTCTCACTGGAGACAAGGAGCAAGAAACTGGATGCACATGTCAAAGCTTTTGCCCAATAATAACGCATGGGCACTAGCATGGTACTAGCCTTTTGCCACATTCATGTTGTTTAGATCATATTTCGAGCAGTCAAGTCAGAAAAAGTGTTCACATCACCCTTTGTGTTGTAATGCAGAGTTGAAGATATCTGGCAACAAGAAGAGTCAACAAAGCAGTGGTGAAATGGCTGCACAGGCACCAAGCTGGCAGTTACATCCAAGTATAAGTAAATCAGATAAGAAGTTGTACTTAATACACTTTCTCCCAACATCTTAAAGACTGGCTTTTGAGCAGTCAGACATGTGAACACTAATTCTTAATATCTGTAGTACATCACACCATGTACTGTGCCCATTGCTCGGAGTGTCTGTTAATGTTTGTTATATCTGTGAAGCTGTGTCTGTTTTAATCGCCATGAGTGACGGCCTGTCCTGTGTTGCTGCTGTCTTCTTAAATGTGTCTTGTTTTTGTTTATTTGTTATGTGCTTTTGTAAACTGTATTTTATTGCTGACTTGACAACTGACCAAGTCAACTGATGGTTCTCATAACATCTTGCCAAAGGACTACATTTGAAAAGTAGTTGGCTAACTAACACTGACACATTTACAGTAATGTTAATGAATGTGCGCTGTCCTTCAAAAAAAAAAAGTTCAGCTAATTAAACCACTTCACATATGTAACTCTGCAAAATTATCTTATTTTGGCTATTAAAATAATGCAACTAATATAGTTACATTCTTCCCAATCTGCCATCATTAAGTGAATGCAGAATAAGGTAAAAATCTTAGCTGAGCATCAACTGCTTGGTTTTTTCCCCCGTGGATGGATCTGCAACAGTGTCGCTCATGCCGCTACCCCCGACTGTCCTGCAGCAGCCAAACCACAGGCACCAACACACATGCATTCCTCTGTTGCATACCAGAGCCTCATTCCAAAGCAGCATGAACAGCAACCAAGTTGCCAGACTAAATGGAAACTGAATGAACTAAATGGAGCTGTAGCATTTAGAGTTAGAAGAACTGCATGTTTGTGTGACTCAAGTATGTGTACAGGTTGTTTTAATGGTTAAGTAATGTGAGGGATAGGGCGGAGACAGACACACACACACCACCATTATGCTTGCCATTTTAACACTAATTTTGAGATCTGAAGGCAATGACTGTTTTATGAAGTCATGTTGTATGTCTTCAATGTCTTCATTGTATTGAAATAACTGATACCAATTCTGTTCTTACAATCCGTGGACATGTCTTTACTTCGCTCAGACACTTATTGGTGTGTATCTGAGCACAAACATTGCCACAATAAAAAACCTGGATGGGCAACATGTACTCTAAAAAAAATGATTTGAAGCCAGTTAAAAAGGAGAATTCCGGTCAATTCCAACACGTAGCTCAGTAAATTTGGAGTGGTGTCAGTAGAGAGAAAAACTAAAACAAATCGGTGCTGCCTACACCGTGGTTCCTCCAGCTAGCGTTAGCACCCAACAGGCTTAAACTGGGCAAGTTTCAAACATGTTTTTAGCCTGTTTCAGTGTTCTCGTTTTTAGACGGTCCTGAAGCACACCTTGCAGTATCAACACCTTCCTTAAAGAAACACATTTGGTGTATTCAGACTTGTCACTACTACAGACCAAAACGACAACATTTTACTAATTCACAGAGCTATAGCTGCACTAATCCAACCTCTAAAATGGCCCGGTCAAAATGTAATTACTTCTCTTCCTCTGCTTGTTTTTAATTCGGTTAATTTAGACATGGTGCTAAGCAGCATTAGCACTGGGATGGCTGACCCTAAGAAGATAAACATATGCAACCATAACAAAGCTACAAGCCCACTGTCTTGAAACTTCAAATTTGCCACATTCAAACCGTCAACAAGCCAGTGAAGCTTTGGTTTGACAGCTAGCATAGTGGCACAGGGCATAAACTATGGTTTTGTGGCCGATATATTGTCTGTTTTGGAAAGGTGAACGCCTGCAGGAGAAATGGAGCTGGCTACTCCTGCTATCAGCTTTGATCTACAAGAAATTGCAGGAAGCTGTAAAAGGAAATAAAGCCGAGAGCCATTAACTCATCAGGAAGTGGTGAGCTTGTGTGAATGCTGGCCCCAATCATCCTGGTGCACTAAGAGGATATCAACAGCAGATTCCTCTCCCCAGTTTACCATATGTAACCTGGTGCTATCATTTGCTGCACTGCAAACTTGTTGAAAACAGTGTTTATAATGCACACAGCTGCCAAGATATGTCTCATAACATGCATTTAGTTGCCACAATCACCCTGAGTGATTTACAAAATATATTTACTGATGGAATATTTGACTCGCCATTAAGTAGTTCTGTTCATTTTGGAGTGGTCTTTTTTTACAAGTTACTCCAACAACAACAAAAAAACTATGAAAATAGGAAAATGGCACACACAAAAAGCTTGAAGAAGGGCTCCTTCTCCTGCAGATGAACAACATTAACACTGTGCAGTGCTTGGTTGTAGTATTAGCCTAGCTTATGTATCAGGAATCGTGGTTCGCTGGGGGAAAGCATGAGTCACAGCCACCGGCCGGGGTTGGTTGAGATGTGTGAGAGCAGCGTGAGCTCGACTGAGGTGACCTTGTTGTCCTCATTTCACTTGGTACTTTCCTTTATGTAATGCCACAGTGGGAAATCAGGGCACTGTGCCACATACGACAGTCTGACTCAGCTTATGTGTCACCTGAAATGATTAATACACAAAAAGGCACTGAAGCTGGCAAAACAGTGTGGACTTGAGGTAGAGAATGTTTCAGCTGAGCCGGAATGAGGGCCAAGTATTTCCTGCCGTGCGCAGACTTAATGATGTATTGCATAACTGCAAAGCGTGCAAACAGTTCTTGCACCAACGTGAACCTCATTTGCTCGGAAAGCAATCAGAGCGAGGATGAGACTGGAGACAACTGAACTGCCATCAGCTTAATACTTAACGAGATAGTGTTATCTTATGATGTAGGACAATAACAGAGCATATTGCGATAGAAGGTGACATGAAGTACGGTCAATATGTCTTGCAAAGATAAAAACAAAACCTCGCCAGACTGGAGGGTTATTCTGTGACGGCATTGCAGACGATTACAAAGAAAACATCTCATTCTCAACAAGAGATGTGTGTACTTGGCTAAACCCCTGCCATCAACAGCCCCTCTCCCTCCACTTCCTCTCAGCAAGGGCTTCATCCTGTGTGACTGAGAGGGCTTATTCATTAGTGCATGCACTGTGAGGGGTTCATTGTTCTCCATGATCAGTGCAGAAACACAAAGGCTGGAGGCGGGCATCACCATTATTTTCAGCTCTAAATAATCACTCTACATGGGGCAGGAACACGCCTACATTAGAGAATCGGCAAATCCCTAATGGATGGGTGGTAGAGATAGAGAGGAGATGAGGGCAGTTAAACACACCTGGCTATCTTTATCTATCCCAGAGGAGCACCTGACTCCTCCGGTCCTTTTCCCTAATGCACTCAACCGAAGCTTACATAAACAGTGCTGGACTTGGACAGCAGTAAGAGCCACTGAGCCCTGACAGATGGATAGGATCTGTCAGTTTGGCCTTACTGGTTAAATCATTTTAGCTATCTGTGCATTAAAGCGACCCAACATCTCTGCAGTGGTTACAGCTTGAAAGAGAACTCTCTGTAGTCAGCTGGTAAACAACAAAAGAGGATCACTTTGTTGTTTATGGGGCATCAGGGAGCCCTGGGGAGTTTTAACAACTTAATTGTTTTTGTGCTGGTTGAGCTGCCTTGAGGCTCCAAGCACTGGGGCTCTACTTTCACACATGTCTTCAACATGGTCGTCTTCAGGCCCCCGGTGCCCTTGTAAAACCTCCAAAGTCATCAGTATTGTGACTGTCTGCTGCTGAAAAACATCAGCCAACAAACTCAGTCTGCACGAACCCAAAGATGGACTAGCTGTCCAAATTATATTTCAGCCAGTCTTTACAGTATTTCATTGATTTGGATTCAGTATGGCACAGAGAGATCCTAATCTACTCCCCATTACACTAGTTCTATTTATAGAGTGATATTTCTAAATCAAGATTTCAATTTTATAGCAGAGCCGCTATATCTTTAACATCATGATTCAATCTGACTGCTAATCAATACACAAGGATGTTGACCCCTAATCAACATTGATCAAGCTGGATGTAATGCAGTTTCCTTGACCCCAGAGAAAGCCTGGTTAATGAACGTAAACAAAGCTTTAAACAGGAGCTATGAGGCTGCTCTTTACGCCAATGTCAATTAACTAATCAGACATCTAAACACATGATCTAAAATGTTTGTTTCATGGACAACAGTGGAAGAAAAAGAAAAATCCTTCCACTTGTTCATCCATCCACTTAGCGTAAACACTAAAAAGGCATTCTGTAGAGGCTATCCATCTCTCTTTAGTGTGCTCACAATCTGTGCGACATTGACAGATAGTGCATTGAACTTGGCTAGCTGGAGCGGCCATCAATCATTCCCTCCTAGTCCCATTGAGCCCTGCTAGTCTATCATCACCCCCACACCAGACAACGGTCTGACTGGAGTGCCTGACACCTACACAGGGGTAAACCCTGTGATCTGACGTGACCCAGTGAGTAGTTCCAGCAAGTCAACATCCATAGTGTTGACGTAAATGGGCATCTTTGAAACACTGGAAACAATCCATTTGCAGAAGCAGGTCTTGTAATTAGGTGAGGCTATAAATGGTAAATAACAGGGTTCAAACTAACATTTGTAATCTAATGTTTAGTAGTGGGCTTTGGTGTCTAAAGGAGTATTTCAGGGTAGTGGTAGGCAACTAAGGGACTGAAAGACAAATCTCGGTAAGAAGCAGAAGAAAACCCAAAATACATTTGTTACACCAACTTGTGTTTTATTTTTATCTCTTTAATCATTAATTTTTCTTGTGAAATGGTGGATAGTTTCATTGCTTCTAAAGATTTTCGATAAAACTATTCAACAAGGGAAATCAGTCTTTGACATAATTAATGTTAAGGTTAATGACATGCATCAAACCCGGGCCACTGCAGTAAGTACATGAGAAGCACGCTCAACCAGGTAAGCTAAGATGGCCCCTCAGAAAAGAGAGCTCAATACTCTAGCAGCAAATACCAAGAGTTGATCAGTATTATCTATACTAATGTTCCCTACTAATGCAGATTAACCAGACAGTGTTTGCTAACCATGCCCAAGTCCTCATCCGGTTAAAGTCCCAGGCTGTACTGTGTACTGAGATGCTGAGGAAATACAGGTGATGGAAAACAGGACACGCTCCAGAAACTGAGGCAGCAAAACAAAGTCTCCCACACAAACAGCAACTCAGCTAGCAAACTGACAAACAGGCACCGGGAGGTTGAGCTCCAACTTTCCACTCCATCGGAGTGCCATCATCAACAGCCAGAGAATATCCCTTTCCTTCTGGCCAGCCTCGTGGGAAAGAGGCAGAAAACGTTGCTGGTTTTGGAGCTCTGCTCTGTATGTGTGTGTATCTACTTATTAGTCATCAATGGGGGAAGCTCCAACATTTGTTCCTTTTCTTGCTGGCACATGACACACAGCAAGCCAGTCTTTTTTGGCTCTGACGCACCACAAATTCTGGCCGCCAAGTTTTTTGGCAGTGCACTTAATGTGGTTACGCAATGGCTTCCGTCATTGCAACATGAGCAAAAACAGATTATTGTATTCATAAACAGTTGCAGTAGGGATGCGCCCACACAGGAAGATTTAAGATACTGAAGAATGGGGTATTCCTAACTTTTGTCTGAGTTGGCCTATGGACTTAAGGCCACATCTCTAAAAAGTGACAGTTAAACAAAGTAAGATCTTACTGGTTACCTGTGTCTGACACACAACTTGTTATTTGACAATTAGTATAACATGTTCTTCCATCACTATGGCAAAATCTTGTTATCGTCCTTCTTTCAGTATCAGAGCACAAGGTGAGCTACACAACAGCTGCCTTTATGGTGCTTTATAAAATGGGTTAAACCTGCTTATTCAATTAAAAAGTACAATTAACTAGGTCACTGTGTCACCCCAAAACAGTACAGAATGATCTTAACCATAAAGCGTAGAGTGTTCATCACAGTACTGGGTAAGGACTAGAGCATGCACAACTTCAATCTGCCACTGTAATTTTCTATACATGCTCAGACACAAATATGCTTCATTACACAATACAATTTTTCATGATTTTGACAGCCACCGACCACCCACCAATCATAAAATCCTCATAAAAAGCACCTACAATACCACGGGTCTACTTATAATCAGAAATGAGCCCTTAACAAATTTTGGACAAAATTGGACAAAACACGACCATAAGCAGTCCAGGAATATGTCTGCCTGGTACCTTTAAATAATCCCCCTGTTCGCCACTAGGGGCCCCCGCCATGTGCCTCTTCTGCTTGAAAGGGGATTTAAATTTCTCAAGCTGTCAATCAAAAGCCCGACCATAACACGCGCTTTGGTCTCTACCTTTTACTTTCTAGTAAAGTAAACCACTAAACACACATACAAATACAAAAAGCTCAAATTGCATAGACAGCTGGAAATTATTATGTATTACAATTGCATGTTAACTGGGTATAACAATAACTTACAGATTATGTCTAAACAAACAGAAGTTGTTTATGAAATGTGAAGAAGTTCATGTAAAAGATTGGCTCTGGTTGCCATTACCTTGAATAACCTACCTTGGTAAGCCAGATTGATATACAACGACTGGTTTGTCAGTTAAATCACAGTAAAAAAAACAGCATTAAACTTATCACTATAGCGACATAAAAGGAGCTGGAAAACATGCAGCTCTTGTATGTCACAATGGCCCCGCCAAGCTTCTGATCACTCAGGTTGACGAACACAGCTCGGCAATCCTGATAGATCCACATACTAGTAGATGAAAAACTATTAGCTATTTGACTCTATTTGACTCAATAATGTTGATAATCAACATCATTACACAGACCATGTACAAGTCGTATGTTTTAGTCTAATTGGCAGAACAATGGATCATATTCAAGCCAATTTTAGGGAAAGAACCCCCACTTTCTTTCGTAAAGTCGTGTCAATAGACGGTTTAAAACCCCCGTCGTCCACCGCTAGTGTTAGCAAGTTAGCTAGCTACCAGTCAACACCGTTTCGCGAGCCGTCGCTTTTCTTTAATAAACAATCAGTGTTTGTCGCTTCTAATAAGCCACATCTCTAAAGCACAAAATAGCCTACATACCTGCCGTGAAACCAGTCTTTACAGATGTCGCACTCGATCATAAACCGGCTTACATCGTAGGGCTGCCGGCAGACACAGTACAGCGGGGCCGCCGCCATCTTCCTAGTGTCCCTAAACAACGCAGGAATGAAGCGGGGCGGGGATTTAACCCACGGTCCGGAAACACTCGAGGGGAGAGCCGAGTCTAGACGAGTTTCTTCATTCTAGGCAATCCCACGTCTGACGTCAGTTTCCAAACGATCCATTTCCATCTGGTTGAGTAGGCACACCAACAATAGACACAAACTTTTTCCAACAAAAGAATAACATAATGTTCTTATTTTGGGCATTTTGTCAAGATTACAGCCTGAGACTTATGTTCAGCAAAATCGAAATGAAAATAAAAATAAATGAAAATCGTGAGCATAGTGAGTCAATTATATTTTACGATAATTTCACACAAAATATGCCAATATGACGACTAGGCATGAATACATATGCACTGATGCACAGGCATTTAGTAATTAAGAAAGTATCGATTTAATATAAAACTGGACTCCACTAAAGGGGACAGAAATTAACATAAAAAAACATTATAGGTTATGTTGTTAAGCCATGAGTAAAAAGTGTTAGTCTTGGCTGATCAAAACTTGCATCAACTATTTACTTCAAAATGTACAACATCAGCGCTGACATCAGCAAGCCAAAAGCAAAGCTGATGTGATGTAAAGAAAAATTATGTCATCAATTCAAAAACTGCTCTATCAGCAGAATATTTGCACAGTTGCAGAGTTTTTCTTCCTTGCGTTGTGTTCTCACACCACTCATCAGCTAAGAGTGAGTTCCTCTGATACTATTCTTAACCTATGGCGGACATTGCAGCACAGCATAACCAAAACACAATATCCACCCCTGGTATGTCTCCATGGAGCATGTCAGACATGCCCTACGTGCTTGTGTGGTGAATAGCAATGGGACCACCGACCCACAGCTTGATCTGTGAGCTGACAGTCCCCATCCCCCCACACGCCCATCTGTGCTGCTCTGCATAGGCAAGCAGGCATTGGTGCATGCAGAGAGCACTCACTGCACAGAAGACACATGTGATTCAGCCAGTTCATCTACAGATATATATATACAAAAAAACAACTCAGTGCAATCTCAGCCTGCAGCAAGATGTAAACATATCATTTGTCCTCAGGGTGATAATAGCAGCCTGCACCAGCACATTAGGTCTTCTCTCTTGTCAGTGTGAGTGCAACTTCATGCCTGGTGTACAGATCCACCACACGCCTGGAAACACAAGACTACTTCTCCAGTTCTTACATGAATCCTGTGATTACTAACTGTAAACAGGCTAGCTAAGTCCACCTTAAAACATGACATTATCTGATTGGTTTATGGACTATTTTTACAAAATGTAATGTCCCTTTGCACATAACAAAGTGCGATAGCTGTACAACTACAACACATTTAAAATCGAAAAAAAATGACTGTAATTTCATGTGAAAAGTAAAAGTGAAACTTTAAAAACAATTCTATTATATTTTTAAACTATTCATTTATCAAACTTACATGAGTCTACAAAAAGGAGCATCGGTTTTAGTATTAAGGCGCCACCTCCTGACAGAATAGCGACATTGCTCCCTGCGCGGTCACGGTGTGCGGGGCGCGCACGCTACGCACTCACGTCCGCTCCCTCTGTGTCAGCACCATGCATGTATTATGGTGCACTAAAATTCAGTTATCAAACAGCTCAAACGGCAGCTAAAACGTATTGTGTAGGGCTTCCGGGGATCCTGTACCGCGATTTAACATCTAAGTAGATGATAAAAGAGGTAAGATGAATTATAAATAAACGGTGTTGTAAAAGCTGTGCTGCTTTTTTGAGACGGTTAACGGTCAGTAGATTGATATCTAGGCTACACATCATAAAAATGCAATATTGCAGTGAGTGCTAAGAGATGCAAAGTGTATTAGTATGTTATGTAGTGACATTTACTGTGGTGTTTGTGTTGAGTGCATGATACATTCAGCCTGTCTGATCTAACAATAAATGATCCGAATTATCTTATCTTATATATTGGTTTAAGGACCAATATATTAAAATTACAAGTGTGCTATGGGTGCTGTTTTAATAACCCAATGTAATGGTGTCTGTTTAGGAAAAAGTAAATATTGACATTTTTATTTAAATATATTTTTCATTTAATTTTATTACTATGTTATTTTGAGACATACAATTTAAATGTTTACTGAGCTTTAGAATAAAAAAAAAATGTTATACAAAAATAAACACTGAATGTGTTTTTTCTGCTAACTTCTTTGAGTGATTGTAGACACTAAGGGGGAGTGTGTTTTAAGATGTAATAATCAGTGGTGTCATATAATTCCTTAATTCCAATGGTAGAAAGTACACATGAAGGCAATTGCATGAAATAGGTGAGGGTTAACCCACTGGTGTTTTATTTGTGATGGAGAAGGTGGAGAGCAGACTTGAACTTGAAGATGAGGCGTCTGTCACGGAGGAAAGCTCTGAGTTTGGTGAGGGAGCTGGACGCTTTCCCCAAAGTGTCAGACAGCTACGTGGAGACCTCAGCCTCAGGAGGAACAGGTGGGTCCTATAGTCCTCTGATAGTCTTGCATTGTTAGTTTATGACGCAGTGCTAGGGCTGGGCGATATGAAGAAAATCAGATATCACGATATTTTTGACCAAACACCTTTTATATTGATATTACAGATATTGTAAGGTTGACAATGGGTGCTTTCACAAAATATTTGGATTTTTAGATAAATAACCATCATATTTCGGATATAATTACGTAAGTGGTCAACGGCAAATAATAGAACAGCTAGAACAGTCTGGTAAATTCAGAAAATTACATAACTTTACTGTAATTCAGCCTTTGAAACCAGGAAAAGACAAAACTTAGCATGTGACAATATTACGATTTGTCAAAATCTAAGACAATATCTTGTCTCATATCATATCAATATAATATTTAAATATTGCCCAGCCCTACGCAGTGCACATTACATGGTTGTGCTCTCTTAGTAATGTTAGCAATATTTTCTCAATACCCTGAGTTCCTCAATATTTGCTCTATACTGTACTGTATGTTCATGTTACAAGATACAAAATACAATTATTAACTTGAAAGTAAAGCATTCCTGGTGTTTTTGTTGTATTGCAATAGCCTGTTTACACTGATGATGTACCAAAACAACCAATCAAAGCGGATACTGTATGATCATAGATAAACAAGTCTTGCAAACATATTACATGCTTTACATTTCTTATATATAGCTTTGCAGTGTTCTAAGCAGCCTGGATGAAAGGCAGCAGCTGATACAACACTCATAACCATAAGAGACTTGAGACATAACTTGGACTTGAGTTTAAAGAATTTTGAGCATCTCTGCATTGCCAGAACTATGTCCACGCTGTGGAGTACTCCTCTAAAAACAAAAAGACAACAACACAGGAAAGATATCAGAGCTGTAACCACGCTGTCTGTCTCATCCACAGTGTCGCTGATAGCTTTTGGTGCCATGGCTCTTCTGGCTATTTTGGAGTTCTTTGTTTATAGAGACACTTGGATGAAGTATGAATATGAAGTTGACAAGGATTTTACCAGGTACTTTCAGAGCTGTTAAACGGTAGCTATCACACGAAACCTTCCCCCAAACAAAAATGCTTATATATACAGTATATGGCAGGAAATTACTGTCAACTTGATATTAGTCTCACTCCTCATTTTCATCATTTACAGTAAATTGAGAATAAACATTGACATTACAGTCGCCATGAAATGCCAGCGTGAGTATCACACCTTCTTTGTCATTAGATAAATTGCTCATTTAAGTGCATTATAGGTGGAAATATGTGTCTGTCTTATGCATGCATTTAATGCCTGTGATTGCAGATGTTGGAGCAGATATTCTGGACCTGGCAGAGACCATGATCACATCCAGTGGCCTCCAGTACGAACCGGTGAGTGAAGCATGTATCCAGACATTAGGTTATGTTCAATTCTGCATTTTTATTTTTATTTTTGCAGAACACTGAGGCATTTTTTTCCCCAGCTTTTGCAGATGTTACTTTTTACAACTGCATCTCTTCTCTTTGTATGTTTCTTCAGGTTATTTTTGAACTCTCTCCACAACAGAGACTGTGGCAAAGGTAAGCTGCTGTCAAATCACACAGGGAGATACTCTAACAACAGGATGTCTGCAAGTATTATAAAAGTCTTGTGTCTAAAATTATGTTATCTAATTTGAAGGCTTCTGTGTAGATACATACATAGTGACATAGATACATATTCAGTTTGAAATTATGCACTGTTTCTCTTGTAGGATATAAAACAATGCTATACTCTCATTGGACAGCTATTTTCATTTGTGTGTGGTTAAGTTGGTTTACTTATGCATTGTAATTGTCATTTGAAAGACGTTAAAAGTGTATTTAAGGTGATAAAACTTGCAGGCACAAAGTTAAAACTTATACATATACAATATATATATTATATATGTACAGTAGTTTGTCTTGCATGTTGCCAACCTGTTTTTTGTCCTCAGGACGTTGCATCTCATACAGAACAGGCTGAGAGAGGAACACGCTCTTCAGGAAGTCCTTTACAAAACTCTCCTGAAAGGAGGTCCCACCGGCCTGCCCCCACGGTCAGTTACCTACATGCAAACAAGCTTTTGTCTTTTTTTGTGTTAACACTGATTAAAATGGCAGTTTATTTTCTACAGTTATGATGCAGCCTGATAGATATACAGCTGATAAGCAATTAAGGAGTCAAATAATGTGCTTGATAATTAAATGTATGTGTGTTTGTGTAGGGAGGATGCCCCCATGGAGCCACTCATGGCTTGCAGGATACATGGGCATGTCTACGTCAATAAGGTAGCAGGAAACCTACACATCACTGTGGGAAAGTAAGAAACTAGGTCGTTCAGGGATGTACATGCTGTAGTGAATTCCTTACCACGACCCAGATGTAGAATTTGCGTCAATGTGAAAAGCTGACATAACTATAGAGAGCAGTTGTTGACACCAGTCCTCTATTACCTTGGCTTTTTTTTTTTTCAGGCCCATTCACCATCCTCAGGGTCATGCCCATATCGCAGCTTTTGTGAGCCACGAGAGTATGTAATTGTTCTTCTAATTATGCGTGCCTGTGTTTCTTTGGCTTGTTTAGCAGTATGTTTTAAAGTCATTTGTTTTTGGTGCAAACTAAATTAGAATTGCTAAAAAGGAAAGCCGATTTTTCCATCAATGATATTAACTGTTAGATATGTTGTCACACATAGTGAATAGTTGAACAGCAACTATATACAGGTAGAGGCCTTCAAGTGCAAAGTACTTTTCACTCAAGGGTCACTTAGAGCTTGTTCAGTGATTCTCCACAGCCTTTATTGAACCTGAGCCCCCTCTCATCTTTGCATTTTAGCATACAACTTCTCCCATCGAATAGACAATTTATCTTTTGGGGAGGAGATACCGGGCATCATCAATCCTCTCGACGGCACAGAGAAAATCACCTATAACAGTAAGTTACTGTTGTGTTTCAAGAGATAGGAGCGCATAAAACGTGAGTTTCCTGCAGAATTAATGAGTTGAGATATTTATTAAATTGTGAGTTGACAAACTGTGCTTAACTCACTTTGGACAATCACTGCTAAGTAGGTATGATGGAAAGAAGTTTCTATTACAAGTAGCACTATGATGGAGCTGATTACATTTCATTGTGAGTTTCTACAGCTGTATTTTACATATGTCCTTTTTGAAATTCATCTAAAAACCTAAAATATTGCAATTTTCTCATACTTTATTCTATTTTATTACAGATAACCAGATGTTCCAGTACTTCATCACAGTGGTTCCAACCAGACTGAACACATACAAGATATCTGCAGACACACACCAGTTTTCTGTGACTGAGCGGGTGAGTGAAAAGTAATACAACTCAATACCACGAAGCAAGATGAGGGACGGACAGAGGGGTTTAAAAAGAAACCTGAGATAATGCTAACCATCGTACTGCCTGTTTCCAAGGAGAGGGTGATAAACCATGCAGCGGGCAGTCACGGCGTTTCCGGTATTTTTGTCAAGTACGACACCAGCTCTCTGATGGTGACGGTCAGCGAGCAGCATATGCCACTGTGGCAGTTCCTGGTGCGACTGTGCGGCATTATCGGGGGTATATTCTCCACGACAGGCAAGTCTGGTTTCACCTGCAAATATTTAATTTAGCAGGGAAAGTACAAATAAATCAATGTCACATTGGAATTCGAAATGCAACATAAGTAATGTGTATGGAGCTTGGATTCTGGGCTTTTTTATTTCAAAGTAAATTAAATACACTACATAAATAGTAATGTAATCTATCTTTACTTAAAATGGGATTTTATTATGTGTCTGAATTCATCGCCGTGTGTTCCTCTCTCTTTAAAGGCATGCTCCATGGGCTTGTTGGCTTCTGTTTTGATACTATCTGCTGTCGCCTCAAACTTGGAGTCTACAGGCCCAGAGAGGTGAGTCTTTACCACACAGTCTATGGTCGTTACAAAACACGTTCAAAATACAGGTCTGCTCTTGCCCAATAAACAGGCCGTCTCCATTACTGTCATATCAGAAGGAGTTGTTTGTATTAAATTACTGTAAACTTCATCATGAAGCAGATATAATACTTATCTGTACTGAATCTATTTCAGGATGTGCAGCTACACAACCAGATGAACAATCTAAACAATCACCAGACTCCTTTGTTGGCTGACAATGGTCCCCAAGACTAGCCGTTTCAGTGACCAGGCTTTTGGTCATCGCCAAACGTCATCAATATGCCATTAAATTGTTTTATTCTACTTAAGGTAAAGCTGTATGTTAAACACTGTAAACTTGCAAATAGTAAGTTCACATCAGATTGTTGCACTTCAAGAAATGTGCTGCAGTTAAATTATGTGTTTGAAGATTTCCTTTCTGTGATGGGGTTTGTTCCTTTAGAAATAGGGTGGGCTTTCTGGTCCACATGCTGTACAGCACAGACAGCTGATTGTTTGTACCGATTGTCCATTAAAGTTTGAATATGCACAAATTAAAAAATACAAGTGAGGATTTGTTTTTAAAGGATTCATGTGTGGAAAACATTTAAATCTTCAGTTAAGTCACAAAAGACGTGGATGGTCTTCAAATACTATAGTCAATTTGGAGAGGTTGACGGCGCTAATTTCATATTGTGTCATCCCAATCTTTGTAATAGCTTGTAATGAGCTCTATGCAGCTGAAATGCCAGCATTTAAAAACCTTTCTCAAAAAGGCCTAAATGAGTTTTAACGGGACTGGTCATTTTAAAGTTTGGTAAAGAAACTACATGCTGAGGTAGAAGTAAAGTTTAATGGGCTGCAGCACACTTGCACTTCTAAATAATTTCAGTTTTGCCAAGCAGATTGAAAAGTGAATAAAAGATGGTCAGACATTTTGTAAATGACACCAGAAATTGGTTATATGTTAATGTTTTGTTACATACAGTACCAGACGCTCCAGCCTGGGATTTCCTCGACCAACCTATTTGCATACAGCACTGTGTTGTGAAACGTATACAGAGGAGCAAAACTCAGTAACACCATTACAATTACTAAGAACAATTCTGATGATACCACTTAATACAGGCCTTGTACGGCTGCAGACATTGTTGGTTATTATCTCCTAAATTAAGACATTTACCATGATTACACCACAGACATGGGCTTTGCATAAACATTTATTTAGTTGTGTCCCTTTTTTTCCCCCATATAGGCTCCTAACTTATTTGTATTCTGTCAAGCCTTGCAACACATACAATCCTGTACACAGTTTTCTCATTTGCTTAGGATAAATCCTACTTGCTTGTCACAATTAACACTTTTGGTAGACTGTGGGAAGCTCTGTGGTGGATCCTTGCCAAGCAAAGATCAGTCAAACAATTTTTGGTAGTCACACAGCAATTTACAGCTCTTCTAAACTGGGGTCAAGGATGCAATACGAGGATAGCCTTAGGTCCTTTGTTTATAACCTAGCACTTTTGTGATTTAGGTCCAGACAAACGGAACAGTTTGACGTGCTTTTTCCCCATCTCCCCATCAAGTAAGGCATATTGTACCTCAAGGTTCCGTACTTCATCCACTACTTCTCAAATATTCTGTTCAGCAGAATTTTCAGATGACACTGATGCAATAAATCTGTCCTGTTTACTACAGCTTTCAAGACAGTAGCCTTGCTAATTCATGGTCTTCCTTAGAATAAATGTATGTTCTTTCTTAGCTTTTTTTTTTTTTTTAAATATTTTTTATTTTTTAAAAACATGACCTCAGTATCCAGAGGCCTGCCTCATGAACTAAGAAAAATGTTCAGTCAGTAGTGCCTTCATCTTCACATGGCATAGACCATCTCCTCAGTGCCCTGCTGGCTCTTTCCTTGCTAGCCTGCTGCAGTTACTTTGGAGGTGCTGGGTCTCCTCAGTTTGTGCCTCATATATATTAGTATTACATTTTAATCACAGGGCGAATAGTTAGCTCACCTGGTAAAGCAGGCGCCCATATATAAAGGTTTACTCTTTGATGCAGCGGCCGCGGGGCCAACTCCAACCTGCGTCCCTTTGCTGCATGTCAATCCCCCTCTCTCCCCTGTCATGTCTTCAGCTGTTCTATTACCTTTATATATATAAAAAAATAATTTGAATCATAGGAGACAATCCTTTTCTCTAATAAAAAACAGACTGAGTGAGGTCTGAAAGACAGGTTGTTTAACAACATATTGCTGTTCTGAAGACATTTCTAGAAACCTCAAATATTCTTTTAGCCATATGGATGAAAACATTGTTTGCTGCAGGATAAAACATTTTTTTAAACTGGTTTCCCAAGTTGCAACGGTTTCCTAAGACAGTTACCTAGGTGACTGAAGGCTCTTGAGATGAAGAAAAAAATAAATAAAAAAAATGTTACAATTTGGGTTTCAACTCTTTGCTCTTATGCAGTTTATGGAATATTTTCATCCAGGTAGCTTGATGAGTCCCAAGGTTGTTCAAAACACTCAGAATGTGTGTTAAGCAACCTATTGGGTTTTTCATCTCCAGGTAATTACTTTTCAGAGAAACTGTTGATTGCCAATGTGACTCAGATTTAACGCTAATACAATACAATACACTCCATCCAATCCTCCATCTTTCAAGTGACCCGACTCCCTACTCCACTAAATTGCCTGCTCCAAGCTTGGTCCAACCTCACAAACCTTCCTGCACGTGTGAACCACTGATCAGATGGACCCATTATTCATTTTGGATTTACTGGATTAGCGCTGGACCTTTTAGAATCCCATGGTTCTTGGCATGTCCAACTATAACTTGATGTTACAATTTGTAACTTTTCCACCTGTGGCTCCTATTTCACTAAAGGCGAGGTGGGGGTCCTCTTTGAAATGCCTTGAGGTTTTGGGGAGATTCTTATAAAACTTGGTCTTGGCTGGGGGACTGTTGGGAGACATGGTACAATGTGATACTGGGCTATACAAATAAACTTGACTCTGATGTACTCTTATTTATATATAATACACTGCCAAGGTCTACCACATACCAGCCTTTGACGCAAGTATAAATATGTAAAAGTAGTAAACTTAGTTTCAGTACAAACTGTTGTATAAACTGAACATAAACCTTGTTTGTTTGAATTCTCACCCACTTTTTGCCAGAGACATACTGACATTGTTTGTTGTAGTAAATAAGTGACAACCTTAACAGCAGGGAAGATGGCAGATCTGTAGGTTTTGATACAATTCGTGATACTGTTTTGTGTAGTCAGAATTTAACTTAAATACAAGTCTCAATCTGTGGAATGACCTTAAGACAGTCTACCACCAGTTAGTTTTTGGGGTGTAATCTTAAAAAGGCAATAGATACACACAATGCAAGACAAAGACAAGTAAACAAGTAAAGAGATACTTTAGATATCCCCACAGTAAAAAACAGATCTACAATAAACTTTTAGAAATTGCCCGCCAGTGAAGCACTGCTATATTTCAAGTATGAAAACAAATCACACAAAGTCACACAAAAGGCTTATTGTTGCATATATAATTGGCCACTTTGAGAAGGAAATGGTAGGTACAACATGAATGACAACATTTTTTGGACGGGTCTGGTGACTGAATAGTGCAGGTACTGATTTCTGAACTAATAACTCATGGCTAGAAGACCTCTTCTCCATTCTGAGTGCTTCACACAACTGTAGCCTCCCACCTGTAGAGAGCCCCCAGCTAATCCACACTAACAGAAGGATTTAGAGTGTCTATTGTGGATGGTCAGAGTCTCAGATGTCATATCCTGCCGACAGCTAAAGGCAGAGGGCTGCTGTATCTGGTTAGAGGCGGTGAGGAAGACTCAGTTGGTTATGGTACTGGATGCACGGAAGTAGGAGAGAAACTTGAAACAGAGGCTGACCACAAAGTACCAGATGTTTCTGGCCATCTGGGAGCGGGCAATAAACACCCTCCAGATGAAAACAACCAACAGTGTGTTGAAGGTGTAGCGGATGTTCCTCAGTCTGGAAAAGAGAGGAGGAAGGTTTATGGAAACTTGTGTGTTTTAGTTGACTTTTATGCAAACTAGTATCTATCTTGCCTATTAAGAGACTACATAGAAAGGAGGATCCTGTCAAACCTAAAAAGGACAAAATTCAATGTTGCATTAAAATGACAAGCAAACCTATTTAATATGAAGACATGGATTGGTAATGTAGATAGTTAGGGGCATCTAAGCTCCACTGAATTTTTGAAAATAACGTTTCCTTTGTGTCGGACGGTATTGTCAAAACACTTACCACTGGGTTGAAATGCCTGTTATTTACTAAGAAAATTTTTGATTGATTGTTGACTTACTTCCTCAGATGCTGCCTGGCAGCAGGAATGTCAGACATGTCTTCATTCAGGACATACTTCTTGGTGCCGATGCAGTAATTCTCGATGTACTCGGGCCAGTTCAACTGGCGCACATCAAAGTTAAATGTCTGAAAGATAGAAAAGAGTTAGAAGGGAGTTGAGACAAACCAAAGCTCTTTAATTTGTAGTAAAAAAAAAAAAAAAAAAGTAAAATCCCACTCTGTCACTATATGGAGCAATAGACTGCCTAATACTATTATGATGTAGAGAGAGCAGAGGGAATCTTCTCTAAACTGCTTGCTCTCTTAACTATACTAGAATTAAATAGAAAAAGCAATTATGTCTTCGGTGGTGAAAGTAGTACTAAGGCCCTTTACTTGAATAAAAGTAGCAATACCATAAAAAAGTAAAAGTACAGTATTATCAGTAAAATGTACTTAAAGTGTCAAAAGTAAAAGGAGTAATTATGGGGCATGGCTGCTTCAGAATGTTGTATTAGATCTACATTATTCAACTGACCGAGGCATTAACGTACAAGCAATGATGTATTTCAGTAACTTGTAATAAAAGGTGGTGATAAAGTACACTAAAAAGTACAATATTTCCCTCTGAAATTAAGTGAGATACAAGTATAAAGTTGCATAAGATGGAAAATACAGAATAGCTCAAAGTTGTTCTCTGTACTTCAGATGTCTCATTTTCTACCAATGCATTTTAGTTTGTTGTAACCTGCATCGGATGGGCGAGAAGGGGTTTACAGCAGCCATTCAGATAGTGTCAGATGAAGCAAATTATTTCTTTAGAATAGGTAGGTATGTAGGTAAATCACTGGCCCAAACTGACAGCATGTGTTTAAGCGTACCTTCCTGTCCTCTGGGGTTAGCTGGCTCATCAGCATGCTCATGTTCTCAGAGTTCCACTCCCAGTCCCGGCTGCTGAAATACTCCAGCAGGCCGATTGCCTTGTGCAGACGATTGAAGATGCGCATCATCCTACAGCGAGAGAGGGAGGGGGAGGGGTCAGAGGTAACTACGCACATGAACTTTTCAGATTTCAATTGCGACAGACAGCTGAGAGTCTTACTGTGGCTTTTGTCCAGAGAGTCGCAGGAAGAAGTCATAGATGAGGGCAGGGAACTTGTGGCTGACCAGGACCCAGTACTGGTTGATCAGGTAGTTGGAAGTGATGTTGGTGTTGGGCCGGCGGAAAGCCTGTTCCAGCGGGTTCCTCTTCCAGGACAACATCACATGGTGCTCTGCAAAAGGTGCAGGGGATTAGTTCAACAAAATACAGTCTTCATCTATCAGATAAAAAGGCAAATAGACTAAAATATTTATTCATCCAGATTGTTAGAAGGGTCTTTAAAAGGATTTTGGAAACACCTTTACCAACAGCGGTAAGAGTTCAAGATCACCAGTTACTTTTACTGTTGGGAAAATCAGATGCTTAGCTCTGTGAATTTAATGTCATGGTAAATATGAGAGGCACACACACTGGCAAGCCTTGCTGTAAAAGTGGGGATCTCATGATGAAAAGAGCCTTTAAAAAAGAAAATAGGTAAATACACAAATTGCCGTTTCCATACTAGGATCATGACTTCCAGGAACTATGGCTGGCCTTAATCATTGCATGATTTTTATTTCTGGGGCGATATCAGGCAGAAAGGAACCACACAAAGACTGGGCAGCACAGCTGGCCCCTCCTCCTCCAGCCACAAACAGAGGGTAGCCATGTGACTATAGACAACACGCACGCACAGTTCGGTTTCCATGGCAACAGATATATAGTGGTTGCAGGGGCCGAGATGACCAGATCCGAGGTGACAGCCAGCTCTGGCTGCAGCCTGGAGTATCGCCGCTAACCTTGAGCTGCCCTTCAAAGTCTGGGAGAGTAAAAATAAAGAGAGACTGGGCCAGAGTACCCACAATTCTTGCTAGCAACAAGGAGCTGGATCCTCCTATACTTATCGTTTAAATTTCTTAACCAGAAAAAATAAAAAAACTCATCCCTTTGTCTTAATTTTTTTGGTCTCCTCTGATCATTAGGTTTTAGATTAGCTCCATTCCTACTTTTTTCTTTCTGAATTGGGCCAGCGAGATTAGAATACATGTTTCCTCTTTCGTAACAGTGAGTTGCAGCGATGAGACCTAATCCCGCTACTATCCATCTGGTTGAAATTTCCTCTGGGAAGCGAGCATGTTTGCTAATCTAAGAGGGAATAAAAAAAAAGCGAGGGCCCCTTGTCATCCTGCCAGCCTGACATCCACAGCCCTCTAATCCCACTGTATGTGATGACCGCTGGGATGGAAACAGTTTTCCCCTCGTTTAATTAAAATGTACACATTTTAAAATTTGGACCTGATGCGGATTCTAGAATAAAGTCAGAATCACCAAAGTGGTTATGCTTAATCCTGAGGGGGACAGGAATAACTGTACTGTATTTCGTGGAAATCCAGAGTTTTTCAAAATTTTGGTTTAAAAACAACAGCTGTCAACCTCACCAGAAGAGTTACAGGATCCCTAGTCAGTAGGATTCACCCTTCTGGCACCATAAATGTCTGTAGAAAATATGCCAATCCATCCGAATGTTGTTGAGATACTTTTCATAACGTACGAATAATGTAATTTGTATGGAAACTAGTGTTATCTCAGCTCTTCAAACCTATTTTTTACTGAGAGGACGTTCCGATGGCCAAAACCTTGCTTTTCAAAAATGTGCTTTTTACATTTATGAGAGATGTGAGGCTTTCGGTCATTTCAATTAAAAAAAAAAAAAAAAAAACAGATTTGTCATCTCAAGACTACTAAAAAAAAATATATATATCCAGAAACTGCTGTAAAACCTGTCTTGAGTATCTTACACTCAAATGTTTAATACATCCTCCTCTTCCCAGCAGGTGGCAGACACTCCCCACAAGAGCAACCAACCACAAACACAACTCAACTACATCACAGGCTCGTTATGTCACAACACTGGAGTATTGATTTGTGATGAACAGGAAAGCAATATTGTGGGATGCCAGCAGGCGCAGACAAAACCGCTCTGTGAAGAATCCGCCTGCAGTGACTGATTTCTAATACCTTTAAGCAAAAAAAAGAAAAAAAAAACCTACCGATCTCGCCCCAGTGAAACGGGTTGATGCCGCCGGTCGTGCAGTTGTACACCAAAGCTGGTTTTGGTCTGCAAGATGTGGGAGGATGTCAACACCACCAATAAAAACACATGTTTGTATATATTTCCTAGACTGTTTAAGTTGTAAGCTATGAAAATAAGTGATATAAATGTGACTTTAAACAGGTAATTGTGAGAGTATATTACAGAAACAACACATTCAGACTTTTGTATTGGTATAGTCACATACTAGTTGGTAATTCATTATTACATTTTGTGAGATATGATCCACATTTCCCTTTATGAAATACCTTTCAGAATTTAGATTTTAAAATACCCAATGTTTTCAGGTTTATTGTAGCCATGTCTTAGTGTACTCTTTTCCAGGGTTCTAAAATATTTCACCCCAGCATTTCTTTTATCAGTAAATATTCCAATTCTTAATTTAAGTTGTCACAGCTCCTTTGTTTAAAACATGTCGTTTCTGGAGATAGCACAAGTAGCTACTAGTATGAGATTTTACAGTTTGGACTTTTATAAAGGTACCATTCTTGTAAAACTTTCTCACTTCAGACTTATTAAACTTTAATGGCTTTCAAGCAGCGTTTTTTAAAAATAAAACAAGAGTTTTAGGTCTAATAAGATGGCAGCATACACAGTATATACTCAACATTCAACACAAATATATTTCTACATATGATTTTATGATCTACGTAATGTGTAAAATGAAAGCATATTGTTGAGTGAAGGTCAAAGATGCTTGACTTGTTGAGCTAAATGTTCATGCATAATAAGTTAACTCCAACCAATCTACACATAAACCTTGAGCAATATAGCTGAATTTTCAACATCCTTGACATACTATCATATGTACAGTACATATACTTGTTTTATCTTAAAAAAAATTTAAAGGACAGGTTCACAATTTTTCAAGCCCGTCAGTTGCCCGGGAGACAAAATCTACTCTGTCTACCTCCTACTATATTTTTGCACAAAACAAATAAAGTGGGCACCTTCCACATCTACAGAACATTCTGTTACTGTCTCTTCACAGCAGTTTCGAACTAAAAAGGGTAACACTTTACTTTAAGGTATTTACATAAGAGTGACATGACACTGTCATGACACATGAACCCTAACTTGTTATGACAAAACCAAATGACACTAAAAGAAGCGTCATAAATGTTTAGGGCTTGTTTATGACACGTTTATGACAGTAACCAGTCACTCTTACTTAGATACGTTTAACCTTAAAAGACCTGTCAGACTTGAAAAAGTGTGAACTTGTCCTTTAAGAGTAGGGACCCAGGTTTACAGATTTTAAACAAGCCTGTAGGTGTGGCACTAACCTGTGTTTAGCGGTGTACCAGCCAGCAGCCAGTGTGAGGTTGATGACTACGTCCACAGGGATCAGGTCAGCCACCGCGTCGTTGTTGGCTCTCATAGTGCGCAAGATCCCCTTTCCAGCCTAAGTACAGGAAAACACTTAGTGTTAGGACTCCAAAACATGTCTGCGTGTTTAAAAAGATTTGAGATGTTAACGTTTCTACTCACAGCTATAAAGATTCCACTTGGCCCGTTGAAGTTGTCGATCCAACCCTGAGGTTGGAGAGGAGAGAAAACATGTAAATCCTTAGCGCTTTCTCTCTCGTCAGATACGTTTTTATTTATAGATATCCTCACACCACATACGTGGTTAAGTTTACATGTGCTGAATCAGATGTTCAGGGTTATCTTACTTCCTGCGTTGGGAGAACAGGGGACGCTGGGAGGCAACGATTGTCTAATTCAATTAGAGTACATTAAAAATAGATGAAACCAGTGGTTATAGACTGCTGCAGTTTCTAACGCGTAGGACAGAGAGCCATTATGCGGCCGAGGCTTGCCCCAAGTCTAATCATGCTCTGGTGCAGATAAAGTGCATGAGGTGTTTTTAGCAGCATTACAATCTGTTGATGGCTTCATGCCCGGCTAAAGTGGCAGATAGATCTTTCAATTTATATTTTGCATTACATGTTGGTCAAATGCATTGATTTTGGTGGAGCCGGTGGGTTCATTTTATACCCACCACTTTTTTTTTGAAAACCTCAAACTTAAATTTAGTTAAAGAAACACAAGTGCAATAGCAGCAAGTGCAGGATATACAATGGTTCCATAAGTGCAGGAAAAAAGTATTGTGAACAAAATTTACAGCTGGATATGTACTGAATATAATATACAGGTGGATATTACTCCAAATAGAATGTTTACAGATATGTACAATGATATAATATACAGATACGTAATGTCACATTGTCAACATGGTACATGGATACATGAAGCATAACATAGTGGGTCATATGTCCAGTATTGAGCAAGTTACTTCCAACATGTAATGTATTATAGATTACTAGTTACTGTCATTTTTGAGTAGTTATATTACAATATTACCATCTCAATTGTAATGCATTACGCTACTTTTGCAATAATTTTGAGTTCCTTTCACCAAAATAATACTGGAGGTTTGACTTGGCAGCTAGCATGTGAATTTCACCACTGGATCAATAAAGTCTCCTCTTTATCCACTTTAATACATCATAGATTATTTATTATATTTTGCAAAATGTATATGAATATGCAAAGTAAAGCTATACAAATAGAATTAAAAACGTACAATAGGCAAGTAGGAGAAAATGAAAATATTCAAAACTACCTTAGGACCTAGTTGTATTGAAGTACGGCATTGTTGTAAAATGTTTGTAAAGCACCTGAATAAGAACTTCATGTTTAGTTTAAAACTAAGGTTGTCAAAAGGAAATGGTCAACTATAGTGATTAAAACTCACTACATTATTTACAGTACTTGATTTACAGCCGATATGTGAAAAGGTACATAACCTTATTTGTTTAACAGGAATTTAGTTTTACTGCGAACCGCCACAGGAAGTGCTTTTATTTTGAAGCAACCTACACGGAAGTTCTGTTGTGTACTCTTGCTAGCTTACCGAGATGAACGTGAGACGCTAGGTGCAAAACATGCTCGTCAGGCTTAAGTTGTTCACTTTCTAGTTTGTAAAACTGCAACATATTGAACAAATGGTCACAGTAAATTCGAAGCCATTCCACTACAGGCATAGTTACTCTCCACGGCTGATAAAATGCAATGATAGTATGTGTAGCAAGCCTCAATATCCCCGACATGTTTCTATCCGTCAGCTCGGACACAGCTGTCCGTGTTGGCCGTCACCTGTTGGGACACATGTTGTCCGTTCCGTCTCTGACCACGGGAACAGAGACGGTCCAGCACCTTGCTTCAACGCAGCGTCATAACTCCTGAAAATAATATCCATCTCGCATACACAACGTGTTAGTGAATTCTTAAAAAAAAGACACTAAATGTTGCGTTAAAATGCGTTGTAACTCGCTTTATGAGATGGTTACCAGTATACTATTACCGAAATGTAATAAGTAATGCGTTATATTACTGCGTTACAGCAAAAAGGAATACATTACTGTAATTGCGTTACTTTCGTAACGAGTTACTCCCAACACTGCAATATGTCTAATGCTTTTTGAAAACGTAAGGCTTTCTTCGTCATACATTAGTAAGTTACAGGACAGCGTCTTATAAAACATGACCTGTTCAAAAGAAGAAAAATCTCTTCTGAAAATGCACTTCCGAATGAGTTTCCGTCCCCAGCACATTACAAACCAAACTGACGCCCATGGTTAAATGGTTGACTTCAGTCACAAACCGACAGAACTAAATACATATTGTGGTCGTAAACAAACCACACAAACTAGGCAGTACCCCCACCTTGCCTCACAGCACCTACTGGCACGAGCTGCCAAGGCGATTGCATGGCCAAATGTGAGTGAGGCCGTTTGAAGAGTCGCAGCCAGTCCAAGCTTACAACCAAAGGCTGAGCACAGAGCCAGGAACTGCAGAACCGCAATGCACACACGGCCTACATTTCTCTGACGCCAGATTTAAAAAATAAAATGAAATTGTATTTTTTGAAAAATTACAGATTTGAGCATTTACCACTTATCATTTTTAACTGAAGATCACAAAAATGATACTTTATGTAGGGATTACAGGTGAAATAGTGGCTGTTTTTATATCTACTTCTAGCAGTAAGTGCAAAGTAATTTAAATAGTTATGTGAAATGCAAAGAATGAAGATGTGAGGACGCCTGCAGCTTGACTGATAGCAGTTTAAATCACAGTAGTGCAACATTCCAACTTTCAGAGTCCAGTCAAGTCCTCTGGCTCTCTCTCGCACACACACTATGTGACATTCAGTGTGTCAGCATAGCCTCCCCCTTGGTGTCCCGTTTCAGCCCTCCTCACCTCTCCCAGCCCAACAGCTGTAACCCTTGAAACACACGTCTTTAGCCAACATATTTACCAATTTGCAATAATCCTTGGCTCACTTAAAATGAAACCCACATGAAGCGGCGCATTGACCGGATTACACTGCTCCACACACACACACACACACACACACACACACACACACACACACACACACACACACACACACACACACACACACACACACACACACACACACACACACACACACACACACACACACACACACACACACACACACACACACACACACACACACACACACACACACACACACACACACACACACACACACACACACACACACACACACACACACACACACACACACACACACACACACACACACACACACACACACACACACACACACACACACACACACACACACACACACACACACACACACACACACACACACACACACACACACACACACACACACACACACACACACACACACACACACACACACACACACACACACACACACACACACACACACACACACACACACACACACACACACACACACACACACACACACACACACACACACACACACACACACACACACACACACACACACACACACACACACACACACACACACACACACACACACACACACACACACACACACACACACACACACACACACACACACACACACACACACACACACACACACACACACACACACACACACACACACACACACACACACACACACACACACACACACACAAGACAAAACAAAACTTGGTGGACTCACTGGGAAAGGCTCCTGCCAGCTGGCTCCCACTATGGAGGGTCTGATGATGGCGATGTTAAGCTTGTCTTGCTCCTGCTGCACCACATACTCAGCCAGGGCTTTGGTGTAGGTGTATGTGTTGGGCCGGTCGCTGATGAGCCGTGCTGTGATGTCACGCACAATGCCATCATCCATCCACCTGAAGAAAGACATGCCTTGGTCAGCATGCATGATACTTCTTATTCTTGTATTCCATATTGATGTTTGACCCATTTGGGTATCATTATTTACCATTAAGGGGTATAATACCCTTTGTCAGCTTTGACTGAAATTAATCCATTATCTTCTGGGGCATCAGATTGGTACAGACACAGCATGGTCATTTATTATTTACAAATTAATAGTGTTTTTGAGATGGCATGTACATTTATTCTAATAAAAATGTCCTATAAAATGATTAATATGATGAAAATCATTGACATTTAAGTCAGATCTGTACTCAAATAGAAGCAGTAAAAAAAAAAAAAAAAAAGGTCTTTCCAAAGTGTTGATAGCCTTCTACATCTCCACGTTATTAATTAAACTGGCTCTACTGGTATTCAACACACTCAAGGAAATAAAGCGTCTTGTGTGCTTCATGTAGAAGCAATACATTTTTTCTCTGTAGCCCATTTATGCTATATCATTCACAATGAATTTCAGGACTGGTTAGCTCGATAGAGAGTGAATTTTCACTTTATTTCAATTCGTTTGTTTCAATCACTGAACAAATCAAAAGATGTGGGCGGTGATTTAGTGTTTTGGAACAAGGCCATCAAGCTCAACCATCAGGAAATGTGTCAGTGGCATAAAGTCCTTTTTTTTAAATCAGATATTTCTTGACCTTATGAGGGGGATCAGGATATTACAGATGGTAACTTTGTTTCTTTCTCATTTCTTTGTAAGAGTACTAAAAGAAAGTGGATCCAACTTGGCTTTTCTGGCGTGGCAGACAACACGTTTTATGCTTTAACTCTGAGTAAATTATTGGCCTTTAGAAACAGTCGAACTGAGCTAGAATTGATTCCAAATCCTAGGGGTACAAAAACCAGCCCTTTATTCACTCACTCCAGAGACTCGATGAGCTTCTTGGGCTCGACAGGTGGTGGGTAGATGACCTCATCGATGTGCTTGCGGTTGCAGTTTGCATAAGCGGTGGAGACGTGAATGAAGGCCTCGAGGTGGTTCATCTGCTGGGCCAGGCTGAGGAGCTGCTGTGTGGCGATCACATTGAGCTGCAGGGCATGTCTGACAGAGAGAAGAGAGATATACAGTGTCTGTTTGAGCGTGTGTGTGAGAGAGAAAGATTTGTGTGAGAGATTATGTGTGTTTCAGGGAAATGGCTTTAAGGTTGTGTGCATATTTGCCAGACTGCTAATATCTGAGCGTTTGCATGCAAGAACGTTCGTTTGCTGACTAAGGGTTTTCCATTCAAATGAGAATTTGCAGACTAGTAAGAATCTGCATAGCATGATTATAAGCCTGAGCAGAACGACAGGACAGGAGGGAGAAACATCTGCTCTCCTCATAAATGTGTTAAGTCTTATTATTTTCACTGAACATAGCTTTTAGCTCATACTACCACTCGACCAGCCATGGGCACTCTATGTCGAGTACATGCCAATACTAATTCATCGTTCACACCGTCATACTATTTCTACATGTCTGTCCTAAAAAGAGAAATGTGTTGATCTTCCTGAGGTTTCTCCTTTTTTCCCCTCTTCTTAAGAGGAAGAGTGTAGTTACAATTCTGTCACATTCGCAAGCGGGAAGATCTGCTGGATGAAACCAAGAGTTTCTCATTTCTCCATAAATTGCTCCAGTAACTGACAAGACTGCATTACACCATGTGATGTGTGTCTTTGCAGCGGGGGCAAAAAAAAAAAAAAAAAAAAATGGCTAAGTGAGTCAGAACCAAGCTTCATTATGTTATCAAATAACCTGTAGATTATTTTTGATTAACCAATAACTGCTTAGTCTAATAATGCCAGGACATTGTGAATAGTCCTCCAAAAACTCACACAGCCCAATTTACAGCTAACAAAATGTCCTAATTTACCTGAACAGTCCAGAACATTAAAATCTTAAACTACGCCAACAAGTACAACAATGATCAAACTCTAAAAATAGTTCCAGTTAATCTTCTGTACATGTACATACTGTACACACATTAACTATACCGTTAATCTAGATTGTGTTGACCTGATTGATCAGTCAAAAAAAAAAAAAAAAATCAATAAAACCCTTCCACTCACATCTGTCAACTATTCTCCTGAATCACAATTATAGGATTTTCCAAAGAATTGAGAAAGCCAAATTGTGGTTCTCGTTTTATCCAGGACGTTGAAGCACTATCCTCCTGTGGGCACACACACACACACACACACACACACACACACACCTCTCCATCACTTGGTAAACCTTCAGCATTCAGCAGTGGATCTGTGTCAGCGCTGGAGTGGAAGTGCAATAGCATACAGAGACCATTCCTTGCCGGAGGAGACAGTAAGATACACGGAGGACCAGTTTAAACAGACACTGCGAGACAGAATGCTTCTGACTGTGTGTGGGTTGCGTGACAGAAGATAGAGTGCGTGGTGGGCGATGGGTCCACCGGCATGAATCAGATGTGGGCAGGTAATGCAAGCAAAGTGGTGACAGTCACAGGGAGCGTGGTAGTTATTAGAGGGCGAGCTCTGTGCGTGGGCATGTCACCTTCTGGGAGCACATGCAGGACGCAACGCCCAAAGAATGAGGAAAAAAAATAATTTGTATATAATAAAAAAAAACAAAAAAAAAACAAACAAAAAAAAATAAAAACAGTTGTGGACCCTGGGGGGAGCTCCATCTTAAGAAGAGAGAAACTCAAAGTTTGACAGCTATTCCAGGCTAAGGTCTCATTACTTCACCTATCCAGTGGTGCTACATATGTACTTTGGGACACAGTCACAACAAGGCTGCCAGCCTTGTAAGCCTTCGTAATGAGAGAGATGGGGACGAGAGAGAGAGTTGAACGCTAGATTAAGAGCAGTGAAATGAAGAAGGGGACGGCCACTTAGAGAGAAAGACGGCAGGTGAAGCTTTGAGAAGTGCAGGGCAGCAGCTTTACCCTGACGGAGCAGTCTCTCAAACCTAATGGATGTCCTGCCTCCAAAACGCACAGCACTCAAACGCCCCCTCAAATGTGAGTAATCTACTTTTACACATGCATTGAGACACTAAACAGTGCGTAAAAGGCCTTATCGCCAGAAATTAAAACACAAATTCCTCAACATGCAATCAATTTAACATACTGTGCATTTGATCAAGTAGAAGATTCATAATCTGCTCTACATTTTTAAGTACACATTTTCTCCACATACTGGCGCACAAGTGCCATGTCCGTTCCATTTCTTATCAGATGAAAATAATCCAAATACCTTGCAGGTGAGTTCTATTGTTAAATTCCCAAAGCTGCGGTCACAGACCCACACCAAATGTTGTGGATGAAAACCGGTTGTGCAACAAGCAGTGAGCGAGTTTTTTTTCTTTTTTAATCCCGATGAAATGTTTTTTCCCCCCCTTCTTTTTTTTCCCCAACCAACTTTTAGACATTACTGATTTTAATGTTTAAACATCCTGTGCTACCTTGTGCCTTTAGTACCTCTAGTTATCTAGGTTCTATTTAAACTCATGTCAGCATCTGACTTTTTACAGGCCGTAATACTGATGTAGTGAGTCCAAAGTCCCCCAGCAGAACCTCACCATTTCTCTTGTTGCATCTTTTGAAAATGTAATCTCACCACATTGAAGTCCAAGTGTTAAACGTTCTCTATACTGCCAGGAGTGTAATACCAGTCAAGACACACATGTAATCTTAATATATTTAAATGCTGCATCAATGCTTGGATATTTACTCAAAGACAAAGAAGAAAGTAGCAGAACATGTTTGTATATTGTCATCTTAAGCTTGTAAGCAGAGTAAACAAATGGCTTTTCAATGTCAGCATGTACTGACCTCAGACCAGCACTTGCAACTAAAACTCACTGTAGTTTAAGCTGTGCTGTGTTAGCATTAGCTGCCAGATCGGTCCCGACAGCAATCCACCCACAGATGCACTGATGTTTTAGCATCTTTTCACTTTTAAATCCAATGCTGTAACTTGCTGTTGTGTTGCTACCTAATACGCTAGCACCAAGCTGAGGCAGACCACCAGGCTCAGAGGGAAACAAAATGTGCACTGCAAATATAGATTAAAAAAATAAATAAAAAAAATGTTGAAAGCCGATTATTTAGGAGGATAAATGTGCCAAAAGGTACGCATTTCTTATTAAAGCTCAGTAGTAAATGTTAAATGATGTTTTGAATTGTGACTTTATTTGAAATTTAACTCAGTGTTAAACATTATCAAACCTAATCAAAAACTTAAGTTATGTCACCTTTATATAAAATGCACCGTCCCCACCAGGCTCCAATAACAGCGCAGGTGGCTGAGGATGCAGCAAATGATAGAGGACACACTTCTACACTATAACGTTATGTTTAACAAGTCAACCGGCCATATAGAAACCTTCATAATAAAACGTATCACAATTCATTTTAACAACCTACATGCTGACATGTGAATTCACTCAGATACTATTACTGCCATCACACCAATTAGGATCACAGTATAGCTTCTAAATGGGAGAATAAAGCCTCTACATGTCTCATTAACTTCCTAACTTAAGGTCTTCTGGGCTGATCACAAGCTTTCTGCACACAGTGGCTCCCTGAAAAAAGAAGGAATCATGTATTGTTTGAGAGATTGTCAAACTACACTGAAGGAGACTATGTTTTTACAATGGTTGATTTCTCAACATTACCATCCCTACTTCCGCTTTGCTTTAAATCAAAACAGTGAAGCCTGTTCAGTGAGTTGCAGATTCTCTGGAGTGACGTCTCACTACAGAAGTTCCTGCTACATTTAACCAATAATGAGATGTGTATGTTGTTTGGTAAATTATTAAGTGGCACAGTGTGTAATCAAAATGTTATAAATATTCTTAGAGGAAAGCAACAGAAATCAGATCAATCAATGAATGCGTACGGTTTAGTGTTGATGCATTAAACCCAGGGATGAGATTCTTACTTGAGCGGCTCGTCGAAACGGATGGTGGCAGCGCAGTGGAAGATGACGTTGATGCAGGCAGAGAGCTTCTCAACATCCTCTGGGCTGATGGCCAGGCCCGGCTGCGTCAGCTCGCTGCTGATGGGGATGATCTTCTGGTGGAAGTCGGGGTTGTCCTCACGCACTCGGTCGAAAAGCTAACAGACAGAAAACACACAGCGTTAAAATAATGCAGGACAACGAACAGAACAACAGACTTATTTGCCACTTACAATTATGTCCATTACTGCACGAGAGCTGGAGGGCAGATCAACTATAAAAGCTGATGCAAGTGTCGACAGCTTAAAACTAACCTGGCATGACAAGGAATGCAAATGATCTCAACTCAGCACAGACGGCAAACTTGATACTTTGTATAAAACCACTCAAGCAAATATCACCCATGTGTCCCTGACCGCTAACTTGGTTGTAGGACTGAAATGATTCATCCAACTACAAAACATTTGTTGTGAAGATGTCTTATAATTCAGAACATATGTTGGTCATTTGTCAATATTTTACATTTGATGGAGTAAAATTATTCTATTGACAGGACAGAGATTCATTGGTAAATAAATGTGTTAGTTGCAGCCCTTAACACTGTAGAAGCAAGAGTGGGGCATATGGATAAAAATCACAATACAGAATGTAATAATTCCAGTAAAATATTGATAAATGTATATTATGCTAAAGTATAATTTTTTGTGTGGATATTCTAACTGATCAAATTGATGCAAAAACATCTAAATATTAAATGACGTCTGATATTGCCATAAAGTCCTGCTCAGAGGCCCAGTATATTCAGACAACACAATACGTTTCAATAATAAAATTTGCTCCTGGTAAACAAGACAAAAGAGATTTCCACTAGAAGTTTAAGCACCATTTATGTAATTAGTATGTGTTGCATGGCCTTACATCGAAGCCAATAAATTACCTTTTACAGTATATAAAAAGGCCCTCTGCAGATTAAGTTGCATATTAAGTACAGAAGTGTTGCCGCCGTGCAGTTTTATCAGTGCTGTGAGTCAAAAGGCGTACTCCACAATTAATGTCCAAGAAAATAAGTGCACTCCCTGTTGGATACATAACACCATAAGTACTGTGCATACAAGACACATATCCAACAATGTAAGACTGAAAATTTGCCCCTCTTGTTTAGTGGAATTTGAGGGGAAAGGCACGATCAACATTATACCTCTAGTCCAAAAACAACCCTCGCTACCCGACACCATGTTACCCTTCAGAGTCCCTGCAGGACTTTACCATGGCGTTGTACTGGGAGACACTACCCAAAGCAGCAGAGAAAGTCAGTCAGATGTCATATTGCACAAATACATTTCATAGACTGTATAGATAGCATGATAAAAACAAGGGGAATGAGAGGGGAAATGATGTATATATATATATATATATATATATATATATATATATATATATATATATATATATATATATATATATATATATATATATATATATATATATATATATATATATATATATATATATATATATATATATATATATATATATATATATATATATATATATATATATATATATATATATATATAGATATATAGATATATAGATATATAGATATATATATATGTATGTGTGCTCTTTCCGTTATGAAATTGCAGCTCTGTGTGTACGTGTATGTCAGCAGTCATAGCAAGCAGAGCACTCTTGCTGAAGAGGATAGTTGTTGAATTAATAGCTTCAGCAGTCGTTCTGCAATAAGTAATGCTGTACTCCAAATACACATTCACTGCCCATATCAGGCACAGGTCTTGATGTACAGTATGTAATGTCATAACCCAGAACTATTCCCAACTGGGGGAGGGGGGATACATGCGTTATTTTCTGCATGATAGTGTAGTACTGCCATTATGTAATACAAAAATAGCCTTTCCCCTCCATCTGCTCGAGGTTAACAGCTGGCAGTAACCGAGACATACATTGCATAGAGAGGTGCAGTAGAAGAAAAGATTCTATGTGCAGCTTTCTCACAAAAATCTTTTCAAAACGGTATGTGTCTTACTGCACAAACTGTTCCCTCTTTACTGCATGATTCACCCAGCATTTGAGGTCATCTAATGACCTCTGTTCAACTTCCACTCAAAAGAGTGTGTAGCTTGCCAACTAAACAAACCCAGACTTTGGCAGAGATCCCACCACTCACAAGCATTGTGATTTGTACGACGTCAATTCTTCTAAAAGCCCTGATGTTTAGATGCCCCCGTCACATACCAGAGACGCAAATACAAAAGAATTCAGTGTGGCAACTCCTACAGCACACACGTCAGTCACACCTCATGTCATATCCTGCCTTTTCATGAAGATAAAATACTCATGTTTGCAAACGCTATGGAAACCAAAAAAACAAAAACAAGCAGTTCACCACCAAAGACAGCAGAAAGAACCTACTGCAATGAGAAAAGCTGGTTGCACCGAGATGGAACTTCTAAACCACAATATGCTAATAGTTGTCAGAATAATTTAAGTTTAGGGACATATTAGTCATGATTTAATACCAGCCAAAGAGTATCTGTTAAAAATCAAGTCCCATACTTTCTAACAAAAGTGCAAACTTTAATGCAAGTCTACATTAAAATGAGTAAAGTCGGTCCGATTTGGAGGTCACAGAAACCACTCCATTAAAAGTACCAACTCCCTCAAAATGTCCAGGTCCTTTAGGTCATCGCAACAATGCTGTGGCTAAAGACAATGTTTGACAATGCTTTTGGCCTTTATTCTTTCAGTTTATATTGTGCTTACATGGTGAATACTAAGTCATCAAGTTAAATACATACACAATCCACAAAAAAAAAAAACTACTAGTAATGTTCCAGAGATGTAAACACGCAGCTGCTAAAGAAAAGCTTAATATTATTCATTGTACAGAGACAAAAGCTTTGTCAGATTGAATCAATCTTAATTAACTTTGCCAATTCAAGACGTCAGTTACATGAGGAATAAAAGTTACAAATAGCAAGAATCTTAAATTCTCTTTTGCTTTTAAATGTTTGCCCTTTGGCTGGCAGGTGTACAGGTGCACCTCTAGGCGAGAGGCTTCTCATTTCTTTCCTGGCTGTATACACTTTTATCAGTACTGCTGCTGTAGGTCAAGCAAAACAGAAATACACACGCAAATTACCATGTACAATAGCCACTTTGCACGAATGGAGCAATGTTTACGTGAGAGGGGGACACCAGAAGGCAGCACTGTGTCAGCAGCACGTAGTTATGGAACCCACGCAACTTATAGGCAGCACGCACATTACTATTGTCCAGGCCTCCATGCTTACGCAAGGTAACAACCAGGTTTGTTCAGGTCCCATCCTGACCAATCTGCCATCGTAACCTTAACCACTCAAGGTCAATGCCTAACCAACCAGTCGAGCTGCTTCGTAGGGCGGCACTTGCCTAGAAGTTATGTGGGATCCATAGGAACGTGTCAGCAGCCTGATTTGCTCTAGGGCAACGGGCCGGCATCCCATACTGGGAAATGAGCGTTTACAGACTGAATTACTATTTAGCATGACCACATTCTTTCCCTAACTTTAACCAAGTGGTTTTAGTTGCACGCTTTATCTTGCACGACAGAGCCCACAGATGCCATCTAGTGGTTGTTGGTGTTCAAAACTGAATCAAAGCAAATTAACTCGCGTGCCTCCTGCTTGTACCGTCATAATGATGCTGCACAGGGCTGTTACAGTTTCTGTGGCAGAGTGACAAAAGAAAAGAGAGACAACTATACAATGCTATCACTTCGTGTAAAATTAAATCCATCTTTTTACTGATCACTCACTCCATGACACACTACCCAAATAAAATGGCAGGAGCTTCTACCAGCTGAGTATACTTGTGAAGCACCTCTAAGCCAAAGTTAAATTATAGAAAGACCCAGAAAAGGGACAAAGTGCATTAAGTTCAGAAGGTTGACGAGGACGTTGAATGTGGGCATCAGAGCGCTCTTTGTTATAGGCACAAGCGGAGAATGGCATTGTGGGATTGCTTTGTAAAGGCTCTTTTCTTGTGCCAGCCGTCCATCGCTCCTTTTACCACCAGACTCTCTCTCTTCAAACCCATGGGCATTAATGAGACAACTGCCTTGTACAGGAATACAATAGTCCACTAGTTCCCGTTTCCTCGACACTCTGCAGGGAAAAAACATCCCAGGAGCTATCTCTGCAGTGTAACCACAGGTGTTTTAGTAGTTCATCTTGTGGTCAGTCAAAGTCATGGCCCTGAACATTCACTGATCTAGGTCCTCTATGAAGTTAATTCTATGAATTACTTTCCTGTGTTTAAGATGAAGAGGTGGATTGTACATGCAGCCACCATTTGCCCCCTCTCCGTGCTGGGCACTGCTTCCCCCCCCCTCCTGACGGCAAGAGTGCTTGAAGCAGCCGCTCTGTGGACCTTCACAGACACCCAATACTAAAAGCACTTTTCTTTCAGCCATGCAACCGGAGATGCCATTTGAACAGCCTCCCGTCTCGCTAACTGCACTCCACTGTTCCCACAGCCCCCTTAACGCAGACCTTTCCTGAATAGCACAGTTTGAAGCAGAGCTCATGATGGCCACGCTCTTCACACCTTTAGAGGTGCAGCTTAACTCCTTGACAGACTGGAGGTCAGAGCAGCACACTCTTGAATCAATCTGTAGTCTTTAAGGATTAATAAGTACAAAAAAAAAAAAAAAAAAAAATCCAAACATTTAATTTACCAATAATTTCTAAAATTTTTTATATTTTGCCATTCCTTGTTTTAATGTCATTGTAAACTATCTTTGGAGTGTTTAAATGTTGGGTAAGCAAAATAAGACATTTGATGATGTTACTTGGAGCTATGATAATGTGATTGCCATTTTTTATGGTTTTAGAGATCAAATTATTAATTTAGAAAATAATCTGCAGTTTATTCAGTTAAAATAATTGTTGCCCTACTTTGAACGGTGTCTTGAAGCCACCCTTTCAGATGCTCTCATACAAACTATTTTTTTCAAGTATACTCTTTAAGTCTTTAAGTGAAGAAGTTCAGTATCTTTCCCAACAAACAAAACACATCATCAGGCACACACAAACAGTTTCTGGGACATTTTGTCCTTTTGTATCACCCGTGAGAGTCTGAAAGGTAGCTGCTGTCTGCGCCACCGGGTTCTCCAATTGGAGACAAACGGGCCGGAAAATTTACTGTAGCTACGGAAGTCTGCCAAAGTGTGTCATACAGCGATTAATGGCTGCACCTTCAGTGGTGACCTCCATTTCCTGACATGCATCGTTTAAATTAGTCGAATAATGGGATGGGAGCTGGATCACTTATAAAAAGGGGGTGGGGGATTGTTTTTCCAAAAGGGTACTAAATTAACAATGAATAAAATTCCTCCAGCTGTTGATAATTAGCCATTAGCACAAAGGAAGTAAGCAATCATTAAGTTTCAGATACTAGCCAGGTTTCCCTTTTTTCATGTGCAGAACTGATAAGGCTGCATAGTAAAGAATGAAGAAACAAGTCTAGGGAGAAGACAAATGCGAGGAGTTTCATGGGAAGCTGTGATGAAGGACAAACATGGCCAATCCCTGGGGCTGTCAACATATTATAGATTTCATCTCTACTCCTTCCCCTTGTATTTAATCAATCCCCGTGTCTATTGCAGCATCCCAGAGGGATAATGACAGATTTAACTAGCCTGCTAACAAAAGTCCCAAAACCTTCAGTCTGAGATGGAAACCAATTTTATAGTACATAGCTATAGAATCTTGCTTATGCTTTGGGATGTTAATAAAACTGATTAAAGTCAGGGAAAAAAGGTATACTAAAGCACTCAATATGCCAGAGGGACCAAGTGTTTTGGTTTTCTGGAGTTAAGCATTGTCTAGAGTTATATTTTACAAGTGGTCCACTTTGATACAATGCCGGCTATCCATTAAAGTCTTTAAACCCTGAATCTCACAGCCTAAGCGCTTTAGGAGTGATCAGCAGCTCATCACAGCAAACTAATGAAAACAGGAGTTCTCTTTATGTCTGTCTCTGGGCTATCTGTACACAACTCAATTCAAAAGATCAATATGAGCAGAGTAATAAGGTTTCTGGGCTTGGCGTTCTGTATGCTGGTGGCATCAGATTCCAGTCTATCGGACCGTGACCTCATGCCGAGCCAAGGAGACCCATTACTCTCCAAGAGCAAACTGACAGAAATACGACTTGTGTTCACGATGGGTGCTGCAGGCTTGTGTGTCCTCTAAATACAAGGACGTAAACTGGGATTACAGGTGATTCTTGAGTATGATGCAGAGACATCCAGTGCTGGTTAAAAAAAAATTCTTAAAATTGTCCCTTGTACAATTGAAAAAATTATATATTATCCTTCTAAAGATGGGTCATGGTATCACATCTTAGTGCCATGGATATCTGTGGAGCCATATGGATGTGGAATGAGAAACCTGGTTGGCAGACTCCACATGCTGCGGAGGCACTTGGCTGCGTTTTAACAGTCCCCTGAAGAACCAAGCATTCAAGTCTCCTCCCCCTAATGACTTTACCTACGACATTTAATGTGCTAATTTGTTTCATAAACTTGGATAATTTGCGGCCTAATTATACGCAGACGCATTGGTTCCCCATTGCCCCTCTCTCAGGAGAGGAGTTCCAGGGTTATCGGTTCCCTCTCATCTGCTTGTCTGCCGCATGCCAACAGACCACAGATGAGCAGCAAAGCCTTGCAATGTGCCAGTTTGGCAGCCGTTGTCTCTTAACAGGACTCGGCACAGCAAAACAGTCACCTTGCTTTCTCAGTTACCTAAAAGTTGCCGTTTTAACAGAGCTTGCTTTAAACACTCTGCCACTCACTATTTAACTGTAGGGTTAAGATTATAAAGTACGGCAGGGAAGCACGTTAATGGCCTGCTGCCCTTGCTTCAGGATGGAGAAGTAGATGCTTCAGGCATGCATGCATGGACAGCTGGTTTTAACAATCAGGCAGCTCCACAAGTGGACGGCCGCACCTCAGAATCTGTCTGTGGCAAACATCCTCCGTCAAGCCACTTCTAGGAAATCAAGTCAAGTGCAAGTGAAACTGCTTGTTCATATGTAAAACTCCTTGTATGTTAATGGGCATCCAAGTGTGTGTAGATGCACAACTATTAATATCTTGGTAGTTCCAGGGATGGGCATGATTAACCAACGATCGATAATTGATCATTAAGAATTTCGATTTTGTTATTGATTAAACTAATGCAGGTCGCATTGCGTAGTGTGAGTCTTGAAGAAAAGAAATTTTAAACTATTTGGATCTGCCCAGAGCCACTCTGGCTCTGCAATAACCAATCATTAACGTTAGGTCATAACGTATGTCATGCGGAACAAGATGTGAAACTGACAAAGCTTATATTTAGCATTAGCGTCGCTAGGGTTAGCCTCATAGCATAAGCCAACTCTTTCACCACTAACTGAGTGAGCTGAAAAAAAAAAAAAAAAAAAAAAAACTTTCTGAAGGAGGGCCACGACATCATGGCCACCAAAAAAAATAAAAAATAAAATAAATAAAACTCAGCCAAGATTGTTCTTGCTCTGGCTTTAACTGCGGGATATTCGGCAGCGTTGCCACAACAGACCAAATGGCTTTGCTTGCATTTGGCTTTTCTCTAGCGCACAGCCTTAACGTCATCGTTCTCAGCCACTCCCTCCGTTTGTTGATTGGGCCGGTTAAAATTTGGCCGCAGAAAACGCAGACTGTGTACTGAAGGAAAATGAAAATTGAGTGGAAGTACGTAGCTGGGCAGAGCCAAGGTAGTTTTGAGTTACATTTTGACAAAACCTGTCAGAACTAAGAGTTATGTTTTTGGTTAAGTTATTACGTTGTTTAACAGGATTCTTTAATTATTTAGAAACAAATGAGTGTCTCCTTTTAAAAACGCCAGCTCGCAGCGGCAGGTTCTGCTGCTTTAGAGCACCGCATATATCTTCAAGTTCAACTGAACATCCAGTTTAACTGCCACAAGTGGTTCTTGTAATAAGAGTTATTTTTTTTGATTCCCAGCTGGCAGAAGCATCGTGCTCACCTTGACAGAAGGATTGGGGAAACCAGAAAAAGGAAAAGAAATGCAAGTTTTTGGCTGAATTAAGGGACAAACTGAAACCGCTGCGCCGCTGCTGTCACCGCAGCGAGTGGAGTAAAGAATGCAGTACTGTCGTTCAATGGGAGCGGTAAAAATAGATGCTATTAAAAGGACAAAAGGGGAATACAGCAAAAGTATGATTTTCTTAAGTGTACTGACAGTTTGAGGCCAAACACCCAAACCGAGCAGCTGCTTCTGAGCACATCAGTGTCAATGCTTCAGTCCTCGTTACATCCAAAATGGTTGGAAGTTTTTTTTTAGTCATATTTTGCTGCTTGGCCTGATCCAGCTGACGCAGTGTTCAGCTCTTTGCCATCATCATTATTCACCCTTCGTTATCACCAGGTACCTTCAATAAAAGATTGCGTTCGGTTCAGTTGAACTTTTAGTGCTTTTATTTTGCTCTGCGACTCTGTATCTCTGCTAAAACTCAAGATTCTCCTGGGGTCATTAAGTTCACTTTGCCATGGCAACAGCAGCTGCTGTACTTTACAGGCAAAGTTATGAGCACACTTACAGCCGCAACGCCATTTGAACAGTCCTGGTTTTGAATGATGATTTGAATCAACAGTGCATTAGTCTAATGGTTTAACTGGAGCACGTTCTCAACTGCTGGCTCTCTTGTTGCTGCATTTCCATATTACTTGACTGCTGTGTTTCAAATTATAAGACCAGCACTAGCAATGCCTGTGTCGGTGAGGACAAGAATATTAAGCTATTACGATCTGTTATTTTCCACATGATCAAACTGCAGTTAGTCGAGTGTACCCAAGTCGAATCTGATTCAAGCAGCAGAACAAGGGTGAAGAAATAAGGCATTGACAAGTCTTTACACTCCCATTACCGTTTCCCCCCCTTTTCTCTACAGTTGGTTGACAGGTGTGTAATAGACTTTGAAGAGTAGCTGGTTTTGGATGCATTTAATTCCCATTTCAACTTTACCGATATCCTCAACACACTCTCCCAAATAATATTCTATAGATTTACGTTATGGCCAAAAGTTTATTATTTCCACCTTGTTTCTGAGACATGCGTTTGTTTCCCCCCCCCCCTCAGTCTTTGGTCAATGGCTGTAAATACAATACACAATGTATTACAATCACAACTGCAGCAAATTCAATAACAGGGGAACAAAACACGACACCATAGCTTCCGAATTTAACCGAAATAGACCTTGAAACCATTTAAGATAGCAGATTGTGTTATCAATTTTGTAAAAAGATCATCTTTGGTTTCCACTTGCCATTAGCAGCACACATGACAGAAAGTTAAGATTGGATAATCTCTACTGAAATGAACCTTGGTAGTATACTTCTTGTTATGTACTTAACCTTGAGTATCTGGATTGTCTGCATGACAACAAAGAGTCAAGAGTCCTGTTGGGTAACAGTGAAAGCTTAAATATATTAAGTCATAACATTTAGCACTTACCCTGCACACCATCATGTCACTGACCCTCTGCTGCATTGACTGCCCGGCTTTGGGTCTGACCAGGAGGTAGAGGGCTTTAACCTCAGGGCAGGACCTCAGCAGCTTCTCCACCAGCACTTTTCCCATGAAGCCTGTGGCTCCTGTGATCAGCACGTTCTTCCCAGCGTAGTACTCCGGTATGGACGCCATGCTGCCACCAGTCAGTCAGTCTGGTCTGTCCGTCTGTCTGTCGTCTGCTCTCCTAGCCTGTTGAAGTCCCGGTCCTCAGACAGCTTCTGCACAGAAAGGAGGAGGGTGTGAATGTGAGGTCAGGCAGCCAAATAGTTGACATACTGTATTAGGACGTGCTTGTGAAGCTTGTGTGTGAATGCACGGTGAGGTTAAAGTAAGCAAAGCCAAATTCACAGTGAATCACACTAATGTGACTGTAAAAAAGGATGTAAAAAGAATGTAATGTTGCCTTTAATGGCTCCTGTTTGATATATTTTGGAAGGAAAAAACTAAACACGTTTAAACAAATAAAAATAAAAAACGTAGATTTAACATTTGGTGGTGTCATCTCTGTTCTGAAGAAACAAACTGCCAGAAGAAACATGCAACTAGTATGCCAATTAAATTAATATTTATACATGCGGATAGCGAGGGGCAATTTGACTTGTGTGGAAAAGTGACATATATAGGCTGCATAGATACAGTGAAAAATAGCTAAATGAAGGAGTGAAAAATGCACATCTCTCTTCCTCATTTCCTGTAATCTGTCGCCTGGCACAAGTATTTTTCGGGGGTATTCTGATGCCTTTATCAAAGTTTAAGATGCTGCCGTTCAAACTGCTCGTTTTTTCTCACCCACAATACAAAAACACAAAGATGGGCATTTTTTACTGACAAATGAATGGATTAGTTAAGAAAAATGAATGGGTATGGGAATAATTGTTAGTTCCAACTCAAATTCTAATAAAAATACAAAATGATTTCACACATTTGACATTTCCATGGAGTTTTTCCTCTAATTAAAAAAAGGAATTTCAGTATTTTAGATAAATTTATCATGATGTACATCAATACGTGAAACTATATTTTAACATAACCTCCCTTGGCAATTTGAAGCCACCAAAAGGCAAAGATGAACCCCCACACACACACACAGGACACTCACATTACAGCTTTCTCTGATCTGTACAATCTGACGACCCAAACCTCAGCAGCTCAGGATAAACAATGGCAATCAAACTATGACAATATTCTGCGGGAATATCTTCTCACAACAAGAACACTTTAAACTTATTAAAAATGTCATCTCCAGCCATCACTGCGCTTGTTTAATCTCATTCCACAAGGTCTTACTGTAGTTGTGTGTGTGACGGGAAAACACAGCTTGTTGTGTTATCCTTGCATGATGACATTTACTTGGAGACTAATCAAAACCAAGATTAGCTGGAAACTTTTCTGGTTAGTCACAACATTTACACAACAATCTGCAGCCATTGAAATGCAGTTAAAATCAAGAATGACTCAAACAATGACTCGTACACCTGCTTCAGCCTGTTAAGACACATTTACCCAAGATAAAGTGACCCAGAATTGACTCATTCTTTCATGACTTTTTCCACACGTTTGTGCCGTCCTCACTATATGACAACTTAATTGGATCAATTGCTGCTCTAATGGTGGTAGTCTAATGGATTGTTTGTGCGTTTGGGCCAATTCAATACAGCAGTGGCAGGTGGCCAGGTCCTACAGGCTCCTGTAGATAGAGGCTGATGAGGCTTCTGGGCCTTAGCGTCGGCACCAACTCTGCTCCCAGTGTTCATGAACTGTTCACTTAACATCTGGATGCAACAGTTGGCTCTTAACCGAGCAGATTTCATTTTCCTGTCAACTTGGAGACAGCGTACCCCGATTGGTCAAAATGTGTGGCACTATGGGTTCAACTGGTGTATAATTCACCTAAATTATACAAGTTCATGGTTTCAACTTTAGTATTATGTGCCCAGGTTCTGAGATAATCTTTCAACATCTGAAAGAAAGCAATATGCCCTATGAAAAACTAGAGCCACAAATATTATTGTCATTATCGTTTAAATCTGCTGAATAATCCTTTATTATTTGGAAATTGTTAAAAATGTCCAGTGTCCCACAGCCCAATGTGACCTTTTTAAGCGTTTTGTCCACCTACAAAATGTTTAATTTACATTTAAGACAAAGCAGCACATCTTTATGGATTATCAAGAGGGTTTTTGGTGATCAAGTTTTTATTGTATTATTCAAAAACCACAGTTACAAACACGCCGAGACAAGGGAACTCATCCCAGGGCCAAACAACAGAGAGGCAAAATGGGAGGGAGACAAAACACATGCAGAAACAGACAGACAAAGACAACACCTGCTCAAGTTAGAGGTCTGGGCTGTGGCACGAGGCTACAGCCCAGGAACACACAGAGGGGTTCCCTAAAAATAAATAAATAAATAAATAAATAAAAATGTACAAAGTACAATGAGATATGATGCTTTGTATTGTGAATGCATATTAGGGACACCATCCTATGGATTATCAAGAGTAATAAGCAGCACATAATCTGTTACAATTTGGCTTTATACATACAAGAAAGAACTTTGTGGATTTTATTGCAGCTTTGTTTTATTTGATGGCTATGGTGTGCTGCCAAACATTTACTGCCAAAACCCCACAGAGACAACACTACAGACGGCATTTACAGCCACTTGAGGAAATGAATGGGTGCATGGGAAGTCTATCCCATGGAAAAACAATATTTTTACAGAAGCTTATATGAAACTGTACGGCTCTATTGACCCAAGGATATGCATGTTTTATTTAACTGCTGCTCATTTGGGTGTAACCATGACAATGATACACCAATACATCATAGGCCTCTCAAAGACTAGACCAATCACAGGAACAGAGCACACCCAGTCCTGTCTCACGTTTGCCAACCAGCTAATTAAGAAAAAGAAAAAAGGGGTGATGGTGTGCCTAGTTGTACAATTGCACTTGGCAACAATAGCACAACATTTAGCCAACACTAACGCTCGATCAGCACTTTTAGCAACTCAGTGGAGCTTGTGATTGCGAGTTCCCCCCGTCTGCTTTTTTCATTCTCTCTTCTGGGCAGCAGATTGCCGGCATGTCTGCCCAAAGATGGTAAACAAATTCTCCTGAGCCAAAAATGTAGCCTAGATAACCAAACAAACATTGTTTTTACTTGCTTTCCTTCCATTCTGACATCTGTGGAATACAGGAAAAAAAAAAATTATGATTCATTCTTCCAACTTGTTTGCAGTGGAAAAGAGGTCAGAAACGAAGGCCTGGCTTTCAAGCTGAACGCAAAGTCCATAGAGCTTTGCATTTACACCCAATTCTGACAGATTAAAATAAACCGGATCTATAAATTTACAGACAAGGCATTATCTGCAGATTTACTACTTCGGTCAAGGTCCTCTGCTGAGGCCCCTGACATTCCAGCTTTGTGCTTCACAGAGACTCTCTGTGGATACAAGGACAAGAGCAGGGAGGCTGAAAGTCACATCGGATTAAAGCCCGACAATGGAAATGTTCCTGCAGCTGGAAAAGTGTTGGAATGGATGCCTACATGACTTAAATACATACACACACGTACACACTTCTGCATTCCTCTGAGGTTAGACAGCCCCCTCCAGCCTCTCCCTCTGCCGGTCAGAGCAGATGATCCAACCACCTCCTACTAGAAGCCAACATTGAAAACATCAAGAAGTCCAGTTTCTGTCTCTAGGGCTAAGTATTTTATAAATCCCTCAACTTGTCCTCTTCAATCTTACACATAGTGAAGGCCAAACAGAATAAAGCTCAGCCGACGTGTGTCAGCTTTAACCTTGTTGTGTTATCACTGATGAATAAAACGGCGTCTTTTTACAGCCTGTATGCTTGAAAGGAAAAGTGAAAGTACAGGGCAGCAAGGTCAATCACAAAAACCTCACGGGACCAGCTTTATAGATTATGATGCCATCTTGGCAAAGTACCACATCAGCATCATGTCCAAAGTCAGCTGGGGTCAATTAAAAAATAAAGTTCTGAGATACTCAAGGCATAAAAATACAGCTCAGCTGCTGCACTCTGGCCTCATTTCATGTTTCCTTTTCTTCTGACTGAGGGTTTTCGTCTCCCCAGGAGGTCCCTGCTGTTTGACGGAGGCAGGTTGTTTTAAGCCGCAGCGCTGTAGTCTTTCTGCAGCCTCCAGCCTTTCCTCAAACAACCCCTGTATTAGTGGGTCAGCTGACTGCTGCTGTAGACAGGCAAAAATGAAGCTATACAGCTGCACACTGGCTGAGACCATTATAAATGGGAAAAAAGCCAACAGAGGTGAAGGGGAGGAGGTAGTGGGGGAAAAATGGGAAGCAAAATGCAGCCAATAATTCAGGTGGCAATAGTCAACTTGAAAGTCATTGCCAAGCAACGCAAAAGGAAGTCAGTCCCTTTCACTAAACTACAGTGCCAACATTGTGGAAAACCCTGAAAAGCTGAGTTAAGTGTACGACCACTGCGGACAGTCGTTTCTACATCACTGGGCCAACAAGGAGATCTCGAAGGCCAGGAGACAAGCGTTTAAGGGGCCAAACAAATAATTTATCCAGGGTTCAAGACTCCCAGAATGAAAACCACCACTAACAGACTGTTCGTAACAGTAATAGTGTGCTGTTACAGGAGGAGTAGAACCAGCTTCAGTGCTCAGTCTGCATCTTCACAGGATACATTCAGGCACAGTATTGAGTTGTAGGTAACCCGTGTATTGCGTGATGATTAACCACAGCTCCTTCGGTTGGGGAAAGGGGCTATGGATGAGATGATAGAGGAAATGAGCAAGTCTGGGGTCGGATAATGACCTGATCATGATTACATTAAAATATATTCGCTCCTTTTACGATGAAGAAAAAGACAAGCGGTCAGTTAAGGTACAAAACGGTTTATTACAAAAAGGCAGATTTACAACGATAAATTATTTTGCTAAATAGAAAGCAGTCACATACTACACTCCATGATAATGCATCACTATGAAACATCTTTCCCAGCATCATCCAGCACGACAACCAATTACAGTTTGAGGTCGTGACATTGGCCTGTACACATACAGTACCCACATAATTGCAGAATACTTAAGGGCTCTTATCCCAGATTGCACTACTGCACAAAACCAGCAGGTCTTCTCCTCCACTTCATCTTTTTTCCAAAGCAGGCTAATTTCATTACAATTAATTGCATTAGCTGTGGGTCTAAGCACTGTCTCTTTAAATTAATCTTTTTATTTTTGCAAAACCATAAGCCAGTTTTGAATCTACACATAAGGTTGTTGCCCTTTTCCACTGAATCTCCAGTGGACAGATTCCTGATAGAGATCATGTTTCTGTGTTTGCATACTCAGTGCATTGTCTAAATAATGTCTGATGGCAGAAAGATTCTGTAATTACACCAGCTCTCTGTGAGTGACAGAGCCTCTCAGTGCTGTGGTGTCCGTTCACACCTGGCTCAGACCCAGACTGGCAATCATACACCCGAGGCCAAGAGGTCATGAACCTGCACTGTGGTCATCCAGATTTGAATTGCACAGGCTGCTTTTTCTTTTTCCAAACAGAAGTGCAGAACAAAAACACGAGGGCTAGATGAGGTCAGCTAACATCAGAGACTGGCAGTAATGCTCAACCCCCTGAACTTATATCTTAAAAAACACAAAAGAGTGGGGAGGTTTCTCTGAAGCCTGCATTTGGGAACAGCTTTTTACTTGCAACCATAAACATTGTCAGCAAGTACAAACCTTCAGGAATAAGGAATGAAGCCCAGTATTATGAAATGTCACTTTTTAATAGAGCGTAGAGGTTATAACCAACTCAAACATCTTATAAGTAACAAACCACAGTATCTCCACTTACTGGCAGAATATTGGACTATAGAAGCCGCCTACAGCGGTCTATTCTGTGCATGACTACAGAAATACAAGCTTCAGAGGCTTGGGAAGCAACTGTCCTGCCACTTTTCAAAAACATATTCTGTATTAACACCAAAGTTCTGCATTATAACACTCCGCTAAATCAAAAAAATCTGATAAACTTGGTCTATTCTGTAAATACACTTAAACCAGTTTACAAACACAAAAGCTACCTTTATTTAGCATTTATTTACAGATTAATAAACAGTCAACTAGAGCTCAATTAGTCGCTTGACAGAATTAGATTAATTCTTTGAAGAAAAAAAAAAAGTCCTGTTATACAATAAATTACCATTTTTTCTCCGTCCTCTATGATAGTTAATTTTGAAAATCAAAAACAAGCGTATTTGAAGATGTTAATTTTGAATTTTGGGAAGGTTTGAATGGAATTTTTCCGTAATTGACATTTAACAGACCATAAGAAAATCAGGAGATTGATCAAAAATGAAAAAAAAAAAAAAATTGCAGTAGTCAACATATGATCTTCATTCTTTTCTTAAATGCCTTTTATAAACCCTTCAATCCACAGGTAGTTTATCACCCAATATGAAAGCTTTCTAAACCTTTCTTAATGTCTCCCCTGAAGGCTGTAAGGAGATATGAATTTGTGGATGCTGGGGGAAATGTATTTTCCAGATGCAAGTCATAGATATATAGATATCCCTTTCCACAAAAACTGTTTCAGTTAAAAAAAAAAAACTTGTTAAAACCACAAATGCCATCCACTGCAAGGCCACCAAGAGCTCTAAGGATTAATGTTAATTACACTCCGCCGATTGCCTTAAAGATCAGTGTCGGGGATGTACAGGAAACTTATCACAACATCAGCGGTCAAATTCAAATTAATTATTAATTGAACAGATTAAACCAGAGGAAGTGGTAACATAAATATTCTCATCAGAAGATTGTTTTGGATACAGAAACTACAACATCTCCAGGCCACAAAAAAACCGGCTTTGACAAGACACCGCACGTAAAACCTCACTTTACAGCAAATTATATCAGGAGTGTATTATGCAAGGAACAATAAATGCAGTGTTTAAGGATACATATTTGGATGGATTTAATTTTCACCCAGCATGCATTGGAGGTGTGGTTCAGCAATTCTTCAGTGGCCTTATGATGCATCAGAAGAAGCCATTACCACAGTGGCTGACTGACAATAGGGCTCATGCTTTCAGCAGCCTGAAACACTCACACCTGTAGACATGCAGTGATGATGGGACAGGCCTTATTGGTGAGGCCTATCAAGCCCTTATCACCGAAACCGAGCAGAGCCACACTGACTTATCTTCCAGGCTCATCTTACTAATGTGCAAAGAAGCAAGGTGAGCTGGGGGTGATCACGCAATATCAACCGTCAATAGAATCATCCCATTTAATGACTCTAAACAAAATGTATTTTTCCTAATGTTCTCTGAAGTTTCCTGGAAAGAACTACGTAGTTTGGTGCAGCTTTTAGAGAACATGGACATTTCCTTGTAAGAAAGCCTCACAATCAAACCCAATTAAATATTCATAGTATTTTATCCGAAACTTTTTTTTTTTTTTTTTAAATTATATGCTGCTTGTATAGACAAATTTCACATTTTTGAATGTTTGGCTGACCAACACTGAAAAGACTAGTTTGCACTGACAAATTAGTTGGAATTAACTAATCGGAGGCCAATTAATTAGATACAAATTGACACTTCCATTTAATTGGTACCAAACTGACATGTCTTGGAAACTTTCTGGGAAATTATTCAGAAATCCAGAATCCCTAAAATAAAGCTTATTTATACACATATATATATATATATATATATATATATATATATATATATATATATATATATATATATATATATATATATATATATATATATATATATATATATATATATATATATATATATATATATATATATATATATATATATACACACACACACACACACATATATACACACACATATATACATACATACACACACACACACACACAGTGCACACCATTCTCAGGTGTAGAATTTCCATTTGCCCAGTTTAATTACAGTACCAGTTATGATATTGTGCCTTGAAATACATACAAGAGCTCATGACCGCAACCAATTGAAGAAAATATTCAAGACCTTTCTAAATTAAAATGGAAGACTTTTAATACCTTTAGGGAACTTAAATCTGATGCTTTCAGAACCTACAGACAGAAATAAATGTGTCAGTTTTAAAAATCAGGTCCAAAGTTTAGACCCACATTTCATATAGTTACCATGTCATGATATACATGTGATCCCTCTGATATTGTGACACTTACAGCCATAATCACACAGCAAAGGGGCGAATGATTGCTCAATGATTGAGGACTCGCTCTTAGTTGCATAATTAGTCACATGTACATGCATGAGTGAAACATTGAAGCCTCTGTGGCATGATACAACTATGCACCATCTAGTAACTCGTGACTTGTTTGTGCTTTTGATCAACCAGCTTGCTGGCATTGAAACCAATATCTGTGACCAAGTCATTTCATCAGGTATCCTGAGCAAAGATATATTACAGTGAACACGCAACACTAATGCTCTACTTTATACACCATATAATCAATAGCTTCACTTTGTGCTGCTGCCAGCCAGGTTTATAATTAATGACAGAGGAAATGTGATGTCAGTTGGTGAGCTGATAGTGTCTCTCACATCCATTCGATTAGAGCCGAGGTGGAACATGCACTGATGGTTTTGAACACCACAGCATGAGCAATTACGCCGCTAGTGGACCGATAGCATACGGTTAACCACAACCACACAGTGGTGGTTGCCAATTGCTGAGAATGGACAACAAAATTTGTGCTACAAGGACAAGGTTGTTGTTGATACAGGAGTGTCTAAATCCTTTTCCCCTGAAACACAAAATCAGCTTTTTGGCTGTCTGCTGGGAACAAGGCAAGGTGGAGAGATTAAAAGAAAGACTGATGAAAGATGAAAAGAACACAAAGAAGTGTTCTCGAAGGAGCCACTCAGCTACACACCACACCCTTCCAGAGTAACGGCATTTAGTGGTTAAAGAGACATATTTCTCTCAGAGGTTGGTGGAAACTGAAACAGAGTGTGAGTAACTGGACTTCGATGAATCCAGAAACATGACAAATGAATGCCAATGTTGCTCCATGTTGGCTGCAACCCTTTGCTAAGACATTACTCATAACTAAAAGGTTATTTCAGTGTTGTGTTTACAGCTTGTGTGCAATGCAAATCAATTCCCAAAAATGTTCCACTAATTGTTTTAGCACATCAAACTAAAAGCAAAATGTAATGACTTTGACCTAAAAAGCAAATGCATGGTGAGAAATCAACTACATTATTAAATACCAGATCCCTTCTTTGAGTTACTTTTAACAGAATGCTCTACTTCCAAGCAGCCCTAGGAGTGGCTGCCTTTATCGCCTCCCGTAGCTGGCCAGTACTGTTTGTTTATTTCAAAGGATCCCCATTAGCTGACGCCAAGACGACAGCTAGTCTTCCTGGGGTCCAAACACATCCAAAAGACAATAAATACAATCAAAATTACTCACAAATATATCATATATAAATTCACAAACAAAACTGACAATGCAAAAAATACTAACAAACTAAATATAATAAAGAATAATATAGCACTGGGATGCGTTGCCTGCATGGAGGATGCAATGACAATTAGCTGCTGCTCTTATTTCTGTTCCACTAATTAGCAGGCAAGTGAAAGAAAATGCCCTGCTAGATTTTAATGCTAGGGTCTCAGGAACAGAAAGGACCATCAAGTATTAATGACGAAGGTCTTGGCTGCTGCAAGCAAAGGAAGGCTGGCCATTTCTTTAAAAAATAAAAATAAAAAGTCACAGACAGTCAGCCTTGGGCCACCCAAGACAAACGTCACTCTAAACTTATCCCCAGAGACTGTTATTTTACTTCTATGTGAAGAGAGTAAACCTGAGAGAAGGCAAACTTTTCCCTCTTAAGCAACTAAACATTACAGCCTCAAGAATGAGCGGCTTGCAGCCAAGTCAGGTAGCCAGTTGTGGCCCCGATATGGAGAATCTTGTATGCTTCAGGATTTGAACAAAGATGCACTTCCAAGACCTGCAGATACAAATGAGGAACTTTGGGTTAATTTGTGGTGTCGCATTTACCAAGCAACAGCAAGTTGTTTTGGAGGTGGTTTTTGTCCTCTCCTAGTGACTGTGGGAGGGGTTTTTGATGAGGACCCTTTCTGTTCACTCCTGGGTGGTTATGACTCATCACTTTGAATTACTTCTCTCATACATAATTTCAGTAATCCATTGTGTATTGAAGTTTGTTTAGACGTGCAAACGCAAATTACAGGCCACCGTGTGGATTAACCGGTTTGCTGAGTTGCATTAAGTCTTTTAACTGGGAGCCCTGCACCACTCGCAGTCTAATGTTACTGGAGAAGAAACAACGCTCTTAACAACAGATCGCTGTAACCGGTAAAGTGGTGTCACAACAACTGCCAGCTCGTCACAGGGGGAAACATTCACTTAACATTGCAAGAAAAACATCCACTGCCTTCAAAGCTATTGGTACAAGATCAAATAGAATGGTAGAGAAGTATGACCCCATATAGCATCAGAACGGCTAAACCATTACTGACTGCTCTGATCTAGCAGTTAAGTGTTAATAAAAACCGTTTTGAATTGCCTTTGTATCATTCTTAATTTCATGAATTATGCATTCAAAATATAGAATACCATCAAAATCATTTATTTCCCCACTCTTTAAAGCACATTATAAAATTCAATTAGATTTGGTGACTATAATCTGCACTTTTTTTAGCTACATATTGCTTCTATGATCATGTTAAATAAACTAATAAAAAAAAGAACCACCATTTCTGTAAACAATCTGTGAGATGTAACATTATGATATAATTTTATAGAATAAAAAGTTAAATCAAATGTTAAAACATGCAACTAAATATCGCACAGTCCATTAATTGCTGTCTTCACTGATGGGAATATTTAAACATGTAGGTTTTCAACTGTATTTCATATATTCTAAAAGGATCTTCCACAGAAGGCTTAGTTTGAGGTAAACCGATCCCACAGTTGAGAATAGATTGGAAAGTGTCTTCCAAATAAGGAGTAGTTTGAAGGTAACGCCATACCACAGAAACAGATAAACTGACATGTGAGGACAAGAAGTATAAAAAATTAAAATAAAAAATAGTTGTCATGTTCAGAGAGACACTTTGGGTACCCACTCGTGTGTGTACCCACGGTTGTACCCCTTGTTCAATAATTGAATAAAGCTGCATTTAATATTAAGTCATTGGACTCGTCACGTGTGAAATCTCCATTATTTCCGGTTATGAGTCCCATGCTAATGGCATTCTTTCAAATGGCGGTTTCCATCTGAAAACAATCGTTCAGTCCTAATCTGCACAATTTTTTAAAAAGATTGAGCATTTTAGGCCTTTATACAGTACAGTTGAAGTTGAGGATGGGGAGAGGGGGGAAACGACATGCAAAAAAGGGCCACAGGTCAGAATCAAACCCGTGGCTGCTGCATCAAGGACAGATGCCTTAGTACATGGGGCGCATGCTCAACCAGGTGAGCTATCCAGCCGCCTCATGACCTGCACACATATCTCAGAGTGGTCTTGTGAGGAGGTCATTGGCTTCAATAATCATCACTGGGTGACCACTGTTACCCTCCAAGGACACGCAGTTAAGGAGCACCACGTCCATGTGAGGTTCAATGTCATTCAACCCATCGGATTATCCCCTTTGGTTATTAAGAGCCAGGAGGCCTGCAGGAAACACAGATGGAGAGCGGTGCTGCAAGGTGACCGACGCCAGTTTTTCATCTGCGTGAGCCTTCAACTTAAAAGGACTATACAATTTTACCATAAATTATACACTAATATTTTAAGTCATAGCTAAACAGCTGCAGAAATTTGCATTTTCCATCAGCCATTGCTTTCCGATCAGTTTCATGTAGTGGAAAAATCAATTACAAGGCTCTTAAAAAAAAAAAGGGTTGGGTATAAAAAAAAAAAAACTGCTTGACCAACCAAGCAAAAACAGGCAGACCTCCATAGACTCCAAATTCACTGTACATCAATTGTTTTTTGGTAATGTAATGACGAATGTATGTATGGGAATTGCACCATTTAAGTACAACAGCAACTGAAGCAGTTGCCCATAATTGCAGTTGCATAAATTTTCCATTTAAATTTACTCTATTTCTTTAATAGTGACAGTGGATAGACCAGAAAGGTGAGAGATGACACGCAGCAAAGGGCCGCAAGTCGGACTCGAACCCTGGCCGCTGCAAAGGACTTGGCAGTGACCAGGAGGTGAACTAGCACCTCTCCAGCTACCAGTCCACCACCATACTTTGATCCGTGTGTGGACTTGAACCAGCAAACCTCCAGTTTCCAACCCAACTCTACTGCCATGCTGGTTCAATTGATTTGCGTACCAACAGGTTAAACAGGATACTGGCCCTGCTTGCTGAGCCCCAATGTGTGCCATGTGAAAAAACTGGTTTTATGCAATAGCCAAAACCTAAAAAGTTTATGTACCATCATATCTGCAAAAGAAAAGCTGCAAACCAAAAGAGTTATAGTACAAAAACAAAATAAAATAAAAACAAAAAAACTGAGATGTATGCATGATTTCATGTTACTTCATAGTTAACCATGATTGAAAGATAACGCCAACAATATTTCGCTCCTCCTCCAACATAGTTATTTACAACCTTGCAGTGGTGGTTTGTCCGGATGAGGAAGCCCACTGCAACCCCCTCACCCCGGAGAACACATCTTAACATCACAGCCTCTCAAACTGCCTCAAACTGTGGACACGCCGAGATGCAAGAAAGAAAACCACTCCCACGCTGCTGCACTCAGATCATGCCTTTGCACTCCCTCTACTACTACTACTACTACTACTACATATGGAAATGCATGGAGGAAGAATGGAGCAGCAAATAAAAAAACTCTACTTAGCATTCAAAGACCTGCAACAGAAGACAGGAGGAAAAGGAAGCACATGTGCAAAGCGGAGGGTTGTGAAAGAAAAAAAGATGATGAAAGAAGAGAGCTGAGAGGGGATTGCAGAAACGGCGGTGGCTGGAGGTGAGAGCACAAGATGAGAGGCTGCACACATGTAAGCAAGGCAGGCATACATGAAGACAAAAGGACTTCGACTTCTCTTTATTAATCCTTTTGGGATGACTCCCGTGAGGAAATTGAAAGAAGGGACTTCCGAAAAAAATCAACTATGACCTGGTCTTTGTTATGAAATCCAACAATTAACTAACATAAAACGGAACGAATCAAAGAGAGAGAGAGATATCTCTCTCTCTCCCTCCCTCCCCATGTCCTGCTCTGTAGACATGGTCGTTATTCATTTTGTACCAGTCCAATATGACTGTCAGTTGAAATAAACCTTGTGTTGTAGGAAAACGTATTTCTTATTAATCTATTTTGATGTGTTTTCCCATAATCTTTTAGCTACATATGTTTAAAAATACCAAAATAAATTTGGATATCGCAATATTAATAAAACAGTCAATATCGTGCAACCCTAGTGTGCACCCCACGTAGGCTGAGGCCTTTGCAGCGGCCCGGGTTTGAATGTGACCTGCGGCCTTTTGCTGCTCTCCCATGTCTCTCCCACCTTTCATGTCACTCTGAAATAAATGGAACCCCCCCCCCCAAAATACAAAAACTTAAATGAGCACACATTCACGCACGCGTACCCAAGACTAACCAACAGCAAGATCTGAGAGAAAAATATAGGTCATCTTGTGATAATTGGAGCTCTGTTTGTGATCCTGATTTAGAAATCAGCTCAAGGCGCTTCTCTTATTGTTACCTCTTGCAGTACAGCGAGATTATAGCAAGATGGTGAAAGGTTCATGACTCAACATCAAAACGCTTTTTCAAAGGGAAATCTGCAGGTTTTCACAATTTGATGGAGTGATATTATCTGCGAGGCTTCACTTTCACATTCATTAAAACAGTAATAAAAAAATAAATAAAAAAAAAAACCCAAGGGCCAAGTTTGGCAATACCTTCCGAGCCATGAACTTTTAACCCCCCCACCCCATTGCTTCCAAGCTACTCTTATTGGCCGGGCTGGGGACAATTAGTCTACAGATCAAATTTAAAGGCTCTGAACACTTTGGTAAAATTAGAACGATAGTCACATTCGGGATCAATTACTCTATAGCTAAATGTTATTAAATCACAAACGACGTACCTATCCTATCGTAGTAAGTTAACGAGCTACAAACAAACTTTCATCAAAACAAGCCGTCCTCCAACCTGGAGAAATAACATTGGTCTCTACAATCAGTGAAAGATAAGTGCTGTAGTACAACCAGCAGGGGGGGCTTTTATGTATGGAGTAAGACATGGATACCCGAACCTCAACGGTACCCGACAGGTTCAAACAAGTGTGTGTGTGTGTGTGTGTGTGTGTGTGTATGTGTGTGTGTGAATGTGTGTGTGTGAATGTGTGTGTGTGTGTATGTGTGTGTGTGTGTGTGTGTGTGTGTAAGTGGGCAGAAGAGAGCTAGAAAGCAGACGTGTTGCAGATGCGACCGGAGCAGAGTTGGTGGAATAACAAAGTTTTGTACACAGTGTGTGCGATGTCTGAAATAAACCCCAGACTGAAAGCCAAGCTCATTCATTTGCTCATCAGAAAGGATTTTAACCCCAACGTTATTTATTTTATAACATTGGCCCTGGAGGTAACGAGTCTCTCCTGGTTTTCTGATCACGGTCGGAAACGAAGCAATCAGGAAAGGTTAACACATTAAACATTTTTAAATTTAAAAACATCTTATTAACATGTGCACTGATGCGCTCATCTGACATTTCTGAATGTCTTCCTATAGTTGCTTAATAAAAGCTTTCCACACAAAAAAACATTAGTATGAGAAAAAAATTGTTGACGTGACTCTCGGTAATTATGACAGATTACATTTCTATAGCAAGACAAAATTCCCCCAAAATGATGTACATGTCCATTAAATAAAAATAAAACATGTAGTACCACCACCAGAAGACTAATAACGTGAGGTACAGTGGTGCTCAAAAGTTTACATACACATGCTTAAGTTGACTAAAAAGAGGAATAAAAAAATCATGTTTTGGAAATTTATTTTAATACCTAAATTAAAAAATGAGGTAAAATCCAACCTTTAAGGACACCAATTTTCTTTGTGAATGAATAACGTATTGTAAATAAATAAATGTTCTTATTTAAAATACAGGGGTCATAAGTATACATACCCCTATGTTAAATTCCCATAGAGGCAGGCAGATTTTTATTATTAAAGGCCAGTTATTTCCTGGATTCAGGATATTATGCATCCTGATAAAGTTCCCTTGGCCTTTAGAATTAAAATAGCCCCACATCATCACATACTCTTCACCATGCTTAGAGATAGGCATGGGATACTTTCTATAAAATCATCTCTCAATGCAAATCAAACCAGGTATTAGTCTAACTGAAATAAAACCATGCCTATCTCTAAGCATGGTGAAGAGTATGTGATGATGTGGGGCTATTTTAATTCTAAAGGCCAAGGGAACTTTATCAGGATGCATAATATCCTGAATCCAGGAAATAACTGGCCTTTAATAATAAAAATCTGCCTGCCTCTATGGGAATTTAACATAGGGGTATGTATACTTATGACCCCTGTATTTTAAATAAGAACATTTATTTATTTACAATACGTTATTCATTCACAAAGAAAATTGGTGTCCTTAAAGGTTGGATTTTACCTCATTTTTTAATTTAGGTATTAAAATAAATTTCCAAAACATGATTTTTTTATTCCTCTTTTTAGTCAACTTAAGCATGTGTATGTAAACTTTTGAGCACCACTGTAAGTTTAGAGACACCACTATTTGTAATTATTAAAATTTTAAATATTTTTGGCAAAAAAAATAATCCCCAAGTGCTGTAGTACAACTGGCAAGAGACACGTTATAATTGAGGCAAGTTTGGAGAGCCTACCATATTTCATCACAAAATGAATACATATTTTTGTCGTCCATCTCTTCGGTGTTGTAGTTTGTGGACGGTCCCTAAGCACCGCCGGTTGCTCGTTCAGACCGACGTTATTTCTCCCGGTCGGAGGACAGCTCGTTGATGAAACTGAGTTTGGAGCTTGTGGTTTACCTTACTACGGCAGGAAAGATGTATCGTTTGTGATTTAATATCGTTTTGCTCAGAAGGTACTCCCGGAAGTATGAATATGTTAATGTCTTTCCAACTTTACCGAAGTCTGAACACCCACGGGTGTTTTCAGTTAATCAGGCTGAAGACCTCTTCCCAGGACTGAGTGGGTGTGTTTAGATTGACCGATTTACATATTCCTGAGTCACAATAACTGAAATTCCTTGTGTGGGTGTTAACAGGTTTTAATTGAAAATATCGTATTTTTATGTGTGTAGGCTAATAGGTAGCTTCTTTTGCAAACCACAGCCCGTACTTCCCGTATCGTTGGCGTTAGCGGCTGCTAGCTTGCCGCAGCTGCTCCACGCCGACTACGGCTCGAGCTGTGCCGCCACCCGCTGCCCTGCTGTCGGAAGCGGTTTCAGACCCGTGCTAAATCAGTCCTCCCACCTTTCAAACTCCCACATACAGACCGAGACAAAACAAATGATAATAAATCCTAAACACTATGAATTTTTCCAACTAAGAGCTCGGAGACGCTTTCAGCTCCAGCGTGTTGATGCTCACTGCCGCGGCTCCGACCACACAGCCGACAAAACCACTCTGGCAGCGGCGTGCCACGACACGGCTTCCCAAAATACATATTCAAATAGGTTACTAATAAACAAGCCCCCGGCGGTTTAAATAATATTAAATAATAATATATCTAGATTTAAAATGTATATATATATATATAAAAAAAAAATCCTCCCTACCTTGGACATGGATTGGTGTGGGCGGCGGTGCGGCGCGGCAGATGCGGACACTCTTCCTTCTCCCAGCGGCTGCCTGGGCTCTGGCTGATGGATACTTCCACGGCTCCGCCGACTGGCTATCTGTCTTCCCACTTCAGCAGCTAGACACAGACTGCCAGTCTGCCACACAAATGTAAGATACTGAGCGTCACCCCGCCCGTGGGCCCTCCCCTAGTCCAGCCGATACACGCCGTTGTGTTAAGTGAAGACCGCGTCATGCCAAATTCCATTCAAAAATCTCGGAAGTTAACGTGGCTTGTATGATATGCATGGAGTCGTTGTTCGTTGGAAAGCGTTCTGTTTGAATGATCAGAAAATTAAAATCGGCACATACCAAACATAAACATATAGGCCTACGTATTATTTCACTGAAATATAGCCTAGGCCTGTTTTGCCTTGCAAAATAGGCTGCTGTGCAGCAAAACCCAATAGCCTATGAGGATGGTAGTGACATTATTTGGTCATATCTCTATCCACTCATTGTATATCCTACTCTCAATGTATAGGCTACAGGGATCCAAGAAAACGATTGCAGCCTGTAAATAATGTGAAGTGGACCATCTATTTGTAGAAGAGCAGGTCAGGACATGAACAATTAATAGGCTACAACAAGATAAAACCAAATTAATTTGATAATCCCAAACCAAAACATTATCCATGTTCCACTCAATGTGCTCAACTTTAAGTGTATCTACTTTGAAACATAAGCCTTAGCCCATCTCCTAGCAAACCCTTTGTTCAATCTGCAGCCATGTCATCATGTCAGGACAGGCCCTTTTTATTGACACCCATAAAACATGCAAGGTCAGGTCATTTGCCTCCCTGGTTGCAAAGCACTGAAGTATTATTAAAGTTATCAAGTACCTGGATTCAAAAACCACCATATTGGTTATTAGTTACATCCAGTCTGTTGCCTGAAGGACATTTAAAACTTAATTGGTGCCATTATGCCACACATTACAGCTTTGATTATGGCTCAGTTATAGTTTCACAGCACTTAGCTGAAGATACAGCTGCGCCATAACTTGAATGTTATCGACAAAATTAATCTCTATTTGTAATGTGCAGCTGTGAAAGTATGAATGCAGGATAACAAAAGTCTGCAGATAGAACATATTGCACACATGCATGCCAACTATTTGAAGGAAATGCAACTTATATACAGGTTGTCAGAATACATAAAGATGTGACTGCAAACTGGGCTTTGAGCAAAAACCTCAACGTGACCCTCACATGCTCACAGGACCTGCTTTAACAGAACAATCCCTTTCTCTCTCTCTCTCTTTAAAATAAAAAGCACACAGGAACAGAACAACCCTCAGCCTCCTTGTTGTGCAACATACTATGTTCCTCATCAGCCCTCATGTCACCTGTCCCTCATTACTGCACTTCTTTCCTTGCGTATATTAGTCTTGTGTTTAATTTTCTTTAGTGTGTTGCATTTTCTTATGTGTCCTGCTGGATTTTGCCTTTTTGGATTCAGACGTGACAGTGCAGTCAACATTACTGAGCATGAAATGGACTCCATAGAGCCTGCTCCCAAATGAGTTGATTATTTTCCTGTAACTCTCAGAAAATCTGGCTTACTAATGACGAGGGAATAGATCTCCCTTGTGCTATAAACATATCTCTCTGGGTTCCCACGTGAAGCAGTCCAAATGAGGTGACAGTGAGTTAGTACAGAGAAATCTGCCAGGATGCAGCAAAACAATTCCTGGCTCACCTCAGATTAAAGCATTACGTTGCTCCCGGCTATGGTGAGGAAATTCAAGAGCCAGATACTGAAACCCTTGATCACTGGAGGTGCTGTTAAAAGATTTTTTTTTTGTGCAGTACAAAGAAACCTTCATGATGGATGAACTCATTGTACTTTGTTATCTCTGCACTGCAGTTATTTTACTGGCAAGTTGTTTAGTGTTGATGAGAATGAAGCCATTTGGGGGTGGGGGAGGAGGGAGGGAGGCTGAGGAATAAAAATAAAAATCTGAGTCACGTCTGCTTCCAGTTGTATAAGTGTCTACATGATACACGAGCAGAGATACATTATTTAAGCAGGTAAAACTGAAAATATGGTGTAGAATTTTGCATCTTTATGGAATCATAAAATCACACTGGATGATACAAACCCTGTAAGGTTTTGTAAGAGGAAATGTCTGACCAATAACTTTACATAAGTTATTATTGTGAAACCAAGCAGGGTGGAAATATAGGCCTGGTCTATACTGACCTCTGGTGGAGACATGGAGAATGTGCACACAGAGCATAAAACCATTTTTCTATTCAACCTGCACAAGGTTGACAGGAAAATATATTAATTAATTTATTATTATTAAGGACCAATATCTCATTGAAAAAAATCAAATCATGAGTAAGTAGTAGTTTTAGTAAATATTACCTGCTGTATTTCATCTGGCTTACCATATGCCCCCGTGTGGCCAAATAGTGAAACTACAACAGTACAAACATTTAAGGAAAAGGAGTTTTTGTTTTTTGAGCAAGTACACAAGTACTAGTAACAATTTATTTAAACCCTATGCTTATTTAGCAATTATAAGCAGTATTTTTAATGGTTTGAAACACACTATAATGTCATTGTATACAGATATTAGGAGCATATTTTCATTTATTTACAATATAGTATAATAATAAAAGTTATCATATAAAACATGTATATGAACATTAAATGGTTTTTTTAAATATTTAACAATAGAGTACATAGCCAATAAAGGCCTGATATTTAGCTAAAAGTTCAGAAAACGACTCAGCCTGTGAAAACAGTTGCATGGTGTCTTCTAGTCTAGTTTTACTACAGACTACATTATAGTGTGTTGCTTATAAATGCGGAACAGGGGGATAAAGTAAAGCGTTACCCACAAGCTTTTATATGAACTGTACGCATTAATAACAACAGACACCCCATTTTAAATCAAACAGCAGCTTGTCCCAAATATATCTTTCATGTTGTGTCAAGATTTTCTTTTATTTTGACAGCGTTTCAGAATATCATACAGGTAAACAAGATTTTTGCAAAAGTTAATATATCCATAGTGTTGCAGTTCATAAAAATAGTTGCACCACTTAGTCTTTGTGACCATCAATAGTACACAGATTCATATTTATAGAGATATTTGTTCAGGGTCTATACACTGCTTTAACACTACACAGTGATACTGAGCCGCTTGGGTGGGAGTTTATGGTGTAGCGTGCTGTTATTTTAACAGGCACATTTTATACATTTTTTTACACCTTTAGATGTTTTTTTTTTGTTGTTCTTTTTGCTTTCCATAGCAAACTACTTACAATTTGACTTAATGGAGAAAGCTCACATGTGGAAAGTAGTGAGTTGTGCAAATGTTGAGCAACAATACGCACATTTTTTGTTTTTGTGTCAAACTGAAAAAAGAAGAAGCACTCTAGTCAAATGATGCATGATTGATGTTGCAGTATGTAGGTAGCATTTGTAAACAAATGTCAAATTTCGTTTTGGCCCTTATCTTATTATATAGATCTACAAGCGATTGAAGGTCCTGGAAATGCTTTAAAGTCTGCAGCTTATTCCTTACAATGACAAACGTAATGACTTTTGTTCAGAACTTTTGTTCTGGGATTATTTTTTCTGTTGTTAGCTCCTGCAGAGGAAAAACTTCCACTCAGCGCTGTCACACCTGCAGAGAGGGTACAGATGCTGAAAAGATTTGTTGATCTTAAAATTAAGAGTTTGCGTTAAACCCTGCCCCAAACATCAAGTGTTCAATCACAACTTAGCAACTGTAACTATGCACTGCAGGCCCATTAAACCTTAGATTACTTCACATTTTGAAGCAGTGTGCACAAGTAATTATCAGCATATTTTTCATTTCCAAAACCCAAATTACAGGAGCTAAAGTGTAAGAAAAGGACTGAACGGTGTCTGCTTTAATGGGAGCTGCAATCATTGGCATGTCCTGCTTGTTCCCTCGCTAGTTAGCAGCTCTGTCTCCATCCTGCTCTTTATTGGATTGACATTGTAGCAACTCCAGCGTACGTTACCTGAGAGAGCATTTGCCAACTTCATCAGTAACTCTTCATCCTAAAAGACTTTTCTCTTGTAACATTAAAAGTAAAATACTGTTTTATACAAAACAGCCAAACCGTGTTAAATGAGAATGAAATAAAAGTCTGATCTTAAATTTTTAAAGTACTAAAATACTAGTACTAATTAGCTCTACCCTGCAATAAAAGAACAATGCATGTCCGCTATATGATCATTAGACCTCGTTGCCAGACCTATCTCCACAGTGTTGTGGAGTAAGGTCTTGCTGCTACAACACAGATACATCCTATGAAAATGCTCTGGGTTGTTTGCATTGCTTTAAACCAATCACAAATGTCTCGGGTGGTGCTATACAGCAACGGTGGCTCTGACAAAAGGTCTCGGGAAGGAACTTGTTTTGGTGAAACATTTGAACCCCGCAAAAGAAAACGCCACATAAAATATTAAATGAAGTTTACTGTTTAGAACCAACATCCAAGCAGGCATGCCTTATTGCACGATGACATCCTGACATCCAGCTCACGTGTCAGCCTTTATCCTGGAAATATACTTCTGTTGATGCAGACTAAATGATCATCAACTGGTGAGGACGCCAAAGTTTTGCCTGGAACATGTAGAATTACCGTTAATAAAATACATCCATGAGCTTTACCCTATTTCAGCACATTATCATAAAAGTAGCCATGAGGCAGATATTTAGGATCCTTTTTTGTTGTAAGATTTGTCAGTTTCCAGCCAACTCATGGAGCTAAACATTAGCTAAATTAGCTTGCTTGCTAGAGCTGATGCAATCTGCCAGGGACAGTTGTCCTTTCAGCTGCCAAAATCATCAGTTTCTTTCTGAAAACAAGGACCTATTTTTTCTAAAAAATTAAAAACAATTCTGAGTTGTAAATCTGCCACCGTTATCATTGTAAACCGTACGTGGGTCGTGCCGGAAAGCTTGACAGGCATAGCAACAGTAACTTGGGGGGGCACACTTTAGAAAAGGCCAATTGTCAGGTTGCATAAATGTACACACCTGTACATTTATGCTGTAGCGCAAAGCCTTCAAACTGCTTGCTATTCTGGGGCAGGTGTCCTGAAAATGTATCTAATCTACAGGGACTTTGGCATGAAGATGGACTTGTTAATATCACACAGTGTTGACAGATTCACCTAAAACAAATCAAATTCAGCCGCTGACAGTTGCTGTGACAGGTGCAACCTCTTCTCAGCCAATCTGGAAATGCTTCATTTTCAAATTGATCGTTCAGGTCACAGTCTGTTAGTCGTGCAAGCTTTTGACAAGTGAGATGACTCCTTGACAACTTAATATCAGATTTTTGTAGTGTTTGTTATGGGTGCAAAGCTCTGCTCTGTGCTGACATTTGAATACACCATCTCATATGAGAAGTTCTTCATGGAAATGACTAGTGTCAGACATAATGAAAACTATCATGACCCAAAATCAACCACTTGCACAAATAAAGATCGTCAATACCTCTGACAATGGACTTACTTCATACATATGCCTGTGAAATAAATTATATATTTCACTTTATCCCACTCGTAGCTGGAAAAATACAGTTTATTATTTATATCTGTAAAGTTGATGTTATATAGCAGCCTGTTTTGAACCCTTTTAAGCGGTTTGGAGTTGAACCAGGACTTAAAAGCCAACCTCTCTGTCAGTCTAAGGCACTCTGCCCCTCGGTCAATATAACGCAAGCTCCTCCTTTTACCGTCCGGCTGGACACCACTGCCGCGGATTGCTTTGTTCGTTAAGCACAGCATATGAAAACAAATGGATTGACCCCTGCTCAACTCGGGATGATTCAAGCGCAAACTGATCGTGAAAACAACCGCAGCAGGCCTGCCGAAAGCCCAAACTGTAATCCCAGGGCTCAACGGGAGTGTAGAAGAGGGAGAAGTTGGTGTGGTGAAAATTCTGCTCCATGTCACGCATGTACTAGAATTTCCATCATGCTCAACTAAGGTAAAGATGATCTTATTTACAAAATGATCCCACATATTCATATTCATTATAATATATATGTCTATAATCATCTGATAGATTCAGGCCCACACAGTCTCTGTTAAGGCAAAGTTCTGTTGATGAGTAGATTTCATCTCTGCTGTCACTCTTTGTTCCATTCGCTCTCATCAAAAACAGGCAAACTTTCTTTGTAACATTCCATTTCATAAAACACACTCCATTGTGAATATATATATATATATATATATCTCAAAAATCCAATCACAACTGTCAGTTGTCTATATTTGCATGTTTCTCCCCCAGTTCTGCTTGAGGAGAACTCAAAATAGAGTTCTTTAAAGTTTTTTGCCGCCCAAATGATTCCCCGCCACGCTAAACACACATTCTACTTGAACTTCCATTCTTTTTTTTTTTTTTTTTTTAAAAGTGGATGATTTTTCCAGTTCTTAAGGTGGTGGGTGTAAAATATTTCTCAAAATAATTTAGAGTACAATATCATAAATAAAACTCTAAAAACACGTGGTCCAGATCACCCTGCCCCCATGGTTTCGGACTTTGTGGTCTATGGTTGAACGGGATGGAGGGGGTAAAGAAGCACAGGAAGGTGTGAGGATGGTGGTTTCGTCCACATGCAGTGGTTTAGTTTAGCTGAGTTTGGCCACTGTCTTCTGCTGGAACCGCGGTGTTATCTGCTCAGCGTGGACGTGCCTGTGTGCAGAGTGCTGGCCAGCTTGTCTGATCCAGGAATCTTCCAAGGCCCAGGAGAGACCGTAGCCTTCCTCCCTGCTGCGCTGCCGCTGCTGGTGCTCTTGTTGGGAAGGCTGGGCCGGCTCTCTCCCAGGCCCCTGTCCAGTTCCCTGGGCCTGGGTCTGCTCTGCTCCGACTCCACCTGCTGCCCTCCACTGTAACGTTCCACATCTTCCCTGCTGTTCCCGTTAGTGTGCGGGAGCTTGGAGCTTCCGGGGGATTCGGTGCATTCTCTGCTGTCCTCAGTAAATCTCTCCTTGGACCTCCCTCTGGTGCTCCTGGAAGGTTTGAGCTCCCCGCTCTGCCACTCCTTACCCACTTCCCCCTCAGTAGTGGGCTGAACCCTGTGCCCCTTGTGGGTGGACCTGCCACCCTCCTTCTTGACTCTGCCGCTCCCGCCGGTTGTAGCCGCTCTTCTCCCCTGGCTGATCGGATCTGGATTTAGCAGCTCTGCCTTCTGGGGGCTCTTCGAACGCTCCGTCCAGCTGTCTCGTGCCACCGGGTCTTGAGGGACGTCCAGAGGCGGCAGATGAGGTGGGTCGGGGGCCGGGGCCAGATGAGATGAAGGCGATGACATGGAAAGGCTGTCGATGGGGGGCTATTTCCGACAGGCTTGGGGAGGCTGAAGGGCAGGCATCCCATGGGGCGGCATTATCTGGAAAGCATACGCACACAGTCAATAATGTGAAAATCTCAGTCACACACACACACACACACACACACACACAAAAACTTGCATGCATGCCACTGCACAACCAAACACTTAATCAAAACAAAAATAATCAACACAGCAATCACTCCTACTCTACAAGCTAAAAGCATTAAAGTAAGTATCAGAGCAGCACTACAACCTACTTCCGAACATGTCACAGGGCACCACCATTTCTAGACAACATCAATCTGCTTCCCATAGCTCTCTTTAAAGCCCCGGCCAATCTAAAATCTTGGCGGAAAATCGAAAACAGGTTTAATGAAATGGATGATGTGCCCAATAGGATGGTGCTTTAGCGAGAATGAAAACCTCGAGGGCAGAGAGTCTCTCGCTCTCTCTCTCTCTCTTAAGCCCAAAGAAGTCTGTATCCAGTGTAGCAGCTGCGGTGAATCTACAGTGCGCTCCTCCACAACTCTCCACTCTCACGGACTGTTAGCTTCTGTTTCTACACCGATGAGTCTCGGTCCCTCGGCCATCAGTCATTTTCAGGGGGCTAGGCAAAGGCAAACCTAGCTACACCGGCACCAAAAGACCCATTTATAAGCAGACTGCCATGCAGCGCCGGAGCATATTAGATCCAGGACTAAAACAGAGTACCTGGTCCATGGATCTTCACAGTCTTTTACCCAGATTATGCCTGGTACAATGAAGTTCATAAAGGGTCCTGTGTGTGTGTGTGTGTGTGTGTGTGTGTGTGTGTGTGTGTGTGTGTACAGTACTGGTATTGTGGACTTAAGAAACCTGTGATTATCACATGCTGTTAACGGTCAGCTCCGTTAAAGCTCTGGTCTTGCTTATGTTTCTGCTGTAAGTTTAATTCTTAAACCTGCAATAGGTGATATGTTGACCACTTGGGGTGCAGCGGAAACCATGTGTGAACATAACACAGACATATCATCACCTTAGAAGTTATTATGGTGGAACTTTAAAAGGTGAACAGCTGTCTAATTAATTACACATCCAGCAGACACAGAGCAGCATTAGCATTCATTTGGAGACCTGATGAATGTGAATCCAATATTCCAATATCCAATATTCACTAACTAAGAAATTATTGTCTCTTTAGCTGTTAAATGTTTTACTATACTGAACAAAATTGTAGATGCCTTTTTCATCTGTAGCAATGTGAAAATAGCTATACCTGCTGTGGCAGAAGCAAGGTTATGAGCGTAGAGAGTGAAGCAAAACACAGTTTGCACAGTTGCTGGCCGGGAGCTGAAGAGAATTCTCTGTGGGATCGTCACTGCGAGCAACCCCTTTCACATTATAAGTAGTTAATGTTGTTATAAAAATATTGATTAAGGCCACTTTAAAGTATTTAGAAAATGTTTTTAAAACTTTAAATTGAAGGAAACTCTGGGGGTGTTGGTAAAGTCTGTTGAATGGTCTTTCTGTTTCCATTTCGACCAATACTTTTGTCTCTCTTAATAAGTTTGAAGACTACTGCTGTTAATTTCACATGTTAAAGAAGAACTCCACTGATTTCACATGTCAAAGTCAATTTACAGCCTGTGAATGTAGCTTTGTCAAATCTGGGTGACGTTACTTGTGTAATGTCTGTTTGGGCTTGAGAAACTATACATTTTCAATAGAAAGTTAGCCTTAAGAACTGGGGGCATGGAGTGTATTTGTCTACTTGGAAGAAAAGATTGAATTGACTTAAGCAATGATATCTTGAATTAACTTAAATCCATAAAACTCTGACTAAGACTTCTTTCAAAAGAAGAATGTGTCTCAATCCTAGTGTCTTACTGGCTTTTCCTCTGATTATACAGTACATGTGATTAATTATGGGATGTCATTCTTTAGTTTACTGTAGTGTCACTTTGATACAAGTAGTGAAGAATTTCAACTACTATGGTTTTTTAGAGCATTCTTAATTTCTTATGTGTAAATCTCAGGCCTTTGACAAATATGTGCCCTGGATCTGAAGATTAAACATAAGATGGAGGCACAAAAACACACACAATGCTACACACAGACAGGCACACAATAATATTCATGCACATGCCCACAACCATATGTTTAAATGCAAACATTACACTGCTTTTATTCTTAATATTTTGTTCTTTATTTTGCATTGGGCTGTTCCTAAAAAGCACACAGGAAGCAAAACTGACTTCTCCTTTGAACACTACTATGCTAATGTTTTAAATTGCCAAATTAATCACGATAGATGATTTGCATAACCTTCCACTATGCAAATAAAGTGCCTGTAAACTGCAAGTGATGAAATGCTGAATCAAGCCCACACAGAACACAATATGTGGGTTAAAAAGCTGCTTCTGCTTTTAGGCAGCATGGGAACACAAAAGATCTCTGATGAAGGACCACAGTAAGACTCCCTGTGTACATATTTCAGGGCTGAAGAACCACCTGAAGGCAAGAATTACAAAAGTCTTCCACACAGAGAGATTAAATCCCTGGCTGGAAAAGGAGGCTGGCAGAAAAAGAGCCAATATGGGGAAACAACATCACCCTCTATTTCCAGTGGTTAAGGGCTGGATGGTCACCGCCAAGGCCAAACACTGGAGTGCTGCAGCGTTACCCTGAAACAACTTCCTAAAAAGCAAGCATTGTGCTGGTGCAGAAACCAGAAGGGAGTGACGCATCAGAGGTTTATTACCACTGTGTCACAAAAATAAATGTCCTCTTACAGGCTCAGTTTGTGCTACGCCAGGATTTCACTGGGTGAATAATCTGCTGAAATATTTCACGTTCATCTCCTCTGGCTGACTCAGGGTGAATGGTATTGCTATATTTTTTGTCCCTGTAGGAAGCTGTTGATTTATGTTTTGGTTAAGAGGAGAGTTATGCTCACTCATTTTACAACCTCCTCCTTGAAGTGATATTTGTTGATTATTCCTTAAGGCAAAAAAAGTTAAGTCTTCAATTGTATTTGGGTTGTCCAAGGTTATAAGACAAGCTGCTTCGATATGAAAGTGCTAAGTGCATCTTCAACAGGTTGTTACAGCAAAACAACACACAAAACCACAGCACAGAAAGCCAGGGTTAGGTGAAGAGAAAAACATTCGTATGGTCACAAACCGTGTCTTTAGAGTGGCCCATTAGGAAGATATAGGGGGAGCCATGCTTGTCACTTTTCATGCACATGGAGAGACTGGAAGATACCATTCCTATAGAAGGGGAAGTAACAACCTAGACCAATCAATTAGTGATAGGTCACTGAAATGGACAGAAGATAAACTAGTGTTAGTCAAGACAGAAGAGAAATATAATTAGGTTTTTAACAGCATAGTGAAATACAGAATCTAGTGAGTATATAAAGACGATATAACATGAATATAGATGCATGCCAGAACAATGTTATCAAGAGTTAAAGTGATATTAAGACAGCAAAGAACAACAATCTATGAGTTAAAAGAGAGAGGTAAGAAATGATCCTGAAGACAAAGAAAGTTTGTGTTACTTAAGTTCTGGTACTTACCGTACTCTGGGACCTGCCCCGTACCCCTCTTTAGGAGGAGACGGACCGCGTCTGCCTCCAGACTTGATCAGCTCGATGGCCCTGGCGTGGGTCATGTCCCGGGTGCTCTCCCCATTGATCTCTATTATTTGGTCCCCAACCTGGATGTCAGGAAGTGTGGGACAGAGAATACAAGAAGTTGTAAATATCTGTCAGAGAGGAAATGTGCAGACTGACATGTTTTTAGTTCAGATTTCCATCTTACAAAGTCAGAATAAATGTTTGGTCTTATGTTTTATGTTATCTTATGTTCTGTCACGTATGGTTTTTGATCATTTTTTGATGTTCTTTAATGCTCCTGGGCAAAACAAATTCCTATAGGGGATTCATTCATTCATAAAAACCTAGTCTTGCACTGCCAGACCTTCCTTTGCAATGCTGTGGAGGAAGGCCTGCTAGCCCACACAGCATTCCGGGAGAAAAACATGCTCTGGTGGCATTTCTTTAAACCAATCACAATCATTATGGACGGCGCTTAGTGCCAGACTGAGGCACAGTGCCACTGAAATTTAGCCTCAGGAAGGAACTTGTTTTGGTGAACATGTGTGCGTTAAAAGATTGTTTTAGTCGTGCAACAGAAAACTGAGATTTGACAGATAGTGTAGCTAGCTGTTTGGATTTAGCCTGCAGAGATCTGAAGAGCAGTTAACCATAGTCCTCATAAATCCACCAGAGTTTAAAATTCCAACACAAAGAAAGCGGAAGGTAACGGACATCCGGCCGAAAAGAGTGACATTCGGTGGAATTTCTGGCGACATCGGAGCAATTTTGGATATAGACTGATAAAAACTAGACTATATGGACAGAGGTGTCCACATACTTGCTTCTACATTTGGCTCGGAGTGGCTTCTTATGGCCTTAGTTAAAGTAAAGGAAATCAAATGTTACATCATACAATGATATTTTAGACAACAACGTGCTTCTGGCTTTGTGGCAACAGATTGGAGAAGGCTAATTTCTGTTTCAACATGATAATGCACCCTCTGCACAAAGACAGGTCCATAAAGACAAAGTTTGGCCTCGGAATGAAGAGAGTTGTCTTTTAGCTGCAAACAACTTTAAGAAACTTTATTTATTCATTGATAAACACTTTGTGACTACAGAGCAGCCAAGCACTAGATCAGGACTGAAGCGGCGTATAATTAAAGCTCTTTATCCGGTTACTGTGAAGCACTGGGGGAAACCAAATTGAAAGGGCTAACCTGCCCTGCACCACTTCACATCTGGAACACAATCAAAATAAAAGATGAAGATTATACTTTTTTGTGCATGAACAGCATTTAAGGACCCACGCGAAATAATTAATAGCATGATAACATATATTAGGTGCCATATTGTTGCATAAGGCTACTAGTTCACAAAGGTAAAAAAATAAGATGAGCAGATTAATGGAGGTGTTTACATACAGTACATGCTACGATTGAGTGATGTGGCAGGTTTTGCAAAGGAGCACGCTAAATTTGAGATTCAATATTAACAAGCTTCTTTTATAATAGATGACAGTGGATATATGGATCACTATGGATCTATAATTCACTGGCTTTCCCATGAGCTTCCGTAAGCGCTAATAAGCATTACCAGCCATGAACTGGTGTCAGCTTTTAACTATCTGGGGCTGTAATTTCGATGGAATTATGGACCCTTCTCATGGGGGTCCTTTGGAACACGTTAGGACACTGTGTCCTAACCTGCCCATTTCAAACCAGCGTAACTGCTGCACCTCAGTTAACCATCTCTCCTTTTGGTGACAATGTGGATGGGTCAAACGTCAGTCCTCCCTCCTTCAAGACTCTCACGTCTCAGCCCTTCGAGAGATGGCTCCAAGATTGACTAATGGGGAGGATTCATGGGAAACAGGACAAAACACGCCGGCCAATTATGCTTACAAATGGAGAAGTCCTCCAGTGATGGCAGGGGTAATTTGAAAGTCAGGAGCGGACTCGAGTCAAGAGAGGGGGAGTCATTAGGTGTCATTACAGTGGCCTGAAGAGAGGTGGAAGGCAAGATGGTTCAATCATTAATCCTTACCTCATAACAGCAGAGGAGAGTGATCTCCATTTTCATCTTTAATAAAGAGGGAACTGAAGTTGAATGGATGGCACATGAATGCTGAGCACAGGTGTGAGTGTGAGGTGGAAATGAAGCAGGAACAGCTTCTATTGCAGCTGATGCCCACACCCAACTTAGTCTTTTATTGATAGTTTAAAGCTTAGATAGGTAATTAAATGTACTGATTGATTATCCGTAATAACCAATCACTTCATATAATTTTCTTAAAAGCTTCTGCACTGCCACTAAAAAAAGGCTGTTAGAACTGGTTAGTGTGTGACGAGCAGAGTCAAAGTAGATCTTTTTTTTCCTTCTTGAAGATGTGACAAAGTGCCTGTTAAGGAGAAATGACTTAGAGACTGCAGTGAGTCACAGTGCCAGTGAGCTTTTGGTTCCTTCACCTTAAAATGTGTCAAAGTGCCACTCAAATTCAAAATGACAGGCATGTCAAATGCTTTTTAACCAATGTCTTACATTTACTTAAGAGTTAATGTTGATTTCTCTCTGCATCCGGCAGTATGGATCAAGGACTGTTGGAAGACGGATCAAAGAGTGTTCTCTGCACCTTGTTCTCTAAAATCTATTTAACAGCAGTATCCTACCAGCAGGGTTACTGTCTGGCCATTCATCCGACTCAGTGGAGAAAACTAACTTGAGAATTTCTTGCTACTTTATACTTGTACTCTGCTACATTTCAGAAGGAAATATTCTAGTTTTATACTTCACTGTGTTTATTTACAAGCTGTAGTTATTTTTCAGATTGGGATAGAATAGGCATCTAGATAGGCGTTAGAAAGAAGTGTGCACACCAGACCGACTAGAGGCTACATGAGCTGCTAGTAGCATAACACATCCAAATCTCCCACTGAGCTATGGGCGGCTCGTGTTGGGACCTGACCCCCTTGGGTGGGAACCCCTGGACTAAGATACCAAACTGTATATAACATTGTTAAACTTACTAGCTCGACCTCGACCAGCTACAACACTAAAATACTTCTTAGATGCATTAGTATTAACAATCTCACTTCTAAAATAGGAAATAATTTTTTCAGCCACAGCAGCCCTTTTTCTGAAGTATAATTATGTTTACGTTCAATACTTGAAGCACATTTTGTGATAAAAGCTTGCACTTTTACTGATGAAAGGTTTTGAATGCAGGACTTTTTATTTTGTAAGAGTATGTTTAGATTATTGTTTGGATGTTTTTAATTAAGTAAAGAATCCAAATACTTCTTCCGCTGCTGGTCAGACTCCACAGCAGCTTGTATGTGGAATTTAAAGGAGAATTCCGGTTGATTTCAACATGTAGCTTTGTTGTTTGGAAATTTAAGTGGAGCTCTAGAAGGATTCCCTCCTCCTCTTCCACCTGCATCAAGGCCCACTGGACTCCATCGACTACACCAACGAGGAGGGAAAGTAATATCTCTCCCGGGGGCATTTTGCACACATTATCTTTGACAGGTTCATTACATATAATGAATGTAAAGCAGACTGATGCTACCAGCTCCAGACATAAAGATCAGAGAACATGCAAGGAACAGAAAAAGAGAAAGTAGGAGATCAAGAAAGACGTGAAAAGCTACTGTGGAAGTTACAATTTATGATGCTAGCAGCAAAGCACTTGGAGCAAATGAGGAGAACTTTACATGGCAGTGGAGTCAAGGGCTTTATTTAAATTTCCATAGTAGTATTTTATTACATATTTATAAATTCTGAAAATATGTGTCTGCTTTCTCTGACCAATAGTACAGAAGAAATTATAGCTAGAGGGAGAAGTGTGCAGCTTTGCAGACAGGAAAGTACAATTTAAGTTGGCCCACTTAAATGTTTTATCTATCTTTAACTTTCTGAATATTATCTGCTACTAAATGCAAAGGAGAGATGTGTTTCCCAAACTTGGGAGGAGACAAACTTCTAAAAACCTCTCAGCTACGAAAAGGACGAACCATATCAGAATTATTCTGACAGATTATTTATTAACCGGCTCTGAAAAAAAGTTGCTGTTGCAGCTTTGATAACATCAGACAATTACAGTGATCTTCTGCCATGCAATCCAGGAAGACAGAAAGCAGCTTAACCTTCAAATAGGGTGTAGTGGCTCACTTAAAGGAAATTACATCATCAGACCTACCCTCATCCTCCCGTTGCGGATGGCCGGTCCGTCCTCTGCCAGGCGTAGGACAAACAGGTCCATCTTGTACTCCCGCCCTCCGCGGATGCTAAAACCGAAGCCTTTCACACTTTTCTCCAACTCCACTGTGAAAAAGTCGAAGTCCTGTGAAAGCTGAGACAAGCATAGATCAGACGTGATTAGAGTCGATGTTATCGGAGGAGAAAATGGGCCAATAGTCAAGACTCAGCAAAGAAGTGAAAACACACAACCTAGAATGATATTATCACCTTATTATATATAAAGGTATACATGTAAACAAGGGAGCTGCTCAAGAGATAAACATTAAAAATATTTTCTTTTAAGTATCCAGCAGTATCTGTTAGATGTGTACTTTGTCTGCTCAGTTTTACTATCACAAACAACACCAAAGGGGAAAATGAAGTAAAGATGGTGAGTCAGGCTTTCTCTAAAAATGCAATCTTATATACAAAACTGTTTTGTTTTTCTCTCCATGCCTGACTTCCTGTTGGCTGGGAAATAATGTAGAAATATATGCATACAAACGAGGAAAGAAATATACAGTATATACACACACAAGTAATTAAGGGGTGGTCTGTATATCCATATCCACAATAACAATGAGGCTACAATAGAAATCAGGTCAGTACAATCTAAATAAAATCAGTAAAAACCGAGAGAAGCACTTGCACTGCAGAATTAGTGTATAGCTATATAATCAGACGATATCAGCTTATCACACATACATTGGCATAAATATTAGACAATAAGTAACAAGGAGTAACAGTTACCAAACATATGTTGTGGTAATTTAGAAACAGTGTCATCATTACATTGTTTTTCCAGCAGAGAGCCCTGCAAGTTTATTTTCTTGCTGTAAAATGCCCACTCAGCACATATTCAGGTCACTTTGACCAAATGTACAGCAGTATTAATAAATATTTTGGCCACTTGAGGGCAGCAGAACAAACTGTAAACACAACACTGACATAGTTTTGCTTTCTAAAGTTGTGGCTTTTTGTTTGCTTTACAAGGTTTCAGCAAACAGCTGCCTATATACACAAATCCAGCAGGCTCAGTTTCTGGCCACCCGATGAATTGTTCTGGTCTCCACAAGGCTCTTAAGTTGCTAAATGCTCCACTATGTTCACCAGCTGGCTGCTTACTTCATCTGTCTGCTGTTTGGTACTGGGCAGGTAGTGTACATAGGGTTTTTAGAGCTTTTTCTTTAGTGAAGACTGCTGCTTGCTGCTGCTGGAAATGCTTAATATGAGCAGTGAGAGTAAACTAAAACAGTAAAATTGCTGGCTGTAAAACCAAATCAATGGTTTTCCGCATGAAGGACTTGAAGGAATGTGTAGAGTGGGGTGATAACTCTCTGTGGGTACATCACTACTAAACAGCAACTTTCTTTTCAAAGATTACTTTTTTGGGCAGTTCTAGGCCTTTATTGACAGGACAGCTGAAGAAATGAAAGAGGGGGGGGGAAATGACATGCATCAAAGGGCCACAGGTCGAAGTCAATACCTGGGACCTGCTGCATTGAGGAGTAAACCTCTTTATATGGGCGCCCACTCTACCAACTGAGCTATCCAGGCACTTAAGCAGCAACTTTCACATCAGATATAGTCATTTGATCCAATGTTAATGTCCATATATTGATAAATGCAGCTTTAAAGGCTCTTATCTCCTTATTCTCAAATATCTATATTGTTATCAACCTCAAAGATCAATAGGGCTCTAGATAAGAATCACATCTTCACATCCTTACTTGAACTGGTGGCATTCGGTAGTCCGGGATGGTGAACTGCCTGGTGTCAGTAGCTAGCTGTCTGTAGTCGAGCAGTGGCGGGTGTCTGTAGTCCAACGTGGGTGGCTGCCTGTAGTCTGCCACAGGAGGGTGCCGGTAGTCCACCGGCGGCTGTCGGTAATCTGTGAATGGTGGCTGTCTGATGTCTGGTTTAACATCTTGCCTTGCTTTCACCTCTGACCTGTAACTAACAGACCAATCAGAATGAAGGAAGAACTTCCAGGAGGATTTATGTTCCTGTCATCATTATCTTTGGATATGTTACATAACTTGTGTTATGTTTCGGCGCACTTAACATGCTGTGAAAATAATGCTTTCTGGCAAACTGCTGGGTCTGATAGAGACGGCTTGTTTTGGTTAGCATTGACAGCCATTAAACATGACTTAAGTGAGGAAATTAAACAGTTTTTCCTCACACATCACATGAAATGTTTATGATGAAAACAAGTTCCTTCAGAGACTGGTGATGCTGAGTACAAAGTGATTTGGGCACTGTGTAAAGCTGAGGGGAAATGCAATGACATAGTAGATTTTCAACCCCTGTAGTTGTTTGTAAAAAATTCAACATATCTCTATAAAGACACAATTTATGTAAATAATTTAGCAGTCCATAAGAGTTAAGTGATGTTATACAAGAAAGAAAGGAGGAGAAAGAGAGGGTGAAAGATGACTAAAGAGAAGTGAGAAAAAGTGGAAGAAACTATAACAATAGATGACAAGCTAAAAAAAAAAAATCAAGGAAAAGTTGAGAGAATGGGGACAAAAGTATCTGATTCACTCATACCTGTACTCTCAGAGGAACAGTGTTTGCCCCAGAGACAGATTTAGGGCTTGTCTATAAAAAATGCTTCACTGCATCAGAAAATCAAGACAGCTACAAATTTGACACTGTAACACTGCATGAGGTTAAAACAGCTTTCATTATTAACTGTTTGCTGCCACTTTGAGAAGAACTTGTCATGCTCCATAACCTGAAATCCTTATCAACAGTGTTACCTGCTCTCGTGGGTATAGGTCTGAGGAGGAGGGGCGGGCAGCTGGGTCACAGGGCTCTGGTGAGGCATGAGATTGGGCTGGTTAACCAAAGGGTTGGGCTCTGTGACTGCTGGGTTGGGCAGTGAGGCAGTGGTGCTTGGCTGGGTCTTCGGGCTGTGCTGCTGGGCCATGGGGCTCTGTTTCTCAGAGCTAGGGGCTGATGGGGGATTGCTGCTCTCTGGTATTCAAAAAGAAGCACAAAAGCATGAGACAAACATGTACTTTTAAGATTTATTTAACAAGTAAAATACTTTTTTTGATGCTTAAACCTGCATGAAAAACTGTTTTGGGCCACTTGTGGGCAGCCAGCAACCTGTGAACACAACATGATCACATTATAAAGTTTATACTGCAAACGTGTAAGCATTCATTTTTCTTATTTACACATCCATATGACATGAAGGAATCATGTTTTTCTGTTCACCTGTTAAATCTAAATCCAATATTTAGCCTTTTTCAAGCTGTTTGGGTAAACTCAGCTACCAATATCTGGCTCTTTTGCTGCCAAATGCTCCACTTAGTTCACCAGCTGATCAGTAAGTCTGCCGTTTGCTGCTGAGCAGGTCAAGTGTATACAGAGTTTTTCTTTACTTTTTCTTTGTTTGTTTTTTGCAAAAAAAATGGGCCTGCTGTGTCCAAAAATAACACTAGTAGAGTGGTGAGAGTGAACCAAAAGACTAAAGTTGCAGACTGTAGACTTGCTATAAAGCCCCATAAAGCCAAGGGGAGCTGCAGATGGGTGATAATTCTCTGTACGTTCATTAAAATGCAAATTGCACTCCCCATATTCACAATACAAACAAAATGGAAACTCACTCTGCTATTACTAATAGTCAAAACCTCCTTAGAGTACCTTTAATGTATCTTTGAATAAGGTTTTTAAATGTTCATGAAAGGCATAAAACTGAAATGAAGGTGTGAAAGTCATTCCTCAGTCTTAGAAATAAAGCTATTCTCGCTTGCTTTAGTTATTTTAAGCCAGTTATCTGTTCTAGGTGGCCAAAGAGACTTGAGCGTGCAGCATACAAGAATCACTAAGAAACTGACAAGACACCCAATTGTTAGAAACATAGTCATTGTATATTCTGTATTGATGTAACCACAGCAATAGACAGCAGCTCTGTTCAAGCATTTGCATGCAAAAGTGTTGATTTAGTAAAGAGAACATGCAGACCAGAGGAAAACACCACTCATGAAAGTGAAAAGTGACAGTTAATCTAGAAAGAATCACATTTTGCAAAACTCAAATTACATTGATTTAATGGAGCAAAATCAATCACTGTCATAAATCATTGTCTTGTACAGTATTACAGTTTTAAGTTCTCGTCTATCATGGCCATGTGCCGGGTGCGTGTCCACGTGTTCTCTTACCCTCCTGCGGTATGATCTTCAGGGTGACGCTGAGGCCCGCATCCTTGATCAGCTTAACGATGTCGGCGTGTGGCATGTTGACGATGGACTGGCTGTTCACTGCCAGTATCCTGTCTCCCACCTTCAGCTTCCCGCAGCGGTCGGCTGGGCTGCCCTCAATGATGCGGCCAATTTTATGCGGCACAGCTGTTGGAGAATTCACACACACACACACGCACGCACGCACACACACACGCACGCACGCACGCAGACACACAAACACAACACGCTGCAGGTAAAGACGCGCTCAGCAGCAGGTTGGAGGATTACGCCTGTCTGTGCTCACACACCACTCACTCACTGACTGACTGACTGAATGTCTCTGTCTCTTTCACTTTGCTATTCACCCCAGGCTTACGTAAGGCATCCAGTTTTTTTCATTTTTTTCATGTGTGTGGGCGATGCACTGATGCTGACGGCGGGAATCTAGAGATGTGTGTAAGTGACGTGCCGTGGGAGGGCATGCATTATTGAGGAGATGGAATGAGTGGTGCTTAACATTTTATTGAGCCATGGCCTCTTCTTATACTTAAGTTTGCCACATATCTTGACACTATGTTGAGTTTACCTGGTAGTTTATGTGTGTCTGAGAGCTTTCATGTGAGGTGTAACACTTGAAGCGCTTGTTATGCTGAGTAGAGTCTGTGTGATGATGCATAAGCATCTGTTTGACTCCAGAAAACACCAAAACAATCACTGGACCTACTATTGGTGGCGGCCGCCTCGGGCCTGTTGAGCGAGCTGATGATGACGAAGCCAAAGCCTTCGCTCTCCTTCCGATTGATGATGACATCACTGGGTTGTGTGTTGGGGGTCGACGTCCTGTCTGGAGCGGCGGCTGGGTTGCCCATGTTGGCGTTGGGTGCCTGGGTAGTGCTGGTGCTGTTGCCATAGGTGAAGTCACTGTGTGGGGAGCTGTGCTGCGTGGAGACAGAGCCCGGGCTACGGCCATTCTCTGGGAAAGACTCACCTGAAGGGGGAGGTAGAGAACTGAGTGGGCATATACACAAAGACAGTGGTGGGAGAAGTATTCAGAAATATAGTCCTAATCATGTGTCCCTGGGTTAATCTTTCAGTTATATGCAAAATATAGGATTTTATTAAATATCAAAATCCCTCTTATCTCTTCATATCATTTTTTTTTATGTTCAATTACTTATGCTTGAACTCAGGGCGTCTACAATAAAGTAAACAATCAAATGCGATTTTAAGCGATTAGCTAACCAGCCGCATGTAGGACGTGTAGGATGTTTTTTCTTCAAGTGGAGTCAAGGGGGGTCTCCAAAGATAATTTTAATAACTGGTGGTGGTCTTGTTTTTCTAAAAAGTAAAACATAAAGTTCAGTTCCCCACCACACCCAATAATTTTTGTACAGTCTCTTACTTAAGAAAAATGATCAATACAACAAAATACTGTTACGGGTTATACAATCAAAATCCAACTTAAGCAAAAGTACAGAAGTGTTATTAACAAAAAGTACTCAAAGTATCAGTATCAGTACTGATGTATGTGAGTGAGTTATTATTATAAATGTCATAGTACTGTTGTAGCTGGTTTTAACAACTTTATATAACAATAGGTAGTTTAGTCCAGTGGTTCCCAACCTAGGGGTCGGGGCTCCTCCAGAGGGTTACACCATAAATCGGAGGGGTCGTGAGACAATTAATGGGACAGGATAGAAGAAGAACAAAGTTCTAATGCACAAATCTGTTTTCATATTTTTGACTTTTCGCTGATATGTTTGTTGATATTATTCTATTAATATTGGATAGTTTCACCTCTTTGGGTCTTTGAGTTATTTGAATGAAACAGCTTTCATTTTTAACAATGTGTTAAAGATCATCGTCATTATATGCTTTAAATGTAAAATCTCAATTTGCAAAGTTGTCACTTTAGCAGCATTTTTAGGACATCAAAAGCAGCCTATCAATCAGTATACCTTCTAAATTATAAATTATGACTCTGTGCTGTAAAAATGTGATACATAATTGCTTTGGAAGAATCTAAGGATAATGTTGCATGTGCAAAAACAATCAATTTTACAGCTGGAGCTGAATCCCATCCTTCTGAAAAATCAAGAAGCAGATACAAGACAGCAACACAAAACAGAAAAGCAAAAGCAACTGTCACAATGTGGTAAAACACATCATTAAAATGCAGCATGGTGTCAATCCAGCCAGAGCGAAAACAGCTTCTCGCACCTTTAACTTTTTGTGTGTACACATTTCTGGCGTACTGAGCGATCAAATCCTGTGTTGTTGTTTTGATAGCTCAACGAGAAGCAGTGCTGTGGTTTTCTGTAGTTAAACAGTTAAGAATTTTAACTTCTGAAATTGTAACTTCTCACAGCTCACTGATACAGGGAGATTTGTCACCATAAAAAGCTACATACCCACATGTAGTATTTCCTTACACCAACAAGTGCACAAATAGTGATTTTATGAGGAGAAGAGGAATGAATTGGGTAAAATGTGGGGCGATAGGTGCAGGCAGAAGTATGGGCTTGGAGCAGAGAGCGGAGTCTGACACTGCAAAGTGCCAGTGGGAGTCAGACAATTAGGATGGAAGTAAGGGCCGCAGAAGAGGCCAGGCATGAGTCAGACAGTAGTCTTTGGTGAGAAGAAATTGACAGAGAGGGCGGAACAGAGTGGGAAGAAGTGGATTGGTGAGAAGAGTGTGTGTGTATTTGTGTGGAGGAAGTGATAATGAGAATAGGGGAGGCTGGAGTTCACGGGAGTAAGTGCCACCCCAGTCTCCAGGCTGAAATGTAAAGAAACTTGAATGAGGACCAGAGAGCAATGGTGTGTGTAAGAACAAGAGTAATGTGTTTTTTGGGGGAGGCTTCAGTGTCATTACTCAGAGATTAGTACTTCTGTTTTCGGAGTGATTAGATGCCTAAATCATTACAGGACAAGAATGGTAGTAGTGAACAGAGAGAGGCAAGAGAGGAACAAAGAGAATGAGGAATACAATGCAATAGAGGATGGAGATCAATTTACTTCACAAACCAGCATCCTAGATATTCTTTGCAGGATTAACTGTGCCCTTTAAAAGTCCACCGAAAATGGGATTTGTTGACAATATGAAAATTAAATATAAGCTATGATTCACTATGGGGTGTAACTTAAAAATACAACCAATAAAGTCATCTAAAAGTTTTTAATAATGTAGCCTTTCTTTACGTCTTATCAAATCAAACTGCCTTTTTCTCCATAGCCACCAGCTCATCCGGCGCCAGATGTCGTTCTATTGTATTTTACAAGGGCACCGAGGCTTAGCCCCCCCTAAGATGATTGTAGTTGGTTAAAAGAAATACAAAAAAAGCTAGAGCAGAATGTTAACTCAGGCTGCCAGACCCTACTCCAGTATTGTGGTCTGGTAATGCAAAATACTTTCCCAAGGTGTAAAAAAAAAAAAAAGATTTAATAAAAACCTTAACAAAGAAAATGGATTGATCAGTCATTGTATTATGTCCCTCAGCACCTTCATGTTTCAAAAGGAATTCTATCACATTACGGAAGGAATGATACAGTTTCAGCTGAAAGTATGACTTTATTAATAAATCTAGGAAGCTAGAACCAGTGAGTGTTATGTTAATGATTAGAAGCTACTTGATTCATTTATTATCAAAATTGTTGTGGAACTATCTTTAAATAAAAATGTAGATATCTAATTTTAAAGATTTAGTGCGTAACTTTTGATATTAATGAACGTACATAACATTCAAGCCATTGACAAATGAGCTAATTAAGACTATCGGCTCCACAAAACTCTCTCTCTATATTTCTCAGCATGGCTGCATTTCAGAAGATTGTGTCGTCCCGCACAGAAACTCGAGTGAAGATAATGACCTCTTCTGAAAAGTCCATCATGTTATTTTAATCCTCCGTGTCCTCCTCGGCAACTAGCAACTGCGTGGGGGCAACCACGGAAGGCTTGTATCATGTTATTGTCATTACTGTACTTAGAATTTGTCATAGGTGCGACAGAAACTACACACAATAGCTTTAATCTAATCTAATTAAGTTTTAATCATAATGGTGAATGAAACAAAATGAAAAAGCCACATGTCAACTCCATTCAATGTTTGCTCACCTGCTGCCTGCACCCTCCTCCTGATGACCAGATTCACTTGGCCGTTTCGGGCCGCCCCGTGCATCAAGTCAATGACGTATCTGTGCGGCTTCCCCACAACCGGGATCCCGTCCACAAACAGCAGCTCATCACCTGGCCGCAAGCGCCCATCAAGGTCTGCCGGACTCTTTTCGATGATCGCCCCAATCAAGATCTGTTATTATTATGTAGACTGTTATATACAGGAAGTACAGGTCCAAATAAATGGCTTGAGATGCTGGAGTAGAATCTGTGAGTGTCACATGCAGTGGGTGTTAAGGTGGTTGTTATACTGGTACATAAATAGCTCAATTACATGATTGAAATATTGTTTTGTTACTTTAACACACAGCAACAGACACCAAAGCAGCCAGCACTCTCTCAGGGGTCAAAGGTCAGGGGTTAGGTGTACACAGTGTGTGTGTAGTGGGTTAGAGAGGAGAAAATGACAGGGTTCCACGCCCATCGCCATACGAGCCTTCTCACACGTCTCCGGACTCACAGGCTGCCCTGCCTCATCCCCGCCCAGCACCCGGAAACCGAAGCCGGACTTCTGCCTGCGCAGGTGCACCTCTATGTCCTGATACTCTGCTCCTGAAGCAACACGACCACAGACATCATAAAAAGTTTTTGGAGTTGTATTGTTTTTCATGAGCAGTACATATTTTCTTTTTAACAGTGTCTCTGCGGAGATGAGGTTTTTTTACCTGAGGAGTCCACGGGAAAAACTGCCCTTGTTTGGCCAGGTTCTAGAAAAAAAAGATGAAGAGGAAGAACCCATGAACAACAACAAATGTAGTCCATACACAGACACCCACAAAGGCACTCATACACAGACAGCACACCGGCAAACGCACATTCTCCCACAAAGGCTAAAAGAAGGCAGAAAGGCTCTGCTTCAGCATTAATGTCAGTGCAGGATTTCAGCATCATCCATAAAAGTCAGGAAGTGCTTACAATGTGTAATATACCCGTTACTTATTTACAGTGTGAGGTGAGATGCAAGCACTGATCTGCAATCAGGGACTTCACACAACACTATGATCTGCAAAGTAGCAAAATGAAATCAACCACAGACAAGTGGCTGCGAATGAAAAATTGATTCCAATTGTAACTGTTTTAATCAGCCTGAGCGCTTGGGTGGGACTCAGCAAGAAGAAGGTGGAAAGAAAATCATCACTACAGACAGGAGGGGTGACATATCTGTTTCCACGGAAACCACATAGAGTGCTTCTTATTGAGATTGAGCTGGTTTTGCTGGTAAACACAGGTGAGTAACCATGCAAATATTTTAAACCAATGCCATTTGCAGTCAGAAATCACGACAAAGTGATTTGCAGATAAATATATATTTTTCAAAAGGCAAAAAAACTACATTGACAAAATTATCACACCCCAAGGTCCTTTTAATAGCGGTTCTGAAATTATCTCATTTTAATCACCAGATGTAGTTTGCTCAATTGTCAAGATTTGTAGATGTTTAATTTTTAATTTTTCTCTGAGTACACAGTCTCGTCTTTCTGAATATATGACACTTGTAAAGCACAGCTTGCATACAAATGAAAAAATTCCTGTGTCACGTTTAATTTATGTTTTGGTCTAGCTACCATATATCAGAAAAAAGGTTAGACATCACAGCTGTTTATACACAGTTTTTAGTTCAATTATTCACAAAGTTTAAGCCAACTGTCAAATGACACACCTTAAGAAACGACAACCAGATTTCTCAATGCATCTTTCTCTGCACCATGAGGGAACATTTAAAGGGTTGGTTCACCCAAACAAAAAAACAAACATGTCTTCTCACTTACCTCTTGTAGTATCTAGCCATGCTGACAGTTTGAATCTGTCTCTGAAAAATCTGCCACCCACAATAGCCTGTTTCCAAAATCAATGTCCTGTTATTATGGATAATGCACAGATAACACTGTAAACCAATATAATAGGGACTATTTTGCCAGTAGAAAGTACTTCCACTAGAGGTAGTGAGAAGGTAGTTTATTTTTTTTTGTAGTTTACCTGACTCTTTAAGCAAACCCGTTTAAATAAATGCTGACAATTTATTAAGGCTGCCAGAAAATTAAAATGAAGCAACATTAGCAGAGTTTGCTCACAGTGTTCCACCGTGAGGCCAGTAGCCTGGGCTGCCAAAGAAGGTCACACCCTGTTTCACCTACACCAGGGAGAGCAGCAAACGGAGCATTAAATAAAAATATGCCGCTGTCTATTCCCTACTGAGCCTCACCATAACCAACCCCTGACCTTTATTGGAAGGAAGACGACAGCAAACGTTACACTGTTAAATCACTGTATCCACGGCTGGAGAGGAGGGTGAGACGATGATTGATCCAGCCTAACCGATAAGGTTTGATAAGGACACTTTCTGACAGCCACATCTTCTTGAGTAAGAATGAACACCTTTTACTATTTCATGTCGGCCATGGCCACCTCAACAAAACAAAACAAAGAAAATCCAAGAGAGTCCCACTCATGCTGACACACCATACACACAAAACAAGACAACATTCATATTTTTCAAAATATCTATGGCTACTATTAACTTCTGAACGGCACCAGACTTGAGATACATACACAGGGCAGTAGCTACCATTGAGCACACTAAGGTCATGTCATTAATATTTATGTGTTCCTGTGTTAATAAAGTTTATTAAAAACATATCTACTATTAATTAAATTAAAAGCTTACATATGATGGTTATTTAATAAGATAATTCCAATAATTCTAGACTCAAATTTTGACTACTTCTAGGACATTGAGGACATATCCTCACAATTTCTCTGGGAATTTGGGATCTTTGGCAATCTGTGTGGAGGTTATATTACACATAAAAATTCAAACATGGTTTGGTATTTTAATGACAATATTAGTAGACTCACTACATAACTTTTAGGCTAATAAATGAAAGATTCACCAGGACTTCTTCCAGGCAATGTGGAGAAAGCTTTGAATCTGCATCAAAGCATTTAGACCTTCATGTTGGAAATTACAATGTAATAAATTAAAATAACTTATATAATAAAGAAATGAAAAATCCCCAAAAATTGTAAAGACCTGCATTTTGCACAAACAGGAGCGCGTGGTGGTGACTTGGACTAATGACCTCAGTATTTCCAAAATCCTCACTACAGCCCTGCATACACATAGACTCATAAAAAAGTACATATACTAGTTTCTATAGCCAAAAGGTCCAACAGGGCATTAGATTTTTTTATGATGCATCCTGATGATATCATAACAAGAAGAAATTACTTTTTCCACATTTTACAAGTCAGAGGATGGCAATATTGCTGGCACTAAAGCATGTCATAAAAAAATCAGCTGCTGCATGGACTGTTTATTCATGAACACATCTCCGTTTATGATGTGAGCTAGCAGGATGTCGATGTCTGGATGTAAAGATCCTTCCAGTCAGTAAAAAGACTGCTGACTGAAGGCAGGTTTTGTTTGTGTTTGTGTTGGCCTGTGTGCCCATTTACAGTAAGAGCAGATCAAATGGCATACTATGAGGAATTAGTATCTGCAGATGCTAATAGGCAAAATGTCTAATGATTGTGTAAAGCTGAGGTATTTGGGCTGAACATTATGCAACAGATCTTTCAGTTTGATTGAAAGAGGCCGGCTCATTTGAACACGCTTTTCAAGTTTCCCAGTGAAGCTTCCAAAGTGAACAACAACAAAGAATCTGTGACGCAATGTGTGTGTGTGTGTTTGTGAGAAAAAGAGTAGTGAATCTTTAGTACTCCACCTTCCAATGCGGAGTCCATCTTTCTTCAGTGCTAGAGAGAAGTGTTTGTCACAATGCTACTCTGGTACTTACGCCTACTCTCATAGATAGCCCTGGACTTCTCATAAAGGTCATAAGGGTCTGGTTTAGCCAGGGCCAAGGCCTCGGAGGCTGAGTCTGGGACAGAGGCCCTGTGGAGATGGTGTGTTGGGAAGGGGGTGTTGTGGGGAATAACGGGGGCTGACAGGCTGGTCTGAGCAGGGCTGCCCTGGCCCTGCTGGGACTCCCACTGCTCCAGCACCTGTAAAGCACAGTGGCATGAAGGGTCAATATTTCACTACCACCTTTCCCGCTTCTGACACTCGATTTTTAGACTTGTCACGATGATAACAACACTAAAAACCGAACAGAGTTTGCTTTATTGACTTTTGACGGTTCGCTAATCCCCATCGCTCTTAGTTACTGTAACTACTCCTCAAAGCTTTAGTTCTCGCACAGCATGCATGCATTTCACAATGAGAATAGTGGCAGATGTATCACTCGAAATTTGCAGTAATATTTTAAACTTTGGGTCTTCGATTACAGAGGAAGACAAAAGCAGTCTTCTCATTTTTGGCTGAAATGACAACTCTTCCTAGTTTTATCAGCCGCAGCTAGCTTCATAAGCTTATGATATCGCTACAATTGATGTTTGAATTGAGTGTTTCCAGTGGTTTAGTTTAAAAATGAAAGCCTGTAAAATTATCTCAAATATAAACATGAGGCTAATAATAGAGGCTAAAGGTTGCAAAAAAAACTAAAAAATATTCTCACTAGCTGATGATCCATAAAAGATGGAAATAAAGAAACAGCACCGCTCTTGTATAAAGCTAGTTAGCCCTAGTATTATAGCACAGTATTGTTAATAAAAATGCACATAAAATAATATTAATTTTAACATAATCCTGATGATTTGGATGTTCATTATAGAAAAAACTTCTAGTAATAGATGTATGATATGTTTGTATTTTTAAACAGCACAAATCATTTTTACTTGAGGATGAGTAAATTCAGGGTTTTGCAAACCTGATGCTATCTTCTGCAAGCTTTAACGTAACCTGTAGCCCCATGTACTGCTAGTATCGTGATATAGTTAGCTAATTGATTGGAAGAATGCGGAAAAATCCAAAGCTTGACAGCTTAGATGCGGTTGCTAAACTATGACTGGACAATTGCCTGTTAGGGAGAGGGGTTTAGCGAATGATCAATTCATGTTAGAAAGAGTGGAAGCCACAGAGTTAGTGAGGTTAGTAGTTGAAACAAACAAAACAATTCCAGCCTCTATTTGCCATATACATCTCAGTGTTCATCAATTATGTGGCTAATAAGAAGACAATATATAGTCGCACAGATAATTATGGCCTTATTTTGGAAGCATGTATTTTGAGGATGACAGCAATAAGAAAATCATTTTCAAATGATCATATTGGTCAGTGCATTGGCTACTCTGTTTTGTAAGGTATTACTTTGTAAATTATAGCCAATTTACATGCTACATACCAGAATACATTTGAAAATGTGCTGTCAAGTGTTTGAGGTGACACCAGCAGCTTTGACAACGCCAGTCAATCAGAGCGTCAGCCTTGATGTGTCAGATAAGTCAGGCCGCTTAAGTCACAGCACGGAAGATAGCCAAGATGACATGTTGACATGTCAGAAAGTGTGAGAGATGGAACCGGGAGGGAACGACAAGTCTTTTTTGAAAATGAGATGGCGAGACTGGCTGCATATGGCTCACTTTAATATGGAGAATTACAGGGCATCTGGTTCAAGATGCACCGAGAATAAATATCAGCTACATAAAAGCTCCGGGATGGAATCAAAAGTCTTTCCATTCTTTGAGGTTTCATTCGCGTCTACTATTGATGTGAAGCACGTCTGCACGGCGCAGGCTGCTGAGACTGGGGACCTTGTTAAGGCTGAGATTAGACTACTGCATCCTGATCTCTCTTTCACTTTCTCACTGTTTGATTAGGACTGTTGAAGCAAACACACTCTGGCTAATAGTCTATCTGGTCAGATGAATAGAGGTCACTGCAGGCAGGTCTTTACAAGAAAACATTACGGAATAAAAAACAAATGCACATGCACCAGCATTGAGTAGCTGTTACGTACAGTATTGGATTTGACAGACAAATGTTGATAAGCTCATTTGCAAATGAAACTCTCAGGAGCTGCAGGCTGAGCTCAACTGTAGGTCGATATGACAATTAGGCGATTCCCCGTTCTTCCCTTATTAGTCAAATTCCTCCATATTCCATACTCAGAGCTGCAGAAGTCTTCTTGTAACAAATGATACCCAATTAAACTGAGACTGAACTGTGGTGTGCGAGGGTTTAGCAGCTGGGGGAGAGGGGCAGGGCGGGGTGGGGTGGGGCAGCCAACAAATGAACACTGGGGACGGGGTAAAGAGAGCGAGAGAGAGATGTGAACAGACAAGGCTCTGCATGCCATCTAATACTTTGTGCCTTTTCCTCAGAGCGCAGAATTACTATTATTCTGAGGGAAATGGAGGTGACTGATTAAATCGAGAAGGAGCAGAAATTATGAACAATGAGGAGAATTGCAGGGGACAAGTGTTACACAATGGGGGTTTCTTGTGTTGTTAGTTGTGATCTGGAATGAGGACAACATGAGCTGGGGTCAGAGGCTGGTCAGAGCAGCGCTGGGAGTATGTCCAGGCATGAAATGGATTACACGCATAGTCGCACAAAGAGAAACAAAGAAAGATGGGCAGAAACAACTCGTGTGCAGGCATGTGAGTGTGACAAATGCACATAAAGACAAAGTGAATCTGATCTAAGAGGATGTTTGGTGGATTGAGTTTTTAGTGTGCCCAGGGACAGCATATGATACTATAGTAGAGTATTTTTTTGGTGGCAGAGGAAGCACAAGAATGCGAGTTTGCAGAGATAGTTTGCTTAATGTGACAAAGGGAAATAAAGGCAGGGTAAAAGATAAATGACCAGAGAGCAAGCGTAGGGTGGTATGAAAGAGCAAAAAAGCCTTTAAAAAAAATCTGAAAGACTGCAAAAATGTCATAACAAGAAGATAAAAGAGGAATGAATGCATTTGGGCCATACCAAAACAGTTAGAATAGAGGCAGCGAAGCACAATAGCAGTAGCATAATTCAAATGCCCCTAGTGTGGATAACCCTGATGGCACTGTGTCAGTTTATGAATTAGCTTTGTACTGCAGGATCAAGAGACGAGTGATGTTATGAGCGGGCCACTTGACCTTTTCTTATCCAAATATCAAGAACTAGCTGTTGTAAAAGCCAAGGACATATATTGAATCATCAGCAGAGTTAGTATATCAAAGGGAGGGAAAGTAATTTCTAAATCTTTCAAATGTGTAAAATAAAAGATTAAGGTCATTCTGATTAGCACATACAGTATGCACACTGCAGCCATTGGTACTAAAGAGAAGATCTACTGTATATTAATGATTCAAAAACAGAAATGGCGACAGTCCGAGTTTTGGAGGCTGGTGCATGTTACCTGCTTAGGGGTCTTCCAGGGTGAATAGTGACCTGCAATGTTGAGAGAACAAAGAAATGCTTTAGACTGAAAAAGATGGTGGAAACAGATCATGAGATGTGTGGTTTAATTTCAGCTCTGATAGCCAATTCCAGGGGGTTATGAGGATAATCAAATGAATTTAAAAAAAACAAAAAACATTATCAGCATAATTACAGAAAAACCAAATAGCAATAATAAAGTGGCATGAAAACAGTGTTTGTCAATGGTAGAAAGGACAACAAAAAGCACAATTGATGCAAACATAATAAAAGCACAAAGCAGAAGAGAGCAAATACATATCTTATTGTGAAGACAGAGATTAAAATAAGACTGTAAGAAAGGCACAGCTGAGAAGCATGCTCCAACACAGTACATGATGTCTTGATATTAAAATGATTGACGTGGTTAAACATGAAAGACAGTGATCAAGAGGTGGCATAAATGACAGGAACTAATCATTTTAAAGGCAGCGATGAATTCATCTTTTCCTGTATGGTTTAGATTTTTCTTTAACGAGTGTGATTTTATGTTCAGTTCTGGGATTTTAGGTGATCTTACTTTTTCTGCATAGAGAAACATGTTTTTTTCTATCAATAAAGAAAGAAGAAATAATGATCCTATAATTGTCAGACTTAAGATGGACAAAATAAAACGCATCGATCTTCCTTGTCAAAACCTGGCACATACTGTTTTGGCACATTACCATGCCGCTAGCCTTGAGCAGAGATGAAGAGTGTGCTACAGAGGTCTGGTGACTTCACTTCTTTCTAACTACACACCTCCAGATTGTTTTTCATTTTCAAACTTGTAGTCCTCAGCCCCAAACGACGCAGACTCCAGTGGCATCACTTTAGGCTTTGTACAACTTGTTTCAAATATGCAGGAGTACTCCCCAACACCTGTACACAGACTTTAAAGTGTAAAATAGGCAAAGTCATGTGGTAACTTCCATCTATATTAGCTAAAATTCCATTAAACATCAACTCCCATTAGGGTCTTTGTTACTAAAGGAGGCATTTGATCATCGATCTGTCATGAGGCTAAGTAGTGACAATGAAAAGGCAGTCGGATTTGAAAATGCTTTTACTTAAGTAGGTTCAGGATGTCTGTACCTCACAATAAAGTGGTTTCAGTTTGTAATACAGTGCAGCAAGGTAAAGGACACATATCTTCCTTTGACTTTCCCATTCATCTGGCTTTGACCTTTAAAAGGTATGCCACATTTTCACTGTTTACAGCATTGTTCAAGCACAACAACCGGAAATCTATCTTGGATGATGAAAGAAAACAATCAGTAAAAAGCACGACAGCAGCAGCTGACATCGATACGTGATCCATGCTTGCACACAAACAAAGTAATAAAACATATGCTCCAGCAATGTTTCTATAGTTAAATTCACAGAAGCATGTAGGTGTACAATCCTTCTCCCTGATTCAGTTTCTTTTCTTCGTGTCTTTCAAGTGCTGCCACGGTCTTCCCTCTGGGATGCTACAAGCGTATGCAAATGGTGAGATCAAATTACGGGTTGACTGCCCGAATTATGTGCCAGCCTCCCCAGTGTTGGCCTGGCAAGGCTCCAATCGCACAGTAAAAACTCTCTCACTGAGCCGCCAGCAGAATGGTGACAACATGGAAATGAACAAAAGCGACACAAAGAAATTCAGCAATGTTTTTTTTAGACTGTCAACTTCTCTCAGTCACAATGAGGCAAATAAGATTTATATTTATATACAACAGCTTATTTAAAACTCAAAGCATATCTTGAAAAGTAGGTTATCAGCAAGAGACAGAGGAGTTTTGCTTTTCTTCCCAAAGACGGTCAATCAATGAAAGGCTTTCTGTCCAGAATACCTACGTCAGAATATCTAAGTCAGTGTGAAGGATACAGCGAGCAAAAGAGGCAACAGAGCAGTTCTCAGTGTGGGTAAAAGAACCTGAGCTGAGCTGGACAGACAGAAAGGAGGGGCACTACCAGGCATCACTGACCGAGGTGATCCTCAGGGTAGAGTTGCTGTTAACTCAGGCATACCAGACATTTAGTTGGACGTGGGTGTCAGAGTGCCCCACGGCCAAAAGTTAAAAAGGGGCAAGAGACGCAAAGAGAGACTAAGAGAAGGAGAGAGTAAAAGGAGCTGTCCATGGTGCTGAAAGTCCTTAGACTGAAGGCTAATCAGACCTGGCAGCTCAGGTGCAGAAAGCTACATGAACCCTGTGGTTTCAAACTTGCACCTAACTTTTATGCTAACCGGTGTTGCGTCCTTCTATACAGTAACTGTCACCCTTTGTGACGCAAAACCAGTATAACACCAGTCATGAGGGCATACTATCTTGCTTATTCAAGGTCCATAATAAGAAGGGAAAAGCACCTAAACACACACAGTGTGTGATGGTGTAAGCTTATGCCCCCCCCAACCTCACCTCAGCCCTGGCAGGTAGCAATAATTGAAGTTTGATTAAGGTTGTGGAGGAGAAGAGGAGTCTAACTTTTGCTTTCGTGATCTAATTTGAATGGCAGTAATGCTAAACACCATTAGCTTTGTTTTCTATTTCTGCTATGATCTAATCTTAGCATCTCGTTTATCATGCACAAGGCCCTAGGCTGTCTTCCTGGGCCGACCGGACGGGATATCGATCCCTGGTGGTCAGATCCTCCGGGTTTGGTGAGGACAGAGCTGTAAGTGTGAACATGGCCGACAGTCTGTGTTCTACTGGCAGAGAGCCGAAATCATCACTCTCTTGCTCTCTTCTTCCTTTCTCTTTCTCTCTTTTGTTTCCAACTATTCTATCTTGCACACACACATCCAATGAATCACTGTCTAGTTACACAGTGATTCCCTGGAAGGCTGGTGGAGGCTCAGTGAATCAAACCCTCCTCCTTCTTTTCTTTCTTTAGAAAACAGACCTTCACCTGAGGTCTGCATGCTTCTTAGAGCGGCCTCAGGTCATCTGTGTGCACATGACCACTCCAAGGTGAAAGGTGAAACCAGGCAGCTGACTCATAATGTAAAATGTACCCATGATAGTACTAGAAAGGGGAGTTTATGTAAGTGTGCGGGGGCTTGTGTGCAGAAGGCTACCTTGGGATGCGTGTGAATAAGACAAGGAAAATGTGTGCCTGACTGTCGTGTAGGTGTCGTGTGTGAATCAAACCATGTGGCTCAGCATTTGTGTGAGTGTGTGGGTGGGCAGCAGAGAAGGAGAATGTGCCCTGCTAGAGGAAATCTAAATGGGCGAGCGTACATGTGAACGAGCTGAAAGTCTCAGCAGCTAATTACTGCCCTGTGTCTCTGCTGGTGTGGCAACGAGATACAGCCTGTTAATGGTCTAGATAGCCACTAATGAGGCTGTCTGCCATGCACTCACACACAAATACACACACGCACATATGCTGGCACAAACACATACACACACAGGCGCAATAATTACTGGTGATGAGAGACAGAGTGCCCATTTGTTAGGCAAAAACGGCTCAGGAGTCAAACTAAAATTTAAAGGATGGCTAAATATCATAACTATATTACGAGTGGGAGATTTTCAAGGTGATGAGGCTTAATTGACTGCATTGTTTCATCATAAATAGCACAATGTTTGGATGGTGAATTAGCGGTCAGCTTGGCTCTAATGCCTTGCTTTTGCTTTACTGTGTCCATGACAACATCAAACTGAGCAAGACAACCATGCTGACTCTTTCTGTGCTTAGTTCTCTATAGTAGTACAACTTTCACTTTATTTTTCTGCTTCCTTATGTTTCGACATCACATCTTTCCCCTTTTCCATTGCCTTTTTCTTGTACTTCTCCCTTCTGTCTTTGTTTGTGTAAAGTGCTGAAACAAAGCCAGGATTAGAGGAGACCAGAAATTATTGATGAAACTCAATTTCGTTCGTGTTGTCGTAGCAAGGGCACCATAAAATAGCCAACAGTATTGTTGGATTGTAGATGTGGGTGTTTAATGGCCTTAATGCAGTCAATCCCTTGACTTTATCGTGTGTGTGTGTGTGTGTGTGTGTGTGTGTTTTCTCCCTGAGTCCAGATGCGAAGAGGTGGTAGCTCTGTCCACTGCATAAAGAGTCATTCAAAAAAAAAAAAAAAAAAAAATCTGTTCCATGCAAAAATATGCACACTAAGACTTTTTAATTTTTTAGTCAGTGCTTAGTGCTGGTTCAATCTTCCATTTCAGATTGTGAATTTAATAAATATGATTAGCTGTGTGCTCGCCTCTAAACTGGCCAGTCTTTGGAGAGTTAGCCAGAGGTGGGAGCGTGACAGTTTGGTGACAGAGTCGGTGGCCTCTCTCTGTACTCGTTCAATTAGATTGTGTGGCCAGTGTCCAGTGGTTCAAATGTGCAGCGGGCCAAATTGTGATGTATGAAGAGCGGGAACATCACTTAGCAGCATGGTGACAGTTTTATTACAATGGGTAATAGCTTGGCTAACGCTCAAAGCTGGCCTTTCTGAGGAAGTTGGGTGGGAAAATAGAATCAGCTGCAACTCAAACCACGATGGTTGCTGGGAGTCTGTCAGCTCACACTTTAATATGCAGTATATTGCTAAAAATTATTGTGTTTGCGTTTATGTAGGCATAATCAATGCAGGAACAAACTTGATAATGTATCCAAAATCAAGTGAAGTAAATATTATAAATAAATGAAAATAATAAAATAAATAAACCACACAGATCAGATAGCTGAAAGATTCACTTTAAAACAAAAAGACAAAAGTTTGCTGAAATAAATGGACCTTCAGGGGAAACACATTCAAGAGTTTAGGCCTATTACCTTGAAGTTAGCTACATAAGCCTTTCAGGCACTTGAAAAGGTATATGGCTTAAACTAACAATTGTTCATTATCAATTATTCAGTCGATTATCTTCTAAATTAATAGATTGTTTGGTCTATAAAATGGAGGAAAGGACTGAAAAAAAGTTCAGTAATGTCATTTGTCCCTGGACTTTTTTGCTTGTTGCACCTTAAACCATCCAATATCTCCTCACTACCCCTCATCATAAGTTGCATGTCAATTACTTTTGCAGTTCAACTGAAGATTGATTTTACCTTCTCAGATTATGTCAGAGGTTAAAAAAATAGAAAAAAGGTTGAATATTTTTTAAACCTGGCAATCATGTAATAACCCACTGGATTCCTCTTTGACTCCCATGTTGGGAACCACTGCTCAAATGTTTTCCTATTAGCATAAATACAGCATCCTAAGCCCTTACTTTATTACCATTTTAGAGTGTGTTGGAATCAAGAGACAATTAAAAAGGTAAAAGTCAACAAAACTAGCATCCCAATACTTTAAGAAAAATAACAGACCATTAGCTTTGCCACATTAGAAATCTAGATATGTGTGTATCTTCTTAGTCCCAGACTCTTTGTTTATCTTCATTATGAAAAAAATAGTTTAAAGACAACAATTACAAAGACTTTAGTGTGACCGTTTTCTCCCAGGAGGGTCTGAAGTCTCTGATCTTAATGAGCTTTAAGTCTGACAGTGTTTTCCTGCTGAAATCCACAAAACACTCTCAACATATCTACAATGTCTAAAACGCCACACAGCTGAGATATTTGACACATTTTCTTGTCATTTCTACAGATATGTGCAATACGCAGTCAGGCTACCGTAAGAGCAGACTGGGTGGCACGGACGTTTTTCCCACCTCTAGCACCCACAGCTTGTCAAGTTACAGAAATTCCAACCCAAACAGATATGACACCACACCCTGGCGTATTGTTGTGTAGTGGAGAAAGGCCGTATCCAGATTTGGAATAATGAGATGAAATATAGCATGCAAATGAGATTGCCATTTTCTCCATGGGCCAACAGGCTGCTTTTTAGATGGGAGCGTTTGTTTCGACCTTCTAAAGCTCTGCCGCGAGTGAGGAACCCTTGACAGATGGCGGGAGCGCTTCACCGCTAGCTTCCAGGCAGATGGGCGACTGTGTTTTTATGTTTGTGTGTGGGGAGTGTGTGGACAGATTGGAGACTTTTGAGACGGTGGCACAAAAGTTTTGACCTCTCCCATGCGTGTATGTGTGTTTATGTGTTGGCAGATGATATTTTAGAGATACTGGCTTAAATTCTTTTATTTTTCCCCCTTTTATGGATAAGAAAATGTCCTAATCACTGAAGCTTATTTCTGCACTCTGTTTCTCCTATCCCTGTTTATTGGCTCCCTTCTCGTTGACAGGGACATGCGGAGTCTAATAAAGAAATAAACGGCAGTAAATCTATTCAAAGGGTGAGGCTGACCTTTGTGGGTGAGTCTCAGTGGTGTCTGTGGCACCAGACGGGTGGCATTATCATTGGTATGTGACATTACACAACACAAAGAGGCAAGATACAGAACTACAAATTGGTGCCACACAAAAGCAAAAGCGGTATTGGTTTCCCAATCCAGTTGTCTTGGCTTTCAGCTCGCACTACAAAGTGCTAAAGTTCATGTGTCATAACAAAGAGGATGCCAAGATAAATCAAGGACAAGTAAACTCAAAGAGGGGAATCATTTAACAACATTTAACAACAAGGTTTCAGAGACAGATCCTATCTGCTTGGTTAATTAAGAGCAACGGTTGCCGTTCTTTTTAGATTTAATTAAAATCTAACGTTTTAATCTTGAACGTCAGAGCTTTGGCTGAGTCTTAGCTGACAGATGCACTACCTCCACAATTCAATAAGAAGGCAAGCTCAGTTTGTAGGCAGATCACAGCTTACACACATCTTATGTTCTGTCCTTTGAGCCGTACACACATTTAGGGAAGACATGACAGTAAATCTTTCTTCTTTTTCTTTCACTGCCAAGGTTATTGCCATTAGAAGTAAACTGTCTGAAGGTTTCAGCCTTCTTGAGGAACCAACACAGACACTTCTACACACCCCACACACTTACACTCACACCCACCCACACCCACACACAGAGAGAAAGCTACCTGTTGGTTCTGCAAATCACAAACTTGTGTGTGACACACAAAAGAGGGCAGTGCATAACTTTGATTGTCAGAGGGCCACATATTCTGAAAAACACAGGGTAGAAAGCACTTCAGAGCCATTTGCAGTCTACCAGTATTTTGTCAAAAAACGGTGCTACTTTTGACAAGCTTAAATTTTGGGGCTTTTATCCGTGACTCACATACGGTCAAATTTGCCATACATATTGAAACTGGCATGATAAAAACATCTAAAAGTAATTCAGGTCTGCAAAAAGCATACACCATAATGAAAGGATCAGTGAGCAGAGCAGAGAGGCATAGTCTACGCAAGAAAAGTAAAGGAGGTTGTATTTCTAACCGGGTAAAGAAAAGAGGAATAGGAAAGGCACTTGAGAGGAGCTGTGCATCAGTCAGCCATTGTTAAGCACTGCAGGACTGTGTGATAGGTTTCTGCAGCCTTTGGACTGGACCACACATACAGACACACTTAGCTACAACGGTAAAAGATGACATCGATGAATACGCAAACAGATATGCTAGGAAGGCAAATATGGAGTAGACACGGAGAGATTCAAGAGCTTGTGTTAAGTCACCAATCTTCCCAGAATCCCTACCTGCAGCCACTGATCTTACCTGTTCCACCTCTCTGAACCACCAGGCTGGTCTCGGCTCCCACGGCACACTCCTTGAGAAGCTCCACCACCTGGGTGTGTCCGAATCCCTGCACGTTTTGCTTATTAATCTCCACGATCAGGTCACCCTCAAACAGACCCGGGCAGCCCAGAGGCTCTAGCACTTGTTTGACTCGCTGGCCTGTAGCACTGTCAGCGATAGTGAAGCCAAAACCTTCCATGCCCTTCACCATGGTCAGCGTCAGTAGTTCCCCCTGGGTTGCCCCCGATGACGCCATGGAGACGCTGTCAGGAGGTGTGGTGCCAGTGGTGGGAGGAAGCGAGCCGTCCAAGTGGGTGTCACCTGGGTGAGGGGTGAGCAGCTGCTGCTGAGCATTGACCTGGTCCTGACCGGGGTCTGTGACGAAGCGCGCCGTGCGAGAGAGATAGTCCAGGTAGTTGTCGTAGCCCGTCCTGCCGTTCACCATGATGGGCCGCTGCTCCATGATGCCCAGCGGGGAGATGATGGTGGTGTTGTTATTGGTGTTGGCAGCTTCCTCTGGGTCGTAGGGCAAAGGGTATCCACGGCACAAGACAAGGGTGACGCTTTGGCCAATTGGCACCGACTGGAAGAGTTTGACCACATCGGCGTGGGTGGTGCCCAGGACGCACACATCGTTGATGTAGACAATGACATCACCTGCAGACAAAAGTATGGACAGATAGAAACAAAATGCTGTAATGGCTGGAACTAATAATAGCTTTGTCTGGTGACTGTTTGATAAGAAGGAAAACCCCATTTAAAATCTGTAGTAATGCAAATTACTAAAAGTCCAGCCCTACGATATAAAACACGCTCATTGTGTTGTGTGATTCATTCCATTTGTCTAGACTGCCCAGACAGGCAGGAAACAGGACCCAGATAGCTCAGCTGGTAGAGCAGGCGCCCATATATAGAGTTTTACTCCTCAACGCAGCAGGACCAGGTTCGACTCTGACCTGCGGCCGTTTGCTGCATGTCATTCCCCCTCTCATTTCTTCAGCTGTCCTATCAATAAATAATCTTTAAAAAAAAAAAAGACAGACAGGACAAAGAGGGGGAAGGTTCCCAGCCATAGACAGGGTGCTAATGATGTAATATCATTGTATATTTCTGTTTTTAGTGCCCATTTCCCATACTCCTAAGGCATTCTCTAGGTAGCTAGCTTGACAGATTACTGTCGCTTGCAAATACAAATACATTTGTGAAGGTTCTTGCAGGCTCAGGCATGTGTACCAAATTTGCCATTTGTTTTGATTAGTGAAACATGTCTAAATTAACAAGAAATGAAATGGTATCATCTTGCAAATCGCAGCTTGGAAGTTAAACAGTTCAAAACTGAGCTTACAAACTAGGGAGACAGGACAGGGATAGGCAGATAGTACAGCTAAAAAGTTGGAAAGATGACAATAGAGGACAGAGTTGGAGGTTGTATGAATGCTAACAAATTAATTGCTGTTGAACTTTTTTTTTATGCTCGTACTAATCCGAAGGTGATGCTAGCACTGAGACTCTCAACAGCTTTAGTAGTACTCAATTAGCTATACAGTACATCAGCACAGTCCCTCCTTTTTTTTTTGTCCTATAAACACTTTCTACAGATAAACATTACCACAGATAATGTCTTATGTGCCTTTCAAGTATAAAATAGTGCTGATGACAAGTGGCTAAAATGTTTGCCCTTTATGGGGCCAAGTGCTTTTATATTTGCTCGCTGCAATATACTGCACTGTAGATAAAACTTAGCTGACAATTAAATGCTCCCACACAAAAGTGATCCACATCCAGGCTTATCTTTGTCTCAATCAGATTACTAAATATAGTGTTTTGTGCTCCGGTGTGCAGGCACCAAGCAGTTTTTTTTTTTGCATGCAACACTTGGGAAGTGGGAACACAAGGCACAATCCACTGACAAACAGCATTACCGAGGTTGATTATGAAAACAATTATTTTCTAATTGCAGGTATATTTGTTACGCTCTTTAAAAGAGATGGCTTGGTGGGAGTATGAGTGTGTGTTGCAGAGAGAGAAAGTGAAAAACAAAGTGCCTCCAAGATTAATAAGCAAAGCATGCGCGTTAGTAATTGACCCTTACTTTGCTAACCACCAGCGCCATGCTGTCCAGTTCTCTTAAAACGTGAGCAGCAGACTATAACAGCACTAATGGCTGGGTCAATAACATTTTTTCTGAAACAACATGGCTATTCATATTAATTCACACTATTATCCTGGCTCAACTAATGAAATGGTGGAGAGTTGCTAACCCCTCTGAGTGACAACAGGAAGTTAAAATTTCATTGAAATGTTCTCTCAGTGCAAACTGTGATGCGGGCAAATGCTTTCCAAGTTTAAACGCTCCGCCGGTATTGACAGAGCGAGCTCACACTTTGAGGCAACGTGACGTGAGAGACTTTTTAATTAATCCTGGTAAACGCGGACGACATTTGCCTTGAGCACCAGTGTCAGAATCAATAGTTGAGCACACTGGCAGAAAACAAATGACGGTGCCGTGACCTCGATGCGCCCATTGATCTCATTCTTTATGACCGGGGAGAAAATGCAGCAAGACGGAGAGTATAAACATGTTTCACAGAAACAGAAAGCTATGAAGCCACATATAGACACATCTTTTAGCATGCAATCTCTCATACCTAAAAGGGTGAGTTCACACAAATTAGAAAAACAAACATTACTTTGTTTCACATTTCATGTGCCATGGTTTAGCGAAATATCTGCCTCTGGAAATTCTGTCACCACCTCAGTAAAATGGAGGTGAATTGAATTTTATTCATGAAATATTTCCTAATAGTGAGGTTTTGCTGATTATTCACCTTCACCAGGGCACTGTGTGTACAAACATGTTGAAACAAATGCAATCTTGTAATTTGGGTAAACATATGGTCCCAAACACCTCCTGTAGGTCCCTTGTGTACTCTAAATCCCACTATCCTTGACTATAAACACCAAACTCACTGGGACCAAGGCCCATGTTGCTACTACATCCGTGCATATCCTGATCACATATTCATCTCCAACTAATCGGTGTGTTCAAGAGTCTGTCAACATAATGAGAGGTCTCTGGGGCCCTGCTGAGGCGAAGCCAAGTTAACAGAGCAGTTTAGAGTCTCAGCAGGGTGCAAGCAGTTTTTTAGAGACTATGGTGTTTTGGTGGTGTGTATGTATGTGCGTGTATTTGTCTCAGGCAAAATAGGGTGTAACATGGCCATGTCAGACGTGCAGGTGAGAAGACAGAAGGTTGTTAAAACAAAAAAACACTCTAATCTTAACTTTTTCCTTATAATACAACGGCTAACTAGCTCTACCCTGCATTAACAGAACAATGCAATTTCTTTATTTGCATGTCTTCTACATGGATCATTAACTCATGAAGATGCAGAGTTTTGTTGTCTGGGACATGTAGTTTTTGTCTCTGTCTTTTAGCGCGATATAATGTAGCATCAAGTACATATTTAAGAACCTTGTATACAGTTTTCATTTTTAAAATAAGTCGGTAAGAAACTACCGACAACTAACTCATGAAGCTAATGTTAGCTACATCTGTTAGCAACTGCTCATCACAATAGCTGAAAAGAGGACCCAAAATGTGTAAATCAGATAAAATTATACTTTTAACAATTTTTAGCAACAACACAAAGCTAAGCTAAATGTTCAGGAATGTACACACAAGTTAATTTGAGAACATTTCAACTGTATTTGAGAGGGTGTTATTTATACAGAATGTATTATAAATTATGACACTTAATCGGCACAAATGCCTCAGTGTCTTATCTTATCACACACTGTAGTATGTGGATACAGTTCAGTGGAATAACCCTCTTTTGCTGAGTGTTACAGCAGTTAGACTCTCTAGTTCAAAACATACTGTACCAACAAACCCACTAGATTTTGTACTAAACGCTGCCTCTGGTATCCAAACTAAGCTTCTCCTCTTAAACCTAACGCAATTCATACCTTTGTATTTCACAGAAACTCAAAAATACCACATTTCTCTTATGGACAAAAACACAAAATATCCTGCCTAAGCAAAACTGCACTGCATGTGGTTTACCAGTCATACATTGGATATTCTTAAACTCTTTTACAATATGTGCTCTAAGATGTTTTCCCTGGTTGTACAATCACATAGTGGAGACAGCCACGAGGGGTCATGAGGCGAAAGCGCTACAAATTATCTATATGGAATTGGACATTTCACACCTCCGCAGGCCTTGTTTCTACATCTGTGTGAGCTCTGAGTTACTGATCGAGCTAGTAATGCTACTGCAGAAGTAGGACACAAAGTCTGGGGAGGCAAGGGGGTGGGGGGGGTGGAGCCTGGATGGTGACATAGAAATGGAAATGAGCTGAAGGGAGGAAGTGGTGGAAAGGAGAGGAGACGTGGGGTGGGATGGTATGAAAGGGATTTGTTAGTTATTTCTGCAGAAAGAATTCATAAAGAAATTAGAGGGGGATTCTAAAAGAAAGAGAGAGGAGGGGATAAAAAGGCTGACACGTAAAATGCTTTATATGCAGCATTGTCAGGACAAGCTTTATTAGTCATCAGAGGATCGATTTTGGACTACTGCATCGTCACATTTATAAAGAAACAGATATTAATGACCTAACGTTCTGCAAGAAGTCACAACTACAATGTAACGGAACAATGCAAGGGTTTTGGAGAAGAATACTAACTGTGCTACAGATCAAACTCCCTGAGGAGCTTACTTTACGTATGATAAATGACCACTATAAGCTCTGCGTGCGCTCCAGCGTTTACAGAAAGAAGCATCATTGCATGCTGAGAGCACAGACAAACCTGCTAGTTCTATTCCCTTGACCTTTAGTAGAGCTGGTCCGTCTTAGTGGGTGAGTCTTTGTGTGTATGTGCTGCAGTTTCACCCCCATGTGGCCACAGCTAAGACCTATGGTGCTCATAAAGTCTGGTTCATGATTAATGGAAGAACAAAACTCCGCAGTTGGTACACACGCATTCGCACAGACATACACCCGCATACAGAGCTCACACCATGCTAGTTTAGTAGGTTGCACCTGTAAACACGCACGTATACAATGCATGCATATGCACTGTAACCATTTCATCTGAAAGTGGAAGCTACATACATCACCAAGTGAACTGCATATTGTGTTTACATTTGTTTGTGTTTGTTTAAATCAGATTCTGTATAGGTTGCAGTGCATTAAAAAAGGTAAATGTGGAAATATTCAGGGCTTCAAAACTTGTGCTTGAATGTACGCTGATAAGTGGACCAGATGCTGCAAGAATCAAGCTTCTAAGAGAAGCCACATATACTTGCTATGCAGACATTTACAGTTTTTCTTTGTAATCCTCTAGAAATTTTATATTTGTTATACTTTTTTTACTACTTATACTTAAAAGTATCTGCACTATATTATGGTCCTGTACTGTACAATTACATGCCATGTTTCACAAGGAATGACAACATTTTTAATGAGCAAGGATAAGTCTCTTTCCTTTCTTTTGTGCATTGTGCATAGTTTATTGAGCTACATGTGAAAGTTGTTTATTGACTGGGTATGCTCTCATTTGGCTATGTGTTTAGTATTTTACATTGTTGTATCTCAAGAGAGTTCATGGTTAAATGAAGGTAAAGAAATGTTTTTTTTTGTTTGTGAGCGGGTTTGTGTTTTTGGCCATGCCCGAAGCATACCTGTGGCCATCTTTCCATCAGCTGCGGCAGGCCCATCGGGGATAACACTCTTGACCTGGAGGAATTCGTCAGGCTCATCGCCTCCGATAATAGTGAAGCCGAAGCCCATGTTGCTCTTTTGGAGTGATGTGGACAGGAAACTGCCTTTCAACTGAGTGGGGTCCCGCGTGAACAGCGGCTTCTCTATTAAGGACACATAAACAAACAAATTAACCAAATACAAACTAATACTGTGAATGTTTTATAGCAAAGATTAAGACTTCAAAGCTGGTGCGGGATAAAGCTCAGAGGGTGGGGGCACGGGTAAAGCGTATCCAATTAGAGATATGGGTGTAGCCACAGGAAAACTGGCAGGGTATGACCTTAACTGCAAAACAGCGAACTTGAACAGAGGTGGGTCTGTGGTGCTGAAAGATGCAGGTGTGGCTACCGTGCAAGGTACAAAAGCAACATCCCTTTTGGTACACCCAAACATACTAAACATATATCCCTTCCTCTCCTCCAATACTGGAATACGGTTGGCATAAAGGGTACAGAGAGCATCAGTGGTGCAGGTCTTCAGTCCCATCCCAAAGGCTACCAAGGAAGCACCAACATTTGGCAAATGACATGCTGTCAATCAGGGATCAGTTCCAAGAGAAGATGGTTGAGAGGGTTAGGGAAGAAGTGGGACATTTTTAATGGAGGGAGAGCTGGGAGATTGCTGGAGGAAGGGTGCCCTGTGTAGGAATGAGAAGATCTCCGCCAACAAGCTTAGTCACACTTAACCAAGTCTTCCATCGTTTCACCTCAGAGGGAGACGTGGCTAGTGTGCTATTTTACATCTTTTGTTTGCCGTCACTGGTCCAGACATAGACTGAGTGATTACACTCTCTGTCTGCTTATGCCAGGCAATAAGACATGTCATGGTATACGCTCTTCAGACAAAACCTTAAACTGCCTCAAGTGAAAAAGCCTGCTTGCGAGCTAGCATGCTTACTGTAAGTCAAATGAGCGCAGGCAGCCATGAGAACGACAGTCAGCCTCCTTTGTTTCCCTCTTGGCCTACTTACTGACAAAGTGCCACAGGGAGAAGGGGCTACAGACAGGCTGCTCTAGCACCACAGTGCAGGCGGATGTGTGAAGTGGCTGCCGCTGCTGCTGGTGGGAGCACGTATTCATCCGCCGGGTCAGGACACGCCGGAGAGGGGAGACGTCGGCGGACGAGGAAGTAGCAGCAGCCCTGCGACCCAGAGCTGGCGAGCGGGAGAGGTCGCTGAGGCTGTGGCAGCGCACGGGCACCGAGCCGACCTGAACGAGGGGGGATCTGGGGAGGGGGGCACAGGGGCTGGCATCCTCCACTGGCAATCGTTTGGTGTGAAAAAGAGGAGGAAGGGGGAGGTGGGGGGAGGGAAGAGACAGAGCCTCACAGGAATGTACACAAAGTGTAACCACGGAGACAGGCTCTCGAGCGGCGGACTACTACGTTACTATGGAAACAAACCTCCACTTCACCAGTCCAGACGGTTTTTTTTCTAGCAGTACATCCTACTGCTATGGCTGGTGAAGAGTGAGCGCTGTAATCAGGTAGCAACATCACTGAACAAAATAATCAATCACATTTAAAATCACATGTTCATTATTTACATGACCAACAAGTATTATTATCAGTTCCACCAGAATGCTGCCGTTACTCAGACTGTTTAGGAGTGAACTAATTGTTACAGAAATAATCTCGTTCCTAACGAGCAAAATGCACTTAGTGGTTAGTAAGTACATTTGGAAGAAGTGGAAAATATTCTAAGTATGGGGCCCACTTCAATAGATATTGATTTTTTTTTAGGTGGTCCTTTTTTAGGTGGCTCAAATACGTTTAGCTGCTGCCCCCCCTTTCACAGCAGTACATTGTGTAGCTTCCGTGTCGGTACTGCCTTTTTCTACCAACTGGGCTACTGTAGGTAATAAAAAATCCAAACTATCCCTTAAAAGAGTGTCAATTTATATGAAATGGCTGGACCAAATCTGAAATATTCTGGTGTAGAGATCAATACTGTATGTTTACGTTTGCTACTCATTATGTGTAGTGTACTTTTCTGTATATTGTCATCTAGACCAATGTGTTGCACTTTTGCTTATTTGTTTAAATAAAAAATTTGATCACAAAAAAAAAAAGTTTGCTCCACATTGTCTCACGGAACCTTAGAGTATTATACAGAATGTTTTTTCAGTGACTTCTGATATATTCGATGATCTATTTATGTTGTAGACATTAATATCTTTTATTCATCCCCTGGATATTATGAAGTGGTGGCCCATTTGACAGAATAAAAAACTATAAAATTCACTATCATTATTGAAATTATTTGGTGTTATTTATTGGTTACAATGATGCCCCATTACACCAATGAAATCAGAGAGGTTAGAAACATGGTTTGACTTGAGTAAAAGACTTGATTTTCTTGGTTTGAATGATGTTCTACATACTAAAATTAATTTCCCTGCATTGTTTGTAGGTGATGATACTTTTGTAAGCGCATAGTTGCTTTCAGTTACACCAAAAACCTTGCAGGTTTCACTGCTTAGCTTTGTTCAGCTTAGTTCTGAAGTTAGTTTTCCAATTTGATACTTTCCAATTTGTATTAAATACATAAAACATGAATATAACCCACTATTTATTTTGACTGCAACTATTTACATAAAATGTTTGTTCGTCTCCAAATAGACCTGTGTATGATGAAAAAGAAAAGGTGTAATTTATCAATTTTTAAAGCTAATAAGAGATTTTCTGGGGCTGTACAAAAACACTGAAAAGGTTAATGGCTGACTAGGCCTGCAGTTAGCTATAATGACTTATTTATATTCTCTAGAAACATACAGACAGATAATGAGTATGATCGTGTTTCCTGAACATTTTTTCTTTAAAAAAAAAAGGTCTTACCTCTGTAGATGGTGGGAAGGGGCAGTGAGGACAGACCCTGGCTTTGCATCTGCTGCTGCTGCTGGAGTCTCCTTTTAGCCTCCAGGACTGGGTTCTCAAACTGAGTCCTTCTATTTATATGGCTATGATGATAAAAAAAAAAACAACAGAGATTTCAGATTTCACACTATCCTGCTGCACTTATCTTAGCCCCCCTCTTGGCAAAGATCATATCTAAAAATTCTGGCGCTACAGCAGCTATTGCTGTGATGATTAATTAAATGGCTGGTCCCCCAGATTATGTAACGGAGACGCAGAATCGCTTTTGCGGAGTAAAAAAAGAACAAACGACTGATTCTGGGCTCCCCCCCCACATTCAGCCCATCTTATAAGCAGAATTATGTGAATCAGTGACTGGGAGGAATCCTACACATGAAACAATGATTTCCTTTAACGTCCCACATTGTTCTTAATTTAGTTTGCAAGGGGGAAGATAGATATAGACAAATACTGTAATTGCCAGTGTGAAATACTCATAATTAGATACTTCCCTCACTCTTTGAGGCTGCATTTCACACACACACGTACAACACACACACACACACACACACACACACACACACACACACACACACACACACCTTATCTTTTAATGAACACCCCAGTATCACAGTACCGATTGCAAAACAGCTTGACTATATTTTTACATAGTTACATAATTTCAAGGTCTGGTAACTTCTTTCATGATATTTGATGATAAAGAGAGACAATAAGAAGATCTCGAGAGAGTGCAGTATATAAGGATGTGAGTAGTCAAATGTCATTCTGGAGGTTTCTTAAGCAAAGTCAAGCCAAATGACTCCCCTGCCCATCTAAAAATAGAGCCCCTTCCCTACGCCCCGGAGTAGAGAGCATCCAGCCAAAGAAATGACACCTCTGAACAGGGAAGGGACTTGCGGTTCAATAGAGAGGACATGCTACTTCAGCAGTTGAACACAGACACACTTGGAGATGGATGAACAGACATGCAGAATGTTTGAAAAAGAGACCCTGCTCTCTGCTCATAAGCTAGTCCACAGATATAGATGCAGGGAGAGTTCCAGACAGAAGGATCACACAGAAAAATGGAAGCACACACTGACAAAAAAAAACTTCATCTTGCAAACAAACAGTGAGCTGTCAGAAGGCAGACAAATGGAGCAACTGCTTCCTGGCTGCAGTGCCAGTCTGCTCCTAATGAATATGATGAATACAGCAGCACCAGGCTACACTGAAAATCAAAAGCAAGCCATTACATATTAAATATGTACACGACTTACTCAACATAGTAGCTGCCGTAAATGGGGTCATCGATTTTCTCCCAGCCGTATGGAAGCTCTGTAAAAAAAACAAAAAAAACAACAACAGCAGTGAGGCAACAATAATGAGGGTTTGTTTATTCAATGAACTTGCGATGGAATATTGATCTTGAAAACATCTTTGTGGCAGAATTGGTTTACAGCATCATTTTACGATAGAACATGCTTACTGGATGGACTGTTGTTCATTCCCAGCAAGCCGTGTGTTCAGGCCAGTGAATATTTTGAAATCTTATCTTTTATAAAAAATGGATGGCGACAAGACATAAAAGAATTGTGTTTTCTCAGCAACTTGTGACATTGACTGATTTAAAGAGGTTATTGGCTCTTTTAAAGCCGCACATTAAATGCATCCCTCTCCAAGAAAAAAGTCGCAAAATAACACCAAATACTGATAGATCTAGTGGCTGAATTAAACCAGTAAAATATTTATGCCCTGCATCTTTTCCATGATGTAAATATTGTGTTTTGATGTGAGAACGTTGCATAGATTAACAGCTTAAACAAGCCCAAACCCTGAGGGTGTCAAGACTTCACTGCATCCGCTAGTACTACATGTTTGTATTGTACTGTATGTATATTGGTGTTGAACAGTTCGATTCCAAACGTTACAAGCTAAATGGATTTACTGACAAAAAGCACACCACAGTCAATTACTGAAAATGGCAGACAGATCAAACACCACAAATGCCATTAGAAGAATTTGAAGGACACATCAAAGTATGAATGTCAATGCTAAAACTTTGGATTCATCATTTTAAAAAGGAAAACAAATTCATCAAATGTGCACCATGACATGAAACATGATAATCCATAAAATATGTTTTCACTGTGCTGTGATATACTGCAATTAGATTAGTATGCTTTTTTTAGTATGCTTTTTATTAATGAATACATTTTGGAAGGGGACATAATGTTTATCTTTCAAAATTCTGCTCAAAATTCAAAAGTCCTGCTGCAAATCCTCCTTGTGTAAATTTAACAAGAAAGTACTTAGAATTACTTCACACTACCATACAGTTTGGGTTCTTTTGATTTTTTGAATTGATGTTCCTTAATGCTTTCCCCAAAGTTTAAAAATGTTGGTTTGAATGATAAAGACTTTAAAGGTCCCATTTTAAAAGGAGCTCTAAGCCATGTTGGGTGACGGCACTTCATGTTGACGTTCAAAGTATTTTCAAACAAAACGAGGCTGGCTCGCCCCCTCCTCCTCATCCCCTCTCCCTCCCTTCCATGCTTCCACGCACTAACCAACCTAACCCCCACCCCCAAATCCTTCATTGGTTATTGGCTGGAACGCTGGAAGACTGTTTGTTATGTTTGGTGGTGCAGGTGGGCACAGTTTAGTTTGTGGAGCCTGGGCAGTCTACAGACATGGCATTTATTTTTTACAGTGTGTTCAGGGGACAGGCAGCTCGCTGATAGTGAGGAGATGTTTGCTGTATGTGATAGAAAATGTTGTGACATTGCTTAGACGCAAGGCAAGGCAAGGCAGCTTTATTTGTATAGCACATTTCAGCAACAGGGCAATTCAAAGTGCTTTACACAAAATCAGTTAAAAAAAAACAGTTAAAAGAAAATAAAACGATAAAACACAGAAGAAACAGTTCAAAATAAAAACAGATAAAACACAAGAATAAAAGTTACAGTGCAGTATAAGAGATTAAACATGAAAGAAATGAACATCTTTTAAAGAAAAACAACATCAAAAAGAAAGGTCTTCAGCCTTGATTTAAAAGAACTGAGAGTAGCAGCAGATCTGCAGTTTTCTGGGAGTTTATTCCAGATATGAGGAGCATAGAAACTGAAAGCTGCTTCCCCCTGTTTAGTTCTGACTCTAGGAACAGAAAGTAGACCTGTCCCAGATGACCTTAGAGGTCTGGGGGGGTCATAGTGTACTAGCATATCAGAATTGGCCCTAAATAAACTAGCAAAAGAACTTTGAAATCAATTCTTTGGGGCACAGGAAGCCAGTGTAAGGACTTCAGAACTGGAGTGATGTGATCCAGTCTCTTGGTCTTAGTGAGGACTCGAGCAGCAGCGTTCTGAATCAGCTGCAGCTGTCTAATTGATTTTTTAGGGAGACCTGTAAAGACCGTTACAGTAGTCAAGTCTACTGAAGATGAAAGCTTCTTAGAGCACCTTTAAGCTCATTTTGAGGTACATATGTGTACTTTGGGTTTCTGCTAAAAGTGTACATGCTTTAAAGTATTCACCCTCTGTATGAAACGCTCTGTTTTAGCAACTGTCTCTTTAAGCCTCACTCCCAAAAAAGACAGACTGCCGTGATTGCAGCCAGCAAATGGCTGTAACAGCCCTGTAGTGGCACTTTCTACCTATATATAGTATACTTCACAACCAAACGGAAGTCCTGACGGCCTCTGTGAAGGCACAGTTTTTGAATACGGGTTGAGTGCATTACTCTGTGGATTGACCGTTTAAATACTTTCACAGTAATTATATAGCACCAAAACCTGCTTTATAATAAAAAATACATGAAAATCTCACCTTTTGGAATGTGGGACCTTTAAGTTACAACAAGAATCTACAGCCATGAGGCTCTGACCATCGGAACATGCTAATGTTTAACGCCTTATATTTCCTACACATTAGTTTAGCCTGTTAATATTTTGTCAAAAAAAAGTCAAAAGATCATCAAAGTTATTATAATGTATTCTCACTGGACCTTGAATATTGGTAGCAAATGTCATGGCAATCCATACAAAAGTTGTCAAGGCATTTCACTCAGAACCACAAATGTCAACTTGCTGGTGGCTCTACAGAAAAAGTCAGGTGATCACAAAAGATATTAATATTCATCCTCTGGGAACCATGAACGTCAGCACAAAATTACATGGCAATCTGTTTGATAGTTGATGATGTATTTAATCTGGACCAAAGTGGTGGACTGAGTATATGCTCAGATACTGTGAATAGCTTCAACTTGACATATACAGAGTGGCCTCTAACTTTTCAAAAGCACTATGTAAACGCAAAGTCATAGATATTTCTGCTCAGTCAGCCTCTTTCTGTATGTGGACTGCACTGCAGAACATGCTGCCTTTGTTCTCAATGATCAAAGCTCTTCCTCAAACCTCTGACAGTCATCCGTCATATTGGACAGGACTTTTAAAGTAACCCTGTCCTCTTTCCTTTGCCCGCAGCTCACTGACAAAACAAGTCTTTGAAGCATGCCTAGAAGGAGTCCCGTGTTTGCTTTCCAAAATATGAACATTTAGTGTTTATAGTGTATTCCCAAATGGAGACTAGTATTTTAGCATAACAGCATGATCATTCAAAACCAAGTTGGGTACATAGTGTTTCAAGCTTCTGGTGGAATAGCATCTAAGCTGAATCTAGCAGCAGAGCTCGGGGACTGTGATCCAGCACGGCTCAACTTAGAAATCAGACAAGCTTCGATTAGTGACAATGCAAAGTTAATCAGGATGAGAGCGGAGATAACGGCACAGAAAATGCTTCCTAATAGGAAGGAAAAGCATCCAGAGGGAGCGCTTAAGGAGGAGGACCTCGCGGCTGGCCGAGAGCACAGCTGCAGCTTGTGAAAAACACACGCAGACAGCCATACACCACAGACATAATACACTGAATGGTCATTGCATACAATTATTTTTTACTACTTGTCCTAGTTTACGGACTCAAGAGATAGCTACTCCCCTTCCTCCCAGTCCTTCCACACAGAGCCGAAATATCAAAAACAAAATGCTGGTGCAGTGCTTGTGCTGTAAGCCTCTCTGAACCCCTGCGCCCCATTCCCTCAAAACAAATTATTAAACTTTCAGTAGGACAGACTATTTTCTGCCTGCACACTCACTTAAATGCATACTTACCCCCCCACCACACACACACACACACACACACACACACACACACACACACACACACACACACACACACACACACACCCACCCACCCACCCACGGCTGTGAGTGATATAACTGAGTGCTGCGAGCAGGTTGACAGCCCACGGGAATACCTCCTGTGAACACTGCAACATTCCTTTGCTCCATCTCCACTCATTAAATATGAAAGAGTGTTTCATGTTCTCACCTTTACTGGGCGCGCGCACACACACACACACACACACACACACACACACACACACACAGTCATTTTGCATATGCACACACGAATGCAGGAGATCAAAGGGCTGTCGTGTATTTCAGCAGTCTTCTTATAAAAAGCTTTTCTGTTAAAATGTCCACAGGAGGAGCTGCAGGAAGCCAGAAATGTCTCTGCTTTCAGGAGCTTGGTGAAGGGAACAGTGACTCTACAAACCAAGCGGCACACTGATTTGTAGTTGAATCCAAAAATAAGAACACACAAAATGTTGATAATAAATTGCCTGATTGCCCGTTTGAAGGTCCTTTTAGCGATATCACTGTGTTCCTAATTTCTTTTTTTTTCTGAGTTACATGAGAAGATTGATGCCTCTATGTCTTTGTTTGAGTATGGATCTAAAGGCAAGAGGCGATTGCTCTCTTTTGTTTATTTGGCATTGAGTGTCATTTTTAACCTCTATGTCAGCAGTCTGCAATGTAGAGCTAATTTAGGACAAGGAGAGACAGAGAGAGACAGAGAGAGAGAGAGAGAAAGAGAGAGAGACAGACAGAATAGGAAGTATGCCATATAAAGCCAGCACTGCTTTATATGGCATACTGGTCACTGCCATGCTGCATGCATCCACGAAGGAAATGTCAAGCTAGTGTGAAATGTCTAGGTAGGAACTCTTACGATGAAGCCCCTGAAGCAAGTGGGAAAATGTTTGCAATCTCTCGTCATGCCACAACATTCATCCAGCAGTCACAGGTGGAGGGCCACTTACTACCAGCAGGAGGCATCCTGGCATCTTCCCCACATTCTCTCTCCCCCAGTGCCACTCAATAATCTTCTCCTCTCTTTCCAGCTCTACTGCTTCCTTTCTCAAGTATCCTTACATGCAGTCTTACAGAACAGGCCTTTTTTTTGAAGTGTCATGCTCACAAGCTTGTGCATTTTTTATTCAGATTTTTCTAATTTGGTCTAAGGAACAGGTTGGCAAACCACACAACGCACATTCACCGGAGGGATTTACCCATGTCCTGTTTTATTTATTTATCTTAAGGAGCAAACCAGCTGAACTGAATCATTTTCAGCATCTCAAGCCTTTTACAGTCACCAAAACGTCCTTTCCTACCGAACACTGCACTGTGCTGGGTTTCATTTATCATGTTACCTTAAAATGCAGTGTACATTCCATCAGTGAGTTTACTGTGAAAAACAAAATCCACTGGCTAAATGGAACCAATTGGCAGCAAAATCCAATGAAAGTAAATATAACAGACTGTTGATGTGAGCAGTGGTTCAGACTTACCTACTGCAGAGCCCTTTCTTTGCAGTACAATCCAACCTCAGTTATCTAAACCTCAAACTGAAAGCTGCATGATTGCCTGCACCAAATGTAATGGTTATGCTTCCAATAATTAAGATATTTTACTCAAGACCATAGTGGTGGACAGACTGACTGACAGTGCCATCCATAGAGCCACGCTGCTGGCATGGCTAAACATCTCCTAGACTTGGCGATTCTAATAAAGATTCATGATTGTTGGATTATTCTCTTTCTCAAAGCTAAGCAAATGTCAAAAGGTGCTGACAAAATCAAAATGAATAGAAAAATGCAATACTGTTTTTGTAAGATGAGGCCTGCATGTAGTTTAATATGCCCAACTTATTATTCTTGGAGCTGGTATGAAGATAAAGCCAACAGACCCCTCTTGCTGAAATAAGGTATTACATGCGGGTATGATTTGTTTCTGTAGCAGGGACAGAATCTGCTGCCCACTTGGCCGACTTAACATTAATACACTCAGACCACCTGTGAATTCAATTCCCACCATGTTTAAACTGATATATAGCGCTGTTTGGAGAAAAATGAAGCCATTTATTTTAAGATTATCCAGGGTTGCAGGTCCAACGTGAACATCAGCAGAAATCTTACCTCAGCTACCCTTCTGAAGGCTTTAAAAAGCCCTTTACAAACATCATTCTTATCACTATTATTTTTTTCCCTCAGGAACCGCATATAAACAGGGCTAAAATTACCAATTGTGACTCAGACATGATGTTTTCAGTGGACCTGGAAGTGCTGATGAACAAAACTCCAAACTCAGTTTCCTGAATCAGTATAACCTATGATTCATAAACTCGGCTCTCTCCCCAGTCAGCATAAGAACCATTTTCCATGATATCTAAACCGGACCTGTCAGATGCAATATTTTCTGTGACTTGCTGAGCTTGTTGACAGGTAAACATGACTTGGCAGAGAAAATCTCACCTGGAAGATGGAAAAATGTGCTTCTTCTGTTTCACTAGTGAAGTGGAGTGAAGAATTTAAGGTAGTTTAAGGGAGAGAGGCTGGGCCAGCACATGCATGTGGGTAAGGCAATACACATGCCTGTTGATGGATTCACACTATTGCACTGATCTACAGGTAGCGATAACGCGCCAAGAAACGCAGCAAAACATCCGCAGAGGCAGGGAAGACAAATACTGCAAGCAAGTAATGGATGTTCCACACCTTTGAGAAAAAAATTTGTTAAAAGGTCAATAATACACACAATACACTTTGCTAAAGTAAAACTGAATGTTAACACAAAATGTGTTTGTTTGCAAGAAAACCCCAAAGGGCACTTTTAATTTGGACTTGATATGGGGGCGCGCTGGCATCTCTTCAGCTACCAATCCACACACTGTACTTTGGTCCATAATGGGACTTGAACTCGACCCTCCAGTTCAAAACCCAACTCCATACAGACTGCTTCTGGAAAACCGTTCGCCACCTCAGGAAGGGGAAGTGGGGAACCATCCACACTGTGTACAGTAAGGATGGGATGTTGTTAACCTCAACAGAGGAGGTAATAGGGTGGTGGAGCACTTAAATGTTCTTGTTCTTAAGTGAGAGGACAATGGAGTGGGAGATTGGTCGTAGAATCGGCACAGTGGGTGTGGTATTTCATTCAATATTCAGGAGGCAAAGCTCTCGATCTCCCGGTCCGTTTTTGTCCGGTGGAGAGATTATATCTCCAACCTGGCCTGGGAATGCCTCGGGATCCCCCAATTGGAGCTGGTTAATGTGGATTGGGAAAGGGAAGTTTGGGGTCCCCTGCTGGAGCTGCTCCCCCGCAACCCAACATCGGATTAACGGACGAAGATGGATGTTTACGTAGCAGCAGTCACATTGGTCCTACATTTCTGAAACAGGCTGTCTTTGGTTGCCAAAGCTCTAAATTGGCCGTTGATGGATATGTCTAGGACCACAGATGATGGGATTGATGACCAGAGACTTCTCCATGATTCATCATCACTGCCAACCTTCACCTGAGACAGCCCTTAATCACACATCACATGAGACTTGACACCTGAGACAGGGGCAGACATTATATAGCCACATACTTTTAATGTGGATTTTTAAGTCCTTTGCAATGAAGCAACTGTATATGCTTACAGATGCTCAGCATGTGCATACAGTATGTTTATGTAACTACATAATCAACATGCTAAGGATCCCCAAGGACAAGTGCACAAGCCCAGCCATACTGACAACTGTCAGATAATCACATGGCGGAATATGTATTTATAGAGTGTAATAAAACTGCACTGGCTTGACATAAATTGATGCACTGAGATGCACTGTCATATTTTTTTTTTTACATCGCAGGCCAACTGACATTAACCACGAGTGCATTTGTTTCCTCTCGATTTAAGTCTTTTAGAAGATGATTAACATACCAATACATCTCCATTGTGACAGGATAAGCCAATGCAACAGCCAGGACGCTAACAACAAATCAGTTAATTGTGTCACTTGCTGGAAACAGTGTTCTCCTCTGCGGTGTTATGCTCAGTTCAGCGGTTTGTGTATTTGTGGTGATCTCACCCAACTGTTCTTGTTTTCATGTTATTGTCTTTTAGCATTAGTATAATCAACTTTTATTGTATAGAGTCAAATATGTATGTATTATTGATAGCGTGATCATTTTATCTCATTTTAAGGTGACCTCTTAACACCATATCCAGGGACAACAGATGTAAAGTAGCCTCCAGGCTGATTCTGACACATTTTTACTTTTATGTATTATTAGTGTGCATTGTCACCGACAAATAAACTATAATAAAATTTCAATGAGCTACTGTTTATTCCACAACTTGTTTTCCTGCTAAATACACCTGAGCTGTGGAGAAATGCATGTCCTTACATTCCCTTTACTGCAGAGTCCCACTGGTCTCTGTCTCAGAGAGAGCAAACAATAGTTAAGCTCCAGAATGAAAATGAGGAAAAACAAAAACTGAATTCACAAGCTTGTAGCTTATCGGAACATGCCAGGAACAGAAGGAGACGTAGTGAACTGTGACCTGGCACTTATTCTCTCCTCTTTTCGCCTCCAAAGTTCTGGTTTATTTGGCGAGCTCTATGTGAATAAAATACTTACAGCTGCACACAAAAACACATACTTTCTCCTCTCTATTTTTCCTTATAATAATGCAATATTGCTCAAATACCCCCTCCCCCCCGTCTGGTCACGAGTGGAGCAAAGAAAGTGCCTCTTTGTGAGACCCTTTTGTTAGGTGTTAAATAGGATAATTATATAAATTAGCTTGTTCTCCTATAATAGCTTCCTGGATGCTGTTGATTAGATACAATTATGTATTAAGGTCAATTTGATTCAACTAATTTCTAACTCAATTAGAGTCCAAACAGACCAATAAATATGTAAAAAAAAGACATGAATAAAATACTGGACCGGTATTGTAAAAAAGCATTTACATGATTCTGTTTGGCTTTAAATTGCTTAATGTCAAATTGTCTAGCAACATAATGATTTAAAAGCTTATTTGAGCATAATCAAATGTTAATATGTCAAATTGCATCAAATTAGGCAGAAAGGAATGCATTTAGTTGTAGAAGTGAGACATATGGGTGAAATGTTCTATCACACAGCATGCGCAGTATTGTATTAAACTTGCAACAATCATATTATTAGTCAATTGACAAAAAAATAATCTGTAACCATTTTGACAATCAAATTTTGACAAAATCATTGTCAAAGTCCTTTTTTCAAGCACATTTGACAAGAAAATTCATAGTTTCAGTTTCGTTCAGAGTGAATATTCACAGCTTGCAAAATAGCAAAATGGACATTGGGTGGGTTTGGACTCATGTTTGAGTATTTCCATATGTGCTCTGGGAGATTATAATGAGAATCTTTTGATATTGCCCTTTCCTTCTTGACATGATTAACTTCTCTATAGAAAAGAGTGAATTCTCAAGGGATGTTAACACAGCCATAATTTCCTTACTCTTGAAAAAGGATAAGGATCCTGCAAAGTGTTCTAGCTATCAACCTCTGAGCCTGCGTAACGGTGACATAAACATCTTTGCAAAGCCTGTTGTTTGGAGTCTCATATGGCAAAATTACTGAACGCCAACCAAACAGGAATCATAAAAATGAGACTGGCAGCAGACAATGTTAGACGCTTTCTCCACATTGTTGTTGCGGCGAAGGACAGTAAGACCCAAATGTCACTTCTTTTTCTTGACGCAATGAAAGCCTTTGAGAGACTTGAGTGGTCATTTTATGGTCAGTCTTAGAGGTGATGGGCTTTGGTAACACTTTTACTGGTATGATTAAAGTTTTGTATTCTAATCTCTCAGAGTCTTAACCGGACGCACCTCCTCCTCTTTGTTTCCAGTTTCTAGATCCTCCCGCCAAGGTTGCCCCTTGAGTCCTGCATTATTTGTCATTCCTTTAGAGCCAATCGATTATGGTGTCAGTAATATGCATTCGTAATACACAGCATCATCATCTCATTATTTGAAGAACATGTGGTCTGATATCAAGACTTTATTTTATATAATTCAGTTCTTATTGATATCTGGCCGCTCTGCCCTTCATTTTAAGAGGATCTGGGCACACGATTGCCAAGGCCTCAATCTCGACTCGCATGATGTATGATCTAGCACACATAAGTATCACACAATCCAGACAATCAGCAGATTCACAACGATTTCATTGTGTGTTCATCTATTTAAGTCCTCACCCAGTGTATATGGATGTGCTTTGAACAGTTTTTGTATGACAATAATGTCTGTGACAGACATAAGCTACAATATATCAAGCTTTGTGAAAATGAGAAAAGAACATTGCCAAACTTATCTTTTATCTGTAACACAGCCATTAAGACCTAGAAAAGACTTAATTTAAGATATATCTTGATATTACGATAACCAAATCACCCACAATACTGTATCTTATATCATCTTGATATTGCGTTGATTTATTGCCAGTTGTAGTATATCAGTTGGCTTGGATGAGGTGAAAAAATACATTGCAGCTGATATTCTCACACACACACACACACACACACACACACACACACACACACACACACACACACACACACACACACACACACACACACACACACACACACACACACACACACACACACACACACACACACACACACACACACACACACACACACACACACCTCCTTCCAATCTCCAGGCCTCAGGCATGCTCTGCTGGGGATGTTCTCAAAATACACCCATCAATCATTTTGCAGACAGCTTCGCCTGCCCCTCCCCGCTACTCTGCTCGCGACTGCTGCAAGAGTCTCAAGGTGAAGGAGGGCGCTGCGTCTCCCTGTCTATAATAACTTACCTGTAAGACTGCACACCGTGGAAAGAGTATATGCTCACATTCAACGTCCCCTAAAAACTTCCACAAAAAAATCTGGAATGTCCCACTGAGTTGGCTGAAAATAAACAGGAGAGATAACGTTTCCCAGGCTGGACAAGCTTTGCCTTGTAACATCCACCTGGACATACATGCAGTGTCGGAAGAACACACACACACACACACACACACACACACACACACAACGGCTTTTTAAAAACGACAGATGTGAGAAAAGAGACAAGTAAAACACGAGCCCAGTTATTTCCCCTGGAAAGAGGACAAAATGGGCGAGTGTGCCCAATGATTGCTTGTAAGAGACAAGAATAATTTAGTCTCTTTGCCCATGAAGCTCCTCACATGACCAGAATGTAATTACACGTCTAGTTTTAGTGCTCTCTGTTTTCACACAAGCAAAGTCTGCTGGGACACACAGAGGCGAAAGACAAAGAAGCACTCTAATATGATTAAAATCCTTAAAACACGAGCATCATCAAAGTTAAAATTCCTCGTTGTGTCTACACTCCATCCTATACTGTACATATGATGTTGTATGTGCCTAGATTTTCTGGATAGGACATGCTGTCGTCTGATGAAACGTGCTGAAAGAGTGACGGAAATTATCTTACAGTTGTTTGATTTTAATTCACTAATATAATAGGGGGATTCTCGCTACCTGCTTTGGCATACATGAGGAGAAACAAAGGCTGAATAAGTAAAGAAGACAGTGAGGCAACAACGGGCATGCTCGGTTTTCTGTTTTCCAGCCAACAAATATTTGGCAGGACAGGAAAACAAAACATAAAAACCACCAACTTTAAGAGGGTGAGAGTGGGGGGAATTTAAGCAAACAATGAGGTTCTGTTAAGAGCCTGTCCTAGTTCTTTTTGTCTACCAAAATGAAAAGAAGAGACAGGAGGACAGGTGCGAGGGAGGGGGACAAAGATGGATATGGAGGTAGAGAGAGGAGGTGGGAAAGACGGAGGCAGAAAGAAATATAGAGAGAAATATAGAGTGAGTTATGTAACTACATGGCGTCTGTGATGTCGACTGCTCTGTCTTCACCAGAGCAGTCGCTCCTTTGAACACGCAGGAATGAGCACGCTAAATCGAACACACATTTCTCTGCATATTTTGACAGATTCTGGTCGTATGTGTTGCAACCGACATTCAACATGAGAGAGAACAAGATGTCTTTACAAGCGGTGAAAACATTTACTCAAGTATTGCATTTAAGTACAGTTTTGAGGTACTTTATGTGAGTATTTCCATATTATGCTACTTTTACTACTTATACTAAAGTATACTATACTTTTATTCTACATACATTTTACATTTATACTACATTTTTTGGAGGAAAATATTGCAGTTTTTACTCCACTACCTTTGCTACATTTCCCACCACAAAAAGACATTACACATACAATATGTGTCTCATAATATGATACATTGTTATAGATTAAACTAACCATGAATTAGGTCAAAAAAGCTCCACCTCAACCAACTACAACTGTACATGTTGCTTCTATATAATATAAGAGGGGAAATTCTGCATAATTTCAAGGATAATTAGGCCTCATTTGCATTGACTTGGCCATTATTTCCATCTGTAATAAAAACACTATACAACCCCAGGTTAATTGCTGAGATGTCCGTTGTAAACATCCATCACTGTTTAAAGATCACCTTCCTGCTTGAACTTTGACCTACCGAACTTGTGCAGACACAGTTTTCCTGTGCAATGATGGATTATTGCCAACATTTCGGATACACTTTTTATTTTGCCTCCAAAAAATTAACTTTATTTAAATTAACTTTGCTGATACTACTAGTCCACTTAAAGCAGATTTATGTGAAGGATTTTGTGGCAATGCTACATCTAAGTGAAGGACATATATATTTCTTTGACATCTGGTCTTCACTACAGTACGTGTGTTCACATCCATACTCAAGTCCCACTTAATACTCCAGCTCTCCTCCTCCTCCTCTTCCTCCTCCTCTCAGCCCGTTGTCCCGTCACGGCTCACAGACTCCACCTTGCAATCCTGTTAGCGCTTATCAGAGCATGGCTCAGGCCCAAACACAGACTCACACATCTAGCTTTCCCACCAATCAATAACAAATTTACAGAGGTAGCTTTTCTCTCCCTAACTCAACTCAGCTCTCAGGGGTGGCTGGTGCCGCCAGGCTGTAGAAGTTTGAAGTGAACAACACACCTCTCATATGGCTGCTTGGCTGTTAACACACTTCTAGTGAGTACATTCAAGAAGAAGCAAACACAGAGGACAACACACTGAATGACAGATCAGCCATATCACTAGCAAAAGCTCGGATTTATGGATTTATCACTGCAAGCATTCTGCAATTTAGTGCAACATGTAATAGGTCCACTGCTGCAGCAGCCAGTGGCATTTTATGCAATTGAATGATCTCATTCACGTGATGGGTATCGAATGAAGTAGGAAAAAATAGGTATCAAATGAAGTACTCTATTTGTATCTGTTTCACTTTAAAGCTATAATGCGTAACCTTTGGATATTAATGAACGTCCATTACATTTATCAGCTCCACACAACTCTCTCTGTATTTCTCAGCATGGCTATGTTCATAAGATTGTGTCGTCTGGAATATCATGTGAACCCGCCAACAGTTTTGTTGTCATTACTTTGGGATGGCAGAAACTATGCACTATAGTTTTTTTGGGGTCATTTTTTAAACAATATCAAGCCTGAAGTATTTAAGAAATTTAAAAGAAAGTTATTAAAATCTATCTCACACACACGCACACACACACACACACACACACACACACACACACCAACCATCAATTTGTACAAAAAAGGTGCACAAATTGAATATGAATATTTAAAGTTTCATTCATTTTTTTAGAAAGTGTTCTTACTCCATAGAAATCGAGCAAAGCAATGATTAGAATCCTGAAAAACCGCTCAGTGATTTCTATTCCATACAGTCAACACCAACTGACTCAGAATGTGTCAAAATTAGAACTATCTATTGGCCCAACACTCCTAATATGTGTCTACTCACTTAGAACTGCAGCCACCATTAAGCACTACATTCCCTTTAGCTGGGACTAACTAGATTAGCGGCCCAACCAGATCAATACCAGTCCTCCCAAATATCAGAACATCTCCTCTTGTGGAGCGGTCTTGATGGATAAATAGGATTGGAAGTGCTGGAGATAAAAGCTAAATCAAATTCAAACTAATTCCTCACAGGCGTCTCTGTCTTTGTTTCGGTGTCATTTCAACTTTAATGTCTGAAGATTGAGAGGGAACGGGGGAGATTTGGCCTCTAAACAGACAGTCTTTTGAATAAACTGCAAGATTAAGACGGTAATTCTTTTGGATAAAACGAATAAAACAGGAAATAAATCAACAGGAAGCCGCCCCCATGTTTAATGCCACCACACAGTGCGAATGTTTCTAGACAAGGTACCATTTCTCCTTCACTCTATCTTGCTGCAGTCATACAGCATCTGCAAATACATCTTAACATTTCTTTTATCCTGCTCATAGTCTATATCTATAACGTTCCACTCGCGGGACTGCTCCGTTGCCGTTGGAAATTCCGCTGGATTTCACTCTTTTCAGCCAGATGTCCGGTACTTACCATTTTGTTTGTATTAGAATTTTTCATTCTGGTCGATTCATGAGGACTATGGTTAACTGCTCCTCAGATTTCTCAAGAGGGGTAAATCCAGATTTATGTTGCACAACTAAAGCAACCTTTGAACATACTGTACATGTTTCACCAAAACAAGTTCTTTCCTGAGGCTATTTTTGCAGGGGCACGTTTTTCTGCCAGAATGCTGTGTGGACTAGCCAGACCCTCCTAGCCAGACCCTTCTCTGCAGAGCTGTGGAGGAAGGTCTGGCAAAGCGAGACTATCCTGCTCAATGTAGCAAACGTGTACAGGCATTCCAACAGTGATTCAGATACTATTGAGTGTGCTGTCTTCTAAAGTACAGTTGTTTAGACACTGACATACATTCCTCAGGTCAGATATGTGCTGATGTAGAGCAGTGATTATTGAGCAGGTATGGAATTTACCATATTTACCATCTTAGTTTCGTGTGTTACCATGTTAACATCAGCTAATGAACACACAAATTACAACTGAGGTTGATGGGAATGAGACTGTTATTGCAGGTTTTTGGACCATGCTTATTAGTTGTTATTACTTTTGTTGGGAACATGAAGGTGTGTACCAAATTTCATGGCAATCAACCAATAGTTGGACAATCCAACAGTTTTTTGGAAATGGAATCTTTTGAGGTTTTGGACTTTTGGTTAGACTAAAAAAGGAGTTGATGGCGTCACCTTTAGATCTCAAATCAAATCAAAAAAAAGAGTAGCTTCAGATTAATTGATAATATAAACCATAATTAGTTGCAGTCCACTGTCCTAAGTTCCCACACACTTGGCATATTAGGCAAGTTATAGCAAACGCAAAGAGTAATTTGTCCCTCTGTCTGAATGTCTGAGAGCCAAATATATTTTTAGAGAAACTCTATCCTTGTGGTTACATGTTTACCAGGAACATGCACACAAACGACACCAGCCTCCCGCCATGAACATACACCAAAAGACACAGACACACAATCCAAAAAAAGTAATTTCTCATTTGTTTTTCTGTCCATCTCTAAAGCCCAGTCCTTCTACTCAGCTCCACAACCTCCCTGTCTATAACTCAGGTGATAAATTTCCTCTCGATCTTACACATAAAGAAAAGAAAAATGGGAAAGTAGGGAGTTATGGTGATGGGAAAGAGATAGATGACACACTTGTGTGTGTGTGTATATATATATATATGCATGTTCGTCCATAAAACTGCTGCATTGACATTCCTCCTTCTCCTTTCATTTTGGTGTGTGTTTGTTATGTGTGTGAGTGGGTGAAGGACACTCCACATCTCTCTCAGTTGAGAATAAAGAAGTCTTTGTAACCTCCAGTCTCTCTGGACCTGGGCTTTAAACACACACATCACAGGGCTTCCTATTCTCAGCGACCGGTGTTGACACGCAAACACACACATGCACACCAACATTTCCACCATACTGTATAAAATAAATAAAAATCCTACACATGTTCCTCCAATGAACTGAAGTCTCGTATGAAATCATCTCACTATGCATCTCGTCAGAACAACAGGCAAGGTTTAAATCTTGTGTGAGGAGGTTGTGTAATTGAAATGTACGTACATTGTTTCAGATTGTAACTGCAATGAAAAATTAATAAAAACATTGTTCAAAAATAAATAAAAAATGTATGAACATGAGGAGCAAAAAAATAAGAAGGAAAGGAAAAATAGAAGATAAAGTACTCACCATCCTCTTTGCATTCCTCGGGCGGCTTTGCCTTCTTGGCTAGCCTCGGGTCCAGCCACGATGTTGTCTTGGTATTGTGGCTGTGAAGAGACGATAGAGAGAGAGAGAGAGTGAGAGGGAGTGTGATAGATGGCGAGAGAGAGGAGACTTGGCAGAAAGAGAGAAGGAGGTTGGTGGATTCTTAATTCGGCAAGAGAATCATTTCAGAGAGGAAATATGAGACTCCCTTGTGTGCCTGCCTCTAAGAAAAGGTGACAAGAGAGACGGGAGGGGAAAAAAGCTTTAGTTTAACAAAATGGCAATCAATACTTTTAATTTGCTTACTGTCTCTCATTAGCAGGCAGAAGGGGGTGGGAGAGAGAAAGGGCAAAAAAAGATTGAGGGGTGGCTAGGGGAGTGATGGAGGGGAACAGCTGTGGGTTTGGCAGATTCATCCAGAGCCTCGGGCAGAGAGCTGGATCTAAATCAGATATGATGTGCCATTGCAAACTTGACGCATCTCCACAGCTCGTCTGAAGCCATAATGGCCTTCCTTCATGTCAGTGGGGAGAAAGAGGGCAGGGGAGGTGTACACAAAGTGCCTGCAGTTAAAAACTGAGGTGAGAAGGACAAAAAGAGCCTTCATTGTGTCTTTGTTCTTTTCAGGACTATCAACTTGAACTTTATTCCCAAAGGTAATTGTGTTAGCAGTTAGATGTTAAAGACACAGATCATGGGAATGCACCAATGACAGGAAAAACACTGTATTGTAAAAACAAACAAATACCAATCTGAAAACACAACATCTATTTTGAGTTTTACACTCACAGTAGACATGGAGAAATATTATCATGTAATTAGTTGTGTTTCTGTCCACCTGACGGATGAGAGTCTAGACTTTACTCTCCTTTTAGTTCTGTTTTGGTCTCCACCAACTGCTCAGGAAAATATTTGGCTCGTTAGCTGCTACAAAGTAGAGGGTGACACGGAAATCAATCGCTCCCATCCCATCCCGAGCCAACAAAAATACTCCCAACATGTCCTGATCACGTGACTGCCCCCCCAAATAAACCCTTTCCTGTGAGATCCCAAGAGAAAGTCTACAGAGAGAAAGTCTAACGAATCCCGTACCGCTTCCGTTTCATTCCTTATGTTGTCTAAGCAAGTTATCAGACTCTACCTTGATCCATTACTGCATTTTGCACCTGAGTTAACTACACACATAGGCTTATTATAGCCTTAACTTCCCCTTGTCTCTATGATTCAATAATGACACTGTGTAGTTTGCTACTGAGTGACACCTTTCACATTACAATTATTTAGTGTTAATATGAAAATATTGATTAGTGCAGCTTTAAGAATACATAAGAATATAAAAATATAAAGAAAAAAACACTAACAGCCATGCTAGCAGCTTTGTGAGGCTTGACTTTAGCGCAGTTTGCTTTGTGCTAAATGCTAACTTTAGCATGCTAACATGCTTTTATAATGACAATGCTATCATGCTAATGTTAAGCAAGTATAATGTTTACCACGCCTAACGATTAGTTAACAGTGTTAACGTGCTAATGTTTGCAAATTAGGACTAAACAAAGTATAATTGAGGCTGATGGGATTTTCTTAAATGTCATGAATTGGATTGATGAAAAGGCTAGATGAAAAGTCAAGGGAACGCAAAAGTTATTCCAATTACTCCAGAGGAGAACATGAATGAGTGGACCAAAGTTCATGGTAATCCATCCAATATTGGTCAAGACATTTCACTCAAAAACAAAAATGTTAACAAAAACATTTGATCTGCTATTGCAGATACAGGAAAAGTTATTTATATATTAATTATATATCTGGGGTCCAGATATTTCAATCTGGACCCCAAAGTGGTGGACCGACAGATGGATATTGCCATCCCTAAACATAGATAAAAGTGGGAGACTAAGGCCCACGCCAAATACTGAGCCAAATAAAGTGCAGTTCAAGGTAAAGGTAAAGTCTGTTTTGCTCGGCTTTTGATTATTCTCCAAATGCATTTCAATCTTTTTCTTCCTCTTCCTTCCTTTCTGCTAATATCTAGGTATTACTATTTAGAGTAAAATTATGTTTTTATTTCACCTCCATCTCGTTCCTTCTCTCCCTTCCTCTCCTCAGCCACCTCACTTCAAATGCTGTAGGTAAATGAATTGATGTCGAATGGAGGCCAATTAAAGGCAAGCATTTTCTTGGAGGCTGCCATCACTTTGGCACGGCATCACATACACCCAGACCAAAAAAAAAAAAAAAAGAAACTGAAGCTAGAAAGTCAGTGGACTAACTGCATTAGCTGTGTAATGTGCTTTGTGGGTGTGGGAGCATGAGGTTTGTCTGTTTAGGGGAGGAGACATATGGTGAGCCGTCTCGTTTGCAGTGCAGGGAATTAAAAGTCTGCCTCTGTGGCAAGTAGACATGAGGAGGCAACGTTTGCCTGGCTGGATGTCAATTGTCACCGCTATATCTATCTGGTTTTGCTGATCAAGATGGCTGGTATTCCATAAATGCTGTGGAGAAATTTAGCCTAATGACTGGAAATATCTATTGATGCAATAAAAGAAATGGCTACATTAATTGATATTCTACATCCATGAACATACAATTCCTTCACTCCATCACCACAAACACTCCCTCCATTATTAACAACTCTATTATTCTCTAACAAAGACTTAACTCCAATGAATTAAACTTTAGAGCTTGTATAACAGAGTTCTGTGTAGCAAGGTATTTCTAGGGACCTCTAAATCTCATTAAACACCAAGCATCAATTATGGTCTCCGTGTGTGTGTGTGTGCACAAGGGAATATACAGAAGTAAATTTAGATGGTACCCAGCCCTAGTAACTCAAGCTCAAATTAATTTTGTTGCAGAAGAATGAAAATACAAACTCATCTGGCGATCACTAAAGGCTGGAACATGCCTCTTCGGACTGCACATAAGCGAGGTTGTTCTAAAACGATTGAATGAATATCTTGTGCAGATATAGAATATAAAGTTTACTTTTGTTTTTGTTACTATGCACCACCAGAAGACTAACTTGTTTTTCTACTTTAAAACTGCACTAATCAATATTTGTTCATTGACAAATATCGATGGGTCAAATTAAAGGGGTCACTCTTGAAGAACCCAACTCTGCAGTTTCCCTCAGCTTAAACAAGTATTTTGGATGGTGTTTTGATTTTAAGGCCTAAAACCTTTTTGTTTTGGTTCACGCTCACCGCATCATTTTCCAGATGCAGCAACATAAGCTCTACCTGCCCAGCACCAAATGGCGGGCAGACAAGGTGAACGTAAGGGAGCATTTAGTAGCAAAACAGCCACATAGTAAATCCGGAGATAATGGAGATCAAATACAGAGTTAAAAGGAGAGTGAATATTGGGGAAAAAAACCCAACTTCAAATGAATGGTAATGTTGCTCTGTGTCTACTGGATGTGTAAACAGGCAACTGTTTGCTAACACCTTTGTCATTTCAAGATGATAATATGTCATTGTTGTGTTTACAGCTTGTTGTGCTACTTCCAAGTGGCTATAAAAATCAATAAATACTGCTTGAGAAGTCGCTAAGAAGATTGCCTACCATCTGGTGAGTTTGTGTTTCCAAAAATGTTTCTGCAATGACTTATGAACACCTGTGTATTCAACTTTTATTCAGCGTTACACGGTATGATATTTCTGGCACTTACTCTATGAAGTAGACCTCTCCTTTCTCGGTGTATGCCATCTCCCAGTTGTCTGGCAGGGGCCCTAGCTCGTCGTTCTCATCTGGTTTGGGAAGTGTCATTTTGGGGGACTGTCCGTCATCTTTAGGTGCCTCAGGTGGGGCCTCCGCCAGGATGCCCTGCGGGGCAATGTCCCCCGAAGCGTCTGTACTCTTGTCCTCATGTTCGCTCGACTCTGAGGTGACAAGAGGGCAGTATGAGTCAGGCAGGACATTATTGCGGAGGAGAGGGGGGGATGAGGAAAGTGAAACATAACTGAGGTGAACCGAGGACAAGAAGACGTAGGAGACAGGGAAAAGAAACTGATTGAGAGTCGGGGTTAGGGTGGAGAGAGAGATAAAAAGGAAAGAATGATTAGAAAAAGGTGAGAAGGAGGGGTGACTACGGGGAGAAAGGGGAACGAGGTGAAGCCATGGGAGGAAATGAACAAGACAGAAAGGCGAATAAAGCAGAAAAGACAATAGCGATTGCGAGAAAAGCTGGCTGTGATGCTCTAGTTTGAGTCATGGCAGCATGAGAGAGAAATATTGTGTATGGAAGAAAGAGAAAGAGATGGAAAGTGTGTGTGTGCTTTCTAGAGGAGAGCTGCTGAAGGGAAGTGGAGAGGGGACAAATGAGAGCAGGGGACTGAGAGATAATCTATGGGGGGGAAAGAGCGAGGTAGCTATCTGCTTAGATCACAGAGCCTGCTGTGATCTCTATTGATTCCCCCTCAGGTCTCCTGGTCAACCCACACTCTGTCCATCTACAGAGACAAAACTCCTTTTGGGCTGAGCGGCAGCAGCCCTCTTTAACATCCAACAAGGCTCACTGCACAAGCCAGAGCCTGAAGTTATCGAGCATCTTAACACCTCCGATAGGAATCAGTTATAAATGTTTTCCTGCATTTTCTCCCAGCTGACTGGGGTGAGTTCAGTGTATTGCAACTATAAACAACTAATAACAATTTTAACCCTTTATGAACCAGAGCACTAGCCTAGGTCCTTATATGAAGCCCCTGTAGTCCGATATCAAGCCTGAAGAGTAATGATTATAATGAGTAATGACAGTGTATAACGTCATTTTTGCTGTGCATTTACATAACTTACATAATCATTTTTGGAAGATGCATAACATTTTAAACCATGAAATTCTTGATTTTATGTAATTTCTTGAAAAAAAATGAATCCTACAATCAATTCATCTTTATTGGAATATCACTTTTCATACATGTGAAATGTAACACAAAGTGCAGACTAAAATACATATAGAGATTAATAAAGCTTGATTAAAAACAGGATTTAAAAGGTAAAATACAGAAATTACACAGGTAAGTCAATAAAGCTCAATTAAAAGATATATAAAGCATTTAATGAACACAAATTAAACTGTATATAAAGTTTTTGTCAGTTTTTTTTAATCTACTTTTACTTTTAGGGTACATCTTGTTTTTAAAATGATTTGGTGCATTTAATTTAGCGTTCTGTCTTTCCTTTCTTTTATCCTGTAAAACGCTTTGTAAACATTAGGAAAGGAGTCATACATCGTATATGAAGTTATATTGTTGTTACATCTAAGCCTATCATTTTATGCTATAATTATTCATATCTGTTTTTATCTCAAATTCCTGCATATAAATCAATTCATTCTCTCTTTCTTTCTTTCCTTTTTCTTATGTTAAACGCTTTGTAAACATTTTTATTTCCATATTTACCGTACAGGATGTTAGAAGAATGTCTGCATGTATGTATTTCTCTTGCAAATTAAGACTCCTACCTTGTTTGAGCTCCCCGGTGTTGGAAAACCAAAATCTCATCCTTTTCACAAACTTCCTGGGGATCAATGCCTCATCAGTTTGACTTTTTGTTCTCTTCTGACTGCTGTGAGAGAACTGGTTGTCCTGAGGCTAATAAACCAGCTTAGAAAGTCACAGGACCACAGCATGGTTTTGGATTTGGAATCACAAAAATCTAACTCATAAAAGACTCTTTTATGATGGTCTTTTCATGTGATCACGGGATGCATTCAAAGGGTGTGTGTGTGTGTGTGTGTGTGTGTGTGTGTACTGTTAGCGTGTGCATGTGTGTTTGATTGTGTGTGCAAACCCGGATGTCTACACAATGCACACAATAAAAATGTCTTGATGTTCTGATGTCTTGAGCCACCTACACATGATACGCAAATTGCTCTGTGTGCACCGCTAGGTAGGACGTAGAGCAAGCGAAGTGCAGTCATAGACTGAGCGCAGCTCAAAGCTGCAAAACCGAGTGGTGTGCAACACCAAGGGAAGCGCCGCGCATAGTTGGGCGGCACCTCTCTCCCCATAGGAAATCAATGGAACGGCCAGCATACACATCTCTTGTATAGGTGGCTTAAGTCAGTCAGCACCTTGTTCAGAATGTTGTTATTCAAGGAAATATCTGTCTTTCTCTACTATTTATACCTCAAGAGGTTTGGCCTCATTACGTGCTATGTTAAATGTCACATCTGCCCATTTTCAGGATTTACAGAAAGGATAACAGTGGTTTGGATAGGGCTGAATCACAAGTAAGAAAAAAACATGTATTTTGAAACAGCCGCAGACTTCTGTTGAATTGGAGAGCAATATATCTATATGCCTTCTAGCTATCTGGGCTGAGACAGTGCCTGTTAATGATACCTAATGAATGATATCAAATTCTGAAGAGCAACGACACTAATGCTTTAATTATAAACTGTGTGGTCTGCAGAAGTAATCACTGACTGTGAGAGTAAATTATAATTCACAGCTAACATATCACGCCAATACATTGCACATAAAGATATTTGTGTAACCAATTAAAAGTGATAATCTGCCATGAAATCATTTTCCCAAAAAAGCATGTAAAAGCAATCTGTTACCATCTCTGTTGCTAGGCAACCACTCTAGAGCCTGTGGCTGAAAGACTGTGAAAGGCTATGAGCTGATGCACATCATCCTGACCGGGAGCATGACCTAAAAACCTAGCCGTCATGACAAGGCTCCGGGCTCAACGCGACCTCTGCCTATGCATCTGTGGAAGTTGTGTTTAAGGCTGACCTGGGGTGACAGCTACACCGTTGCCATTGACGACGGGTCTCTCCTCCTCCTCCTCCTCAGGGGGCTCAATGCTGGCTTTTTCCATGTTGCTGACCGACTTGTTACGCTTCCTCTTGCCCTCGGAGGTGGGTCTGGCGCCCGGCAGCAGCTGGTCCGTTACATTTAGCAGCAGAGTGCTGGGCTCGGCCGGAGGCTTCGGGGTACCGTAAAAGTTATCTGGAGCAGAGAGGAGTTGTGATACATTAAGAGTCATTTTGTATGCAAACTGCTTACCTCTTTTATATTTAGCCATGCATGCTGCATGAAAAATGTATTGCTGTTGGTGGGTCGGCCTACCACTTTGGTCCAGACTGGAATAGATCAACAACTATTGGATGGATTGCTGTGACATTTAGTCCAGACATCCTCAGTCCCCAGACGTTTGAATCTTAATGACTTTGGTAAATCCCTGACGTTTTTCAAAACGACACACGTGAGGTGGATATTTTTGTCTGTCAGTGAAATATTCTGTCAACAATTGGATAGATTGTCATGAGACTTGCTACAGATAATCAAGGTCTCTAGAACAGGGGTCTTCAATGTTTTTATAAGCCAGGGACCCCTTAACTGAAAGAGAGATGGAGAAGGTAAACCCCTACTACATTTATTGTATACAATTAAGTTGCATTAAACTGGGCCTTCAATAACTTGTAGGGTGGCGTATATACATAGTTTTTTTTGCATAGAATACTAAGCTATTCAAATAGCCTAATAATTGTAAAAATTATAAATCATGTTTTAATGTTAAACATACATGTGGCACAGTGGACTAAGTTTGTGAAGCTGGTAAATATTACCTGCTAAACATCAGCATGTTAGCATTGTTAATGTGTGTTAGCATGACTGTAGACTCTTATCATCTTTAATCCTTTTCTTTAAATTGTAACAAGTCTATATTTTTGACAATGCCAAAAAGAACAAGGACATTAATGATGATTTAATAAAATCTGCATTTCCATTTAGTTGTAATAAAGGAAAACAAAGCAATGAAGATACATTCAAAGCACAACATGTAAATGAAAAGAGACTAAGGGAAAATCCTAGCAAATAGGCCTGAAGATTTCAGAAAGTAAGGATGAGAGACGTGGGAACAAAGGTTAGGGTACAGTAAGTCAGAAGAGCGTTGTGACACCCCTGCACCAGCTACAGGGAGGATGAGGTGCTCTGTGCCTTTGACATGCTGTTCCATGTTGAAGCCAGCTGATGCATGATGAACACACAAGCAGGGGGCCTTAAGATCGTCACGTCTTACAATATTAAAACAGTAATAAAATCTGCACAACGCAACACATGTTGCAAAGAAAAACACAGACGCCATTAACTAATTTCACCCATTTCGGGGGGGTGACTGTTGTGGCCAGGTTTTCCATGTTTTCCCCTGAGCATTGATCATTTATCAGACCATGCACCAATTTACCTGGCACGTGACTAAACAATCACTTTATCTGTAGGTTTCAATCTCTGGTCAGAGCCACACCTCTTTTTTCTTGGCTCTGACTCAACAATCCATTCAGTCTTCTATATTGATTTTACATTTTACTATCCTTCGTTTTGTTTGTCTGCCGAAAGAGGACCTCCGACAGTCTCCATCAGTCATTGTTAATGCCGCATGACTTCTTTTTTATTTTAAGGGTCACTGTAAGGATTTTCTTTTTATGAACTATTTTCTTCTAGAGGTTGAAAATTCTAACAAAACAGCTGCCAGCTAAGTATGTGGCTTATAGTATGAGTAACTGTGAGATGTTTCTGGATAGACATTTAAATGCTGAGCTATTTAAATGCCATTTTTAATGCTTTTGATGTGAACAAACAAACTCCCACCCACATCCTTTGCAGTGGAAAACTTAGCAGCATAAATATCCAGAAGCAAATAAAACTGACTGTATCTGCATGGGTGTAAATAGGGAAAATTGTTTTTTTATGAGTGAATCGGCCCTTTAAATAAAAGGGTTATTTTAGGTTTCCCTCTGGCTTGGGTATGGTCCATGACTCTCAGGCTTGTAAAACATTTCATAACGCAGTGAAATAACTGTCAAATATATTGTTGAGCTGAATGCTAGACTTGTATTTTCACCCTCTGAAAACTATACATTTTGGAGGTTTTCGCACAACAATAGCAAGGTGTTGTGCTTGAGATGCAGATGCTTGAGTGAGATGTCATATAATGCTGAGCCAAAGTCTGAGAGATGCTGTTTTCTTTTAAAAGATTAGACACTACACGTGTCTGTGGCAATTTCAAACCCAAGAGCATGAAAGAAAGTTGAAGAGATTGTCCTCACTGAATCAGCTCAGAGGACATCAGCCACAGATTAGGACAGTGGTAGTCCTCACCAGGTTTGATATTAGATTAGCCAATAGTACAGTAGCTATCTCTCCGGCTTCACTCAAGTGACCCAGGCAGAAATATAAGACAACTATCAGAAGACGATGCGAGTGAAAAAGTGGTTCTAATACACTGGGTTCGAGCATTAGAGACAATCTCAAACTCCAGCTGCAGACAGTTTTTGGGGACAGGAAAATAGCCCGAGAAATAAAAAATAAAAAGCTCCCTCTGTGTTGTAAAGACCAAATGAAACACCATGTTCACGTTCTGGATAACATGATGGCTGCAATGAAAAATGGAGGAGAGGAGCTGCAAAAAGATTACGACGACTGTTGGGATTAGAACCCCCGAACCAAAGACACAAATCCTGGAGCCTCAACGAGCTGGAGACCTGCCTCTGAGAAGAAAGAAGAATAAATCCTAGTGCTTCACGTGTGAACTTTAATGACAGCACCACAGAAACCTGGACTTTGAAGTTAATGTAAGTGGGGGAATTGCTGTCCCATCTGACAGCCACATTGATTTCAGTCTAGGCTATTACTTACATGCTAAAAAAACTGAGAAAGAGAAATCAAAGTCTCAATTAACAAAGTCCCCAAAATGATTCTTGGAAAGACAACAAAGAAATTCCAAAGCTTGATTAAAATCACATTTTGAAAACATTAAGTGCCATGATTATCAAAAGAAATGTGATGTTTATTTTTTAAGAGAAGCCAAATAGAAAGTAATTTTGGGCTTCTAGGGTTCTAGATGTCCTTTTCATCATTCTGCATTGAGCATAAGAGCCGATTGATAATGGATACATATTTGCTCACAAACCAAAAGCACTCCAGTTGACCTGGAGCATACACAGATTCAACAAAGGTGGAAAACTCCTTATTTATTTGATTTTTCAAGTTTAATAAAACTGCTACCTAGGGCTGGAATCGGTACCCGATGCCTTTAAGGCAGGGATCTTCAACAGGGGGTCCGGTCAGACACAATGCAGGGGGTCCTCCAAATATTGTTGATTTTTAAAAGTTTTTTTCAAAATTTAAAAAGTCTTAACATGAATCCAACATACAGGTAAAAGCCAGTAAATTAGAATATTTTGAAAAACTTGATTTATTTCAGTAATTGCATTCAAAAGGTGTAACTTGTACATTATATTTATTCATTGCACACAGACTGATGCATTCAAATGTTTATTTCATTTAATTTTGATGATTTGAAGTGGCAACAAATGAAAATCCAAAATTCCGTGTGTCACAAAATTAGAATATTGTGTAAGGGTTAAATTTTGAAGACACCTGGTGCCACAAAGTAATCAGCTGATTAACTCAAAACACCTGCAAAGGGCTTTAAATGGTCTCTCAGTCCAGTTCTGAAGCCTACACAAACATGGGGAAGACTTCAGATTTGACAGCTGTCCAAAAGGCGACCATCGACACATTGCACAAGGAGGGAAAGACACAAAAGGTTATTGCTGAAGAGGCTGGCTGTTCTCAGAGCTCTGTGTCCAAACACATTAATAGAGAGGCAAAGGGAAGGAAAAACTGTGGTCAGAAAAAGTGTACAAGCGATAGGGATCACCGCGCCTAGTCAAGATTGTGGGGTGTGGACAGCTGCTGGAGTCAGTGCTTCAAGATCCACCACCAAGAGACGCTTGAAAGACATGGGTTTCAACTGCCGCATACCTCGTGTCAAGCCACTGTTGACCAAGAAACAGCGCGAAAAGCGTCTCACCTGGGCTAAGGAAAAAAGAGCTGGACTGCTGCTGAGTGGTCCAAAGTCATGTTTTCTGACGAAAGCAAATTTTGCATTTCCTTTGGAAATCGAGGTCCCAGAGTCTGGAGGAAGACAGGAGAGGCACAGGATCCACGTTGCCTGAAGTCTAGTGTAAAGTTTCCACCATCAGTGATGGTTTGGGGTGCCATGTCATCTGCTGGTGTTGGTCCACTCTGTTTCCTGAGATCCAGGGTCAACGCAGCCGTCTACCAGCAAGTTTTAGAGCACTTCATGCTTCCTGCTGCTGACCTGCTCTATGGAGATGGAGATTTCAGGTTCCAACAGGACTTGGCGCCTGCACACAGCGCAAAATCTACCCGTGCCTGGTTTACGGACCATGGTATTTCTGTTCTAAATTGGCCAGCCAACTCCCCTGACCTTAGCCCCATAGAAAATCTGTGGGGTATTGTGAAAAGGAAGATGCAGAATGCCAGACCCAAAAACGCAGAAGAGTTGAAGGCCACTATCAGAGCAACCTGGGCTCTCATAACACCTGAGCAGTGCCAGAAACTCATCGACTCCATGCCACGCCGCATTAATGCAGTAATTGAGGCAAAAGGATCTCCAACCAAGTATTGAGTATTGTCAGTTGGCCAACATTTCTAAAAACTCCCTTTTTTGTATTAGCCTTAAGTAATATTCTAATTTTGTGACACACGGAATTTTGGATTTTCATTTGTTGCCACTTCAAATCATCAAAATTAAATGAAATAAACATTTGAATGCATCAGTCTGTGTGCAATGAATAAATATAATGTACAAGTTACACCTTTTGAATGCAATTACTGAAATAAATCAAGTTTTTCAAAATATTCTAATTTACTGGCTTTTACCTGTATTATTAGCAAATATAAAGCCCCACTGATGATAGGCTTACTGGCCTATACGGTAGTCACTAAGGCCATGCCACAGGTATGTTTAACATTGAAACAGGATTTATAAAACCATGGCAACAATTATTAGGCTATTCGAAAGGCTTAGTATTTTATGCAAAAAAAAGGTATGTATAAAGGCTTTAGACTGCCCTACGTGTCATTGTAGACCTAATTTAAACTTCATTATATAAAATATATGTAATAGGGGGTCCTTGCGCCATCTCTCTTACAGTTAAGGGGTCCTTGGCTTAAAAACGTGCCCCCGCTTTAAGGTATTGACAGAAATAACCCAGTACCAAGTAGTATTGAAACCTTAAATGATGCCTGCATTCAATCCTTTTTGTACCCAGATTAAGAAAAAAAGACTATTTGTATGGTAACTAGGGCTTTAAGCCCAAAGTGTTCTTTGATTTAATGTGATGTGTGAACAGGCCCTCTACTGCAGCAGCTACCACCCATGCAGTCTGTGGTGTGGTGAGGTTGAGTGTGTGTATTTGACATGTACTTGATTGAGTGGGCAGTTCACAGGGCCAAGATGCCACCAACACGTTCAAAAGCATGGCTGTACTACACGCCTGTGGCGTGTGTACAAATTAAATGCATTAAATGTGGAAGGATTATTTAAAATAAAGAACTCTATTAGTATCACTATCACTTCAAAGGGCACTGGTATTGGTACTGGTATTGTTATTTTTTTAAACCCAGCCGTACAGCTACCTGTCTCATCTGCAAGAAAAATCAAGAATTACCAACTCAAGCAACAGAGCAACATTTGAGGTACAAGAAAGAGAAAAGGGGAATTACAGGTTTCTCAGCTTTGGAGTCACCCCAACCACTCGGGTAATCTGAATTTAAGACCCCTGATTTTGAACCATAACAAATGTGATTTCTCAGACATAAAGCTGAAAAAAATCTAAATGTATGGGCCATACCATAAACATATATTGTAGTAACCGTATCCCCAAGGATTCCATGTTCTAAGTTGAGAAACATTAAGGATACAATTGAAAGAAAAGAAAAAAACACTTCCCACACAAATAGTTTCTCCTCCCAGAGTGAGTAGCAGTGAGATGTCAGTAGTTCAGCCTTTCTTAAGGACATCTGCAGCAGGAACTGCTTCCTGTTCTTTGTAAAACCAACTCAAACCTTTCTTCTCCTCTAACAACCAGCTGATCCTCAATTCAGCCTTCTTTTTAAATGTCACCCCGTCTGCCTTTCTTCCACATCTAATTGGCTATTAAATTATTAAAATCTCTTAAATGCTCAATAATGGCAGAGTGACCACGCAGAAGAAACTCTATCTATCTCGCCCCGGGTAAGGCAGCTCCCATCGGCGAAAGGATCTAACACTGCTTCTGGCAACCGACCATTAAATTGGCCATTTGCCATTGACATTTTTTTCTGCTTCCTGCAGTGGCGACAGAGACTGTAGTCAGGTGGGAGAGAAGAAAGTTAACTGCTATGTGTTATAATGGCAGGGGTCTCCTGAGTGTTGGAAGCGGCCAAGCAGATTAGGGGCTGCTTTTTTTTGAGGAGTTTAAAATCCAAGCCTTGAGCCTGTCTGACCATGCGTTTCTTCTCTTTATTCAAAATTTACAGTAGATTTTTTTTTTTAGCTTGTTTGTCCAACATGATCGATGACACTCATGTCTCCACAAAGCCAAAAGCTGGATGGATGAATGGATGGAAGGAAGGATGAGTGTGTGTGCAGCAGTGTCTTAGCATTCATTTAAACCGCTGTCACTCACACACAGAAAGAATCCGCCAGGGGTGCCACATCGCAAGCACAAATTCCATGAAAAATTTGAAATATAAAAAAAGAAGAATAACCGCAATAACAAACTAAATCCTTACCTTCATATGTTCCGCTCTCTAGAAGGGCTCCACTTTTCTCCAATTCCATAAACCGATCAATGGTCACGAAATTATAATCCACCCCTGGGACCTCTCCTTCCTTGGGCTGTCTGGTTGTGCCTGTAGGAGATAAGCAAGAAGTGTTTGAACTGCTGGCGCTTTGAACACCTCATCACAGCTAAATGAGAGAAGTAAGAGTGAGTCATTGTTGAGTGTTTAAGAAAAGATCAGAACATACCAGAGCTAAGACAAGCTGACCTGGACCCAGCTCTATTCATTAAGTGCCCTCTTTATTCCCTTTCTCATTTTCCTTCTTGCGCAGCTAAGACTGAATATTTGAGCGGCGTGCTTTCATGGGGGAGGAGTGTCAAGGTACCTTCTCAGGAGCTACTAAGTGATGTAATTTGTACACCAAAAGGAGCAATCAAGTCAATTTGCATGGGGCTGACAGCATGTCGAGGAGTCCCTGACAGGAGCTGCAGTTCTGCCAGCTGACTGCGACACAGGAGCAATGAAAATATTTGACACTGTAATAGCAAACTGTATTTTTCTTTTCTTTTTTTTTTTCCCTTAAAGATTTCTTTTTGGGCTTTTATTGCCTTTATTAGATAGGACAGATTAAGAGAGAGGGGGATGACATGCACCAAAGGGCTATGGGTTGGAATTAAACCTTGGGCTGCGCCGGTAAGGATGAGCCTTTGAATATGGGGCGCATGCTCAACCAGGTGAGCCACCAGGGTGCACCACAATAGCAGAATTGCAAGTCAACTTCACTTACACGACCAGCATCTCTCTTCCAGTAACTTAAACAATGAGTGACGAAGTATTTATGATGTCAAACTGAGGTACAAATGGCTTCCTAAATACTTCGTCATCACCATGTGCTAATTAGACTTGTTAAAGCTGATCCCGGCTGTGATAACATGCAGGCACTCTACCCCTGAGGTGCTCAATGGGTTTTCACATTTGGGCGAGGGTTGTTTCCACTAAAAGAGGAGCCTGTAAAACACACTTGTTAGCCCTTTACGACCGCATATAAAGTATCCATCTGTGTGTTTTAAAGTTAGCAGGGGAAACACTGTGCCACTGATCACTCCTGGTAGGTTGTGCGGCTAACCGTCATTGCTCCTGCATCTCCACACAAGGTTGGAACAATGACAATGTTTGTGCGGTGCAGTCTTGGGCCAGGTAGAGCCAGGAGTTGCTTTCAAACACTGATTACCAAACTTACAATCACACAAAGAATAGTAATCAAGAGAAATTAGCTGTTCTTGAGACTACCATTTGGGAAAATATGAGTACTCTTAAGGGCCGGTTATTCTGGAAAATAAGCGGTTTGTACAACCTGTACAAAGTGTTTGTAGCGGTTCCAAACGGCCACAATTAATGGCGGATTGAAAAAGCAAGCCGTTACAAATTGTAATTGTTTAAGTACAAGGATATCGTTATAGTTTCACAGTCTCTCCTATAAGGCATTCTACTGTTGCCCTCACATGAAAAAGTGAAAGTAATAGTTTTGTAACAAATGAAAAAAGAGAGCTTGAGAAATAAGTTCCAACTCTGGCTGTTTCCCACCTCCGCACAGCGGACCAATCCTAAAGGGCATGAAGTGGGTGTGTCGGGTTGGCAGTTTCAGAATGTCACAGAAATTGTCGGACACAGCTCCCCTAATTCTGGGAGGTTGGGTGGTTTCCAAACCATTCGACAAGCACTTCTGAAGAGGTGTACTGCTGCCTTAACCCTTGTATTGTCTTCACTTTTGGGACCCTCTCGTATCCCTCGGGTCAAATTGACCCGTGACTTATATGTTTTTTTTAAAAACAATTCTGAAATAAAATTTGACTTCATAATCTATTACCAAATATTGTCTTTATCCCAATTTCATACAAGATAACATATATGTTTAGGGAATGCAATCAGTCTCTACTAAAACACAATTAAAAATGGAAGTGATTTGTTTTTTTGTCATAAGGTTATAATTCATGTTAAAATCCACTATGTGATCATTCTTATCTTGGGAAAAGTGGTCATATCCAGAATAATTTTCTGAATTGAGTCAGGAATACATGTTTATTAAAGAAAATAAGGTAAGGCCATTGATTTTCAGGTAGAAAAAATTTAACTTGTCCCATTTTTCTTCTTGTAAAAATTTGAAATGGGTCAATTTGACTCAAAGACGTTACAAGGGTTAAGACGGCACTGCAGTCATAATCAAACAGAACTCTGCTGCTTTCTTCCGACTTTTGGTACTGCCATGATGCCAGGCAAGGGGCACGGACTATGTTGTGTTCAATTTCACATGGAATATCTGGGTTCCCAGTTGGAAACTATACATGTCTACGGCATAGACTGAATAAAACAGGTCTATGGTCGGAAATGTCATGGTCAGAAAGATATAAAGTTTTTGGCTCTATGAAAAACATTGACAAAGACAAAAACTAAGGACATTTACTAAATCATTTTATTTTATTTCAGTTAGTTTTGCAAACAGACATAACCATTTTAGTTAGTTATTGTATTTTTGTAATGCCTTGTTTTTATTTTGATTTCAGTTAACAATGTTTTTTCCCCACCTAGTTTTCGTTATATCGTTCATTTTCGTTAACGATTATAACCTTGGTCTGAAGACATATGGAATCCATATTATTGGTGTAAAAGTGTGACTGAAGGCATCTGAACTGAAGTCACCTTTCCATGAGAGGAAGCAAAACATCTTCAATCAAGACTAGTCCAGAGATATGGTTTCAACATTCTCCATCAAACAAAGGCCATGAACACGAGGCCATTAAGCTGCTCGCCAATCCTCTACAAAGTTTCCTTGTTAATATGCTGATTAATTCTTACTTAAATGCAGAAACTAAAGCCACAAAAGGCTTTATAATCAGCTCTTCTGTTTTTTGTTTACAGAAGATTCCGTCTGAAAAGTCACTTTTTCTCTCAAGCGATCAAGTTGTCAAACATGACTACCATATGGAATAAAATGGCACCCTGTCTGCACTTTTTCAGCCCTCCAAGCAACATTGTACTGACATCGACATTCAAAGCTAAAACATCAAACTGGGACCTGCTGACTGAGTCATTTGTAAGAGATTATAAGAGCAAATGATCAACAGGGAATGCTATTATTTGCTGAAAAAACTGTTGAGTAATGTGTGTGTGTGTTTGTGTGTGTGTGTATTTGTGTTGCACCTCCAGCGGAGAGTTTCTTGATTGTGTCTGTCTGCATGGGGGCTTGTGTACCCGTCAGATTAGCCTTCCCTCACAGGGAAAGCTACTGACTGAGCAGCACACAGACACATTTCAAAGAGGACCTTTGATGTTGCAAAACTATATTTAGCAATATCTTCTGCTGGGGACTTCTCTCGGGTGACAATTTCTAAAAGGAGGCAACCACAATGCCTCTCGAATTTCAGTCCTTGTATATGGTTCATGATCCTATGGTGCAAATCAGCGATTCTCAAAATACAGCCACCTCTGTGAGGTGCTTCAATAATGATCTTGGATATTTTTAAGAAGGTATATCATTATTATTTACAATGCCTTGATTACAGCAAATTGGGAAACTCATTAGGGTTAAATAATGCATCCATCTTTTTGTCAGCCTATGGGAGCTCGGAGTCTCAACGGTGTGTCTCTGGATTTGGGCCATTTCAGGAGTGTGGGAAGCTTGTTCTAAAAATAAGTATTTTTTTTTTTTTTTGCACAGACATCCTTCCTATGAGTCAGGTTTTGTTTAGTTGGCTGACAGACTGAGAGAGAAAAAGAGATCGTTTAAATGATAAACTAGATTTATTCCGTATTATGGTTAAGTATATTATGTGCGTGAGGAAGTTATGATATGGCAATGGGGCCTACTGTACGTCTGCTGGAGCTACCGGAGCACCTACTCAAAAAAGTAAACACATTTAGCATTAGAGCTACTGTGGCGAGAGATACCGTGGGGACTGCAAGAACTGTGATTGGTCGGCTTGGATTGTTTGTGTTTTCTCCAACAATTTTCCGATCTCAGTGGAGATTGTTGATAGGGAAGAAAACATCAAGTAAATTGTAGAATGGCTTAATACAGATATCTATAACATACTGTATTTTGATGTAAACAGCAAATAATTTAAACATGTATAGAATTACTCCAAAACAAGCCATAAAGAGGCATGTTAGCAGTTTCAAGCTTTTGGTTTTAATTTGAGACCATCAGCAAAAGCTGGTTAAGTTGTCAGGAAATGACAGCTAAGAGATCCTAGGTATGTCACAGACAGTGTTGTAAGTAACTAATGTGGGTATATGTAATGTACATAGGTCGCACCAAGTTTAAAAGAGTGACTGAATAAATAATAGTAGCAAAAAAAAGTAATCACTGTAAGAAACTGAAAGCTTGACACTGCAAATATGCCCCTGGCTTTAATGATTACTTTGCATGGCAATATTGTGCTTTTTAGTAGACAGCAATTCCCATTGTCGCTCTATATCACAAAGTGAATAAAAGAATGGAATATAATGACTTTGGGGTACACGGCAATTAAAGCATGACACAGAGAGGTGCTGCTATCAACAGATGAAATCCAACATTATAAATCAATTCCTATGCTGGGAGCATCATCGGCCATGCACCCTTACACTGAAGTATGAATCCTCCTTTTAAAGTTCACTGCTGCTTCTACGGCAGCAGTCTCCACAGACAACAAACAGATCATGACAATGAATAGTGAACTAGTAAACAGTTACAGGTCATTTGTCACTTGTTACATTGGAATATTCATGAGAACTGTTTCTTCTCTTGGGATGCAAGTGAACAAACAAGAGAGAAAGAGGGCACAAAAAGACAGACAGGGAGCAATGATAATGGCCATTGAGATTGTGATAGTAGGTGGAAGTGGCAAGCACGGGCAGAAACAGGGATGCATAAAGGGACGCAGCATGTGTAATGGATGAGAGAACAGTTTAAGTTGCGGCGTGGGCTGAGGCTCTCGTAACCTACAGCCATCCTGCTGTTCTCCAGTACGTCCTCCAAGCCAGATTCCACTCCACAACAACAGGCCACAAGTCCAACTCTCACTTGTGCAGCTGAGCACTATTACCGGACGCCCCGGTCACAGCTAAACACCTATAGTGATTTCAAAAACGTAACTACTGCTCTTACAGAATACATTAACATCACTCAAAATTACCCCTTTGTTAATAAAACGCTATATGAAATGCATGACCTTTTTGCTCGGCTTCAGACAGAACCTGAGATAACTGTAGGCATTTTAAAACAGCTCAACAGGGACCAAGAAAATCTGTGGAATGCGGAAACATAGGCCTCTATTAAAAACAAAGGGTTTATATCCAGAAAAGATCCCGAGGCATCGTAGAGAGACATTGTACTGCTCATTTATGACAAGTCAAAGCGTGTGTAAAGACCCTGAAGAGATGATTATACCATAAGCATTTAAACTCATCCTTTCCATACAGTTATGTAGCAAGGTGAAGACATTGAAAAAAAAATATTACAAGTGACACATATTTTGTCTCTAACGTGTGGATATACTGATTGTGTACATGTCATTTTCCTTCTCTCTCACCCTTCAATTCTAAGCTGTTCTGTCAACAATAAAGGCCTTTTTTTTTTAAAGATGGTTTAGTAACATGACACCTTTTCTTTCTCAAAACGTGGAGCAGATGAATCTGAGCAAAACAGACAGATTTGAACACTTCAATACTACTAAGAGATTAAATTCTGGATTTTCTCCCTAGAAAGGTATTTTATAGTGTTGGTAACCTTGCCATCAGCTCCTGGAAATGTTTTAGTCACGCTCTTGGGATGGCAAGGTCCACCACTTTGTTTTGGATTCAAATATCTCAACAACCATTGGATGGACTGCCATGAAATTTGGTACGGACTTTTACGTAATCACTTTGGTGATCCCTTAAGCTTTCATTCAGCATCATCATCAGGTCAAAATTTCAATTTGAGTATCATGAATAATGAAATTCCCCTCAGCCTCAGCTGTGCCAATCAGCAAATGTTAGCATGCTAACACGCCAAACTATGATACATGGTAAACATTATACCTGCTAAACGACAACAATCTCGATGGACAAGATTTCTATTTTTAGTGTTAGCATTACATTGAGCTCAGCAACAGGTGACTGTTTTCCTTAATGTACTGACAATTGGTGGCAATGATAGTATACTTAAATCAAACAACCAGAGCACCACATATATTTTACTGTTAGTGCTGTAGCTTTGGGTGGTCAATAACGATAAGCAGCTTGTTATTATCCCTAAATGAATGCCTTGCTTCTGGTTTTAATACACACACACAGCAAAAAAAACACAGTTTGGGGACATACTTCAAGACATAACTGCCATGGTTGTTTATATTTCAGTTTCTCCCTTGTCATGTCTTGTTTAACTTCCTGCCTTGTGTTTTTTCCACCTTTTTATGCCCCACCCTGATGTGCTTCACCTGTTCCTGAGCCCTCGTGTCACCTGTCCCTAGTTCACCTCATTACCAGTTGCATTTAGTCCCTGTGTTGTCTTCGTCTGGTGTCAGATCATTGTATTGTTTTGGGTGTTTGTGTGTGGGTCTACCCCCTTTGTCTCAGTGTTCCAGTTTTGTTGATTTAACCTTCTACTCCTCATTTTAAATGTACAAATTAATAGAAATTTAATCCATCTATTGAGCTCCAGCAGTGTTCACTACCCGTTTTTATACTGTTCTAATAGCACAGTGTTGTGGACAATTGCCTCAGGCCGGATGTTTAAGGCAGGTCCTGCCCTTTCACGACCTAAACCCTCTGTTATGACTGGCCACGGCCGTGTCAGCACAGCCTATTGTAACCACCCTAATCTTGCCATTAGCCAATTAGGAAGTGACGGGCAGCCGTAATGCCCTTGCATTAGAGGGATGGATTAGTTTGCCATTCAGCGTCTGCCTGCCGTCCTGTGGGCAAATGGACTGATGGAGGACAGTGAACCGTTGCAGCGCGCCAACAAAAGCTGCTTTCACTGCACTTTGCCTTCACAGACAGCAAGTGTGGCGATGTGCTTATTCACTGTTTTCACTGATGATGCAGAGCAATGGCTTGATCAACTGTGATTACGTATCATTTAAGCGGTAATAAAGTCTATCGAGCAGGGCGTGCAGAAGAGGCTGCTGTTTTCACTGAGCTGACGATGAAAGTTAATAGCGCTGCTTGGCAGTCTAATCACATTGACCGGGAATGTTTCGGTTCCTTGGCAAAGCTCAGATGCAAAACCTCACTTTTGGTTCTTGATCAGACCCACACCTAATGAGATTTCAGGTTCATTCAAGTTCAATGAGATTGATTGTGTGTTGCTTCCCTGCTTATTGACAGCCAGTAATGTGGGATAAATTGGAGAAAGCCAAGCAGTGAACCACGCTCCCCCTGCCTGCTGGCCCTCTGTCGCCCTCCCCTGAATTCCATTAATAGCTATGCCCTCCAGGAGGTGCTGGGTAGACCACCTGTAACACAGCCAGAGATATTGATGACTGCAACCTCCCCCAAGGAGAGAGGAGAGGAAAGGGAGAACTGAGTGGAGAGGGCTGATAAAGAGATAAAGAAGTAAAAGGGGGAATCATAATGGAGGCCAGTATTTTAAAAGGTACTAATCATTGCAGACCACATATACAACACAGAAACTGACTATGATGTAACCACTCTAGAAGAGGATATGTAATTTGTAATTTGCAATTTCAATACCACGACATTCACAAAGTGTCCTCTAAATAATGTATTCCAATGGTCATTAAAGAGACTTAAAAAAGAGAATAAATTGTAAGATAACTACTTACATCTTTCCTAAGACTTAACAAATCATTTTTATGTGTTTCCTCTGAGCAGATGATGACTTGGGCTTTATTTTCTGCAAAATAGTTGCCATGATATTCCATTTGCAACTGTTTCTTGTTGTTTGTCAACTCACAGTAGCCAATGCTCGCTGCCTGACAAATTCAGCAATTATACTTTCTGTTCAACAAAAAGGGCATTTTCTAAACTTAATTAATATTCATCACATATCCAAAACAGCATTTTCTTCCTAGAATGCAAGTAAGCAACTTTTATAGATACTATTACAAAGTTCCTAATAAAATCACAGAAGATCAAGGAGGGCTGCTTAAAATCTAATTTATTCAAACACATGTCAGAGTGAAGCCGGGAGGCTCACATTCTGCCAAACTACATCAAGTGAGCACAGATTGAAGCATCTGATAATAAATATCCTGTCCAAATGTGATAAGACATCCCTGTAAATGGGCTGAAAATCTTAATGCAGTTAAATGATGTATTTTGATGATACATTTTCACATCATATATTTTCAGCAGATCTGACGTTAGCGTTAAATAACCTGTATACATAAGTAAAAGCAATCATTTCAGCTTCTAAATTATTAGTTACTGTATCCGTTAGAAAACATCATTGCTATTGATATTAATATAACAATGTAATCTGATTACATTTATAGTACATGTGAAGTTTTCTTGTAAAGGAACAGAAGTTGAGATCTTTGAGACTTAACAAATGTATGAATATTCTCCAGCTTGCAGTCTTCTTCTTCACTGCCTTTGTTAGCGGACGGCTGCGTTTCTTAGCGCATTAGCACCACTGACTTTCAATCAGTAGGGGAAGCAGAAAAGTGTATAAAAGTGCTGCATGCTCATGCTCGTGGGATACAAACTAAATGAGGACACGCTCAAAGAATGGTCACAAACTCCACAGAGTACCTCTAATTATTAAATTACTACATAATCAGTATACAGACAGTTGAAGCTTCTATTGTGACATCATGTTTAAGTCATTGTAGGCAATACAGCCTCGCTTTGTCAGATGTTCCTCAACAGTGCTGCGGAGGAAGGTCTGGCATGGTCGGCGCTAAGGGCAGAGATCTGAGGAGCAGTTAACCATAGTCCTCAGAAATCCACCAGAGTTAAATAAAAAAAAGAAAGGTTTTTCAGGTTAGTGGGGGGTGCACGCCGCTCAAAACCAACATGAAAAACGTAGGTAGATATGTTCACTCAGTGTTTTGTTTCGTTGTTAAACTGAGTAAAATGAGCGGTGATGTTAAATCACCGGTTTCAGGTAACCTCCCTACGGTAACGTAACAGTTGGTAGCTAACATTAGCAGATAAGCCCGGTGACAGCAATGCTATTGTTCATTGTACCGTAGTGGTCATAGTGACTGAAAGTGTCACACTGCCACAGCTGAAAACAATTCTAGAGAAAACACTGCAACAGCCATTTTATTAATTGATTAATCCTCAAAATCTGCTTTCAAGCAAAATTGACTCCAGTGTCTAATTTGCTGCTTATTCTATTTATATTTAATACAATAAGCATGGCAGTTATTGTAATTATACAAAATACAATAAGCATAGCTCTAGTCCCAAAACCAAAAGATACAGAAAATAAGACAGGAGCATGAAAAAGAGCTTACATATCTTCTAGATAATGGCCAGTAATGACACTTAAACTGTTGCTGATGCTGAGTGAATACTAAGTCTGCAACAAAGTGCAGATGTTACTCTAGAGCCCATGCACAGCATTCAAACACTTAAGAGAGTGATAAACTACCAAAGAGTCCATGACAGTGGCAGATCGGTTTGTCATTGCAATGAGCTCTCTGCATTGATTAAGTGCTGTATCAAACACATTTGGGGACAAGACGTGGCAGTGAATCCCAAAAGTTGGCAGCCACAAGAATGCCTGACATTCATGTTGCAACTCAAGTATATGCCTATCCCACACGTGTGATGCAGTCTGCAGCTAAGATACACATACACAGTGTTAAAACAACCTACCCCTACACAGGGATGTCATCATGATATCTGTTATCATTGAGTATTGAATCAGAGCTTGGTCTCTCTCGTGGAAAGATGTGAATGACTCCTTTCATCGCATCTCAGGCTCCATCTATTTCTTCTTGCTCCTCCAACAGCAACTAAAAGAGATCGCCTTTGGGCTTGCTCCGCATCCCAACTTCCATAAAAATCAAAGCCATCGTGTTTGCAGGTGGGGGGGGGGGAATGTTGAAATGAAGGAAAAGAAGAAGAATCAAAAAGCCAAACACACTAATAATTCAGAGCTGTGGAGGAGAATCTTGACAAGTAACAGCTGAGTAAGTGTTACGAGATCCCCCAAAAAATATCTGTGAAAGCACAAGAAGTCCGTTTCATTTTCTTAGCAGCTAGTCCAATTTTCCTCTGAATCTAAGAAGGACTGCAGCACACATTCACACAGCCAACAATGGGCAGGTAGAAAGAGAGAAAAAGAAGAGGAAAGAGAAAGAGAGGGCAGAGATATAGAGAGATTAAGTGAAAGCTGATGTCATCTGTTTGGATGTGTGGCCCTGGGGTGGGTGTTTTTTTCAGGGTGTGTGTGCAGTGATCAGGGATGTGAATGTGCTGCTTTGTCAGCCTAATCCCCTCCAGCCGAGGCCACACTGGCTCGGGCACATTACCACCCTATGACACAATCTGTTTTTCAGGACATCCCATGTAGTTTTTATTCATTTCTAATAGTTGTGATGGACTGCCTAGCTCAAAGCCTCAGACTGCCCGTCCTGCCAGAACAACAACCTAACATGTATCACATCGACCCCCATTTAAACTCTGCTTTCTATCCAACGCCATCTACCCTCTCAGTCCTCCAGTGTTAACAGCTGCAACGTCAGGAGAGCCAATTTGTTTTCAGTATCAATAAGTGAGGGATTTGAACCAACAGCCCACTGGGTCAGACAGGCTGGAATAATCACGCTCCACATGGAAGTAATCACCTCATACTGAGACCTCTTGGCCCTTTAATACCAGAAGCTAAGCTATCTCATATAGCCATCCATCACCCCTGCCCCTTTCCTGCTACTGGACCTACAGCGGCTGTATGTGTGTGTATGTGGTTTTGTAAAATGTGTGTGTAAAATGTGAATAAAGAGCTCTTAGTAAGTCTTACCTCTACTGTTAGAGAGGTCGGAGATTACAACTGAAGGAACATGCCATTATTTCTGTGTTGTGGAATTTAACTGTCAAAAAAATTGAAAGATTGTGTAAAACCATTTTCCCTGGATTTTGTCACTCCTGTTGTTTGTCATATGTATTACCTCGGCCAAGGTTTTCAACTCGGTTTGTCTGTTTGTTTGTCTGATTACAGGATTACTGAAAAAGAATGAATTACCCAATACCTGTTTTCACTGTTACCATCAATTTAACCGACTGGATTACTTTTTATATAAAGAAAATGGCTACATTTGACAAATATGATGCAAGATCTGAAGTCATTCGGGAGTTTAAAGCCAGTTTACGAGCGTTTATCCTAGAAACAGTAAATCACTGGAAAAAGTAAGTTTGGGCATATATTTTAGCCATTAGCGAAGAGACAAAGAGCCTGTGTTTCTCCCTCAAGCTGTGGTCTGTTGCAAGAAACCTCCACTATATTGCAATTAAACTGACAGTGAGCAGAATGACCACAGCTGGTGAAGAAGATTTCGCCTGGGACCTTGGGAAGTGCTGTGACTTAAAAAAAAAAAGAGCTCTAATGATGGCACTTGTGGTCAATTTAAAACAACAAAAGTGGCTTCATGGGGAACAACGTTGACACCTAAAAGAACATTCAAGGCATTTAATGCATCAACTAAAATGTACTCTGAGTTGTCCGACGACTTCTTTAAGTGCCAGGCTGACACAAGACCATGAATAATAAATGGTATTCTTTTTTTTAAATGATTGCAACTTAATTAAAGGATCATCCTTCTTCTTTTTGCGCACTAAGAGCGGGGAAAAAACCTTCATTGTTGTTATGTATGGAAATCTTTTTTTTTCCATACATAACAATGAAGGTTGTGTTCTGATAGACTCGCTCATCTGAAGGTAGACTAAAGGATGGAGAGGAGTGAGGAGGTGCTAGGTGGTTTGTTAGAAGCGAAATGAACGTCGGGAAACCTTCCTTTACTTTTTGTCTACAAGAATTACTGCATGAGTATTTTGTTGTTTTATTTGAATGAAATAAGTTGGCTAGTTACATGGGTCATTTTTCTTCTTACACATAAAGTCATTTACTCAGCATGAAGGTCTGAGATGGAAGCATATACTGTATTTTGTAACTAACTGAACTGCAACGTGAAATTCTAACAAGCTAATTATCAGTGATGGATTAAAACGACTCAAATCATTGAACTGGTAAACATTAACACCAAGGCAAAATAACAATGATCTAACTTGATATAACTCTTAGTTGTACCTTTCCTGTCAGTGTTCACTCATGAGGGTCGTTTGGGTAATAGGCCCTTCTGTATTATTAAGCTTCCAGACAGATATAGCTGAGCATTCAGACCAATATGGACTGAAATTATGACTTAGATGTTGGCATGAACACAGTTTGAAAGTCGAAAGGTAATAATTATGATCAGTTATATGAGACGAACACTGCATATGTTAAATAACCATCTCTCGTCTCCCAGATCTTACTTGGCGAGTGTGTTATTATAATTTTCAGAAATGTTGGGTATATATATATATATATATATATATATATATATATATATATATATATATATATATATATATATATATAGTAAGATTTTGCATTTCAAGATTTAACCATGTAAAAACCAGTGAAACAGTCGGTGAACCACTTTCGACACCTTTAGCTGTGAAATTTCCCTTAATCATTTTTCCGTTGAACTTTTTGTATTCCCCTTGAGAACACAAGACAAAATAAGAGTTTACCTGCTAAATGTAATGTGCAGGAGTTGAAACTGGAAGTGCGATCATCAAAAGCTACAGTTTCCTATTTGTCAAACAGTCCTCTGCAGTAACAGCACAGTGACTCCTAATTAAATGAACTTTTAGAAAATGAAACCAAACAGCAGTGCATACTGTACCTCTGATTCTATGGCCCTCTTTACCTTTCCTCACCATCCCCCCCTCTCTCACACACACACTGTCACTCTCTTATATCCACTCTTTGATACAAGTATCCATTAATTCAGGATCCAATTACTTGGATTGCCCCTCCCACTCACTATCCATCTCAGATTGCTCGGCCAATGGACAACTCTCTCAGAGCGACGGATCAAATTCCGCCTCCACAAATAATCCCTCACCAGAATGCTGCTGCTAGCGCCACACAACGTTAATTGGATCCTTTTAATAGTGCTCACTATGGCCACTTTCAGCTATGTAATTAGGTTTCCCTTCCTATAGAGTTTAATGGTTGAAGGGTGGGTGAGGCAAGCAAGGGGCAAAGCGAGAGAGACAGAGAGAGGAGGAGAGAGTGAAAAAGGCCAGACTTTCAGTTTTCCACTAGGCGTAATCCAATTTCACCCACAGAGAAATCATCTCAATGCCATATATACTTTTTCAATAGGGTTTTTATGGGCCACCATAAAACCATAGACTGGTGTTGAATATCCAGCATCATTGATTTTTTGGCTGTGAGCAAAGTGACCCTCCCTTGCTCTCAGTGATTCTCTTTTGGCCTACACCTTTTCTAACTGGCTCCCCTGTCTAATGCAAAGCTCCAAATAAGGGGAAAAGACACAGAAACCAAAACTCCCCGAACAGAATGCAAATGATGGGATTTCTGGAATGATTAATTTCTGCCACTTGTGAGGCGATTAGGGGGAGTCAATCAAATGAATAATATATGTAGAAGAACTCTATAAAAAGGGATGAATAGATGATGGGAGAACAGTAAGCAGCTTAATGGCAATAAATACAAAGCGACACACCCCCTATAGATAGACAGAGGACTGACACAGAAGAGAGAGAGAGGTGTAATGGCACTATAAACATACAGTAGATGGATGGGTCACTCACCTGTCCAGGTGAGAATGGACATGTAATGTAATGTAATTCTAGCTGCACTGACAGTTCATACCTCAGCAGCAAAAAAAATGTGTTTGTTTACACCTGTGCTCATCATGAAGACAAAAAACAACAGCGGGGCAGTCCATCACCACCCACACGGCTTAGATGATTAGACAACACATTTTCCAAAAGATGTCAGATGCAACGCTCCTGTCATTTATAACAGTACAGTTCACATCAAAACAGAAATCCCATGGATCACTGGGAATCTACACCTGATGTGGACAATGCAAAAAAAAAAAGAAAAAAAAAAAAAAAGACACAAACATTAATGCCTCATCATGTCAGCCAAGTCCATTTGTCAAGTTTAATAAGCTTATGTAATCAATATACAGCAGTGCTATGTTAACCACGTACAGTGTTTTTTTTTTATTAACCCTCCCACACATCGACTCCACTAGCTGTCCAATCACGTCAATGCTCCCTGGTCTTAAAAATGGCAGCGCTCCCCATGTTCTGCGCCCCGTGATGTGAATCCAGCCGAAACGATGGTTACTCCACAGATGGAGTGATCAATGATCAACGCTTTTTGTGATAATCATATGACATATTTCTTAAGGAAAAAAATGCCAAGTATCCCTCATTCCAGCTCGTCATTTCTACTGTGAAACCATTAATCGAGAAATTTAAATTTAATCAATCGGTAGGTGCCATCCTATGCAGCTCCAAGCATAAAATGTCAGAAACACTTTAAAGCAGCAGTTGGAGCGTATAACTGAAAGAAAGGAAGCCAGTGTGATGACTCCAGCGGAACATATGTGTCTCTCTGGGAGTTAGACTAGAGAATTCTCAATCACCTGTGTGTTTCTACTACCTCAGGAATACAAAGTGGCATCTGTAAAAGAAAGGAAGCATGAAATCAGGAAGAACAGCACAGAAGAAGAAGAAGAAAGAATTGTAGATCCACACACTTTTTTCCTGTGATAAAAAAACATCACATTCACCCCACTGCCACAACACTGAAAGGCATTATAAGGTTACAGTGTATGCGATAAAACATACGGCTGCATAAAATCACCAGCACAACCATCTGGCTGCGGCTTAATTAAATACACTTTATCACATTCAAGCATATGCAACACATTCGTACGCCACGGCAGTGTAGCAAGGAGGGCGAGACGAAAATAGAATCCATTTTGATAAAGACAAAAGGACAATTTCTGAGTGGCACCAAACACCATTACAGCCACAGTTGCGGAGTATTACGAAACGATGGCGCTCAAAGTGATTCATTCATCACTACTGTTATGTTAACCTTTCTTCATCTCCCACCTGCTGGAAAACCAGCACATTAATCTGCCTCCTTGTGTTAGCGCTATTGACGGCTAAATGGAGAGCATTGACTGCACATATGGTGAGGCCGGAAATCATACACACTTCTGAATGGCAGGTGTGTCGGATGAATGTGCGTAAAGTTCACAAAGGATACGCACATGATTGTGTGTGTGTGTGTGTGTGTGTCTGGGGGAGGCAAGGCTTTAAAAGTGTAACTGTCCATGTCTGAATATTGTTGTCAGGGTATATACTGTATGTACAAAAATACACTATCCATTGTACTTCTCCACTGATCTGCATAACGTACACAATGCATTCAATTTATGAACAGGAACATACTGACCATTCAAATCAACTGTGAAAAAGTGAATTATCCTGCAGTGTTTGAGAGGTTTCTATAAGGCCCTGACGCACCAACCCGATAATCGGCCGAGGTCAGTGACTCGAGTCTGTTTGGTGTGTTCGTGCCGTCGTCTGTTGGCCTTCATTTTGGCGGACCTGACTTGCTGGGTCAGAGGGCGGGCAGTTGGACTCAATGACTAATCTGATTGGTGGAGTTCTAGCCCTTGACTAGCGAATCAGTGCACTTATGTTAATGTGACAAACGGCCCTCAAAAAAATCTTTTGAACTGATCTTTGTCGATCTCAAATGAAGACAGATTTAGCAACTGCATGGACTATTTCTTGCTTAAAATGTTTTCAGAAATACGTTTCGGTGAACTATCTTCGTTTGTTGGATCATATTCTGAATGAGCCACCATTGTGCTTGGTTGTAAAATCCAGGAGCAGCCAGACCCACGTGACGCATTTGTCCAATCAGCTGCCGGTTTTCATTTTTTGGGTGACAATACAGATTAGCGGCGGCTGCTGTTATAGAGACGTCTTACGTCTTGTGCACGCGCAGAGTGTACGATTAAGAGTCTTCAGAGGCATTTTTTTGACCAACTCAAGGAGGGAGTCAGTCCGACTGCCTTTTCAGCCCAAAGTTGGCCGTCGGGAGGATTTGTCTGAGCCTATAGACGTTTCGATTTATTAACCTCCGCCAAGGTTTTGTTTTTGGCTCAGTTTGTAAGTCTGTTAGCCCAATTTTTATGATACTTGATAGAAGGGTGTAGAATGGGCCAAAGAATAACCCATTAATATTTGAAGCATATCCAAATCACACGGAGGATACACAAATTATTTTTACCTTGTTAACATGGTGAGATTGGGTATTTGTGCTGCATTCATGTGGTGTTGGAATAAAGTGCTTCTGATCATATTTTACGGCTCACCTGATTTGTTTCCTTATTTGTCCATTGCCACACAAACACTGGGAACTGAGCAATAAAATACAACCCATCTTCTTTGTACCGTACATTTTCTGTGCTCTACGGGTGCAATTCTAGTTTAACATGTTCTCTGAGTCGTGTCTGGATTACATTGTAACGGCTGTAAGTCCAAGCAGACAACAGATCCAGTCACACCACGTATAACGGAAACATAACAGAAATTAATTTTAATCTGTGGATATGCTCGTGGAGGCTAAGTAAATCTGCATTAAGACTTTTAAAGCAACATTAAACGGCTGCAAACTGTCTTAACTGGGTTGACCTTTCAATTAGAAAATCTACTGGTAACGATGACATTTCTCCACATGAAAGTGAGTCTCTGGTGTAAGTCCTACTTGAGTTATTTCAGGTTCATTTTGATAGTGGCTTTATCAATTCCCAGTGGAATAAGACCATCATTAAACATACAATTAACAAATGATCCCAAATAGCCACTTAATAATAGTGGCATTTGCCTTAAATAAAACCAATAATAATGAGCCCTTGTTGTGTTTAATACTCATTATAACTCATTATTCAACATTAGGTTTATTTTATGTTTGGGCATATATATAAGTGTGTATCAATAGCATATGAAAACTAGGGCTGTGTGTGTCTGCTGGCAGATAACCATGCGGCGTGCAGCTTAGTGTTCACCTATCTAGCCCATCCCTGCGTGGAGCCAATGGAAACCCCTTATCACGGACCCTCAGAGCACTACGTCCCTCAACTTAAAACAGCCTGCAGAAAAACAAGGCAAAAATAAATAAAATATGCAGGAAAGGAAGAAAAACACCCTCCCAGAAAATGATATTTTTCCCCTGGAGATGTGGCATCCATTATTGTTTGTTTATGAGTGTATCTGCCTAGACCTTAATGTCTTGGATGGGTAAAACTGAAAGACAGTTACAGGGAGACTTAAAGAGGATGAAGGAATGGAGGAGGAGTGAAATAATACGTTTTGTTAAGAGCTGGTGACGGATGATGTTTGGAAACCGAAGAAGGAAGCTGAAAAGGCACCGAATAACAAAATGTCACGTTCTTATGATAGTAGAGGAAATGGTGATAAATGCCAGAAAAAACAGTTTTTACAGAAAAATGGGTTATGAATATAATCATTGCATCAATGTGTGAGTGTGTGTGAGTGTCAGGGATAAAGATGGGTCAGCCAGGCATTTTTCTTTATCACTCATAATCCTTTGAGGGGGTGGTATAGCACTGAGCATCATGGGATTTGTGCTTCCTGAATCCCAAGTGACCAGACTGCTTTGACTTGAAAAAGAATGAGTTGGGGGGAAAAAAAAATTAGGAAAAATATGAAGCAAAAGACAAGGACGCAGTGGAACATGATATTGATCAATGAATGGTCACAAAGAGTTATTAGACCTGATGATTTCTCTTCCGTTGGCAGTGTGAATGTTGCTGCCATGACCAGACAGAGGTTCAACAATAGATAAGGAAAAATAGGCAAGAAAAGAGAGTAGATACAACAAGATACCAGTGAGACAATGAAATATGAACCATAAAGTCCATTTGGAGAAACAGATTAATGTGTTTAAAGGCTTATCAGATGTCAAAACTCACAAACAAAATTCTGTAACTCTCAGGAAATGATCACGGCGGCAACTATGTTATCTTTCTTCCCAACGGTCGTGAGGGAAACAGTAGATATACCTTGTTCACATTACAAATTAATCAACTAGGAATGTATGTTTGCATGCATTAGATTGGCCAACGCAGCCTCCAACTTTAGCACAGGGCTAAAGTCCTTCCGATTATGTCCATTCAGTAAATATGAGACTATTGGCAGGTAGCTTATTTTAGCATAAAGACTACAAGCATGGTGAAACAGCTAGCGTGATTACACAAAACAAGATACAATGTGTTTAATGTCTTTAGAGGTGCTGGTAGGTGAATTTTTTCACATTTTGGCAAAGCCAGGCTAGCTGTTCCCCCGGTTGTTGTCAGTTTAAGTTGTCATGCTAAGCTAACCTAAGCTAAGCAGCGGTATCATTGTACTTACTCTGGGAAAGAAAGTGAATAAGCGTATCACCCTAAATTGTTGAATTATTACTTTAAGCAAAGATGCCAGACATTTGCTGTTTCCAGCATCTCAAGAGCAAAGTCTTGTTGCTTTTCTCATAATCTTTGGGTTGTGGAAATTGTAGTAAATTGCAAGAGACAATTTCTCACGTAGAGCACACAAATGCGTGTGTCATTTTTTTTTTACAGAAAAAAACATCTACAAAATTATGTTGGAGTGAGAATAAATCAAACTCTGGTGACATCACTGCCATAGATGCCAAAACGCTCTTTCTCCAAAGACAAATCTACAGTGAGGGGAAGTGATGGAGAGGTGGGGCAGGGCATGAGTACACAACATCCTGCACACCTGGCCTGATTATCCAGAGAACCAGGTCGTCAGAATTTGACAGCACGTTATGATGGTTGGTTTTCCGTTTGAATGACAGCTAGGAACAGCCTTAAAAAAAACTGATGGATAGGTGGGAAAAAAGCTGAAAAGTTTTCCCTAGAGACCATGCAGGCTGACAGGCTCAGTGAAACTAGTTAAACTGAAAGCCTGGAGGTGAGAACACAAAATAAGCTAGAGTTTAATACAATTCAAAAGACTGCATGCATCAACATTTCTGTGAGATGTGCTGCTGGAGAGCTCCTCACTGTTTTACACACTTTTAACAATATTTGTATCTGACTTGACAAGTATATTACCCATTAAGTCTTATAAGTGTTGGACCTGTTAGCTTTAAACGTATGTTAATCGTATTGTATGAACAAAAATACCTTGAAACCCAAATGGTGTTGGTAGCTACGCTTCTTCCTCATTTTCTTGTTAGGTTTTCACCTGAAGTCAAATTTATTTAAAAGGCACAACCCATGATTCGAATGCAAACAAAAAGGCCAAAAATCTTGCCATGATTGATCATTAAATTCACAGATTAACAGAAAAATGTTTTTAAAAGGTACGATCCTGAAGACTCAGTCCTGGTTGATTTGATGACACCTGTGGTAACATGAAGTGTGGCTTCGCAATAAGCCCCCCTCTGACATGCAAAACTTAAATGTGAAACAGCAGCAGTTGTACATGTTCAGTTTGCAGTAGCAATGCAGTCACTTATTTCAGCTGTGATTGTGGCTGTAGGACAGGAAACAGTCAACAGTGGAGCTGATATCAATGAGATGAAATTAAAACAGCAGTCTTGCTTTGCCAGACCTTCCTCCACAGCGCTGCGAAGGAGGGTCTGGATGCCAAGATGGGAGGAAAACATGCTCTGGTTTATTGGTCTTTTTTCTTTTTAAACCAATCACAATAGTCATGGGTGGCGCTAAGCGTTGGACAGAGCCAAGGTGCCTCTGCAAATTTGCCTCGGTTTTGGTGGGACATGTGTATGTTCAAATGTTGTTTTAGTCGTGCAACAGAAAACTCAGATTGGACAGATGGTCTAGCTAGCTGTCTGGATTTACCCTGCAGAGACCTGATGAGCAGGTAACCATAGTCTCAGAAATCCACTGGAGTTTAAAATTCCAACACAAAGAAAGCGGAAGGTAACGCACATCCGGCTGAAAAAGAGGAATTTCTTGCAGCAACGGAGCAATCCTGGAAGTGGAAGCTGGTAGATATAGACTACAACAACCATAACGCTGACATGCTCCCTCACTTCTTATGAATCCACCGTGCATAGTTACCTCCACTAACAATGAAAATACTGAAAAGTAAGATAATTACTAAAATGTTAATACATTTAACAGCTATTGCAAACAAATCCCACCATAAATGATATCAAAACCAGGGTTCTGATCTATAAGTGAAAGTCTACTGTTACTTTCATTAAGTGAATACCTGCTGTTTTGATAAAAATAAATATCAGACCAATTAAAGCACTAAAAATGTAATTCGACTAATTATGGGTAAACTGGGTTTAAAATGAAATCAGTGATATATGAATACATGTTTATTATGTTATTAATGTGAATGCATGGTTATTTATTCACATGAATTAACAATATTGTAGAAAACAAAGAAAATGAGTGGGATAAATAAACTAAAAAGGAGGAAATGAGGCGCACGGTGAGCACTCAAATTAATGAAAACATGCGCACGAGGTCTCTTTCCTGCTCACGCTGTAAGCATCTTGTACCCTTGATGTTCAGAATCGTGGCCTTGATGTTCTTTGTGTTTTTTCTCCCTGTGGCGACTCCTAGTCCCTGTGCTGCACTGATCTCTTTCCAACACAAAAAGTTATACAAAAGGCCAGAGTAACAGTGGAGACTAATTAGGAAAAATTCTGGGATATACCAGGGGAGATGAAAGAGAGGGGGGAAATAAGTGAGAGCTGGAGAGGGGTGTGTATTTAATTTCATCCAATTCAATTCAAATGGAATTGTCACTGTATCTTGCACAAGTAAATCTGAATCTGCCTTTGTGTAACTGCAAATTCACAGTTAAAGCAGAGCAAAAACAAAGTGTGCATTAGCAGCAGCATCAGTAGAGCTAACTGATTTCAAGTACATTTTATTGCAGCAGCTTTTGGGTAATGATTAGTACAGACTACAAGGCAAAAGCCTTGTAATTGTAATGTAAAATGTCACTTACTCTACAAAATATCAGAAATCACAACCATCACAATTCCCCAGACTCCAAGGGGACATCTTTAAAATGCTTGTTTTGTCACAATCGAACAGAAGATTATCCTTCATCTGACAAGCTGAAACAACCATGTGATTGGCAGTTTGATTTTTAACATTGTTGTCGATTATTCTGCACAAATTGATTAATCAACGTACTGTCACAGAATTGGTGTTGAGTATGCATGTCATTACCGTGAGGTAAAAAACATTATGCTTATCCCAGCAGGAAGGCAATACATATTTATGGGCCCCTCTCTCATTATTTTTCATTAATCTACATCAGGCTAAAGGCTTTGTAATATACATTCTGTGGAATGGGGGAGGCTACTCACAAAGACTGCCAAGGAGAGATACACAAACAACCTTGAAAAGAAAGAGAGGGGAGAGACAGAGAGGGGAGGAGAACTGGTTTCTCATTGCTTCCCCTCCTTTTGATCTCTTATTGAGCAGAAGGTGTGTGTGGATTTGAGTGCAGAAAAGGGCGGTGGACGGCAAGTGAACAAGACATATAAAGACAAAAATAGAGAGAGAGTATGACGTATCTGTTCCAAACGTATCACACATCTTACTCCAACCCAGTTTCATTAGTTTAATCCACCCTACAGCCACAATAAAGCTCTCTTTCTCCCCTAGCATCGTCCATTTAAAAGCCCTGTTGCTGTGCTTTTACACTACACTGGTCTTCATTTGCACTGTACCATCCTGTTTGCTCCTGGGAAAGCATCTGTCACTATGATTGTAACATGCTGTGTCAGTGTGGGCCTGCTTCTGCCATGATAATTTAGTTAAGTGTGTGTGTGCATGTGTAAAAGCATATGTGTAGAGCTAGCCCATTCCTGTTTAAGCAAGATACAACTACTGCTTCTGACGTGCTGAAAGGCTTTATGAGCAAAGTTAAACAAGTCTTCATATCCGTCTGCTGCTGCTATCGAGTGTGGATGTGCAAAGGCTCCAGCTTTGGAAGAATATGCTTAAATGCGTGCGTTTGTGTACTTTTATGTGAGTGTTAAAGAGCTGGTGAGAAAGAAACAACATAATGTAGAGTATGCAATTGGGACCGTCTTGGCAACTGTGAACAACAGTTGATACTTTAAAATGGAATTCTTCACATTTGGCAGTGCTGAAAAAGAGAATAAACACAGTACATCCTGCACTGATGTCTGCAAGGAAACAATATATTCCATCGACAGAAAACTATTTTGATAAGCAATTTGAAGGCATCAACTTGGGCTCTGGGAAATAATGAATTTTTCACTATTTTCTGACATTTCATGGACTGAATAATTAATCAATGTACAAGCACGATAGGCTTGCAAGACGCTCTATGGAGCTGTACATCAGTGCTTTGATGCTACCATGCTCTAAATGACAATGCCAACATGCTAATGTTTAGCAGGCAGAGTATAATGTCAACCATGGTCACCATTGCAGTTTAGTATGCTAAAATATGCAAATTAGCCCAGCAGAGGCTAGCTTGAACATAACTGGTTTTGCAGATATTTTGGTCATAAATTAACTCATAGTGGTGCTAGAAGAAAGTCATCAGGACTGATCCTTTGGAGACCATGAATGTACAAAACGTTTCTGACAATCATTGAATTACTTTCCGGACGGATGTCTGTTACCTTACGCTTTCTTTGTAATGTAATTTTTTTAACTCTAGTCCATTTATGAGGACTATGGTTAACTGCACCTCAGATCTCTGCAGGGTAAATCCAGACAGCTTGCTAGACTATGTGTCCAATCTGAGTTTTGTGTTGCACGATTAAAAAAAAACAACCTTTTAACGTACACACGTTCCACCAAAATGAGTTCCTTCCTGAGGCTATTTTGCAGCGGCACCGGGGCTCCGTCAGTCAGAATCAGAAAAGGGTTTATTGCCAAAGTAAGTTAGACTTACAGTACATGGAATTTGCATTGGTGGTTGGTGCATACATAAATAATAAGGGTGTCGCAACTTTGATTTAAAAAAACAAAAAAACAAACACAGTTTACAAGCCCTGCTATGTGCGTGTACCATATTATTCCACTGGTGATATGCTTCCATTATCAACCCTTATCTTCTCAACAAATCACATTATTCATGTATGTAATATCTTTTATACAAGTATTCCAATCACGGCATCATGGCACATGATTGAAAATGTCACACCAAATGAAGTTAAGAGTCCAGACTGGCTCCTAGTGGAAAAATGCAAAGGGATAGGGAGTAAATATCAATGAAGTGGTCCCTCAAGTTGAATTTAAATGTGTGGTGATATTGAAATGCAGTCATCATAGCTTCATGTGTAATTCATTTTGCCTCCCCTAACAGTCTTGCATCATATGGGATGTGAATTGAATTCAACTATCGGTGTGTGTTTCAAGGTCAGGAAATTATCAGCTTGTTGTAGAGCTGCATGGTAAGCCATAATAACAGGGTGAGAATATCTTGAGATCTGACTTTCAAACTCGCTTCAAGAAGAGAGAATATAATGAACATTCTTTGAAGCGTACAATGTGTATAATTTCTAATGTAGTTTACTTTCCGACATGGAAAAAGAAACACTCTTTGAAGATTAATTTCTACCATGATAAAGTGCTGAGCCCAGACTACAGAGGCGATGATCTCTCCTAACTTGGAGAGCAGCAGACAAGCAGCATGTTATTCTAACTCCTGGTTTGTACACTGTAAATACGCTGCTATCTGGACTGCTTAGGCTGAAAAGAGACTAAGAATATGTCCTAGATTTCACTATGCATGAATTATGCTTGGAGGATGACATCAACAAAGCACAAACGCTGCTCAGCCTGCTTTTACCCAGGCTGCCTCTTCTTTACCAAACACTTCTTTCATTTTCTTTTGGTGTGTATGAGCTCAGGGAAAGCTAATGAAAGCCTCAAAGCTTCCTGACTACATAAGCACACCACTTTTTTCTTTCTAATGTGGGTCTCTGAAAGCAGCATTGCCATGAAAAGCAATGTTGACTGGTTGCCATTTTGCCTGGAAACTACAGGGCAAATCCACTGTTGGCTATGGAAGTCAAACATCTCGAAAGTCTGTGGACCGGTCCTTCAGGGTATGCAAATGAAGACAGAGAAGTCCTTTTAACTATGTATGCACACACGCACACTTAACAGCATCTCTCTGTCAACAAGAGAGGGTAGAGTTATACACCATGAAGAAGAGAGAGCTGGAGAACAAGTGAGGCTTTGATGTGGAGTGATGGACGGAGCCATGGCAAGACTACACTGGTATATTACCATCAACTTCGAATTGACAGGAAGAGGATAGAGAAAAAGAGGAAGGAACGGAGATGAATAAAATAAATATTGGAGAGGGAGATTATGACAAAAGGAAGACCAAATATAAGCGGATGAGCATCAACAGAGATAAGAGGATGAGAAGGCAAAACATTAGTTGCAAGTATTTCTGTGTTGTGCTTTCAGCCTTTTCACGGCAGAAAATGATTCAGCATGGCGAACAAGCAGTCGGTCGTTGAAGATTTCTGAATCCAAACACGGAATGTGAGGGGAAAGAAACAGGAGTCCAGTTGTAAGCATGCAGGAGTGAAAGATCGAGGAGGAAGGAGGCACAGATGACACCAACGGAAGCCTTGAGAGGAACAAGAGCATGTTTGCTGAAAAACTATTAGCTTTCCATTTAAATCATTTATAGTAGCAGCTGCAAACATAGCACTCATATATAACCCATGACCTAAATTCCCACATATGTATATTTCATGGGTTACATCCATGCTTAAATTAATAAGCACACAATTTGACAAATTGAAGTTCATGAGTCACCATAAGAAAAAAAAAAACACAGTCATGTTGAATTAATAAGAGGAGCCAATGGAAGTGACATAGCGGCAGGGGTTAAAAAGGGGCTTAGCGTTTCCTGCTGGGGCTTGTCGACAGTGCTCACACTGGCCGCCGACAGCGCTGGATCCTCATCTGCTTTGACAGCGCTCGTAAAGAAGCTATTACACAAACATTTCCTGTGGGGCTGACCACACAGCGAGCGCTGTAGATCAATCCGAGCTTCCCACAATCCCTGCAGGAAATATGTCAGGGAGAAGACAGGCGGACATACAGAGGATGAAGAACACAAAGAAGGATACTAGTAAAATTGAGATTCAGTGTAAGACGACTGCATCAAATAACAGAATATGATAGAGTATACAAACTTCAAGATGGTTTGCTTTTCACGATCACAATTGTGCCGATTTGCAGCTCTCGCTAAACCACAATGACTCATGTCTTTGATATTGACTTACAAACAAAGATTCTTTCTCTTTCCTCTGCTTTACACAGTGTCTTATCTAGGGCTGCAATTAGAGATTCACATCATCATTTAATGTGTTGATTATGTTCTTATTGGGTCTCTAACAGGGGTTTTCAAAGTGACACTCTGGGCCCCCTTTAATAAAAAGACACTAGCTAGATAGATAGATAGATAGATCGATAGATCGATAGATCGATAGATAGATAACTTTTTGATCCCCAAGGGAAAATTCAAGGCAACTGTACCCTTCAATAACCCCCATCTAGTAATGTAAAAAAACAAATCTAACATGAAAAAGCTTTATATATTTTATAACTGCTATTAATAATAATTGTCTTTCTTCAGTTTAGGGGATAATCATGTTTTTGAACCTAAAATGTGGGAGTGTTAGGTGATTAACAGGAAGGAAGCAATGACGTTGCCATAAAGTTAGTTAGATAGCTTATGTGCTTATTTTTTGTCCTATATTTATATTGATTTTGGCAAATTGGCACCATAAAAAGTTTGCAGAATGACCTATTAGCAGTTCCAGTTTGCAATGTAGCCATTGTGTTGTTGAGTGTTGAGACAACTATCTTTGGATTACTTTGGGACTTGGGAAAAACATGACAATTCTCCGACAAGTTCTAGAGTTATGAGAGTATATTTTTCCATGATTTCTAAGCAGATTATAAGAAATGTTTTCCAATGGAGATCGGATGAATCCTGATGAAATGTTAGTCACACTGAACTGAAATATGTGTATCATGTCTGCGTGAACAGATTTGACTGACTTATGACTCAAAGAAAGAGTACCAGTTGTAACATCTATCGCAGCAATCAGGTACTACATTAAAATACCTTAATTGCCTCCACGAGCTATGTATTACAGCCTCTGCTGCGGGCTGAATGAGCGGGCCAGACAACATTAACTAACGTCCTGCTGTTTTTAGAAGACTGCCAGCACCTGTCCCTGTCACGTCACTCAGTATCTTTGCTTCACTTCTCTCCCCGTGCCCCCGGGAAGGCAGTTTGAAAACCTTGGGGCTATAAAATGTCAGAAAATAGTGATGAATGAATGAAGTCTTCACATTGCTTGTTTTGTCTGCTAAATTTCACAAATTTCCCACCACAAACTGTTTTTTATGTTAAAAACATGATGTGTAAACTACCTTTATTTGCGAGTAATGTTAAACAGCAGGCCAATTTTCTAAAAAGTTGATATAGTCTTAGCAATGAAAAGTCCCAGATACAGGGAAGTACTCTAAAGCAAAGGTTCATAGCTCAACTCCTCGTCTGAATTATACTACAGTAGCACAACATACTACAGTATAGACACTAAAAAGGAAGTTTGTTAACTGGTAAAATTGTGTAAAACCTAAGAATTGTTGCTATGTTTACCTGCAGTTGAACTAATGAACTCTTGACTTCGTTTAAGATGTGGCTGTATACTGTTTTATTGGACACTTGCCAACTGTATAAATGTCCCATGGCTATCATATATGCACACCATGCAGTACTATTTTAAATATGCCCGAAAAGCAGCCATCATTTGTACTGCCAACATAATTCCTACTATGGCCATTTACAGCTGTGATTTGAACACATATTCCCCAGTTAAACACAACACTCAACCTCACATTGTTTCACAGTTTACTATGTATGATACAGCGGCTAACAATAACTTTAACCTCTGAATAATCCATAGAAGTACTCACAAACATTTCAGCAAACATACTGGCACACTACTGTTTTGTAAAATGTTCCTTTACAATGCTTCAACACCAAACAGTCAGTGATTTAATTATGTGAATTTGGCCACCTACTGTACCTGCATACAGAACTTAATGATTAATATTGAATTTTCTAAAGTGCTGACCTTCTGCTGCAGTGAAGCAGATGGTTTGAAATATCAAGCCCAACTGCTTTGTGCACCTGCTCTAGTCTCGCTTTCCATCAAAGAGGAGTAGTAAAACACTAGAGGCTTTTCTCTTTTCAGTGACTATTATGTAGCCAAAAATACGACAAACGAGGACATACCACAAAAAAATATTTAAATTACCTGTGTATTCAGTTACAGTGGGAATAGTATTTTAGGACTTTTAGCAATTTCAACCCAATTGAAGTACTTGGAAATGAACGGCTATGCAGAACAAATAGTGATTACGTTGATGTGGTTGACTGACAACCCGCCACACTATCAGGGATAGCTGTTTATTTGAAGCTCTACAAACAGGGTAATACGACAACCCGAGAGTGACACAGAGAACAGGTTTTGTATGATTCTCTTATTCCCTTATGCATGTTGAGCATCCATCAAATTGCAGTCCAAGCCCAAGCACAGGATGAAAAGACTGACAGTTTCTACAATACAGTTCTTGAGGAGAGTGCGGGTGGTAAGAAGATGGATCAGGGTGAGAAAGCAGGAAGGAAAAAAAAAAAAAAGAAAAAAATGTAATAAGATCAAACCCCAGGAAATAAAAAGGCAGCAAAAAGGAGGCAGGGAGGAGCTTTTCAGATCGCTGCACAGCTGAATAGACCCTGACAGGTCTAAATGAATGTTAGCCTTGGCCAGGTCTTAGAGCTGAAGGTCTACATCTCATCACCTAAATAATTCACCTGCTGGGCTACTGATTCACCCCTCGGCCTCAGCGTGATATAAGCCGACTCTGTCGCTGCAACAGTCTCATCATCGTTAGGATCGGGGTTGTTGGTCAAAAAAATAAAAAGGAGATGTTTGACTTATTACAAAGCCCAAAAAGTACAATAAAATGTATCTTTCAAGCATGCTTCGTCCATGCTGAAACAACAAAAAGGAGGAAAACAAGCCGTATGAACTAATTTTGACTGAAATTACATTTACATTTTAGAGGAGTTGCTTGCTATGTATTACCAATTACCTGATTAACAAGATACACCCAATACTGTTCGTTAATGGAACTCTTTCCTGTCTCAGCTTAGATGGCATGATACTGTCATACAGGAGAAAAGCCAGTCATTTGGGTTTGTGGCAAAACCTTTTAGTGCTGGTTTTTTATTTTGTGACTTTTTAATTGAATAAAGGACTATTTTTCCTTTCTTATTTCTTCAATCAAGTTTTTCGTCTTGATCTTGTGAACCCAATCTTGTGTCTTGTCTCGTGAGCTGGGTCTATGTCACACCACTAAGAAGCACCTTTTACTATATAGCAGTACAACACCCCCACCCCAGACGTGTCAACAAAAAAAAACACGTTTCGTCACAAGCTTCATAAAGACAGAATTTATTGCAGGTTGTATTGGATTGTATTAGATTGTAGAGTTATAAAACTGGTAACAGCCCATCTTCTGATAGTCATATTCAGCTGCAACCCAGCAATAAAAACAATATTTTGTTGAAAATAAAACAGTGGATGAAACGTAATAGTTTGTGCAAACAAAACAAATCAGTTTAGCAGGAAGGCTTGAAAAAAACAAAAACAAAAAGTGTTTCTTTTGATGAATTCTCCATAGACTGATTCCCTCTCCATTAGCCCCTCGCTTTTCTTTCCATCAAAAAGGATTAAAGCCAAAAGTGCTTGTTAAACTAATACAACAATTACTCTTCTGTAGACACTTTTTTTTCCATGCGAGCAAATGCTAAAAGCTGCACGAGCGGAAGCAGTTAGCTTTGGTCTGTCCCTTCACTCGCTCCCTACAGTGTTATTTAACCAAGGCGTATACCATCACTCTGCCATGTGATGGTCTAATAAATATGGCGGCCATGTACTGTACATTTTCAAGGCCTTAGATAAAAGAGCTCGGAAAATCCTTCAGACGGACAGATAGGGCCAAAGCACTTTTGATTTGAAGTTCACATTGAGAAAAAAAAAATCTGGACATAAATATAAAAAGGTAGTGGTCATAGTTATCAACTGTCTGCCGCCTACCTGGGTACTGTAGACTAGACCAATGTTTTGCACTTTTGTTTGGCTGTTTAAATAAAATAAAAAGAAATTGATCACAAAAAAAGAAAATAAGTTCAGGCAAAACTATTATCTGCAATATAAATGCTAAATTATGAGAATATCTTCATGACTGAACAAATGAATGTGCTCTCTTGGAGCTATAATAATCAAAATTCGGCCAAAATCTTAGACTAGACGGGCACAGTCATCTTACGCTCATCACCTCAAAATTAATTTATATGTTGGAGCAATTCTGAAAGTTAACCCAGGTCAAATGGCCGCCACATGTTTCCATCCTAGAATGGCAAGTCAGAATCAGAATTAGTATTGGTAGCGGTGCACACATTCATCATGTATGTTCAAACCAAAACAACAAATAGATATGACGTCAGTTATACCCATCATTCATGTTGATAATGCCTAATTGTAAGAAAGAATTTGAAGTTAATGGAAGCTTCCGCATCATAGATTTATAAAATTGATCCTGACTAACTTCCTATTCAAAGAAACAAAATGGCATCAATACAGTAAGTCAGAACAAGGCAGGGGTGGAGATGAATTTTTCACCCCCAGTGTTGAGTAATACAACTGACATGTTATTTAGCAGCCAAATAGCTGCAATCTTTGCTATGCTCAAGAATAAAAAAAAAAGCCTGGCAACAAATTACAGTGGAGAAGAGGTGAAACAAAAATTGTTTGACATTAGACATGAAAGGAACATAATGGCTTGCAGGCAAAACAATACACTGCAGATGGAGGCTCCAGAATACTGAATAAGATGTCAGAAACAGATGACTGCATTATTGGCAAAGGTGTCAATGTGTGGTAGTGCTGTTGTTTCAGAGCAGGAACTGCTGACCAGCCATCCTAATCAATCATCCTGTCACTCGAGTATAGAGGGTAGCCGAATGCATTCAAGTAGTATCTTTTTTTTCATTTTGCTACTTTATCCTTTTGATGAATTCTGCTTCATCATTAGAATCAAGTGCTTCTCCAAAATCCCCCTAAAATAATGAAAAGTAGGAAGGGATGATTTAAAGTGCTCATATTATTCTTGTTGGCTTTTTTCCTTTCCTATTATGTTTTATATCTGTTTGTGTATGTAGTAGGTTTACAAAGTGAAAAAGCCCAAAGTCCACCTAAAGGATGTTCCCATCTCCCACAGAAAACACTGTTCCTGAACTGCTCAAAACCGCTCTATTGTAGTCCAGCATTTACTTCCGTGATGAACGCACGTCATTTTGCATCACTTTGTAACACATGTTATAATGCTTGCATAGCTGCTGGTGTGGCACGCCCTCAAACTAAGCTAGTTAGAACGATGGCCAGAAGAGTTCAGATAGTTGTATCGCCATGTCCAGGAGACGGTGCAGAATTAAAACATTACATATGAAAGACTAATTTGTTAAAATTTAAATAACTTTTTCAGGTTTTGTTTTGGATCACACTAGCTTGCTTGTTAGGGCTCTCCCTACTCTGTTTCTGACTGGCTAGTAGTCCTTACCTAGCTACTGCGCATGTGCGACTCCCAACAAAGATGGAACAGAAATGTGATGCCTGGAAAATTAAACCATGTAAACTTATTCTGGTACAACCTCAAAATATGATTATGAACCTGAAAATTAACATAATATGAGGTCTTTGAAAAGAGAGCACACACACTTGCAGGAATATTACACTATATTATTCATAAACCATAAGTATTGGCCTTTTATCTGAAAGATAAAGTACTAATCATTTACATTAAATAGTTATTGAGTTTTGTTTTAACTTGATTCTTTTCATTTCTGATTAATCAACAGATCATTTTCTTGATTAAAATCACTTTGGTATAAAATAGAGCCCGACCGATAAAGGATTTTTAGGCCAATAGCGATACAAATATTTGGTGATGTAAAAAGCTGATATTTCCCTAGCATTAGTTATTTGTAGTTATTTATGAGTCCTCATTAAAATAATATGATAATGCAGTTTAAAAACCAACTTGTTTGTTTTAATGACACAGAGGAACATCAAAATAGAGAGTTCAGATAAATAGAATGTATAAAAATACAAACTTAAGATATGAAACTTAAAGTCCTTTAAACAAAACACAATAACTCTAGTATACAATGTTGTAAAACAGTGAAAAATGACTATTGTCATTTCCGACAGACCAAACACGATGTATGCAAATCGGTATTTTATATCTGACAGAACAAAAGCATAAAATTAACATATTTAAGAAGCATTTTGGCATTTCTGCCTGAAAAATGACTGAAACAGTTAATTACCCGCAGATCAACTAATCAATTGATCAATTTAAGATTACAGCTGGAGTTTTCACTGAGTGATAAAAATCAAGCAGTCAGAAATACAAATCGAGCTGCAATGTAACGATGTAAGTCTTCGCATCAGCTGTTATATGTCTGTCAATTATATTTTAATTCCAAAGTCCGTTTTGAAAAAGAATATTTTAAGGACATGTTATACCATTAGCATTTGTTCTTCCTGTCAGTGTGGTAAAATGTGATTATTGTAGTTGGGAAATGTGAGGTTTGACCTGTTCTTCAAACTTGGTCCCAGTTTTCACTGCTTCCCTCCACCTCACAGCTCTCTATCTTTCTAGTTTTACTCACTGCCACTTTCCTCTATGATGTGACCACTTCTACAACACTGTGTTTCAAAAAAATCAGTTCATACAGAAAGTTTACCAGTCCTGTTCTTCTGCTGTCACTGGCAAAGCGGAAAAGAGTGTGAGTCAGAGAGTGTTAGGGAGTTGCGGATTCAGTTGTCAAGAGACATAACTGAGACCAATGCCAAGGCTGCATTCAGCAGAGACGAGGCTCAACATGCATTCTTCACAGAAGCACAAACTACTTGACATTTGGATGGACCTTTCCTCCTTGCTGCTTTTTTCCCGTTATGTGGATAGAAAAAGGAAAGAGCAGGGGAGCATGTCAGTTTTACAGTGGCAGAGAGGAATGGAGGATGGAAGCAGGGGTGCGAGGGTGTGTGTAGCCCAGCCTAAATGATCCCATTCTGGGTGCAATCAAAGAGTAGCACCGGACGTGGGGGCTCACCCAGCCCCACACCATAATGACACTTCCCTCTCCGTTTATCACCCCTACTCAAGAAAACACTAATTCTAACCTCAGACGTCTTCAGCCAAAACATGTCTGGATCTTTTGATGCAAGAGTTCAGTCTCCTGTTACTCTTTCCTCTCATTTCATCTATCATCACTCAGATATCTGACTGACTATCTTAAAATGGATTCAGATGGAGTAGACAGCCAGGTGTAATAACCTTCCTCTCTTTTTTTCATGCTCACTCTGAATCCCACATTTTCATCTCTTTTCCTATTTTCTGTCGCTTCCCATTTTCACTTCTGCATCCCGTCTTTCTCCCCGCTGATGGAAATATTCAGATACTGGGACATACAGTGCTTTTCAGAACTTCACAGAGCTTTTCATCACAATAGATTTGCTCGGAAAAAGCACTAATTCGAGGAAAATGGCTGCACCGCACCAAATGTGAGAAAACCTGCAGGTAAACAACACATTAGACAAGTAGGGAACATTGGATGCACAATGTGGAGACGGACTAGACTGTAGAAAAACATGGACATAGTACCTGCAATGGTACCCATCAGATTCTGAATAGACTCTGAAACTCTCCAGTTAACTCTTTAGCTCACCAAGTCCAAGTCTTGAAATCCAAATTAAATTATAAGTCAATTGTGAGTCAAGATACAAGTTCTAATAATGAGATGATTTTTACTTATTTTTACTTGTTGGGAATTTGTTAGTGATATATTTGGTGATTAAATAGGTAGAATGTTTGGCCATGTGAGGTGTTAGGGGTTAGGGTGAGGTCTTCTCGGTCAAAACTCAAGATCTGAAGTCGTGTGTCAAGATGTGTTTTCATGGAGTCAAATTTTGAGTAAGTTTCAGAGTAGGGCTGCACAATATACCGTTTTCTATTGTCATCGCAATATCAACTGGGGCAATAAACACATCCCAAAGGTTGCAACATATCGCTGAAACCTGCACTTTAAAATGAAACTGTCATGCCTTTTATATTCAATTCAATGTTATTGAATTTATTTGTTCAATAAAAGAAAATGCTAAATTATTTATTTTTGTTAGTTTTAAATACAACAAGCCATCTGTTTACTGAAAGCAGAAGAAATGCACAACAGAGTACACTTTAAAATCTGTTTATTTATTGCAAGTAATATCGCAATATTCAACAATGTTATCACATATTTTCCTCAGAGTAGTCAAGTTCTGGTCTAGTCTACATTTTACAGATTTTCTGCTCATTACCATCTCGCAAGTTTTTTTATTTTTATTTTTTTTTTTACCAGAAAAAGCTTAATTTGGGCAACAGGGTGGAGCCTGGGAGCAGCTAAGATTATGATGAGCATTCTGCAATCAAGTGTGATAGGCTTATGGACCTGTCAACCAGGCATACAGTACATGTGAACACCAACACTCTTGTCTTGGACTTAATATCTTCTTAATGGACCAAATCATTTTCAAAATTGACACATCAAGGAGCAACCTTGTCCACTAGGGTAACCTGGCGTCGACTATGATCCGCAACCGACGTTTGTAAAACATAATTTCCCATATCTGTCTGCCCCCATTTCCTGTCTAATCATAAAAGGCATAAAATGCCTCCAAAAATCCACATCAAGAAAAGTGACTTTGGCTACTGAAACTTCTTAATCTCTTTTGGACAAAGATATGTCTTAATTTTGTATCTCCAGAGCAAGTTTGCACCCCAGCTTTGTCTTCTACACAGGCAACTGATCTGAGCTGTCTGCCAGTGTTAATCTTCCACTGTTATCTGGGCCAATCACTGGGCCAAACCAGTTTATAGTATGGAACGTCTAGACATCGTTTCACACACTGTTCCTAGTTCTCCGGACTGTCACAATAAATACTGTGAGGTCCTCTGTATGTTCTTCTTTTGGCACGTTATATCCCTTCATACAGCACAGACTCCCACTATACAGGCAACTACACTGCTTAATGGACATTGTCATGCACATTTACATGGCCTGCACGTGTCACAAATAAACAGCCCATTTTTTTGGGAACACTAAACTGAAAAGATGGTTAAAACTTAATTCTGTATTCTGTATTAGTGGCCAAGTTCAAGTTTGCTATCAGAACTGTGGTAACTAACACTTGTTATATACTGTGTTATATACAGTATTTCTTGCACTTCTTTTTATAGCTCCTAAAAGCATCTCCTTCTCCTTCATCCACCTCTTCAATAAACATGCAGTCCTTTACTTTCCGTCTGCTGCCAACTAACCTGCCTCCTCGCTCTCATCTCCATTTACCTTCCAGTTTCTCCCTTGTTGCTCTTCCAGCTTCATTCAGCATGTCTCTTTTAGCTTTTTGATACAAAACACAAGCCCCCGCTCAGGCCTCGGTGTTGGTGTCATTTGGTGCTGGGCAGGTAATGTACGGTGGGTTCATTGGAGATTTTTAACTTGAAAGCCGTGAAACATTGAAATCGAGGGCCTTAAAACCAAAACAATAAGCTGAAAGACAATGAATGACTACGTAGAGCTGAGGGGAACTGCTCTTGTATCCTTGGCTATAGCTCCTCGATGATCCCTCCTTGATGCTTGTCCTCGGGGCAGAAAAAAAGAGCTTTGAGATGGCCTTTACCAAAGAGGGACATGATGGGTGGGAAGGGGTGATGAGTGGGTAGGAGGGTGATGAGATCCAGCCCAGGTTTGGCCACAATCTCTATCAGCAAATCACTTTCCTGTTGTCAAAATTTTAATGTGTTCCTCTCTGTTGCTATCAGCTCTCATTTCAGCATGAATTGTCGCAACCCTCCTCCACTCCGCTCACCTCTAGTTCATCATTCCCGCCCCAGGTCTGACCTCTCCAGAGCTCGCTCCTCTTCTCATTCATCCAGAACTCAGCATCCTCTTCCATCATCACCAGTGTCTAGACTCCATCAGAGGGGGTATCCTACATACTCACGGCTTCTCGACCCGACATGTCAACGTCACGGCGGGAATTCAATGATGTCACGATGGGGTCTAATCGCCTAAGACTATCAGTTCTGGGTCCCTTGTCCCTTGATGGGTTGACTCATGCTTCTTCCCTTCTTTTCAGCCAGACCTGCAGACTGCCATAGTTTTGGTTTACTCAACCATAGTTAAGTTGTGAATAAACTTTAATGAACTGTAATTAATCCAAGGGTTTGGTGTTATTCAATATGTTGACGGTCACCTTTAGCTTAAGTTGTGTTTGTTTGATGTGGCCATAACAGAACCTAATAACATGATGGAAGCAGGACACAAACTCAGATGTCCAGTCCAACCCACACCAACCTCCTCCCTATGACTTGTGCAGATTAAAACATCACACTTCCTGGATTGGGCACAAATCCTAACTCTTCTGAAACATACTTTGATAAATTTAAATTGATGTACACTATTTGCAAGCTACTTTTTCCAGTTCAGAAGCATCTAATAAGCATTGTTGCAGAAATAATTATTACTAGGATACGTCTACTTTCTTCATCTTCAGTCACATACACACGGCCATCAGTGACTCTGTCAGCAGTAAAACAAAGATACAATGCAATTTTATATTCATGTACCAAAGCTGAATGAGATTCAGTAAACTATCAAATAAAATGTGCTTGTTTAATTTTCACAGTTCACAGCAGCCAAAACTGAAGGACTGATACCTAAATGCTCCGTTTGTGGCAAATATTTCATCTCCTTTCTTGATTCCTTTAGATTGATATGACTGCTCAATCATTTTTGCTTGTTTTCGTTTTCTTTCTCCTCCTCCTCACTGACAGCTACTTTGAATTATTAAGCATTATGTATTTCTCATGAATACGAATAAGCATTGTTCGCTGGGAAATTTCCATGGCAAAATTTAGGGGTTAATCAAAGAATCACACACAGAACTACGCACAAGAACAGACAGAGGCACCAATGTACATTAACACACACACACACACACACACATATGTTCAAACAAACAAACTGAACTCCTTTGCTTTGTCTGAGTGCAGCCATAATGCTCCCATACATCTTGAGAAGCAGCTTATTGGCTCTGATCCTTGGCAGGGAATCGAGACGGCGTCCGCGCCCCTTAACACAGACGGTATTGGTTTACCCTCAACAGCTGACCTTGAGGGAACCGACCTGGGCCTCAGACAAATGAGTCACTGCACTGTGTTTCTATTGGGAGCTGCTATTAAATAGATTTTGTTTCCCAGGTGCAGAGGGGTAGAGACCGCATGTGTGTGATTCTGTCTTTGCAGAACAGGAACACATGTTTATGTTGCACTTTGCTCAGAAAGTCCCTGATGGCTAACAAGCTCTTTTCATTTGAGTCTGACAGTGAGAGGTGAGGAGGTGAAAGTTGCAGAAAACAGACAAAGCAGATGAAGAGGAGGATGGAGGGGAACAAAATAAATATTTTAAAAGAACCCTACAACAGTTACCGGTCTCAAGGTACTTATAGTTGTCATAGTGGTGTCCCTTTATGTCGCCGCTTCAACCTTGAGGAGTGTCATTGAGCAAAGTCTGAATGCTTCTGAGCAGAATATCTAATGACTTGACTTGCCAAAGACAATGATGGTGCATTTCTACACTGCCTTCATCCTCTATCCTCAGCTGCAACATCACCACCTGGTACGCTGCAGCCTCTGCTAAGGACAAGAGCAGACTGCAGCGTATCATCCACTCTGCTGAGAAGGTGATTGGCTGCAATCTGCCTTCTCTCCAGGACCTGTACGCCTCCAGGACAATGAGGCGGTCAGGAAAGCCGATCCCTCTTACCCCAGACACAAACTGTTTGAACCCCTCCACTCTTTGAATGATTTGTATAATAGTTTAGTATTTTCACCTGATGAATGAAGTGTTCCTTCTTCTATGCAAAACTACAGCGCTTATCATCAATAGTGAATACCAATAACATTATAGTCTTAATAAAATACATTTAAAAAATTCTAAACATTGACAGATGCTATAGCAGTCATTAATGTGCTGTAAACCGGTCTAGCACAGAGAAAGAGACCCCCACTGACACTAACCCCCCACCCATCCATAGTCACTACACTTGCACTAACCTGCACTTACTTTCATCCTGGACTTTACATCGGCCCAGTGCATATACTTTGTATTCTTTTCAATTTTGCACTCAACCCATTCAGCCTTTTTTCTTATGCACCAGTTACTTTTCTGTATTTATTCTTTATTTTATATTAATTTGTTTGTCTGCTTATGTATGCACCTGTCACCAAAGCAAATTTTGACCAAATTTTGGCAAAAAAAAAACCTTAAACAAAACAACAACGAAGCTTGATCTTCCATCACCGTTATTACCTGCTCCACCAGCCACCCGCTGCTGCTTTCCTCTGTCCTCGAGAGCCAAAAGACAGACATAAACTGCTACAAAGACTCACCTCTGAAACACTTTTTAGCTGGAATGCATACACACATAAAAACTGCCCACAATGTGAGCTACGATGTGTAATATTTCCTAAGCTCTATAAGAAACGGTGTGAACTTTGTGTTTAACTAGGCTTAGTTTGACTTTACAAAGAGCTGGTGAAATCGGCTCCAGGAGGGCGAACAAGCAGTACGTCTATTTATGGCCGTATGTTTAGATTTTTTCAATCTAGTGTTTTGTTTGTAGCACACATACGCCATTGGCTAATACACACAGTTTATACAGTTTAAGGTTTCCTTGCCTTATAAATATTAGAGTAGGCAGTTTGCAAGCAGCTTTGGATGTTGGTTGACAGACACATGGCTGTTGGCAGAGCTTCTGTGGCTTGGCAGGAGAACAGGCCGCATATCACTGGTCTGCATCAGGGTACGATGCTCTCACTGGCACAAACATGCATTAGAAATGAAGCACAGGCTTGACCAACATGTCTGCACAACAACCCACATAAACTCGTAGAGACAAATAAGACACCGCTAGAGGTCTCTCTGCATGAGCGAGGCGTTGCACTGTCGAGCGCTCATTTCTCTCAAGCAGACCCCAGGGAGAGGATAGAGGAGAGAAGATGTGAGGACAGGGCCACTCTCTAGAAGTGGAGGTCTCGGATAAAGAAACAAGGACAGCAGATGTGAGCAGAACCTCTATTGCCATCCAGACCAGCACTTCCTTTAAAGCTGCATTGTGTAAGAATTTCTCCCATCTAGCAGTGAAATTGTATATGACAACCAACTGAATCTTACTTGCTAGTCCTTCCCATCCCGTTTTAACTCCTACGGTGGCCGAACCTGAAATTAGCTTGAAGTATCTCCATTGTTTATATGCAGCTGTTCTAGCCATTTCCATATTGACTTTGGTCTTGTTGCTTTGCCTGTCGCGTCGTCGTTTTAATTCTTTTTCTTGCTTCCTTGGCAACTCCGTTCCATGTCCTTGAGAATAGGCGTAATCCTCCATCTTCAACAGGCTGTTTTGGTAAAAATCAACTCAAAACATGAAACAATGTAGGTTTAAGTTGTCTGTAGCTTGTGCTACAGCCTGTACCTCAACCGCATGTGTTGGGTCCCTTGTCTTGTGTCTGTCTGTGTGTGGGTTTGTGTGTGTCTGTTTCTGCATGTGCTGTTTTGTCTCCCCCCCCAGCTTTCCGCACTGTGGTTTTTGGCTCTGGGACGCGGTCTATTGTCTCAGTGTATTGTTTGTGTATTGTTTATTGTTTGTTTGAACATATACAAAACATAAAAAAAAGATTTGGTCACAAAAAATTAAATGCAAAAAAAAGTGGCAAGGACAGTTTCCAAAAGCCAGAGATGAGTGTTTCCTGTCCAGAATTATATCCACTGAATATACTGTAAATATCGAAATATTAGGGATGTGTACTCTTTTCAGGAACTACGTAGATGAGGAACCAGGTTAAAACCATTATACAATATTGATTTCGGCAAACAAATCCAACAATTCCAAATAAGGGATTATAGATTTTTTTTGTTTTAAAGCAGCAAAGGAAAACTCTAGAAAGTACATTCTGTATTACAAGATCCTGACGCAGTATTGGATTTATGACCATGCATGACACAGCGAGACATCAGTGCCAGTAATCATGTATAACAGTGACGCTCTCCGTTTCTTCTGCATTGCATTACAAAATGACAGAGCTGGGGCCATTATGCAATCTCTGTTACTGTGGGGCCAGCCTGGTTTTTAATTAGTGACTGAATTACAAAAACATCCCAACAGTAAGTAGGCTTGAATCTGCAAAGGACAGTAGAAAGAGACTGAATAATTTTTAATCGAATGGAGGAAAATTTTACTGCCTCAATTATTGTGAATATGTAATATGTTACCTTTGGGGGAGTTTCAGTCATGAGGCATGTTAGACTGAGAAATCAGGGACAGGTAAAGAATATGACAAAAAACTGTCAGTCTTAGAACTGAAATTACAGTTATCAGTCATCCCCTGAAAACTTCTATGCTCTCCTCCTGTGTGTGCACACAAGTTGGTTTGGACAAGACATGGCAGAAAAGCTTGTTATCTCCGAGTAGATGGGTTCCTACTACTTTGATGTTATGAGGCAAAAGGCTCTGAACATCAAGATCATGTTTGTTTTATCCAAATAGTTCTCAAGAAAAGAGAGAATTCCTGATTTCTGACGGAGAGAGAGGATGCAATGCAAACAAACAAGGAACCAAGGAACTATCGCTGTTCAGGATGTACTGGTACAAATCACTGTTTTAATGCTGTTGATAATAATGTTTATGTTTATTTTGGGTGGTGCTCTGTTACTACTACTTGTTTTCTATATGTCATGTTAATAAAAATACATTTGAATCAAGGTAAATCCTCAGATTTCTCCTTAAACCCCCCCCCCCCATCAAAGTATGTATTGCCCTTTACATGAACTTCTCAAATGCTTGTCCTATTAGACACGCACTTGTTCTCTTTCTTTCTCAAAATTAGATAAGAAAATCGATGCGACTCTCATATTTGTCCATTCAATATGGAGCTTCAGCCAGCTGCCATTTTGCTTCAATTAATAGTAAGACTGAAAACAGCAACCTGGCTCTGTCCAGGGATAACAAAGTCAAACTAACATTTAAAGCTCGCCAACTAAAATGTTAGGCTATAGTATATCTCTTGCTTCAGAAGTGCTGGTTGGTAGGCTAGTAGTTCTATTGGTTTCCAGCCTTTGTGCTAAGCTAAGCTTACCATCGCCTAGCTCCGGCTTCATATTTATCGTACAGTGGAAATGTTCTTCTTCTTTTTGTAATTTTCATGATATACAAAAATGTCAAACGATTCCTTTAAAGTTCAGCCACATGAAGATAACGGGAGACCCGAACCAGCAGGCTCAGAGGAAGCTTCTTTCCTGTCACCCTACTGAACTCTAGCTCTGCATCCTGGTGACAACTGACAATTAAGTAATTACACATATACATAGCTATACTCTATTGCTCTTCATATTTATCCTGCACATACACTTATTTTTAATAGTCTTATAATGTTACCACACTGCACATAGCTGTACATATCTGTCTATATGGTCCATACAGAATACCCACATTTATTCTGTTTTACTTATTACATATTCTGCTAGTACACAGCAAATATCTATTTTATTCTTACTACTTTTATAATGTCACCGCTACTACATTGCACATATCTGTACATACACCGTTCATATTACTTAGGCATATTTATTCTTCTCTTATTACATTGCACTATATTTCTTGTTCTGCCCATGCACCACCTGTCTATACTTAAATATCACATTGCACTTTTCAGCTTTTTTTGCACTTCTGGTTGGATGCAAACTGTATTTTGTTGTCTTTGTACTTGTACTCTGCACAATCACAAAGTTGAATCTAATATAATCAAATAATACTGGAGTATCTGACATATTGTATTGCTTTTAAGGGTTAAACCTGCCGTATCCACCCGTCTGCATTCATCTTTACTTTGTGTTTGAACATATGCCAATGTGTGTGCCATGTCTGAGTGTGCTGCAAGCCCTTCAAATGTCTAAAATAATAAGTGTGTGTGTGTGTGATTGAGACAAACACACACAATGAAAGTGTGTGTGGGCTCATCAAAGAACAACAGCGGGTTGAATCAACTCAAGGGAGCAATGAAGAGCAGCATATATTCATCATTAGCTCACACACACACACACACACACACACACACACACACACACACACACACACACACACACACACAGCGAATGTACAAAATGCATGCAATGTCTGCCCCCCCTCTGCCTGCCCACACTGTCATGTGTGAAACTTGCTTGTAGCAATAACCCTCACAGACCATTCACAGTCAGCAGTCTACATCACTATGGCAATGCCCTAAATTCCTCTTTAGTGTATGTAAATCAGAGGTTTTAACATGTGACGTGATTTCTCGTTGAGGTAAAAAGTTTCTTGCAATATCAGTACACAACAGCAGCCAACATGACAGATGAGTCTGACTTTGACCTCAAAATTAGCTTAGAAGATCCTGTTAAAAAAATGAAGATATTCCGGTATCTATGGAGAGGTCAGTAAATCTCCATAATAATCCCCCCGTCTGTTCTCCAAACTCAGAGTTAACTTTTGAAGAGCAATAGCAGAAGAAAAATAGCTGCCTGTAAAACAGAGCGTTAGAACGTTAGTGGGTACTGTCTCTCTCTCTGTCTCTCTCACTCTCACACACACACACACACACACACACACACACACACGGGCGCTTGCGTCTGCAGCGTGTCTTTCACAGACTACTGTTTCTCTGTCCTTTTTCTAAATCGAGTTGGGAAGCTGACAGCAAAAGCTAACTTTACTTTTAATGATATTAAACAAAGATAAATGTTCTCCGCTCGTACTATAATGGTCATAAATCTATAATAGAGTAGCCTACTCCCTTGTTTACTGCTGTAATGAATAAAATGCAGAGGAGGAGAAAAGGGCATCTGTCTTCACAAACATCAACTGTTGAGTGTTTGTTGTAATTTATTTGTGCAACTGTTAGTTATACAGGAGATAAGCCAGTCATTTGAATTTGTGGCAAAACCTTTCAGTGCTTGTTTTCCACTCTTATTTCTTCACTGAAGATTACTTTAAAATAGTTTTAAACCATTGTCTCCATCTCATGAACCCAATCCCGTGTCTCGTCACACCCCTAGTGTATAGAGCTCAACAGTCCGACCCACAGTGGGTTCCGGAAGTTAAAATACAACAAAATTTCTCCATTGACAATTGGAGTATAAGCCATGAAATGGTAACCATCGATGGTAGACTTAAATCCAGCTGTGACTAAGTGATTGTTTAAGCTCATATAGATGCCAAAAGTTCATGGGGCACCAACCTTGTCTTTAATTCGCGATGTCTTGGATAAATACTTCATTACCCAAAATCCCACAGTCATGCCTCTGATTGGTGGAACTCATGCTAGTGAGGAGGGGGAGTTGTCGGTACCCGATCTGTTTGCATGCACAAGATGAGAATCCTGTTTAACGAGGATTTACAACACTGCACGAATCACCATCTGTTCCCACGCTTCTGCCGTTAGCCTCCACCGGCACAGCTCTGTGCGTTGCTATGTACACAAACCAACCAACCAACCAACCGTTTGCAAAGGTGCAGATCCGATAAGGAGAAACACAACTTCTTTTAAACATTATGAAAGACAAGGATATCAACAGGTTTTTGGATATGCACACACATCTATACTTTTACCTTTTTAAGAAGCTGGTTGAAGGAATGAAAGAGAGGGAGGCTGTGTTCGCACGGTCCAACAAGAAAAAAAATCGTACTTTGCACGGCTACATGTAAACAGGAATATTAGAGGACTATTCACTTTCATTAGCCATGTAAAGGGCTTAGTCAGAATATCTTTTTTTGGAATAAGGGCAAAAACCAGAATATTATGTGCATGTAAACGTTGTCAAAGATTCTGTATGATGCAATGTTAACTTGACAAGACCATACACTCTGTGTATGGTCTTGTCAAGTTTACATTGCTGCTAAAGCTTTGATCCTGTGATCCTATTAAACAAACACAAGTAACAAGGGTCTGTGCAAGTTTACAGCATATCAATAGCAAATGCGATGCATATTTACAATTCCAATATGCACTCCTCGGCAGCAAAAATGCCACTTGTTGTCCAATTAATTTACCTCAGAAAGGGTTATAAAGTGCCGGGAAAGGTTGCATGGAGCTTGATCTTTAAGCTCTGTGACACAAAGCAGACTGAGGACAATTTCACACAGCGGCGCGCTTTTCTCTGACTGAATACAGAGAGGCGTGTGTAGGATGACTATTATGTTAGAGAGTTATGCAGAGGTCAAAACAAAGTTGTTGAGAAATTAAATTTGACTAAGGTAAAAGTGATTAGTGTAAAACAGTTAGAAAAAGCAACAAGTAACTCAATATGTCTGACAGGCCATAAAATAGATAAATAGATAGCACTGGTATAACAGCCTTTTGCCTGAAATTTCAAGTTACAACTAAATCATGAATGAGGATTTAGTTGGCTTTTTGATTGTAGGTACCATCTATACCTCGGTACCTGAAACCCTGCGGCAGAATGTTTGATCACCCTCTCTACGTCTGGGGACACTTTACGTGACATTTAGACTGATTATATCTAATATTTGGCCATTGTGACTAATTTTAAGGATCAGACAGAGGCGGTGGGGCAGGCACACGGATGAATCTAAGGTGTGGGGGGATAAGGGCTTTAAATCGTTTGCTCTCCAAGATTGTTGACACATGATAGAGTGCGACGATTCACAATTGCAATATCAGACAAAATAGTCGCAATTTGTTATTTTCCTCATACGGTGCAGCCCTAGTGTCAAGATACTTCACTTTTATGCCTGTTTTGGTTCACTGCAAAAGCTAAATATTCTCACATCAAGATATATTGTTGCTAGTATCAAACAAAAATATAAGCCACTGGGAGAAGGAAAAAAGAGATTTCCAAAACACTCCTAAACATGATCTGACCTCAAAGCTAGAAAAAAAGAAACCCATCATGAAGTTTCTTTGAAAGCTTGAATATTTGTCTTTTAATTGAGAACAATATAGGATCTGAAACCCTTGACATAATGACTTATTTTGCTTCTTTACACTCTTTATGGAAGCTTCTAACCACCTCCCATCTGCTCAACGTTACGTCGTGCTACGCCCTGCAGTGCCCTGCTACACCATGAACTACTACAATTACTATTTCTAGTCATTGTTCCATTATCTTTGTTATAGCTTAGTGTCATATTACATCATATGAATGAAGTGATTCCCAAGCTTTTACCAACTTCAACACAATGTTTTTGTCTTGTGTGTACTTTTAAGATTTATTTGATTCTTGAAGCAAACAAGGTCATTTATATTTGTCTTTAAAGATATTTGGGATATTAGTGCACATATAATCACAACTTTTCCTCTTAAGCTGACATAAAGATTACATTTCTTAGACCTCAAACAGTTGTAATAACCAAATGCAAATTGTGCTTGACAATGACATCCTCTTTGAGAAGAATAAATAAGGTTTAAAAAAAAAAGTGGTTTACTTGCGTTGCACCTTTTGCAGTGTTCAGTGCTGTAAAAGCAGAAGAAGAACTCATAATTTGGAGGTCACATTGGCATGTGCACCCAGTCTTAAGCTTGGTGCTATATGTGCGTGTTTACCAGATCAAAACACATTATCAGGTGTGATATCTCCAAATCCAATTTCTTGGTCAAGTGTGTATAGCTTTACAACAGAATAATGAAAATGGATCAAAAAATAAAAGAAGCCTGTTCTGCCTTCTTTCCCTTTCGAAATTGAATATAATAGTGCTCTCCCACCTGTGCTTGTTGCAAATCATCTTTTTCCGTTCAGTCTCTAAATAAAAAGTGGCTGATGGCTGGCTCCCCTTTCTGCTAAAGGTAGCCAAATAAGATGTCTGGTTCCATCTGGGAGTTTATCGATTGCTGGCCCTAGAGAAAACATTTGATTTTTGCGCCAGGTGGTCCAGATAGGTAATGTGCACTTCAATAATCTTTATGGTGATGTTGATTACGGAGAAGGAATGAGTTTAAAGTCTGACAAACCTCCGCAGAACAGCACTGACATCACGTCTGTCTCCATGGCAATGAGGAGGAAACGTAGGCTGCTGGTGTCTGGAAGCAGGCCGTGTGAGGATAGGAAGAGAGACAGAGATAGAGAGAGACAGACAGAGAAAGAGAGTCGGAAATCCTCTAGGAGAGGCGTGAAGGAACATAGTGTCAGGAAGCTACCAGCTCGGAATACTAATATCAGAGGCTATAGATGGACAGGCGAGAATGGGTGCGCGCACTCACACTCACACACACACACACACACGTCAGTGGCGTGCTTGCTGCAGCAGTGACTCTCTCAGTTTTGTCAACAGTTGTTCAGTATCAAGTGAAAAATAGCCTTTGAGCATAAATGTCACAGGAGCCAACGGTGACATTAAAGCCTATTGGACTAAAGCTTTACACTGCTTCATCCGCAGAGAGCCAGCAAAGAAGGGCAGAGGACAGAGAAAAGGGAAAAACAGATAAATACGATAACCTCTTGACATACAGTATGTTACTATATGTCAATTTCACACCTTGAAGAAGTTAAGTTAAAAAAATAAAAATAAAAAGGGCTGTAGTCACTCTGTTCCACTTTTTTTGGGCCTCAAAACTCTTCAAAACCTTTCAAATGTTCTATATTTTAGCACCCTCAGCCTGGATGCTTAGCCCTTCGGTCTGGACTTGAGCTGTTGTGGAGCAACTATGCTCGAACCAGAGCTGTTCGGACAAATTGTCAGGGCGGGCTTTATAGGATGATGGATAGATGATCAACAGTAACGTAATCAACCACATCACCAAAGAGCGCTTGGGTTGAATTCATCAACAACAAAGATGGCTGCCGCTGGACAATTGAGATGTGTAGATTCAGCCATTGCGTCTGTCATAGAAGATATCAATAGCGCATTCATTTTAAAAGAGGAACAGAGAACCGTGATCAAGGCATTTGTTGATCAGAATAGTGTTTTTGCCGTCCTTCCTACAGGATTCGGCAAAAGTTCAACATACGTAACATACTTTGTTGCTCTGATTGGTTGTGGGGCTATCCAATTGAGTGCAGAGGCATTTTCTTTCCTGGTTTGGTTGAAAAACGCCTCATAATCACAGCCCAATGGAGCACTATCAGACTCATATTCTGACTAGTATGATGACTTCAGGCTACCATCCTCAGGCTTCAAATTAATGAGAAAACCTTCACTTTGAAAACAAAAGGCTACAAGTTTTGGTTTGTGTATGTAAACTAAATTCAATAATTTAATAAAGACGACAACTCAACAGATTCAAAACAGTGTCCTCGCATGGAACAGAGGATAAACATCTCACCAAGTGAGAACAATCATCATGATCTAAATCTGATCTTACATTATTTTCAATGCATAATTAACTGGCTATTACCCTCAAAGCAAGCACACAATATTATTAACGTAGCACAACCTTGGCTGTAAATGCCAACATAGGAAAGCATAAAGTTAAAATAAAACTCAGAGTAATATTATATAACAACCGCCTGATATTATTCATAATTTATGAGTGTCAACAATATGAGTAATCTGATATAATCTATGGATTTAATCTACATCTGAATTGTAGATGTCTGGCCACCTCAGAACGTCACTCTGACTCTGATAGATACTATATGTGTGTGCGTGCGTGGATGGTGGGAGCTTCACACAGCAGTTATATCCCACAAGAACATACAACAGTGAACAACAGCAACATGTTTAAAAACAGCATAGAGTTAATGTTTCTAAATGCAAAACGGGCATGGAAGACGGCTGCTCTATAGTTCACAGATTGGTCTACGGGATTACGGCCTGGGCTCCGACTGGGCCATTCCAGGAAACAGATCTTCCGTTTGTCAGTCATTTTCCAGCTGGTTTGGCTGCGCATCTTGGCAGCTGTTAAGAAACGAGGATTTGATGACAGAGATTGGGCTGGAGATACAGTAAGAGATTTATGTCTGGACCCCTGGGGGTGGGGGGGAGGTCAACCAGTCAGGCTTTTGGCTTAAGCCTCTGGTAGAGTCGTGAGGAATCCCGCGCGATGTGATCTTCTTGTGTATTTCTCAACAGCATTGACCTATTTGTTTGAGTTAAGTCACCCATCTAAATATAGGCGTTAGGGGATAGAAAGAGACAGGGAGGAGAGAAGAGGAGGAGGCAGAATTATCAAAGCACTTTCTGGTCGGACTCAGTTTGAATTAAATCCGCTTTTTCCAGGGAGAAAAAAAAGAAAAGAAGAAAGGAAAGGGGCGGTGAAGGAAGGAGCGAAGGAGAAAGCAAAACAAAGGCAAAAAGTAACATAATTAGCTGAGAGACACGGATCAAGCTGAGAAAGCATAGCAAACAGAAAACGGTGGCCTGCTTGGTGTCACATACTATTTGACTGCAGCACAATCTCCCTGCTTTTACCTGCACTCTCTCTTCTTTTTTTGCTCCAAATATCAGCAGGCCGCTAACAGTCTCTGAAGTATGGAGCATTAGGGTTTCCATTTCTAGGAGGGGATGTTGAACTCAGCAGATGGAGGCTGTATTGTACCTGTTTACCGCACCAAACACTTTGGTGGCTTCCTCAAAGTGTCCTCTGCATGCTGTCTGTTTTGCTCTTCTTGTTCCCCTTTAGAAGCTTAGAGGTATTTATTCTGCTGCTTTGTTAGTCTTTCTTTACTAAAAAAAAACACATACTTCACTACAGAGTTGTTGCACACATTTATTTGTATCTGTATTAATACATACTGTGTGTATATGTTTATACTTATATTGTTTATATTCTCTTTATCCATCTTATATTTAGAGAATGTGTGACATGCACCAACAATACCATGACAAATTCTTTATGTATGTATGAAAAAAACGTACTTGGCAATAAAGCCCTTACTGATTCTGTAGGCAGCTTTATGCATTTTTTTTCTATGTATGATTTTCATGTGTGGGTGGGTGACTAGTATATGCTGTGCATGTGTCTCAATACTTGTACAAGTAAGTTTGTATATGTTTGATGTAAGACCTCTTGTACATGTGCCAGCATCTTCTATCAGTGTTGTTGCTTCCCAGGCACAAGGCTTGTCCCAGTGCTCTAATTGGCTAACTGCAGCCATTTTCTCTGCTCCGGGGAGCGTGGAGATTAGGGAGTGTGTACTCTGAGCGGCCCCGGCGTCTAAATGAGTCACGGTGTTGGTACAACGTTTCTGGAGCACGCCCACACACACACACAAAATCAGACCAGAGAAATGTTCTCCAGACTCACCACTAAGACGGCTGTGCCAGAACCGACAGACACCTGTTTTTAGGTGTGGATTTTGATGTTTCTTCTGTCTGATGACACACACTGAAACCCTTGCAAATCTGTCCGTCGGAGTAGCTGAGGCCATAGCTGCACTCGTTCACCTGAGCTTACCTGACTCCTGCACTCATGTAAACATCAATAATGAATGTAGCCTGCGGCTAAACACCCTGTTAGGCTGTTCACAATACTTACGGCTCAACCATGCATCTCTACACACTTCTACTGTAACGTCCTGGAGTAGGCTCATAATGTACTATGACATGTTTGGATTAAATAATGCACTCCTGCACCAGCCATAACTGGAGGTTGAAACTTTTTTTGTAATAATAATAATAATAATAATAATCTATTACAAGCAGTGGTGGAGGAAGTAATTGGATCCTTTACTTAAATTAAAGTACTTACACCACACTGTAAAAGTACTATGTGACAGGTATATGTCCTGCATTGAAAATGTTGTTTAAGTAAAAGTATGTAAGTATCATCAGGAAAATGTACTTAAAGTTCTCAATGCAGAAAAATCCTCACATTTTAGAAACTGGAAACGATCCAAACAGTTCTGTCAATCAACCACTTCTTTCTTCGGCTAATCATTTCAGCTGGACCGTTATGTTGTTGGGTAGTTTAATTTCTAATAAAACATTGTATTTTATAAACTACTTGTGTTCTGAGTGCAAATTTCTTAATTTGTACAGTAACTAGTAACTAAAGCAGTAGTGGAGTAAAAAGTACAAGATTTCTCTCTGAAATGTAGAAAGTGGAATGAAAAGAAAAGACTCACGTAAAGTACAAGTACCTCAAATTTGTACAGTACTTGAGTAAATGTACTCAATTACATTCCACCACTAATTACAACACACAATGACTGAGACATAACCAGCTACAGTATTTAATCAAGAATGTACTATAGTTTGATGATAAGTGATTCGCAGTTCAACAGAGTGAAATACACAGATGCTGAACTGAGAAGGAAAAGGAGCTAGATGGGTCCTCTGTATCAATCAGTGCTGTGAGTTTAGTTTGTAGAAATGGGAGAGGAAAAATAGAAACAATGCATCACTGGTTACAATGCCAAAGTTTCAAAGTGAGAAAAAGTGCAGGGTTTGTCGCAAGTTGGGAGAAAAGCACACACACTAAATGCAGCCCTGGTCACATTTACAAAATGCTGGCACACTTAGATTGAGTTGCCGTTCCCATTCCATATTTGGCAGTGTATGATGCTCTCGCTGGCATTAACGCAATAGAAATGAAGCACAGGCTTGACTGCAACATGTTCTGGATAACCCACATAGAAAGGTAAGGTAAGACACTGCTAGAGGTCTCTCTGTATAAGCAAGGCGTTGCACTGTCGAGAGATCATTTCTCTCAAGCAGACCCTAGGGAGAGGATAGAGGAGAGAAGATGTGAGGACAGGGCCACTCTCTGCTGTCCTTGTTTCTCTGTCAGAGAGCTCTGCTTCCAAACGTGAGCTGAGCATCTAATAACCACCAGACCAAGACTACTTTAAAGGTTTCGGAGTCAAGTCAAACGGCTCAGTGGAAAACTGCCGGAAGGTGCTTACTGATCATTTATCCCTTCCTGTTCATAAAGAAAGCTCACCACCATAACAAAAAAGTGAGTAGCTCGGCTCCAAAATCACCAAAAATGTTCATCTCATTTTCTATTCTCAATTAGGAGAGTGCGTATTGTTGAGCAGGGAGGGAAGCAGAGGGAATCTGCTCCAGTTTGAGAAGGAAAGGATCTATTTACATGTGTAAGTATCTACCAGGAGAGGTTCAAACTAAAATCCCATTAATCAGCATAATTGGCTCATAATTGGCTCTCATCAAGTCCCTACAGAAGGCATCACTCAAGACTCAATATTATTGCCAGGCATCTTAACCACTGGCTTAGTGTCGCTGTAGAGATGATACAGGTTTGATTTAATCTAAGTGTGTGTGTGTGTGTGAGAAACTGCATCATTGTGTTCAGATATGTGTGAGCAGGTGGACCAATGTGACAGAAGACTGTAATGGAGCCAGACACACCTCACTCCAGTGACAGATTTGTGTTGCCTCAGGGAATTTGGCCTTTCTGTTTCTGAGCACTAACATGGCCAAGACAGCAGACATGTTGGCCACTTAAGATGGGGTGATGGGGTTCTAGCAGTATTCTGAATCCAGTATTGAAATTCAATTATCCTAACTGAATTATTTTTGAATTCCTTATAAAATGTGGTTAGGCTAGGCTTTCAGCATTTGTAAATAACTCAAGATCAAACATTCAGATCAGATGGTTAAAGATCTTGGAGGGCTGAGAAGCCAGAAACACTACAATTTTGTAAAGTAGAACATGTAACTAAAACCTGACAAAAGAACAGCATACGACAAGTAAAGTTCCATGTATCAGACATGTTAAAATGTACAGGTGTAGGACTTCCTTTTTATAAGCTACTTGCTCCAAATACTGAAGGTTCTAATTGAGGAATATTACATTAGTATGCTTAAAGCGTCACTAATTAATACTGTTATATTATCAATGAATCAAATGAATGATTATGTGTAATGTGGAAGAGGTCGTTCCTAGACATGAACCCACAGATATGCATCGCCTGACTCTTCAGTTCCCCTCCTCTTTATGGAGTGTTTCAGCATCTTCTAGCTCATTGTTTTGGTTTTTACAAACATCTTTATTGTTTTTCCAGCAGCAGAAAGCAGCTGTTTTGAGCACAAAGACCCCCTCATAAACAAACTGCATTTTGCCTGCCCAGCACTAAACTAAACTAAACTGGCAAATTAGTGACTTCTTGCTAGTGGGGCATTCAGCAGCTAAAGAGACAGACAGTTCCCTCAGGAGTTGGTGGAGACCAAAGCAAAGCTAAAAAGAGGGTCGGATATTGGACTTAGATTCACTAATTAGCTATAGAGACATGACTCTAAATGAATGCCAATGTTGCAGCATGTTTGCAACATTAGCAGAAATAAATAAGGTGAGATAAAAGATTAGGTAAGTGATGTGTTAGCCTTCAAGACTGGTGAATATGGGTATTTATTTCAACCAGGAGCCAGATCCAAAACCGAAACAGCTATCAGAACCGCACACTTTAATTCAGTCCTTTCTAAGCCTGTACTGCCATTCCCATCCCAACAACGAAAACTGTCTTTGATGCACATTGGTGTCTATGTCTGTGGGTGGGTGTACTGTATGTTTGTCTGGGGATGGGTGCTGCTCATGTCAAACAAAAGGAAACACGCTCTTGCTCGTTGTTGATCAGTATAACAATCTAACCTTGATCAACCCGAGCATCTTCCTGTGCACTAGAGCACATTGCTAAACAAAGCAAACAACTGAGGAGAGGAGAGAGGAGGAGGACGTAATGGAGGGAGGTAAGGCAGAGCTGAGCCAAACAAACTGCCAAGCATTTCTTCTTCAGTGAACTGATAGGTAGAGGGGGAAAATGAGAAGAGGTTGTGTGAAAGTGCAGTTCATCAAAACAACTGGCTAACAAAAAATAACACAAAATGTCTCTTGTGGGTGGAGGAATCAAACATGGACTGGCATGCAGTTTGTTTAATTGGGTGATAAGTTGAAAAATCAGCAGTCCCCTTATATTGTACTGTGAAAGGCTTCAGCAGGATTACGGTTAAATAAAAGATAAACAAAAGCACTACTGAGAGATAATTTGCAGTACGCAGAGACAAAAGATGATCCTTCAGCTTTTGCTGCTCATTTGGTGTTCCGTATCCGATTCATCACTGGACACACAAGGAGTATTACAAAAGACAAAATAGACTATGAGGTATTTGAGGTCTTGTACATCCTATTAGTGAGACTCTAAACATTTGGATTTGCCACTACACCTGCTAGTACCTGGGAAGGCTACTTCTAATCAGAACGGCTTCTGTGAGGAAGACACTGAAACACTACAGTACAGTGCATGCCTATGTCATTCTGCATGGGTTTCAGGATTGAAATATAATGTACACGTTAACACTTTAGCCGAGAAGAATCCATATTATTACATCACTGAAATGTAACCTCATCAAAAACAACATCATCTAATTAAAATGTCACTTTTAATTAGCTTGCCAAATGTACCAGTCATGAAGATTTACCTAAAAGAAGATACAAAGGCTTTTTACACACCTGTTTATGCAAATTAAATTAACTTATTTCACAATGATCTTTAACATAAAAAGCAAAAGCTTTTTATTATACTGAAGAGGTCATTAGTAGAAACTAAATAAGACACTGTTGACCTCTGATTCTTAGCATTTGCTACCTAAATCTGTCTGATAGTTGAATGATTCCTATTAAAAGAGTGCTTTAAGGATTTAGTCAGAAAGCCAAAGACCAAAATACAACACTGTGTAAATACCTCAGCAATGCTCAAGAGGCGAGGGAATTCAAGGATCAGAGCTACAGCTGAGGAGGATGGAAGGATGGATAATACATGAGGAGCGGGAACACCTAAAAGCTGCTTGGAGCTCAACCTGTGAGAAGGCCCAAGGGCAGGGGTCAGCAGCCTTAGGAACGCGTGCCACTATTGGCACATGGTGGCTCAACCCTCGGCACAAGTAGGCTTACGTTTTTGGGAAATGTTCCAATCCGCATGCCAAATGGACCTCTTTCAAAGCCATTGGCAGGAGCACAGCCTGTTATTTACGGTAGTTTGATTGACTTTTTCCCCAAGCCTAGGGAGAAGGACCCAAAAGCACTGATCTATGGAGCAAAGAACTTAAGTCATTCAGTGATTTAATATTGCACTTTCATAAAAGTTGAAGAAATTGCAAGAGACACATTATATTAAAAAAAGTAAAACTTGATGAAGCAGAAGCTGAGATAGCCTGAAAGTTAGTTGCTATTGTGGGTCACGCTCAAAAAACCTTGGATTCTACACTTCCCATAATGCAACTTGACAAAAGCCAAGATTACTCACGTGATGTCCCTGAAGTCAACTTCATCAGCTCCCCCAGAGCCACATAAGACATTACTCAGCTGTTTGCACAGGCTGAGTAGTACTCCCTGTAACTTTGCGTGCAAAACCGATGGAATGGCTCTCAAACATAAAGATGAAAAGTTATTTCAAAGTAAAAGAAAAAGCAAACAATGAGATTCTGATCATTTGAAAAAGAAAATTTCTCAGCCAGCATCACAGGCTAAGACATGTTTTGTTCTGCCTTAAGGAGCACTTCAACATTCATATACTCACTTCAGAAATGCTTCATGATTCAGGTCAACCGGCTGTAATGTTTTATTCTTGTTTGATGATAATAAACTTTCATCACCCCTGTGGGCCAACTGCAACAAAACTAGATTTACTAGATAATTAAACAAATAGAAAGGACTGCGATAACAGAAAAAAGTAATAAAGCAGATTGCAAATGTTTATTATCTGTGTGGTGTTGATTCTAACATGTTTTTTTTTGGTACCCACTCAGAGGGTTAGTTGACCGAGACATTTGCTGCATTGCACCATGCACTTTAGAATAAAACAGACCTGCATGTCAGTTACAGTACGAGACATGCTAGATTTAATTTTTCACAGCCTGTGGGCTGAAACAACCTGAAAACTGTACCGGTGTCAGTCCAGACCTGAGCTCCAACGACAAATAGGCTGCAGCGTGTTTCAATCTGTACAATTCCTTGCATAGTGTTGCCATTTTAGATAAGTGCATACACTTTCCATCATAATATCATTATCTTGCAAATTGAATACTTCTAGTGTCAAGTTTATTTATGTGGATCATAGCAAATAATGATACAGACAATCTGACATTACGATAGCTTTCCCCTCATTCAGCAGGTCACAGTTTGAGATAGTGTAGCAACCGCTGCACATTCAATTCCCCATCCCACTGATGTGGCAAAATGGAATATTTCATTAGGGGCTTGGATAAACAGAATCAGAGCTCTGATATGTCTGTGTGAGCACGCTGCCTAAGCAGACTAAGCACTTGTCTTGCTATTACCTAAAGCCACAGAGAGCAGCAGCGACACAGATTGGATCTCTGATTGCAGAGACCTCCCAGACTAAATTATTGCTAGAATATGACAGGGATATGATGGTGAAAATCAGCCTTGGTTGCAGGACATTTTCAAATGTCTAACAAAATTCTTCGACAACCCTCTGTGCATCATTCCCAGTCAGCCCAGGTAATGGCACGTCTTACTGTTGGCTGCAGTATGCCAGCTCATTTGACCGGACTTGATTGAAAAACACGGGGGAGGAGAAATGTGAGAAATCAGATATGATAAAGAATGATCCCTATTCTTGGCCTCAAACACTTAGAATTGATTCGTGAGCACAAAAACAAGCCTGCATTTGCTTATGCTTGTGATCTCTTTAACCCCAGACTCTGCTTTGCACTGTTCCTCTCTCTCCCAGTCCCTTCCTTATCCTTAGCTTTAGCATCCAAGAGAAGCCAATTAGTCAATCAGCCCCAGTAATTAACACAAGGGATTGAGAAGCCTAATGCTGCTAATACTAGAGAATTGTGACAGTGAAAGTGTCTCTAATGAGACAGACCTCGGGGATTCTCTTCTCACGTCTTTGGCCTCGCTGACTCTCTCCACGATAGATGCTGCTAATCGCTACAGCCGAAACATTTTTAAGCCCAGCGTACAGCAGTGGGGAGGCAGGTGGGAAGCAATGACGGAAATATGCGATTCAAGGAAGGGAATTTCCATGCGAGAGGTTGTTTACAAAGACTGGTTTACAAAAGAAACGATCCAGGTCAGGCTTTCCACCTTTGTTCCACTCTGTGTCCAATTCAAAAAGGTCTGGCTTTGCCACCCCCGTGGTAGAACAAAACATAAATTGCAATTGGCAAGAGCACATCCATTTTTATTGTGAAAAAATATTATAATCATGTTGAAATCACATTTTACACATACTGGCATTAAACCAACAAAGCAATGTATTTTTTGCTTGTTTTGTTTTTACAACCACACTTATTTGTACCCACTCAGTTCACCGGACAGAAGTAATTCTACATAGACTGATAAATAATCCATCCCCCAATTAGGCCCTTGATACAAAACAACATGATTAAGATGCTTACATGACAGCTGCTGTAATCAGAGTATTGCCTTCCTCATAATCAAATTATTAAAGAATAATAGTATTCCTGGCTGTGTGTTTGTGTGTGCAGCACCACTGTGGAGGGAAAGATTTGGTCCAGGGTTGGCCAAAGGACCGCCCTTTTGGCCACAAAGGCTCTGGCCATGAATATTAAAGCTGTGGGTCTGTGTGTCCCCAAGCCGCTCTGTGGACCAAATCAAACACACCTCTCTGTCCTCGGTCTACAGGAAGTGCCTGAACCATCAGTCACACAGGGGTGAAAGGAGGCCAACAGGAACCCTCAAATGTCACACTAGATCAATTATTTCACTCTTTGAGTATGAGCTTTTAAACCTTAAAAAACATTAAGATTTGGGAAACTGGGAGTCTAGAAAAGCAAAATGTGTTTCTGTCCGTCTCTGAACCCGTCATTTCATTGACCGCTCGCTTAAACCTTTTCCTTTATAGTTTTTGCCTAATTATAGCGTAGCAAATGTACCTAGGCACATTAGACCTGTTAAGCAGTGAATCTTTCTGTGTACGGAAGTGGTATGCACGGGGCTGTAGTAAGAACAAAAATGAATAATGCCATTTGTAATTTATTTTTTTCCTTTCCAAAACCAAAAATACAAACGTGTGTAAGCTAAGCAGCAACATTTTTTTATGTACTTTACTTAACTAGAGCAATGCTGTTTCTTTATTTAGTATTACACTCTATACATAGGTCATTGACCTGTGAGGATTGCCTGGGACATGTAGTTTTAGCCTTAGTCTTTTAGCGCAGTATAATAATGTAAATAGTCCTCAAATGCATATTTTAGACATTTTCTTGGGTTTTCGTTTTAAGATGTGTCTGATGGAAGCATCAAAGGTCAGCTGGAGATGGCGTTTTCAACCAGCTCATGGAGCTAATGTAGCTTAATTTGCTAGCTAGCTAGCTACAGCCTGTAAAATCTGTCAATGACAGCTGCCATTTTAGCTCGTGGCGAGTTAGAGATGAGAAGCAGCTGCTGTTTCCCTCTGTCTGAAATCAAGGACCCATTGTAACATAAAGAAGAAGAACAGATTTAACTACATATGTGCCTTGGTAAAATTGAAAGCTCGACACAGCAACAGTAACTAGATGGAGGGGGCTTAGCTGTCAATTCTACAAAACGTGCTCACCACTCAGATCAACACACTGGTTAGCACACAAAGCACAAGTATTTCTTGTAGAACAAAATCTCACTTCTGCTTCAGAGACGCATAGTTGAGGCTCAAGCATCACCAACACACAACCAGTTGGTGTCTCCGATCATCAGTCAGAATGCACCAGGACTCACGAGCTGTATTGTACATTAAATTATCATCTTTCCTGTTATCATTATTTAAAAAAAAAAAAGATGGCAAAAACTGTTTTGTCAAGTTAAGGCTAAGTTTACATTGAAATGATGGCCCAAGGTTTGCACTTCCCATTAACTTTTTTTTGTGGAATTTTCTGGCCAGGCCAGCAAATTCTTGGCCCGGTGGCGAACTACAGTAAATAGATACCAAGCATTTAGGGGGAAGATAGTGCTAAAAGTACAGTTTGAAGAAAAAAACAACACATGCACATTTGTTAGTGTTGGGTTCCTACACTCAAGGAGAGGGATTTCTCTCTGTTTTTTCAGTTAACAGTTGGTTAAAAGGATGGTGGCAATAACTGCAGTCGCAACAAAGCAGAGAGAGGGACATTCTCCGCTATGCATGGATTCTGTACAGTCCCAAGGCACATTTGTTTTGATGACTAAATATGCGTGAAAATGTGCAGCTAGGGTGTGAGGATCAAGTTTTGGTTGAATTTTCACAGTAAAAATTTGTAAATAACACCTTTTATCAATCACATCCTTCTCAATTTGTGTGCTGTAACACATGCTGTACAAAGAAATCCTTTGAGCTGAATTTAGCTGAATTTCTGCCTCTTGTGGTGACAGCGCTGTGTGAATGAGATATACTTAGACTACTCCTTGTGGACACAATTAGGCAAGTTGAGGTCCATTTCTTACTCACTCACTCTCTCACACACCAGATTAGATTATTTCCAGTTTTTCACTTAAAGGAGCTGTCATTTTATATCGCAACCATCTCAAAGATGTATTCCTGGAAAATCCGGCGGGCCGTCGCATGTCATGGGAGGATGTGCAGTGGAACTGAGCTCCATTAAGATCCCTCCGCTGAGCTGTCAATGCCAAAGCTCTCATTCAAAATGATGACTAAGTTAAGGACTTAATGATTTGAAGTGTGGAAAAATGTATCCGTGTGGTTTCAGGTGTTCAGGTGCAAATGCATTTAAATAAAAAAAAAGTTTGTTAATGTTGAAGGGGATGGCAGTAGCTCAGTCCGTAGGGAGTTGGGAGGGTTGCAGGTTCAGTGTAGACTGGTAGCTGGAGAGATGCCAGTTCACCTCCTGTGCTCTTGAGCAAGACACCAAACCCTCCTCAACTGCTCAGAGCGCCTGTATAGGACCTGAGCATGTGTGTGTATTTCAGGCCTGTGTGTAGTGCATAGTAACAATAGAGTGTAAATTGTAATTTCCCCATAGGGGATCAATAAAGAGTATACATTATTAATATTAATAAATTACATTTTTATCTCCCCATTCCCCTCAAAGACATCAGATCAATCTATATCAAAAACGATGCAGGACGCTCCCACGACAGCATCACAGTGAGGTGGGCCACCTGATAGATGTGTCTGTCCAACACCAGCACTTGACTGACGAGGCCAGCCAGAGTTTGTGTGTGTGATGAAGGCCAATTAGGGAACAAATTTCACACCTCTTCCCCTTCACGTCTATAGGCGGCATATGCCGACGAGCATGTTACGCTCACCACCCGGCACATCCACATCTGTGTCCCGCCTTGTCAGTCAATCCCTCCCACCCTTCCTCACCTCCAGCCCACACAGACACACAGAGACAGACAGACAAAGACAGACAGACAGACCCCTCCATTCCCCTTGCACAAAGCCGGGATGAGTGATGGCAGACAGGATATTGCTTGTCAAAGTAGTACATTTCTGAAAACGTCAGGATCATATGGATCATTTTCTATGTTGAGCTTATGAGTTTGAGGAATTCCTCCGTTAGAATTGGGTTCAAATCCCATTTCCAACAAGCAGTACACACCTTGTGTCTGCCCTTTGTTTCTACACTTGTCTAACCTGCAGTCCCCATTTGCGGTAAATGGGAAGAAGTAGAAAGACGGAGAAAGAGGGGAAAGGAATAGGAGTAAGGGTATGGAAGGGAAGAAAAAAGAAAACGGGCTGAGAGTTTAAGAGGAGTTGAGCCTGGTGACGCAGACGGGGAGTGGAAACAGTTGCCATAGAAACCCCACCCTGTCTCCAATGACTCAATGAGTAAGTGAGGGGAGATAAAAGAGAACAGAGTAAATGGAGGGATGAGAGAAAGAGAGCTTTTGACTAAAGGTATGTGTCTGATCTGTCTAACCTTTGTCAGTAGGAGGAATATAAAGAGACAAATTAATATACATGCAAAAGAAACAACAGGTGTTCCGGTTTCTTGTTCAACAACTCAGAAAAACAACCTACAATGCAGTGTCACCTTAGCCTCAATCTGCTCCTGATACACAGGCCCTTGCTCGGAGGTCCGTGGTGAGGCCCCCCTATGTCTGGACTCCTCGGTGAGACTCACACTTCTGGCGTTTATTAGGTTTCTCAAAGAGATGCTAAATAATGAATGAAGGGGCACTGGGGAGCTGTTAGTCTTTTTATTATCCTGATTATTACTGTCATCCATCAGATATCAGGCTATTAAACAGCATGTGACAAACTAAGGAAAGAGAAAAGGGTCAGTCACAGGTACCTGGCAGAGAACATCAGGCAGAATTCAGGTTTATAATGTGCTCCTACAGGTTGCATTTTGGAGAGCACCAAATTGAGCAGAATAAAAAAAAATGTCAGATGTTTGTGACATAATGCACACACGGATGCAAAGCACAACATAGAAAAAGTGGTTGCAGGAGGAAAAACTGATAATGAAGAGAGGGAAGTAAAGATAAGGACTGTGTGGCAGAGCAGCAGGAGAGAAAGTGCGAGACAGACACAGATTCATATTTCCTGCTATGCAGCAAGACTCCAGGATGATCAAACCAACAACTGTGGATAGACAGATGGACTTGCAGTCTCTCGCTCATTAGTAAACACCATCAGCATTGTGCACAGTTGCCCCTGCCATTAACACAAACTCGATGCCCCTGGGGGCATCAAACTCCCCATTAACTCACAGTCTCAATTTCTACTTCCTGCTATTTGAGGCATATGTTGTTTGTGCATGCATGTAAAGGCTAATGCACACAAACACATGCATAAATGTAAGCACTACAAGAACCTCAAGTATTCAACAAAGCAGTAAAATAGACACGCACTTGCACACTTTAAAGACAGATGTGGGAACATCCAATCACACCCATCATAAACTTTAAGTCTCCATTAGCGGATGTTCAGTGGGATGTTCTGTTTAAGGGTCCCTCTTCTGCGATCACTACACGTCAGCCAAGCTATTGTCAATGGAGCCAGCATTCCCAAAAGCATCATTGCGAGGGGTTCATGGTAGCCATTATGGTTGGGTGACATTTACTGTAAGACGGCAAAGATTTGTCCGAGGTATTGCCGTTCAGTTCATTTTCAGAGGTAGCTTTCCCCAATCTGTCAGCGGCTTTCAACTATTGTGCACACTGCTGCAAATAGAGAGCAGGACAGCTTAATGCCAATATATTCAATTTACAGGACTTATGCATCGTCGTGGCTAAGTACCATCATTCCCATCGATTAATTAAAATTTAGCACTAAAGTTCTGAATGAAACGAGACAACACTCAGTACCTTTCCTTTTCAAGTATTTCATTCACACAGGAGTATACAAAAAAGGCTTTAACATGTGGTTATTATATTTAGACTTAATTTATTGAATTACAAGAAAACATGCTATGTTGTGTGATATATACATATAGTGATATAATTACCTATATTGGGATAGAAGATTTGGCCATATCGCTCAGTGGTTGCCCCCCCTCTGGGTTGCAAGCTAGAGATTATTTTAAAGATAATAATTTGATTTTTGGGTCTTTTGGCCCTTATTTGGTAGGACAAATGAACACAGTGGGTAGAGAGAAAGGGAATGGGTCGCTGACGGACTCAAACACAGGCCGATGCGGCAAGGACTGAGCCTTAGGACATGGGGCGCACACTCAAACACAGTGATCTACCAGGGCGCCCCAAGACAGAGATTATTAACAGGAAATCAGAACAATCTAACCGATTTCTGCTACTGTACACAAAATGATGTTCATTTTTCAGACTTTCCTTTAAGCTCTGCTTTTTTTCTTTTTCTAATTACTGGATCATTTTAGTATCACTGATTTGGTAAAAGCTTTTGCAAAAGTGTATTAAATAATAGACAGTATTTTTTGTTCCATTGTCTAATACATACATTTTACACCCAATAAAATGGCAAAAAGCAAATATCGCGCACTAGGTAGTAGATAAGAACTGGTTTCAGACACAGCAATTGTCAGTGTGTACGTTGTCATGCCATTTAGAGGTTAGAGAAAAACTGTGAAACCGATCTCTTAACCTTTTTACCTGCAGCTGACCTCGTCACCTTCAGCTCTATTACTCCTAGACAGTCAAAGAGAGTCACTACTCTTCACTAGGTGCTTCACAGTGTCAATATAGTTCTAAGGCAGTGCTCAGAACAATATTAGCATGTGTTTATGCTTGTGTGAAGGATGGACAGAGAGAATGCAAGAGAAAGAGGAAGGCAACCAAGAACAACACAAGAAAGAGAAAAATAGAATGACTTGAATAGAAACAACTGGGCTAATGAGTCACGTAATCCTGGTGACCTTCTTATTTTTTATGCCACATAATTTCCCTGCAACAGAGGCACTGCGCTTATTCAGTTTTGATTTAGTATTTGGGGGGAAACATGAGACGCACTTGTGTTTTTTTAATCTTTCAGTTGATGTGCCAGCCCAACCTTCAAGTTATGTTCTCTGAATGTCTAAGTGTACACTAAATACATGCATGCTAAATCAACGTTCAGAACTTAGTTCAAATACTTTAAAACTATATAAACTCTTTTCATATATTTGTCTGCTCAGCTCTGGAGGCTTCAAATGAAAGTACACACACTGCCTATAAGTGTGTGTGTGTGTGTTAAATCCTTTATAATACATATATATTTAATTTTTAATTGCCTTATTTTTCAGTTCAATTTTAGGTAAATAACTCTAATGTTCTCGATCGGTGTAGTCCACTATTGGTGTAGTCCACTTAGGCATCACGACTAGTCTACCCACCCTTTATTCCTCTCTGCTCTCTGGCTACCCCGTCAAATCTATGTGGATTACCAGACGATAGGCTTGATTTCACATGGGCTCAGGCTATTAACGCTTTGACCTTGGATTTCAACCGGGCAATTTGTCTAAGCGCTAGCACAGCCTTAGCTGCCCTGGCTGACTTCGTCAAAGTTCCACGATTGATATGAGCGCCGGTAACTCTCCTACTGTCTCCCCGTCCGCCTCCATCCCGCCGAAGAAATGTCTCTTCTTTGCCACTCAAGGGTTATGTTTAAATTGCTTTGATGAACATCTTCAGAGCTATCACTTATAATTCTCTTTTCTCTGTCGCCCCTTAGTCTGAATTAGATTTATCACGCATCATAGATCTCACCAGGCATCCATGTATCTCTCTGTTTCTCTATTTTTGATTTTGAGACAGGTTTTTTCACCTACATTGTGAAAAAGTAATCTTCCTTGACTTAACTTTTTTCTTTTCTTAATAGTGGACGTCTGTTACATTCAAGCCATTGCTAAATGAGTTGCTACAAAGCTAATTAAGACTATCAGCTCCACAAAACTCTGTCTGTATTTCTTTATTTATTTTTAAAAATTTTTGGCTTTTATTTTTGACAGGACAGCTGAAGACATGAATAGGGAGAGAGAGCGGGGGAATTTGGGCTCCAGGTCCACTTTATATGGCGCCCGCTCTGCCAACTGAGCTATCTGGGCAACCTCTCTGTATTTCTCAGCACGGCTGTGTTTAGAATTTGTTGTCATCCGGCGAGTAAAGGTAATGACCTCTTCTGAAGACTCCATCAAGTTTTTTTAATCCTTCGTGTCCTCCTTGACTACTAGCAACTGCGTGGAGGAGGGGTGGGAATGAAGCGCGCTCACGGAAGGCTTGCGTCATGTGGATGCACCCACAGTTTTGTTGTGATTACTTAGAATTCCTCATTAAAGAGACAGAAACTACACACTATAGCTTTAATCATATATCCATATCCGTATTAACATAGATCTATATCTGAATGCATTATCTGGATAATTATGTTTAAGGTATCGGAGGTACTGGCCTTTCAAGTTTTTTTTTCTTATGAATATGATACTGTTGGACAGATTTCAATTTGCTTGGCTGAGATCTAATCACAATGCAAGCCGGTTTTCTTTGAGATAATTTTTTGGGCATTTTAGGCCTTTATTTGTATAGGACAGCTGAAGACATGGGGGAGAATGGGGGAACGACATGCAGCAAAGGGCTGGGCCACAGGTCGGAGTCAAACTTGTACTACACCTCAATATATTGGCGCACGCGCTACAAGGTGAGCTACCCAGGCGCCCTCACAACGCAAGCCTGATCGCCATCACCAATGAGGTCTGGCTTGGTTATGTTTGAGATGTAATTTTCTCACAAGAATAAAGTTAAAAAAGGAGATGTTTTCCCATCTCTATAAAATTGACATAACTTTGTGTTTAACGTCAGCCGACATGAATGGTGTCAGAAAGTAGTAGTCACCTCAAGGCATGTGTTTGACCAATCCAAAATATTTAGTACAGGTGGGGGAAAAAAACTAAACAAAAGTTGTATGCATTGTGATTTTTTTTTTATGCTTTTTAAGTCTTTTCTTACCCTAGAATTGATATATATTTTTTTAATTTTTTAACAATGATTCACCTAAACATTTTCTGTTCATACAGTCCCACTGACGGCGACTACATCATATTCGTTTTCAGCAGAGCGAAAGCAGAAAACACATATGTACTTCTTTACAAAGGAAATAAATGTCAGAGTGACTGACTGACATGTGATGTGCATTCTTCTTAGAAAACAATTAGTTTTTGAAAATGTCTCACGTTATATTGTCTCTAGAAGTGTATTATTCAACTTTTGCTTTTGTTAAAAAAAATGAAAAGAAAATCGCACTTTGATACTATCGAACTGCAATACTTCTAGAATCGCAATGAATGAAAATCGCAATACAAATCAAATCGGCATCCATGAATTGGGAAAAAAGCATATTTCCCCAGCCTTAATATTCAGTGCGACAAACTCTGCCTTGTTCCTGGGTCAGTGAAAAGTCCTACCTCCAGTGAAAGGGCTTTTTAGAGTCCAGGAACTTTGGCCTATTAACTTATGAGCCTATAGTTCCTGGAGCCTGTTGCACAAAAGTAGAATAAAGATATCCAGGATAAGTGAAAAGGCGCAGCTTGACTTTGTGTGATCCACTCATCGCGGCTTAATCGGCTGCACGTTTGCCGAGCCAGGATGAGAAGGTGAAGCTATGTCAAGCCAGGTGTAGATAGCTGGGATAAGTGCACGTTCACAGCTTTCTTAACTAGACCATGGTATCGATCACAGATTTACTGATGCAGAAATGGAGAAGACGCATGCGGCATATGTTTCACCCAATGAGCAGCAGCTTCTAATGGAAAGTAACGAGGAGGTGAGGAATATAATATGCAGAAAGGGAAATACGGCTGTTATTAAACGGAGAGAAAAAGCCCAACAGACTATGGCGGACCGACTGGATGTGTAAGGATGTAAAAATATCTACTTTGCCTACTAGTCACTCCACTTTTTTTACAAAGTTGTAGGCTACAATGTGTTTTTATTACTTTAAATATGCTAGTTTCATGTTTCTGTTTTTATGTGATAAATGTGCTGGTTTTACTGTAAAATGTCTTTAAGTAGCCTACCATGTAAAGCACAATATAAATACAATGTATTATTATTTAGCCTACTTTTCCTTAAAAGTAAGCAGAGGGAATTAATGTTACTCTGGAAATGTACCCTAGGGACAATAGGCTTAATTTCAAACCCTTATTCACAACGCAAGAACATGTTTTACAACCATATGCACAAATCTCTATAAAGCTATGTCTAATAATTCTAAATATCTCCGTACAATTAATGGTCATACTGAACCATCAGAAAGGAAAAAAAACTAGAATAAGAAGTAATTGACTTTAACATATGCTGTGAGCATATATGTAAAACAATATTCATGTTTTTTTTTTATTCAAGTGACAGCACCAAAATAAAAAGATTAAGAAGCATTGTGGTATTCCCGGTTTGATGAATATTAACTACACTATATACGTATTTAGGCCATGTTATTGTCCAGTGATGTGAGACTTAATGAGAAGGTTATAAAACCAAGTAAGCTATAATAAAAAACATTAGGCCTACATATTAAGGAGTAACACAAACTGTCCTTTATTAGAGAGGAACAAGCAAGAAGAAAATGAAATCATGAATGTATTGGTCTCTGACCAGTCTGCCATTATTATCATCAGGGAATATAGCCCCGTTGTCCCACTTAATCTCCGGAGCGTCCTTTATAAACCTGAAGCTGCACAGACCACGGACGCTGCGCTGCTCATCTCTACTTTTACAGAGAGAGTGGACACTGACGTGATGTACAGGTCTGCAGGCAGGCGGCCTCGAAACACTACCGTCTCCCGATTGCCACTCCACATCTGGGTGCCAGTGCAACCATTTCTAACCATCTAAACAAGTGCTATAGTAGGGTTTAAATCAAACTCGTGACAACAATAGTGACAAATAATGCATGTTAATAAAAATAAATCAGAACACATGCAGAAGACAAAGGAATAATTTAAACACGTTTATGTCGGATCAGAGCGGCAGCTGATTTAACACATGAGACGCCAGGATTAATCTTAGCCTGGCTGTTAGCCCGCTCTGGACCAGGCTAGCCGTAAAGAATAAATCTCCATGGTTACTTGGCTGGGTTTAATTCAACCTGGTTTTGTGCAACCAAGTCAAAGCTAAATTCATCCAGGATAATTTGAATATCCCGGCTTAATCCCTTATCCTGGTTTCGTGCAACAGGCCCCTGTTGTTCGAAACACATGAAACGTTCTTGAGATCCCTGTAAAACGTCCCAGAGAAAAGGTCTTCAACTGCCAAAGGACTTCTCCAGTCGATTCCTCAGTTTGTCAGTCAGTGTCCCTAACCATCTGTCTGCCCAACAAGATTGTATTTCTTTAGCAGTATACTCCATCAATCCATCAAACCATTAGTTTGTCATTGTCCTAAAGATTGCTTAATGTGACTAACTATATTCTTTCATTTGACCAGGATGGTCTGTTGGGATCCGAATCTCCTTTTCTGGCCCAAATGGTAGCACTGTTGCTGCCCGATCTGTACCGGAAACGCAATTAGTTCTAAGCATGTGCTTAACAATTATGTCACATAAACCAACATGGACACCAAGTATTAAAGGAAGAAGGGTAGGAAAGGTGTAGATAAAGGGTTGGGCAAAAAAAAAAAAGAAAGGAAGCAAACCACATGTAGGACAGAAAATTAAAAGAAAATTGCACCATTTACAAAATTGTGTAAGTGTTTACCAGTGGTGTTAACCAAACTTGGATCCATCCGTCAGTACAGAAATTAAAAAGCTACACAAGCTCAGTCATGACTCGGTCTCTTCCTTCCTCTCAGCAGCACTGAGGCTCATTGTTGAAGCTTCATTAATGCATCAGTTAACCTCCCCTTGCCTTTCTTTCTCTCTGCAACAGTTTATCTGCAGTCCATTTACTTATGTGGTTATCATAGTCTGTGTACTATCATTATGCCTCCTACCTCCTTCCCCCCACTCCCTTTTGTGTATCTCTCTCTCTATTTGTTCTCCCATTTGTTCTCCCTCTTCACTGCTCACCTCTTTCTCTATCTCCAATGCCTCACCGGCAGCGGCTCTGTGAGTGGTTATCAGAGAAAATTACACTTCTGTTGCAAACAAATAGCTTTTTTTTCCCGTTTTACTGTTGTATTCTGTTCAGAGAGGGAGACAGAAAAGGGTCTCTAGTGAAATCTGCGTGCTCCTGGTCTTGAAGAATGCACCTCCATTAAGGATTCAGGGGAGAGTTAGCCAACAGACAGCTGGGCCTAATGGCACGACTAGGCTAACGCAGAGCTAACACACAGATAAGAGCTTACACACACACACACACACACACACACACACACACACACACACACACACACACACACACACACACACACACACACACACACACACACACACACACACACACATATATAGACGCCATTTAATATCACAGCCTATTGAGTAATGGCAATGAGCATATGTTCAGCAAAAAATGGCAAATAGGAATCAGAAGATTTTGGATTAAACATCAGTAAGTCTAAGCTTGTCTACGCACTGGGGGCTTAATAAGGCGATGATAAAGGCCTCACACACACACACACACACACACACACACACACACACAGCAAGAGAATGCTAAGCATCAATATCTTAAAGCCTTCCAAATGTTATCTTTGATTGTCTACACACAACACTCAGCTGCTCAACGAGGTGATGCAGTTAATGTGGCTAATTGGAGACAGAGGGCTGCACTTGATTTCATAGAATCAAACATCCAGAGAAGGCTGAATCCAGCTAAACCAACACTCCAGCATTTAATTGATTTCACCACAATTCACCACTAGGCTTGCAAAGGGTTGACAATTTCAGGTAAATTTCAATAAAATGTCCAAGGGAAGTTAAGCTTGGAATTTGGTGAATTTTTGCACAATTTCGAAATAGAAATCACTCTTACTGAAGGGGAAAATACTCACAAAAACACACCACCACTTTGGCATGTTTCGGTTAGAAGTATACTCATTGAATTGTAACTGCATACAGCAGCACACACTTCTATCACACGTACAAACATCTACGTCCCATTAAATAGAAATGAACCCTGTGCATGCTGTGCAGCCCACACTTCCGCACTGTCTGAGCCAAAGGACTACATGCTTTCATGTAAGTTTTGATTATATTACTGCAGTGATTACACGTACCCAGCAGAATGTATCAAGTAGACACTTTATAACTTGTTAAAACCGTCTCCTTGTTTGTGCTAGCTAGCTGTTAGCATGTGGGAAGTGGCTTGATTGAGCATGCCATTTGACAAGTTTAATTTATCTGTTTACACACAAAGTGCACACAAAGTACCTTTCCCCATTTGTTAACTATCAAGCTAGCTAATTTACCACACGGCACATGTCACGCTGTATGTATTTGACGCATGCATGGATTCATTTGGCAAATGAATGGATTATTTATGCTTATGATATGTTAGTTTCTATATGCATATAACATTGTAAGCACAACTTGACCAGATAAACCCTATACTTCCATTTTATTCCCTCTTATTTCCCATTAATTCCCATAAACTCCCATGAAAAATGTCTAAAAAAAATTTGCAACCCTTACCACCAGTTTTTTGGGACTAAAGCAAATGGCGGCACTTTATTCAAAAGTGTACCGCCTCCCACTTTCTGCGCTTGTGTATGCACCCTGCTGCCCTCAAGTAAAGATCATTCATTCATTCAATCCTATATTTAACCAGGATAAAAAACTCATTGAGATTAAAAATCTCTTTTACAAGAGTGTCCTGGCAAGTGGCAGCAGCATGGTTTCAAATAGACACAGACACTTACAGGTAAATACAAAAACACACTTTCACTCATATTCAAACAACTATAAATATGAGTTTAGCAGTTAGTTATCAATAAACCAATTGACCTCAGCTTTGCTCTCTGTCAATGACTTAATTAATTAGATACAAATATGATTGTATATGTTTAACTTGATGGCTCATTCTTGCGCTTTGGAACCAACAACTTAAATGTCCACTTATTTGCTTGTTCTGGCACTCTTCACCTATACAATAAATAATAGTAAAACTAGAATTTGACAACTTTACAAGGCGGAGCCTCAAGAGGGCAACTTTTTTTTTTTTTTAAGTGTTGAGTGAGTGGAGTTGACAAGGGTGTGAAGGGAGGTAGGGTAAGAGGACATGGTAACTTACAGGGGACGGTGCGGAGGTAGAGGTTGTCCCGGATGATCTGCTGCAGCTCGTGGTCCACCGAGCCTTTCTGAAAGCGCAGGTTGAGGTAGTGGCGCAGGTCCTTGTCTATCACGCCCCCTGGAGGAACACAAGCAACAGGAATCAGTAATCAGAATCAGCCATCCCCCATCAAATCCATCACTCTGACATGGAAGGCTGTCATTTTGTCTTCCCGTAGAGGTTACGCAAAGGTTTGAGGATAAGAGAATAACCTACTCAGCCCGTGATCCTAAATGGGGACAGCTGGATGCGTTTGTGAATTATCCAGAAATAAAAAGCTTGACTCACTCTTTCTGTGCAATTTCAAAACTTGAAGAGCAAGGAAGCTGAAAACACTGCGGCGACAAATGACCCAGAAATCACTGAAAGCCACAGCAAACAATTTGAATTTGCCAAATCCCTACAAACCAACACAGCCAACACTAATGAATACACTCTGCCCTGTCTCGGATTCAGCATCTGTCAAGTGTAGCCATGGATTGGAGGAGGTGTTAATTGGAGCGGTGGCCCAACGTGTGGAGAACTGTCTACATATAAATCACCTGCGGACTCCCCTGGGGGCTGTTTTCACTTCCATTCTCCTCTCCTCACTCTCACCTGAGTCCTCCCACCCTTCCCTTTCCCAGTCTGTCCCTCCAGCAGTCCCAGTCCTGTGAATGGACTTCCACTTTAAACCAGTAAATCTCGCTGGCTCAGCGGGACGGAAGATAAAAGAATGGAGTGTAGGAGAGATGGAAAGCAAGGGCAAATCCCATGGGGGAGTAGAACGGGGGAGCAAGCTAAATAAGCATCAAGTCCAACCCCTCCTTCCAAAAAAATACTCCATCTGTCTACTCTGCCACACACTCATATAATCACACAATAAATGAAGGCAGAACAGGACGGATGAGAGGAGGGGGTGCCGCACGACTGACGTTACTTAAGGGATTCCTCATGGTGCCGCTTTAACCAACACACTTGTCATTCTTGTTTCTCCTCTACATACAAGTAAAGAAGCAGAGAGGCAGACGGAGTGGGTACACAGACTGAAAAAGACATTCATCTAACCTTCAACATCCTGTTTAAAGCAGTAACTTGGCACAGTGCCACATAGCATTTACCCCCTCCCCCTTTTTCCCCGTCCGTGATCCTAAGGCAGTGACGTCCAAGCATGATACGCTGGAGAGCATACATGTCAACAACACATGTGCAGACAGATGCATTCAAACATTATTACACACGCATAATAGCGCTCAGACAGAAGGTGGATGAAATTTTAGGAAATATAATGAGTTAATGAATTAATCCAAAAAATAACGTAGTTTCAAAGTTTTCTGTCATATTGGGAGATTTACCATTTAGCACACACTGGTTTTTCTGTCGTGTGATCTCGAACACACACACACACACACACACACACACACACACACACACACATCCATCAGAGCTAAACTAATTCACAGTGCGCTGCATTACAATCAAGCAAACCTGAATTACAGAGACCGTCTCCGTCTGTGTCTCTGTCAAAGATGTGGATGCAGCACGACCAGCCAATTTCTACATTTGCATGAGAAAAGAAGCCAAGCCAATGAATCGGCATACTGAAAAGGTGAGCAGACTCAAAATCACACACACACACACATTAACACTCTAAATGGCACCTCTTGTGCAGACAGCGGTTGTGCAGCCAGTATAGTGTCCGAGTCCTCTTTCCACAGGTTTTGTGATGCAAATAATCTCTGCTGGAGGAAATCTTCCTTGCTGGATCTTTTACGCTGGAGTGTACTGTCCTGTCCCTCAGGTCCCCAACTCTGTCTCTGTTTGCCCCAATCTAGCCACTGCCAGCCAGCCCGGGAAACAAATCCCCTATCTCTGCACTCCACGGTGGAGAGATGAAACAGGAGAGTGCGGAAGAATGTGTGACTGAGAGACACCGAGGCAAAGAGAGAGTGTGTGTGAGAGAGAGCGGGAAAGAGGAGAGCAAGGGGAGAAGTGTGTGTTGCTGCGAGTGAGGGAGAGAGACCGCTGAAGCGCGGCTCTGGCGATGGGGACCAATCTCACCGAGATCCCTTTTTTTTTTTCCCCTCTTGGATCCCTCCAGATTCTCAGGTTCTACAATGCCCCCCATCTGCAGCACGGGGCACTGCATCTGTTTTATATGCCTCTTTCAGATTAAATGCCACCCTGACACATCACACGCCACCCCCCCTGCTTATAGCATCCACATGGCCTGGATCTGACCTTCCTCCACTGTTATTATTACATTATGTTTCAGCCAAACACACGGCTGTCTTATTTCAGCAGAACATAATTCCTACTAATTTGCCTGTTGCTACTTTGCGATTAGGAATCACTGGTTTCTGGTGACTCTTCTGTGTTGGAAATCCCGTCCACTCTTGTCATGCATTCTTTCCCTTGATATCCCTCTCCACTTCCCCTTTGCAATTTGGTGATTGTGCCTGTACACACTTTTGCGAGCCCACAAACACAGCTTGATTAATACATACTTTGACATCTATATATAAATAAGATGCGTCCTTTGAGATGGCTAAGTTTAATGTACAGTAGGGCTGCAGCAGACCATTACTTTCATTCTCATTAACAGACGAAGGCAGCTAATTCACATGCTGGAGAAGCTGGAACCAGCCAATGTTTGTCATTTTTGCTTGATAAATGACTCAAACCAGAGGCTTCCAAAACATCTTAGCCCTCTAAACCCATCCACAGCCCAAATGGGGGACATTTAATTTTTTATCAAAATACGGGGCAAAGTTGGATTTTGTTAAAATAACATTATCAAGAACATAAAACGCATCACACATCATGCAGGTTTCTGTCGTGCAAATAATAATACAAGTTAAACACACTGAGTTTTTTAGACACAAAAGACACAAGACTTTCCTTCTGTACTGACCGCAAAGTTGAGAGCAAGAAAGGCTTCTTCAAAGTTTGAATTTAACTTGCATGTTTGATCGAAAGTGAAATTGAAAATTATCTGCAGTTTTTCGTCTTTTCCTCGTCAAAATTCTGTCCATATTAAACTTTGTGTCATTTCTAAATCTTCGTAGCATCTTCTAGCATCAGACAGCACTCTTTGTTTAGTCAATGGTCCCAAAGAATTCAGATTCATTCAACTTCAACCTTCAGAGGAGCTGAGCTTAAGTACGTCAGAATGAGCTTCTTTTCACTGGCACTGAGGAGCAGTTAGAACACACACACACACACACACACACACACACACACACACACACACACACACACACAGGTGACTGCAGCTCTCACTCAATATGGCACAGTATTTGGCCACGTATCCAAAAATAGAGGCTGTGTGTGTGTGTGTATGTGTGTGTGTGTGTGTGTGTGTGTGTGTGTGTGTGTGTGTGCACATCAATAAAAGAAAGTCCAATGGTAGCAGCAGCTTCACTGGTCTGGAGTCAGTGAGTTGCATGAGGGTGAAGGAGGTCGTCTAAACAGACGTTTTCCTCTCGAGGCTGTTCCTCATCAGTCCTTGCAGCTGTGACAGCGCCGCTATCATGACATCACTGATATGTGACGCTGCCGACGGGGAAAGGTGGATGATAGAAGGACTGTGCGGGGGAGAGGTTGGAGGTAGAAAAGGAGACTGTAGAGGCTGTGGATTGACAGAGCCAAGAAAATCTACTTGCTGGTGAAAGAGTAAAAATAAAAAAAAAAAAATAAAAAAAAAGGTATGGACTACTGCTATGCGATAACGTTGAATATTGTAATAACAATATTACTTGCAATAAATAAACAGATATTTGCTGTGGGGCTACCCTGCCGCACGGATTAGGGTCGGGCCTCGCCGCTCACCACTGAACAATGCCCTGTCATTACTGCTATATGTTATTATACTTTACCATATTATGTACATTTTATTTGACAATGACAATAACATTATTATACTAATATAGAACATTCCCAATTACACATAACATAACACACTATTTTCACACCATTCTCTCTGCCTTTTATCACAGCATAACTGTCGTATGCTGTATGCTATTGTCTTTACTGTCTGTCAAAGTCTAAACATGTGTCATGTGTGAGTGTTACAGTGGTCGCCTGCCAATCGGAAGGTTTGGGGGTTCGATCCCTGGCCCTGCAGTTCCATGTCAAATTGTCCTTGGGCAAGACACTGAACCCCGAGTTGCCCCTGATGCTGCTCCATCAGAGTGTAAATGTGTATGAGTCTGATCTGATGAGCAGGTGGCACCTTGTACGGCAGCCTCGGCCACAGTGTACAAATGTGTGTGAATGGTTCTTGTATATTGAATTGAATATAAAATTGGCACCACTCTAAAAAAATAAAATGACTTTTTGAAGTGCAGTTTTCTACTCATATTTTCTTTCAACTAATGCAAAACATCTCTGAGTGTCTTTTATCATACGTCACAGCCTTTTGTGATGTGTTCTTTTGTGCCAGCTGATATGGCAATGACGATAGAAAAACAATATTTTGTGCAGCCCTATTTCATAATATGAAAGGATACTCCTTGCAGTTCAGGAAGCATGTCTAGCATGGTTAGAGCCGATTTTATTGGCCGATATTAGGCATTTCCCGATCTATCAGTATTGGCATTAATAATGACCTATAAATATATATATATATATATATATGTGTGTGTGTGTGTGTGTGTGTGTGTGTGTTTACACCTTCTCATTTAACGTGTTTCCTTTATTTTCATGACTACTTGTATTACATATATATATTTAAAATATTCATTCATTAGAATCATTTATAATGACAAATGATTCTGATAGATGAATATTTAAAAAATAAAATAAAAACGGACGTCAACCATGTTATGAGCATTGGCGTTGCATAGTTTATCCACCAGAGGGCACTCTACAATGTCTCTGTTGGCAACACTGATTTTTTGTGTAATTGTGTTTTTGTACAAATGAATTTAAGTTTCATATCTTAAGTTTGTATTTCTATACATTTTATTTATCAGAACTTTAATATATTTTGATATTCCTCTGTTCTGTTGTGACAATAAAACAAATTCTTACCATATTATTTTAGTGAGAACCCTTTTGTTACGCGTTTCTGGATTTAAAAAAAAATATATACATCAGCCGATATATCGGAATATTGGATTTTTAAATAACCAAATATTTGTATCGGCCGTTTTTCGGTCGGGCTCTACCACGCACAGCCATTATAACTGATTCCTAAACAGATGGGTGGATGACAATCATTGATCCTATGTAGAGGAAGAGAATCCAACATCTATTCTCAGCAGGTGGCATGTAATTCACCTGGGAGGCCGGGAGAGAAAGAACAGCCTGTGGAGTGTCAAAAAAACAAGAGAGCAGCTGGTTCCTCCGGGGTATAGAGGTGGTTTACTTCCTCCTACTCTGGCACAAACTGGTGGAGCTCAGAGTGGAGAGCTGAGATGGAGCAGCACTCACTTAAAGAGATGGCAGCTCTTAGCACATGGCCTATGTTCTGTCTATTAATTTGATTTCATCAATGTGAATTTTGTTATTGATGTTTGTTTGCAAATACTACTGCTGCTGCCACTGCCACAAATATTGCGACAACACGGGGTGCTGCTATTTCTACCGAGACCAAAATTTTAGCCAACTGTTACTTTTCCATTTCTTGAATCCGCACAAAAAGTCAATTTGACTCCCATTTGACTATTTTGCTCTTTACAGTATGTGGAGGAATGAGGACTAACTAACTTTTGGATGAATATACATTAAAGCTATAGTGCGTAGTTTCTGTCTGTCTTCCCCATGAGGAATTCTAAGTAATGACAACAATTCATCCACATGACACAAGCCTTCTGTGAACGCTCTTCACCCCCACTCCTCCTGCCACGCAGCTGCTAGTAGCCAAGGAGGATTAAAAAAAAACATGATGAGCTCTTCAGAAGAGGTCATTATCTTCGCTGGACACCAATTTCTAAACACAGCCATGCTGAGAAATACAGAGATAGTTTTGTGGAGCTGGATCTTAATTAGCTTTGTAGCAACTCATTTGGCAACGGCTTGAATGTAATGGATGTTCATTATTGTAAAAAGGTTACGAACTAAAGCTTTAACAGAGTCAAATTATTAACATAAATCAGACATCCATTGTTCTTCTTAAAAAAAAATCAATCACTGAATCATGTATTAAACAGAATCCAACGCAACAAAATTCATGCAAGCACAGAAAACTCAAAAGTTTGAGTTGAAAAACTGACTCAAAACAAGCCCACAAGGTCTTCATGATGGACATAAATGCAGACCAGACACACACATAAAGCGCACTCAAAGTATTAAACAAAGACTTCAGACACATCATAACAGTCAAGTCTTCAAAGTCTCCTGCTGACGTCTGAAAACTTTCTCCTCCATCAAGAAAAATCCAGCATGCAGGGTGTGCAGAGCTGGGAGCACCGCCATCAGAGCCGCGCTGACAATATTTATCACACCCGTCCCCGAGGGCACCCGGCGGCAGTCACATATGAACAGTAGCATTATCACTGCTGTGCGCATGTGTGCATTTAAGTCAGAGAGCGCCAGATTGGATAATCACACTAATTAAAAGATCAAAATGGGCTTAAAACCTTGCCAGTATCACACCCCACACCCACACCCACACCGCTCTGTTGATTAGTCTTCAATGAACATGTACGATGCCAACTGTGTGTGTGTGTGTGTGTGTGTGTGTGTGTGTGTGTGTGTGTGTTGTGCATGTAAACCCATCCAAAAGCCATTTGGTGTTTATGGATTTCTGAACTTTCACCACAAAGAACAATTGGGTTTATATTACAATAGCATGTGATGACACTCAGCTTTTCTTTTGCTAATAGTTTGGACAAATTAAAGGTTATATTTAGGTAAGTTCAAGTTTCAATGGATGAAACATGTTTTGTTTAAAGACAATACCAGTTTTAAAGCTCCTTAACAACAAATTACATTTACTTTATCTCTGCTGAAGAACTGCTCCAAAGGGCATGGACAACTACGTATTTTGTTGTTTCATTTAAAGGACTTTTAAAGAAAAAGCCGAAGTAAGCTCAGTATTTTCAAATCAAACCTAAGTCATCAGAGCTGAAAGCATACAGTATGTATTATGGCTGGGCAATGTATCGATGCTGTATCGATATTGCGATATGAGACTAGCTATTGTCTTAGATTTTGGATTTATTGTAATATCGTAATATGGTAAGTGTCTTTACCTGGTTTTACAGGCTGCATTACAGTAAAGTGTCATTTTCTGAACTTACCAGACTGTTCTAGCTGTTCTATTATTTACCTTTATCCACTAAGTCATTAAATAATTTCTTGAGAATATTAATCAAAAATATCATTGTGTAAATTACATTTTGTTAAAGCACCAATAGTCAACCATACAATATCAACTTTGACGTATTTGGTCAAGAAGATTGTGATATTTGATTTTCTCTATATCGCCCAGCCCTAGTATGTATACACCTGTTTTTACAAAAATCTTTAGACTACAGCACGTTTCCAGTTGTGCCGTGAAATCTTTACACAGAAAAGAAAAATACATAATTTGCCTTTTGAGAATTTACAATAACAATTATTATCTCCAGTCCTCCATGTCCCACAGGTGATTACGTAGCATACCTTCCTTCTGTTGCTTTATGCTGACCGTCCCCCAGTTCACCCCATTGCCATGGAAATTCACTCAGCCCACCAGCTGCTTGAATGTGTGTTTCTGATGTGCAGAATCTGTCTCCTGGTGGGGGAGGCCTGGTCCATTTAAGCCTGGGAATGGGACACAGAGAGTGCTGCTGGAGCAGGAAATGGAATATGTCCTTTTCATGTCCCTTTGTGGCTTTCAGTAGCCACTCTAAGCTGTAGATTGATAGGGAACAGCTTGGGAAAGCAGACGGTTACCTCACATTTCTGAACCTGCCTAGCATTCAAACACATATGGCTCCATTTATAGCCATCAATATGTGATCTGTGTCCGGATTTGCTATTTGGAATGGAAATCCAATCAAACTTTTTTGAGGTTATTTGCATTACATCTTGTTTTCTGTACGCTGATCTGAAACAGGTGAACATGTGGAGGGATTGGACAATAAGGACACAGTCATGAAGTTTAATGTCCCGACATCTGTACTTGGTGTATTGCTAGTATAAAGCTGGTGGTCCAAAAAGTTGGCTGAACTTTATTTGAACCAGCAGTTTGCATAAAAGCACATGATCACACAAGGTGGTCTACCTCCACTGAGCAAACTAACTTGCATGCATGTACGCTATTGGGCGAGCACCAGCTGTGATTTAAATCCAACCATAAAACTGGACAAACACAATCCACCTACTGAGGCATTAATGAGCAAATGCCCACAACTGGAGACGGCGTGTGGTGGGAAAGACAGTAACACTGAGTAGTAATCCTAATACTGGATTTGGATTTCACCACACACTGTACGCCTGTATTTGTTTTACATGTGTGTGAAATGGCCCATAGGAAAGCAGTAGTATATTTAAGATTGATATAGTTCTCTGTGTTTCAGTCTGCACAGCATGGTATTTATCAATACACGCCGTGAGAATGACCTCTACAGAGGACATCAGGCAGTGCCATTATAAATCAACTGAACCATCAGGTAACAGGTGACACCACTCTCTGTCTCTGTCCTGAGCTACATTTAAACCTCTGAATCCTACCTCTGACCAAGCAGAGAGCTAAATTTGGATGCCAACACCGGCCTGAGTGGCAGATTCAGCTAAACGCTAAAACACTGAAATACTTCAGCACCGGTTACATCTTCAGGAATACCACCCTTGTTTTACACCTTGAAGAGAAGCTATGCCTGAACAAAAAGACCCAGTTAAGCAAATGTCACATAACATAACATAGAACATCTTTCTCTGCTTTGCCCGCCCATGAGAAAGAGAGAGACATCATGGCTTTCAAACAAGCAAAGCATGGCCACACCCCCACCCTCCACCTTGCACCTCCTCTCTCCTCCTGAATAAAATTTAAAGCTACAGACACAGAAATGGCACATCATGACAAAAGCTCATTGAGGGACTGGCTCTAGTGGCTGGAATTCTGCATCAAGGCTGAATTTTGGGAAAAAGACTTCAGATACAGTATTAGGGGACCACTAAGGTCTATAAAAGCATCCAAAAATCTCACAGAACCTTTAAACAATGTAGCAAACGTATACCGCTGTGAAAGTCTGTTCGCCTCCACCGGAAAGCTAACGTTAATTTAGCTAACAGCTAATTTGGCTAACCACTAGCTGAGACAGCATGTAAAAGACCCTCAAAAGTTAAAATAACCGTTTAAATATATAACAGCTGTTATGTCAGTTGTACTTGTGCTCATTTAAAATACAATCACTCAATACTTGTCTTTATTTTTACTGTAAAGTCTTAATTTAGCTGTAGCCTGTTTTCCCCACTGTTTAGTTTGAGTAACGTTATTTTAGGCTGAATCAAACTGTCAGCTAGCGGTTAGCCAAATTAGCTAAACTAACGTTGTTAGCTTTCCGGTGGAGGCTAACAGCAGACCGCTACTGTGGAAGAGATTGTACAGTGCCGTAAATCCCTGGTAAATCCTCGTACATCATGATTATCATCTGCGCGTGCGCGAACATATTGCACATGCGCAGAACGGATCGTGCAGGTAGGACGGATCGTGTACTGACACATGCCGTGCAGTCTCTTGCCCAGTGTTTCACAAAACTACAGCATTCTACTCTGCAACTTATAGACACAGCAATTTCTTTTATATATTTTTATTTTTTAGAAAACAAGCTGAAACAATAGCTGTCAGTGAACTTAGAGCTAGTAATATAAGTGATAGTGAGTGCTGTGAAGACGGGAGGGGAGAGAGCAGAACTGAGAAAAACAAGAGGCACAGAAATAAACTAGACAAAGAGAAGATGACATGGTCGGCTAGAGGTTTCTCCCCCGAGAGAGAAGCACAGGGCTGGAAGGGAAGGGACCAGCGAAGATCAATATTTTGTTTCTTAATTGGTCTTTTGTTTAATGGCAGAGTCTGCATCCAGTAATAAGTGATGTCCCATGATAGAGTCGTTTAGCTTGACTGAGCTATGACAAAATCCATAAAGGAGATGAGGAGAGGAGAAGGGCTCTTGACAATATAAGGAGAATATTTTATTCGAATTTGTCAAACCAATATTGCAATCGTGATTTAAATGTATATATATATATATATATATATATTATTTAAAGTCTTTTATATAAAATGAAGGCTAATTATGGTGGTCTATGTGGCAGTGGAAACATTTGGTTGTTTCAAGCAAAATCACTTCTTTGCATATGGATAAATGATGCATTAGTTAAAGGAAATGTCAATTTAGCTTTTCTTCCCTAGGAAAAAAAATAATACAAAAACAAAACACAGTGTGGTGTTTCTTTCTAGGTGGAAACCATTTTTTTGCCAAGAATAAATAGTACAGACACTGACATGCCGAGAACATAATAACTGGGCAACAGCCACTCAAGATTGTGTTTTGTTGTTTGGCCAACTCACCCTTTGACCTTTTACAGCTTGTAAAAACACATAACAAATTATTCTGGTTTATTACAACTTATTATTTTTGTAGCTTGGACATCATTTTTCTCGGATATGATAACGAGATAAAAAATATTAAGCCAGACAACAGGCAAACGACACAAGCAATCAGAAATGTTTTACACAAAGTTCGGTAAGGTTCAACTTTGACCTACCCTACTCACGTTTCCCGTCTGTTCAACTGATCCGTAGTTTCTTACCCAGGTCTAAGCTATTACTCGTGAGTTCAGTATTATCATAACTGATAGGAATCATGAAAAATGCAAGACCCGAGTTGTGATACACTGGAATCCTTCACTAATGTAAAGCTTACGTAATAAAACATGTGGTTGACAATCTTTCAGACCAAGACGGGACAAAAAAAGGAGGATATATCTCACACACAATATCCTCATTAAATACCAAATTAATTAATTTAATTAAATAGTGAATTACTTGCCGATATGAGAAAAAAAAAAAAAAAAAACTTTTTCTGGGATTTGCTGTGTTTTTTGTGTCTCTGGTACAAACTTGGGAGACCAATGTAAAAACCCATCCATGCAGTTTTGAGTGAGATTATATAGTTCTATATAATTTCTTTTGTAGATTAGGGTGAACTCGTGTCTGTTGCAGCTGTGTGTTGCCATTGAGAACGAGGTGGCTAACCGCTAGCAACATTAGCTTCTAGCTGGTAGCTACTGCGCAACAAAGATGGGTTTGAAGTGAGATGCCTCACGCTGTAGCTAAAACAGAGAGCTCAACACACAATGTGAGCAGAGGAGCTGCAGCAATGTGCAGTACAACAAAAACATGGTTTTTGGTGAAAATTAAACCGTGTAGATCTCTTCTGGTACAACCTCAAAATACAATTATGAACCTGAAAATGAGCATAATATGGGCACTTTAACCCTTGCAGACTTCTCAACAAGAACCAAACAAATGGCCTTGTTTATGGTGCAGCACATTACCATCTCACTGAAGCTTGACCATTGATGTCAAAAGTCTGGTTGAACTGAGTGATGGCTGAGTTAGGGCTCCAACACCGTCAAGGACACCGGGGCTTATTTAAATCAATGGGTTGCTAATAGCCATAGCCTAATAGCCGAGACATAATGTACGCCACCGGGCTTACTCCTACGCATTGTCACTGTTACAGCACAGCTCTCATTACACCTTGCTGGGGCCAATTTAATTGAACTAATGCAATCAGAGCCCAGGAACGCTCCGGTCTGCTGAGTTTGGCAGTGCTAGTAATAGAAACTGATGGAAGAAAGATTAAAAATGTTGATGCTGAATCACACTTTGCATATCCCATATTCCCTCCTATGTTTATTTGCACAGGCAGAGATGAATTATAGGAATGGTAGCGCAGCCGCGTAGGCCACTCATGTTGCTTCCTGAGAGCAAGCACAGCTGAGATGATATTCTATGTAAATGTTTCTTTAGCAAGTGTAATGGGGTAAAGTGGTGCATGTGCAAAGTGAGCTGTTGAATATTCCTTTTCAATTATGTTTTAATGAACTGTGACGATGTGGGGGCTCAGAGGGGAAATATCGATTAAATATTTGTTTGAAATGTAATTTTAAAGAGGGGATACTGCAGAAGGCATGTACAGGGATGTTGGAGAGAGATGTTGGTCTGATTTTACACATAAAACACACACAAACACTGATATCGTAAGCTGAAAGTAATCCATCAAGTCATTCACACTTCACACACGCTGAGGTTTGTAAGTGATTTAATAGTTCTCTCACACACACACACACACGCACGCACGCACATGCACACGCACACACACACTCTCTCTTGCATCTCAGATCTATGGAAAGCTAGCCCAGTGTGACCTACAGAGTTACTGTTGCTTCAACAACTGCCTGCTCACCACAACCTGCACTGTCAAAATAGCCGGCACACACAGCCATTCATGGCACACTTCAAAGGCCTTTTCGCCCAATTGCATTTGGCAGCCTGACTCCAGATCACAGCTTACTGAGCAGAGCGGAGAACTGTTTCTAAGTTAACATCCCCTAGCAGAATGCCTTTTATGGATAAACCAATAAATTGCAAGAGAACGGAGATGCACCAGAGAGTTCACAGACAAACACACAAACATAAGCAGTACAAACACACACACACACACACACACAGCAAACACAAGCCTGCACCCTCTGGGTAAGAACATTTGGAGTGAAGTGTGTGGACGAGAAGCTGCAGTGTGTGTAGATCATCTGAAGTAATCAAACTCCAAGAGGGACCCTTGTCAGGTCAGATCTCAACAGGATCTTCAACATAAATCCATCTAAAGCTTTCCACCGTTGTACAGGGACCACTCACCAAGCAGTCATTTTGCTGCGCGGAGGAAGTTTTGGGAGGGAAATGTGTTCAGAAGCCTGAATGCCTACAGTGCATTATTAAGCACCCAGTATCTGGGACATAGTTCTAAATAAAAGGTCATCTTCATAGTTTGAAGATGCATCATGCAAATCAACTGCTTCACATTTGCATACGAATGAAGCTTGGTTGTTCACCATTTGTTGGGTAGTGGTGCTTTGTGGCTGCAAAAACTTAAAGCTTTTTTTTTTATAAAATGGATACAACTCAAAATGCAGTATGTTGATTCAAGAATCGACTTCAAATGAATCAAAATACGAATCATTAACATTTTTTTAGTGTAACTACCTTTTAGGACCAATAGTTTCTAGGGCTGGGTACCGAATTCAATACTTTTTAGGCACCAACTGACATGCCTCTCAAGTATCCAGTATTGAAAAATGCCTCGTCATTCAGTACCCAATTTCAATACCTAATGAGTAAATGTCATCAGAGTCAGTAAGCCAATAAGCACGCAGCATGCTTCTACCAAGATCTAATAATGTCTGTCTAGTGGCTGTCTAACATGTCACAGAGACACGCAGGAAATACTGTCTCAAAGAGTCACATAGTAGGAGCTGCAAAATAAATACAAAAATGTGTGCCGTAATGTTTTGCTTTATAAAACTGGTAACAAAAAAAGTATAATTTAGGAACCGGTATCAAAGTCACGGTAATGGTATCGGTACCACTGTCGAATTGTTTTGAACAATACCCAGCCGTACCAGTTTCCCCTTGGACTCTGATCAGACTCACATACGGTCACTGTACACTTTTGGCTTTCGACTGCATGTACCCATGTGAGTAAAGCTACTACAGGCTCTTCCAGGTCAGCTCTCTCAGCTCAGCCCAACAGTGCAACCGGTCAACCATTGCAGATTTTCCCATGTCACTCCCCCCCCCTGGAAACATCCGAATCACAGGCTGCCCATAGCTGCCCATAGCTGTCTGCACTGGACTCAAAGCACTGGTGCTGGCACAGATAAAAGGCTGCAAAAAGGGCTGCAGTACATAACTCAAAGCCCTGGTCCATCGCTGCCCTCAGTCCAAAAAGGAGAGCAGACTTACTGCTAATTATCTTCTCTCACAGACTGGAAATTACAAAGTTTTTATTCAAGTTTCCTCCCGCAACTAATCACATCACCTTATGGCTTTACTTAGAGCTTCCTTATTACATGGTTGTTGTTGACCCAGCAGACAGACAACTGCTCTGTCATATCCGTAAATCCTGGTATTTCACTGCTGCATCCCAATTGACATTTATGTTATTTACATTAATGCCAATTGGTATTTTTTGGGCCACTCTGTCAGAGCAGATGAATGCAGATAGAACCAGCAATATCCTGATAAAAAAGAAGAAAGCAGGTGTTTGAAAATTATGTTGATTTGGCTTCCCTTGTTTGTTTTTTAAGAGCATATCAGGCAGTGCCAAATCAAAATATGCAACAAACACGTGAGTGTAACAGTTATGTTATGTTAAAATGCTCAACTTAACAGCAGAAAAAAACAGGTTTACAGCCTGGTACAAAAAAAAACGTTGATGGTCTTTATAGATACACATTACATACATACATACATTTTTATAGTCTATAGAAAAAATATGAATAAATAAACAGATTAAAGAATGGGGGTTATGAAAACTTATACGGACTGTATTACTGACAGAAGTCAACAGAATGACCAAAGACAAAATCAGAGTGCGGAAATAAGTCTTTAGCTTTTTTTGGAAGGTTTTATTTGAGTTACAAACTGAGTAGCAGGTCTTTACAAGATTTAGACTGGACATAATGTCTCTCAGCCACTGAGCGTTGGTGGACGGGGCAGCAAACAATTGAGTAGAAAAGTACTTACTGTTGTATAGACATTTAGACTTTGGCCTTTGAACACAAGTCTGAGGATTTGCTAAAAAGAACTGACCCAAGCAAACACCAACCACTTGATCAGCTGAGGCTTTGAAATTCAGAGGGGAAACGATTACCTGTAAAGCCCTCAAACGGAGCAAGAGTGATTCAAGAAAATCAACATTTAAACAGGCCAGTGTTGCACAGTCTATTTTGCCAGTAATGGCTGCGCAAAGCATTGCATTGATTTTCCTGCGTGTGAGAAGAGGTTAATTACAACCTCAGCAGTGGTCAGCGCCACACACTCGTCTGGAAATAATGACGGAAGACTGAACACCACGAAGTGTGTCGGTGTGGGTAACAGAAAAGCAAGAGAAGTTTTAATCCCATAAACTTAAGGCGAATTTCAGTTCCACTGAAGGGCTAGCACAGAAGAAATTACCTCTGTTTGAAGTGCTACAACAGAGTAGCTGATGAAAAGAGAAACACTGTGTTTTTCCAACACTGATCCATACTGCCCATTTACTGTCCAGGGCTCCCCAAAGTGCTTGATTTTGTTCTTGAGGGAGAGTGCATTTTTGTACAAACAGCACTTGGCATAAAGGCTTTCATGAGTTCAAGAGCAGAGGAGAAAGGCCCTCTCTCTACGGCTGCTTTCAAAGCTCTGTGGTTTGAGCCCTGGATGTCGTCCATGTTCTCAAGCTCATTTGATTCTGAACAATATAACGTAGTGGTTTTTAAAACGGTGAGCTGCACCCCAGCAGCAGAGGCATGGTGAAGGCTAAACTAATGCTTTAGCAGTTTAGCAAACACATGGAGAAGATCAAGTAAGCATATGATGAATCAACTGCTCCACATGTCCCAGAATTTTAAAAAACGAAAACAAATTTGAGGCGATGGCGACTCTGTTGGGTAAAACGTGTCCAGCTGATTATCAAAACTATACTATGTTTGACCTGCAGGATTTTCTTTCCTCACACATAATTGGAGTAATACACAAAGGTGCCATAAGTCAGGTTTTATATTTTGAAAGGAAAGAAAGGAAAAAAAAAATCAAGCGGCAACCTCCTGTGCTGAAAAATGAAGCCAATGTGAAAGTGCTTAAAACAGTTCACCGAGAGGCCACTTGAGGCTGGCTCCAAAATGGAGTCAATCCCCATAGACCCCCCATGTTAAAACGGTCAACTTTACAGCAGAAACAAACAGGTTTACAGCCTGGTACAAAACAACGGTGATGGTCATTATAGCTAAGTTCACCTAAGTTCATTTTTTGCTTAAGTTACAAACTGAGTAACAGATTTTTACAAAGTTGAGACAGGACATAATGTCTCTCAGCCACTGAGCGTCGGTGGACGGGGCAGCTGTTTGGCCAAAAGAAAGACAGACTGTCTGCAACGTTTGATTGGAGTCAAGCGCATCTACCTTTCCAGTGGTGCCAAAAAGAGTGACCAGAGGGTTAGGTATCTTAAAATTGATGTCCTAACAGTATTTTTCCAGACTAGGACTTGTCCAAAACGTCATTGGAGAAGCCTCTACCCTTTTACATTTGTCACAACAGAGGTTCACATCTGGTTACATACAAGATAGTTTGGCTTTGGAAACATGGGCCCTGTGACAGTGATGTGCACAGAGGGATGTTGAATTAACCAGCTTGAAGATCGAATCCCATAAGTTGTCCGAAAGTGAAAAGTGAGCATTTAGGTTGAACTTTATCCCAAAAAACTCATCAGCTTTTTAAAGCAAACGGACAGTGAGATCTATTCATAACTAATAGTTGGTCCGCTGAGCTGAATCAGGCAGACTTCAATGCGAGTTACTTCATTAAATATGTGGCCTTGGTGTTTTATAGCGGCTTGCTCTCCCTGAAGCTTAATCGTTAATAAAAATATATTTATTTCTTCTGATGTTGGTGAAAAGGTCTTTATTTGCTGCGGGAGTAAAATCATGTTCATTGTGGATGTGAACTAGGACAATTCATTTTAAATTTTAAACAATATTTCCCAAAACAAACTAAGTAAAGACCACTGTAATCTAATCAATCATAATTATCAATGAAAATAACTGGTAGCAGCATGTTTTGGAGTACAAGTTCAGTTTTTCTGTTCTTTTACATGCACCACGAGGGGAAATTCGACCTGTCATGTCCCATCATGTCCTATCACTGTTGCATGCTGGTTCACATAGTCCAAGTAGCTAAAGGCTGCAGAGGACTCAAACTTCCATAGACAGCGCATTCAACTGGTTTACTGACATCTCTCTCTCTTTGAACAAACGTTTTCCCCCTCCTCTTGCAGTCTCAGGCCGGGACACAAATTCATGCAGTCTTGCGGAGACATCCCATGCTGGCTGTGGCTGCAGCCCGGGCCCGTTGCCCCAAGGCCAAGTGGGAACACGCAGGATGACATGCGATTTAGTCTCCAGCTCAGAGTCCTCTGCAGACGTGATTTCTTGCTCTGATATTGCTTCCAGTGTCTGGGCCAGTGAGCTGCCAGGAATTGACCTCTGACCTCTTTAAATCAGTCTCTTCTTCAGAAAGGTTTACAGATGGAGCAGTGAGTCATTCTCAGTTACAAAAGGAAATTAAGCCTAAGCTGCCAGATAACAAATTGAACCACCTCACTGAGAACAAACAATTTCAGCCTTCAAAATTTCCTCCTCCCTGAATCTTATTTTACCTCGGCTCTTTTCTCCAGCTCCTGTAACTCTCCCCCTGTCTTACCCCCACCCTCCCTGTCATAAAAGAGGTGTGTGCAGAGAGCTCTGGAGAGGGAGAGGTTCATCAGCAAATGGCTCCCTAAAACCCAATCTCATTTATATGCAGATGAAATAAATATTGATGTGCTGCCGCGCTCTCGTCGTGTTTTGCCTAATTGATGCCAGCGTTCTTGTATCACTCATGCTAGGTATGAGTATTGGCAAGAGGCTTGCTCAGTGATATGACTTGTCGCAGACAAAACAAAGCCAGAGCAAGCGCTTAAAGTGAGCAGACAGACAGCACTACCCAGCCCTCTGAAACAGAGCAAATATATGAAGAGAAGTGACATACGGATGAGAGAGAGAGACTGCCTGAGATGATTCATTGACGGGTGGGTGGTGGAGAATACAGATATTAAAAGCTTTGGAATATCTCAAGGCACTGTCATCCTATGGATGAAGCATATGCACAAATAAAAGCTTACAATGCATTTAAGGAAGCAACCAAATGATTTTGTATTACTGTATGATTATTCTGCCGATTATAGTATAAAGCAAAGCTCTTGATCTACCGGTCAGTTTTTGTTCCTACCCTCACCTATGGTCATGACCGAAAGAACGAGATCCAGGTTACAAGCGGCCAAAATGGGTTTCCTCAGGAGGGTGGCTGGCGTCTCCCTGAGAGATAGGGTGAGAAGCTCAGTCATCCGAGAGGAGCTCGGAGTAGAGTCCTTTCGCGTCAAAAGAAGCCAGTTGAGGTGGTTCGGGCATCTGGTAAGGATGCCTCCTGGGCGCCTCCTTAGGCACGTCCAGCTGGGAGGAGGCCTCGGGGAAGACCCAGGACTAGGTGGAGAGATTATATCTCCAACCTGGCCTGGGAACACCTCGGGATCCAGTTGGGGCTAGTTGATGTGGTTTGGGAAAGGGAAGTTTGGGGTCCCCTACTGGAGCTGCTGCCCCTGTGACCCAATGCCAGATAAGCGGATGAAGATGGATGGATGGATGGATGGATGGATGGATGGATGGATGGATGGATGGATGGATGGATGGATGGATGGATGGATGGATGGATGGATGGATGGATGGATTATAGTATATGACATGCTACATGCAAGTTCCCAAAAATTGCTGAGTTTGTCCTTCAAATGGTCCAAATCCTAAAGATATTCAATTTACAGTGATATTAAACAAGAAACCCATATTTGAGCAGCTGGAACCACAGAATGTTTTTAGCATTTTTAGCCATGCTAGCGGTGTGGCTCTATAAATCGGAATACTGATCTGTTGGTTTAGTGCTAATTAAATGGACTGCATTTAAAAAGCCCTTTTATTCAAACTGCTACATGTTAGCATTGCCATTGTGAGCATGTTAGCATAGCAGACGCTGGAATAAATCTCAAAGCACCGCTGTGCCTAAGTGCCACCTCGCAGCAGCTGCTGGCAAAGCTGTACACTCTTGTTGCTTTACAGCTGACGGACAGATGAATCGACTGATAGAAAACTCTGACTTGACTCATCAATTCATCTTTTTTTTTTTATTTCATTAACTTTTCAGATTTGACATTAATCTTCATTTCAGCAGACATGCCGTCTTCCTCAAATTGAGGTAATTATCCAAATATGCAATGGACCACGTCCGCTGTGCTTTAACGTGGCTCGCTATCAGACATGCGATCAAATCACTACCGCCCTGCAGGTGACTGTCATTAGCTGAAAGACCTGAAGGAACGTTGTCAAGCACACCACAATTAAGGTAAACACGTTAATTAGTTTGACTCTAGCTGGCTGCTGTCTAAGTACAAAATGGAGTAAATACGTAAGTGCAGGATGAACATACACTCTCATGTTGACTCATTAAGAGGTTGAATTTACACTCAAGTGCCATAGAGATAAGCTATAGGAAACATGAGAAAAAAAAGGGAGTGCGAGAGAGCATATGTTGTATTGGAATCAGTCATCTGAGCTGTCACAATATAGATGCTTCAGTGCCACACACACTGCTACAGTGAAACTCTTTTCCAGCATGAGCCTAAAGGTCTCCTGACGTGAAAATGCTCAAAAGCTGCTATTTGTGACAATCACTGGCATAAAGCCATACAGGCTGAGCATCATCCTTTCTTTTTCAACTTTTTTTTTTTTTTGAATTATTTGGATCTCCTTTTACACCTATTAATTCTGCTCAGAAACAATATTCTTTACAAGGGGTCATAACAATCACACGCTCTTACATATATGGTGAAGTCCACAGGAGAATATGTCCAGAAAAACAAGAAGAGAAGAATTAAAAAAATAAACATGAAAATAACCAGAACAAACAACTTAAAACAAAACATGGGTTATATATAAGTTCACCTGGCAGATCTAATCAGAGTTAGTTCTAACGGTCCTCCATCTCCATCAATAAGGGTGCCCATCTTTCAATGAAAGGTTCCCTCTGTGATCTCAACAAATATGTCATTTTTTCCATAGTGTAAATATTTCTTAACATTGTTAGCTATTCAGCCTGGTTAGGCGACTCCTTTTTAAGCCATTTTATTGTAATTGTTTATTTTGCTGTCATAAATACATCTGGTTTAGCATTATCCTTTTTAACAAAAGATACACTGGCGCGTCCAAACAATGTTTGATGAAAACTTAAAAGTGATATTACAAAATTTCTTTTCAGACATGTATTTTCTATTTTAATCATATTGTAACCTTAGACTTTGGTAAACTCATTTCAACACATCATAAGTTAAGGTTGGATTTCAAAGAGATTTGAGGACTTTCATAAAGCCAACATCAACGTTTCATCTTTAGCGCCAAGTTATATCTTTACACATTGCTCTAGAATATGTATGAATATATAAATATGTGGGCGTCACTTTACGGAAAACTGAGTTTGTTCTGAACATTTTGATATAAAACACATGGGAATCGGTTAAATGCAAATACCCTAAAAAGGTCAAAATTAGATGTGTGAAAATGCCCTCTGACCTTGGAGGGTTAAAAAGCTGTAACTACAATGCTGTGTATCTCTTGGCCATACATTTGTGACCATCCATCAGAAAGCTGTGTACACGGCACGCTTAAAACAATTCAGTCAACTGACAGAAAATCAATTTTAATCTTTCATAATTAATCATTTTAAAGGTAGCCTGCAGAGTTGTCTTGAACACCAGTTCTGCTTATGTTCCATGTTTCAAATGTGTTAATGCATTTCTTTCCTCCACATTTGGAAAGCCGAACTTTTGAATATTTCTTTTCTGGCACATTGCTACATTTCTTGGCTCGTCTAAGCTACTGTACCAACTGTCAATAAGTGGAACAGGAAGAAACTGGCTCGGGCACTTCAGAACATTGCTTCATTTATCTAACTGACTGAACTCTCGACACAAGTTGCATTGTGCGTAATATAGCTGCTAGGTTTTAGCCAGGAAGAAGAATGTGTTAATGTAGTTTTTTCACATGCTGTAACAACTAGTAACGTTAGAAAAACTACACCACCACACCGGATCTAACTAGACTGGAAACAAAACAACAGGCACGCTGCACACACTTGTTTGGGCTTGCGAGCCGGCCAAAGAGTGGTAATGTTAAGTTTTGAGTGGATGGCGAGTGCGAGATGCCGAAATGGATTCCAATAAGATTCTGAATGGAAAAAGCTGCCAAATGGATCCATTTACTATGACATTAATTAATATTTTAATTGTTTAACAGGACTACTTTTTATGCTACATCAATTCGGATTTTTTATTTGGCTTTTTTAGCTCAGACCAAAATTGAAAGACACCTTTGGCTCTAAGAACTTGCATTTGTCTTTTTTCTAACAATTAACTGATACATAGATGTAGATTTTTCTATTACAGTTGATCTTGTGGTTCAAATTATGCAGTGCATAAGTCACTGCATAATTTGAACAACTACTTTTTTTGAAGAGATTCTTGCAATCATTTTATAAAGAACTGAGTGTCCTACATGAAAAAAGTGAGTGACACTTGGATCAGCATCCTTATCAGAGAAATAACATATTCATATTAGGTCTGAAATTTTTGATATCAGCGGGAAGTGTGCTGTTATGTTGAGAATCCAAAGTTGTCCAGTGTTGTGCTCCTGCAGTGAGCGGTGCAGAGGGAGATAGCCTGCAGCCCTAGTCCTATTTTCAGCTTCAGTGGGCAGAGAAGAGTAGAGAGCCAGGCCAACCCAGGGCAGACAGGATCAACCCCAGCCCTGTTTAACCCTACAAACTCCACTTCACGCTCAAACATGTACACAAAGTGGCTCGTTCAAACCACCAATTCTCAAACACAAGGTGAAACTCATTATGGTAATGGGGGTGGCAAGGCATAAATATGGCCACAGACATGACCGACAAGGAATATAGTGTTTCTGAAAAGAGTTATGAAGTACATTCAAAAGCCCCTTGGCATGTAGTCTCGCATTGCCAGGCCTACCGTCCTCCACAGCACTGCGAAGGAGGGTCTGGCTAGTCCACACAGCAATCTGGGATAGGAGAAAAACGTGCTCTGGTTGATTGGCATTTCTTTAAACCAATCACAATCATCATGGGCAGCGCTAAGTGCCGTCCGGAGAAACCGCGCCTCTGCAAACTAGCCTCGGGAAAAAATGTTATCTTGCAGTCTGGATTTACCCTGCAGAGATAGTTAACCATAGTCCTCATACATCCACCAGAGTTTAGAATGCCAACACAAAGACAGCGGACAGGTGACAGACAGAATTTTCGGGGCGTCATCGGAACAATCCTGAAGGTGAAACGTCGTCGATATAGATATATTGGCATGTAAGACATTCACTGATAACAAATTCAAAGGCCACAACCTGATTTTTAAGACCTGAAAAATAATTTCTATGTTAAAACAATAATATATGTTTTATTCCATATCTTGTCATTAAGGCTGCCATTTTCAGATCAGCCTATGTACCACAGACTGCTCTAAAGATGGGCAAAGGACTCCAGTATGATCCTGAACTATAATATTTTCTGCTAGAATACACATATATATACTGCAGTAACTGTAAAATCCACTGATGACGATGCATTTTTATAAGGCTTGTTAAGCCATTTAAAATGCATCGTCTTCAGTGGACATAAAAAAATCATCATTAACTAGCCATCTGTTGTTAGCCATTGACACATGACTCCTCCTGACTCCCCTGCAGTCTAACAAACTGGTATTTGGCTCATGATTGATTATCAAGTGAAATGTTATCTCATTCCACCTCATTAGAAGGAACCAATCACATTACATTAGTGTCAATGCCATTGACACATGCTTGTATTCCCACTGCAGTGGGAATACAAGCACCCCTCAGGTGGCTGCAGTGTCAACAACTGAAACTAAAAGAGGGAGAAAAACACTGCTTGCCATTTCTAGAGCTGAAAACCATATTTCATTGTGTCTTATGAGCGACAATAGGCAGGAAAATGTTTTCCGAGAACTCATAACTTGATACCTCAATGAATAATACAGTGGATTAATTAAAGAGTGCAAAAAGAAATATGTATACAAAGTATTTTCTTGATGAGCTTGTTTCAAAGCAGTGATTCACTAAATCATGTTGAACCTGAAACTTCTTAGATAGCAGAGACAGAAAGTATTTGCTAGCAGCCCTATCAGAAGAAATCATCTAAGTAAACAAGGTGCTAATGCTAATCATCCATTGCTGCACACTACTGTGAAACATTGTATAAACTAGGGATGAGCCGGATACTCGGCTGAAACGAGTATCCGGTACGGATAAAGCACTTTTTCCGAATACAAGTATTATACGAGTAATATGAGTCATTATCTGTACTCTGATTGGGTAGCGGACCGTACGCCCCGCCCGTACACACACGCTCTGCTCACTCACACAGAACAGCTCTCTCTCTCTCTCTCTCTCTCTCTCTCTCTCTCTCTCTCTCTCTCTCTCTCTCTCTCTCTCTCTCTCTCTCTCTCTCTCTCTCATTTTGTAGTCATTCCATGCTTAAGCCTTACACATGCTTGTCAATGTGATAAAGTAGATCAACAGCCTTTATGTGTTTTGCCTAACTATTTTATGTATGTCTTATTAGATCATGTGTATTGTGATGGTTGTGGGTTTGCTCACCTCTTGTCCCATACAGGTCATTAGCTATAGCAAGTAGACACACAGTCATATCTTTGTTTCAGTTCCATTTTATTAGGTTGCAAGATTAAACATGGTTTAATGGTTTTTCTGTGTTAATACTTACAATTGTTTGTTCCTTTGTTCAGTTCCACCATGCAGGACAATTGTTTGGGGAGGGGCCAGCCTAAGCATTTCCTGTTTTATAAGAAGAGGGTGGTAAGGGATGACATCACCGGGCCAAACCAATTAGAGGGTTTTCTTTCTTTATAGGAATGTTTATTTTGGTTCTTTTTGGTTATTATATAAAATTGTGTGAATAACCCTGACCTGTTTGTAGTCAGTAGGAGAGGAATGAACTGGTAACAAAGTTCCATATGTTAAGAGATTTATAGGTATTAATGTTATGGAGGAGATCAACCTGCATAAGAATGGGATGGGCTGAAGCAATTGGGTGTGAATTGACCACCTATATAAAAAAAAAGGAGGTGAGGCTGTGCTGTTAGGAACAAATGCCTTTGGTTAGCGCTGCTACTAGTTTAATGTGTTATTTTCCTTAAGTTTTCTTGTGGATTGTTTAATTATCCGTGTACTGCAGACCACTGTAAATAAAATAATCACTTCTGGAAACAATGTTTGAGTCTGCCAACCTGCCACCTTCCTAGCCACTCTGGCTAGGCAACACCACATGTGTATATATACAAAAGGCCATTTTTGTGTGCACTCTTGCCTAAACTCTTAAGTTGTTGTACATTATCCCGTCCTCTTTCAGTTGCTTTGTTTTCTGACTTCTGTACATGTCTGGAGACAGTAACTTTTAAATAAAAATCAACACTTAAAAAAAAAAAATGGATAAAAATCTTATCAGAATCAATTATCAAATCGTTCTAGAGAGAATCGCGATGCATCTAAAAATCTATTTTTTCCCCACCCCTAGTACTCGGTGGTTGTCCGAGTTCCGAGCTCTGTAATCTGAGGTCAGGGGACATGTTTCTGTCCTGTTAGGCCTGGATTACAGTCCTTCTTCACACTCACAGAACTAAGGAAAATGTACTGTACTGTAATGTGTTGTAAATGTACATTTGAAATGGTCTCCTATTTTATGTGATTCTGTCTTTTTGCCCAAATCAAACTTTACCTTTCCAGATCATTGTTTCAAACTATGAAAAATATTTTTTTCTTTAACACACTACTAATCCTTTGGAGGACAAATTTGTCTTTTGTATTTTGCCCGCCTGGCTCCACAGCTTAAATGAAAGAAAGACAGTCAGTATTTGGGCTTCAGTGTCATATTCAAGGACACATCTGCAGGGTGCGGCGGTTTGCTGGGTCATTAGAGGAGTGTCATGATTTTTGATGTAACCCCTTCTCATAAAAACTACAGCACGGGCCACGGGAGTCACGTATTTGTTTAAAAAAATAAATAAAATAAAAACACCCTATGTTGCAGACCCACTTTCTTTCACAGGGTTTGATTATGCCGTCACCATCGTTTCCTTTTATAGTGACCGTTTCGATGTTGTACGTTGAACAAGTTGTAAGCGCACAAGATTAAACATTTATGTGAGACTGAGAGTCTGTTTAAAGACCTGAGCCACTCCTCGGCTCTGATTTATACTCTGGTCACTGACTTAGCAGAGGCGAAACAATTCTTCTGCCTCATGTTTCACGTCCCATTTCTTTCTGTTTTTAGGTGAATGCTATTTTTGTATGCAGGTGTGTGCTTGTGTGAAAGAAGACTGTGTAAGCATGAGAGACAGAATGTGTGTGTGTGTGTGTGTGTGTGTGTGTGTGTGTGTGTGTGTGTGTGTGTGTGTGTGTGTGTGTTCAAAGTCTACATCCTGTCTGTGTGGGAGAAGAGGGGGGGGGCTCTATCTGACTGCAGCTCGAGACTGCCATCTATGGAGACTGATAAGCTCAGATGATGGAGATCCAGCAAGTAGATAAAACACAATCACAGTAACTGCAAGGTAGGGGGAGTTTTGCGTTCAATTATTATAACATTTTTAGATTAAGGAGGGAGGAATGGGGTTCATGACTAACTGGGCTTTTGTAAATGCTATGGGTTCAAATAGCCTCTACGGTGTAACTACTTTAAATTTTCTTTGAAGAGTCGTGCTTCTTTATCATCAAAATGATGACTATAGGGTGGCTCTGAAGAAAACACACGCAAAACAAGCACACACGAGCAAATTAAGAAAACATCTTACTAACTGCAAGATTAACAGCAGATTTCTGCAATAATATCTGAATCATGCCATCACAATGTTAAAATAAACCAAAGACACTTACATTTTAGGTACTTTTCCAACACCACTGACACATTCTTTTAAATGCTGCACATGTGTCGTCAAATTTGGTAAAGATGTTTCTTCATTAGCTTGCGTTAGTCGTATTTGCATGCGTTTCCTTACTTTGCATGTGTGTTGAGCTTTCAGGACCATCGTATGACAATCATTAATGAGCAAATGAATAGGCTGGATCAGAAAATATCCAGTACGCCATTTGTGGAGTGCAGCCAATGATTTACGATCGTTTCTTTTCAAAGTGATGTTAAAAAGTAATGAAAGCCGCAGCTTTGAGCAGGTGTTGGATTTAACCATTTTAAAGTATTTCAGACATAAATCACTCAACAGAGAGCCTCTTCACAACTTTAAATACACCTCGAACCACACCATGAATTGAGGGAAATGACTTGACTGGAAATATAAAGCCAACACAGGCCAAAAAGGTCAGTTTGGCTTTTGTAACCGGGTCCACCAAGACCCTCATGATCTGAAATACAATTTTCAGTACTGAATCATGGGTTTTCACATAAGGGATACACAGCTTTTTCTTCAAAAGAAAACATGAAAGTCTGGACTTACAAAGTCACAACTCTTACAGCAGGAGGTGGTTAAAAAGGAAATCAAGACCCTCCCACCCCCCCAAAAAAAAGAAAAACAACCTCCATGAGCAAGACAAACATAGCTGTGATTGATTTTGGATGAGTACATTTGTGCTAGCGTGTTGTTGAGAAGGTCATTTTATTTAGCCACCCTGTGTCCATTTCTCATTACTTGCGGATTACATCTTGAGTCCCATATAATAAGGCCAGCGCTGAAGACAGTAATCAGTCTGTCAAATGTAACAAGGGAAACAATAGTTCATACACTATAAACACAGCAATTTTCTTCAAACTATCAAGTCTCACTGCAGAACAATTTGACTACACTACCTGCACTGGAAATAGGCAATGACAGCAAGATTGTATAACAACAAAAGGTTCAACATGTCCATTAGGATGACCTGCTAAACTCTAAGATAGAAGTTGAGAAAAGTGTTGAGAGAGTGCTGCTGTTCACACTCACAAAGGGAGGACCTCTACCTTTTATTAGAAAGCTACTCTTAGATATCCTCAATTATTCAGGAGCTCTGAAAGTAAGTGTCTTCATAGAGTAAAACAGAGCGGACGTGATAATGCAGAGTTCTCTTCTCCATCCCTGAAAATACTTTGATGTCTTTTTCTCATCCAAAGAATAAAAAAAATAAAAAAAACAGTTTCATACTGATGTCTGTATGAAGAGAAAATGAATTTGTAATAGCAGAATAATCAATTCCGATAAAAATAAGACTCCATCTTTCTACTGGCCTTCCTTTGACTTCTCCTCTCCAGCTTTATCATCATTTTCTACACTTAATGTTTTGTTTTTTTTTAAAGATATTTTTTTGGTATTTTCAGCCTTTATTTTTGAGGACAGCTGAAGATATGAAAGAGGAGACAGAGAGGGGAATGACATGCAGCAAAGGGCCACAGTAGAACCCGGCCCCCACTTTCCACACTTATTGTCTCAGCTCGACAGTGCTGAGGTATACATACTGTACATGTGTGTGAGTAAGACCCAGTCTCAGTAGTAGGCATCTCCTCACTGGTAGCCAGAGGCAACATATCTCAGGTGCCCTTCTTTCAATGCCATTGAGCAGCAAAGTTAATCTAATATAAAACTCCTCCACTAGAAAACAACATATAAAACAGTGAGTCATTTTGCAGGCACTACATCTCAATCCGAGTCCTAGATCCTAGACACAGTCTTCATTTCCTGTTGTGTCAAACCTGTCAGGTTCAATTACATAAGGCAAGGGGTTTACGCCGCTCGGGCAACATCTGTATCCTAATTGCTCATAAACAGTCAGTGCCCAGCGCTCCGAGGCACGGTTTGGGCGGTGATGGAGCAATTAGATCACAAATGAGCGGCTTATATTTGTAGCCATGCAACTCTGAGATTATTCATCTCCTGGAGGCGGCAGCTACGAGACCTTGCCTCAGCACTCAGCTCCTCTACAAGATGACCCCGGACACAGTGGAAATCATGTGCAGAAATCATCCATTGACTGAATTTAGGTGTGCGTCATATTTCACACATGACATTCTTTATTTATTCAGGGGAGGTTCAGTGAGAGGCAGCCTCTCTTTTGCAGAAATGATCACATTCACACATTACACAAATTCATCCCCGGAAGCCACCCAGTACAACCACAGTCTGATCTGCTGGCCACTGAGTAGCACCTGCAAACATACACCATCTATTTTTACACTGGAATTGTACAAGCATGGCACACAATTTGAGGATTGCAAACATTTACAGTACATACAGTAAGAGAAGCCGATTTATTTTTCCTCCGCAAAAGTAGTCAAAAAATGTTCACCTTTCTGAACCTTGGGAAATGGACAGCGGTCGACACAAACACACGCCTATTAACTTGATAGTAAAGCCTTAAAGTAAGCTATCTTTCAACTCAGGCCAGCGTCACTTCACAAATACAGATAGGATTGGAGATGAAAAGTTTAACTGACATGTAACCGCGATCAGCTTTGTGGGAAGTTAAAAATCAACGCCACCTGTCTATTAGCCTAGCGACGTAACCAACCACAATATGAGAGACGCATCAACTGCAATGTTTAATTTTAAATGAATGTAGCCTACTGGCAGTCTGGCACATGTGGGTGCTCAGTAAAATATATATAATATATCTAAATATATATATATTTATAAATATAAATATATCGTATTGGTGCCTATGCATACAGTCAACCTAAAAACACTCATATTCACGTGTGTATAAGGATTTTTCTACACGTATCCATTTCATGATTTTATTCTTTGCCCATATTTGTGTAGTATTGATCTACTTATACATTTGATAAATGTATATTATTTTTCAATACCAATACATACAGTTTTGGTACCAATATCAAAATGAGTTTGATACCTCACACTGATAAATATAAACCAGACTTTCTCTTTAATCCTTTCATCTATAGAACTACATAAATATGCCATTCATTTCACTTTAGTACACAGCAGCCATCAAACAGGCTCGGTTGACCAAAATTATAATTGAAAGGAGGAAACATCTGGTCAAAGAAAGCAGACCAAGAATCTGACCAATAAATAAGAATATAATAAATAAATAAAAATGCAAAACTATAATAACCTTGGTGTATACACTGTATAATACATTGGAGGCACATTGGTGAGTCTGCCCCTCATTGGCTACTGCTCTCCAAAAGTCAACAGTGTGGTGAACATCCGGGCACTTTCACCACCGTGATCAGCGGTATCGCTGTTCTCATAAGGAATTAATTAAATCGCTCTGCTCTGCCATTATTTCTGCTCAAATATATAAGTAAAAATAACTGTTGCTGTGTTTTCTCTACATGTACTTGTCTTTTGGACAGAGAATTTCGGCATCTTTGCAGCCTTGCTTTATGACAAATGCTGAATGAATGTTGTTGTTTGTCTTATGTTATACATGGATGTGCAATATACTGTAGTTTTCTTTTAAGTACCATTGGGAGGGGCACTTGTAATTTTGTTGTATTCATTGTAATATAATGACAATAAAGGCTTCTTATCTTATCAGGAGAAGGTTTTCATAAGTCTGCTTCTCCGATCGCCATCAGCAGTGAAACACCCCCGAGGATTTATCCTCACACAGGCCAACTGTCTACGACACAGAGCCCCAAAGGCCTATAATCCTCCACCTGAGAGAACTGCAGCAGAGTAGATCTTCTGTGATGGTCGGAGAGGAGTTATGGCTGTGTTGTTTGTCACTGCTAAGGTAGGCAGTGTGTTTATTCAAGACAAATGACGCTTTACATTCCCTTTGACAGCGTTTCATATCCCGACCGCTCGTTAGGCACAAACTGAGCTCCTTCAGTAGTGAACGATCACACACATTTTTCTCTTGAAAACAAATTAGTTTATTTCCATTAAGATGGATGCTGGAGGCAACCACAGCTCCCAAGCTCTGAAAATCAAAACAATTCATGATATCATTAACCTGACTATTGGAACAAATTAATTTGCCTGCTTCAGTTTTCAGAGCAAGACAGTTTTCCATATTCTCAGGGTTTTCTATTTCAACTTTAGAGACATAATTACATCTATTTTTCATTTAGATTGGCGGAAGACAGAGAGGTCAGATGTTGGGAGTGTGCGAGAATAATTATCTATTTGGATACAAGGAAGCCCTGCTCAATATAGCATCCCAGAGGACTTGGCAGATGTGAGCTCAGAAATACTAAATTACATTGTGTTCCTCCATTTTAAATGAATCAAATGTGTATGTGACAGAGAGAAGTGAGTTGACCCAGCTTCTGCTACCTTTTCTTTAATAATACATTATCAGAAGCGGTGGCCTTGGTCTTTGTGGTTACTTTATCCAAATGAAATAGATTTCAGGAGTTTTTATTTTGAGAATCAAGGATGATAAAACTACAAAGTCCAAGTGGGTGTGCAGACTTGTACTACTCTATTTATGACGGTGAGCAGCAACCGATTACATTAACCTTTGGGCCTTTATGTTTGTTTGTTGTTGTTTTTTTTTTTGGGGGGGGTGAGGATGAGGATGCAGCTGGTGTACAAAAACAGAAAAAAACAAGAAAGTCAGCTGTTTATTTTTAATATTAAAAAGGGGTGAAAATCGGATTAATTACAAAATAGAAAAATTGGGTTGGAAATTCCACTTTAAAATACCATTTGCAATGCAACCACTCAATCAAATTTCTTTTATTGAACTTACTTAGAGGGACTCAGTGTGAATAAACAGCCACTCTGTACCACATACATTTTCTCCACGTTTTCTCTTCAAATTCTATTACCCTAAGACTTTCTGAGCTATTCGCTTGTCGCACAAAGAGTTGTTTACTGGCAATCAGCTTCTTTTGGCAGCAGGAAACAACAACGCTTGAATGCATTGGTAGAAAATAAGATATTTACTTTCTATGTAACTGCCCTCCACGGACTCATATAAGCTGTTAGCCTACTCTTCTGATACCTGAAACTACTTGGTAAAGGTTAGGAAATGATTGTGGTCACGGACTAAGACTGTTAGTAGCTGCCTGTGAGGCTGTGCACATATTATGGCGACCCACAGTTGTTATGGGGCGGGGTGGGGGTAAATTGCAAAATTTTCCGTGGCAATACTGTATCGATACACAGGCACCATGTATCGATCGATCTTAATAATATAAATTGAGACTTTAACATTTTGGTGATAGAATAATCAAATCAATTGGGTTTTTTTCAGTCCACTAGATGGTGCAGTTGAGGTTTTTGGATAAAACAAATGTTGACCAAGTTTTCTTTTTGGGACATAATGCGAAGTTTGAAAATAGTAATAAAATTGCAATATATTGTAGAATATCTCAATGTTATTATTATTTTTTTTAAATAGCAATAATATTGTATAATATTGTATAAAATAAGTGTGATAGTATCGTGGTCTAGTGATTCCCACCCCTACTAGTTGTTGAGATATTTAAGTCTGGACGTAGGCTGTCAACGAATATTTTAAATTTGAATATATATTCCAATTCCAATAAAACTGAAATTTGAATATGAATAGGAATATTCGATGGCAAAAAAAAGAGCCACACTACCACTGGTGTCAGATGGAATAAGACCCGCTCAGGTAGATGAAATCTGAATTACATTTTTTTCCCAATCAACAATGTATTTTTTACAGCGAACACAGACCAAGTTGCTAATATATAAATTTGCGCTCCGGGTATTTTATCTGCTGAACCATAACATTTAATTGAAAAAAACCAAACCGATTTTAAAGATTTTTTGGGAGGGGTCATTTTTTTGGATGGGACAGCTTAGCCATGGAAGGAGGGAATGACATGCAATCTTTTTATACAGTCTATGGCTGCAACATGTGCTGTAGGCTAAGGTTTAAGCCAGTGTTTTTTTGGTAGTAGCGCCATTCACTTTCCCGGCAGTATTGACAACAGATAAAGCCACCGTGTCTCGAGAAGCTCTAGCTTGTTGTTTTATTGTTCACTTTTAACTCACTTTACATCATCCTTGCCATCTCTTTTTCCTCTCCGTTTTCCTCACAGCGGCGCTCATTCGCTACTCTCCGTTACCGCTCGCTCTCCTTCCATACGGGCACTGACGTCACTCACTTAAGGCACGCTGACATTCTCGTTCATTCATTAATTCCCATTGTTGTATTCTTAATTTTCTCCTTTTTTTAAAAGTCTTATGTATCCCTGTATGGTGTCTTTGATTGCAGAGAAAGTCGCCTTTAAATGAAATGTATTATTATTATTATTATTATTATTATTATTACTACTATTATTATTATTATTATTGTTATTATTATTATTATTTAGCAAGGGTGAAGAAGAAGACGGCACAAAGTGGAGAGACGCCGTGAAGAACATTCAAAACTTTTGTTGCTAAGGACCGATGCCGAAAATGTCAGACAAATTCAATGAACAAGAGACTCGGTTGTTTATAACCAAATTATAAACTGATTACATGGCCGCGGTGTAAATGGCGTCATGTCAGGGGGACAGAGGTGTATGGAGTTCAACTTACATTTTATTTCATTATTTTTATTTCTTTATTTCGTAGTGGCAGTAGCTCAGTCCATAGGGATTTGGCTTGGGAACCGGAGGGTTGCCAGCTCAAGTCCCAGTACAGACCACAGAGTGTGCCAGTCTCAAGTATGTTAAGTGAGTCTCACCAATAAGACAGTACCAACCAGAACCACACAACCAAATGCATAAACACCCTCCTCCATAATGGATGCATGAGTAAAACTATCAACCAACGTGTTTTGTTTCCTCTCTGCGAGGAGAAGCATGGAGCATTATTGAAGCTGCAAACTATTCTTAGTGAGAGAGTGGGCGTCTTGCCCTGTTTCTGCAGGGCTTTCATAGTGGGATGAGCATAGCAGAGTGTCTGGCATGTTGAATGCACACACACAGACACACAAACAATAGCACAGCAAATTGCATCTATTCACAATTATTTTCACACGCACACATCTATTCTGTTTCTCCAGCAGGAGCAAGTTGTGGCCCTGGATCTGCTGTAATTGCTGGTGCTTTTGCTACACCATGCAGAGCCTTTGACAGTAATCCTCGACACACTAACTTGCTTATTAAACGTTGGCGACAGGCAAGCCCCCTCTTTCACTCCCAGGATCGCTTCCATACTGGCAGACAGGGATGGCAGGATGTACAGACATGAGATAACACTAAGAAATTAACAGAAAGAAAGAGGGAAAGGGAGCTGAAATGTAGGAAAAGCACAAAAAATAAACAGAGAATAGATTATGAGTGTGTGTGTGTGTGAGAGAGAGAGAGAGAGAGAGAGAGAGAGAGAGAGAGAGAGAGAGAGAGAGAGAGAGAGAGAGAGAGAGAGAGAGAGAGTGTGCGAGAGAGGGAAAGCACCTTCAGGCTGAGACTGAACTTAATAACTGTCAAGCACATTTTAGGGCCAAATTTTGAAATGTCGAAAAAAGATTTTGTATGAATTACTCCAATTTCTGACTGAAAGGGTAGACTGAATAAATGCATTCCCTGAACAGCTGAATAGAGGGGAAATTATCCATAAGGAAAGAATGGAGGAAGTTATTGTTGTTCCATTTTTCAGGTAATGTTTAGCATAATTCATGCTGCCTGAAGATAAAAACAACAAAATGCACAGGATTAGGATTAACGCTCCAGCAGTGGAGCGGCTGTGACCTCTCTGCAATGTAGTGGTGGGCCGATGACGTCTCAGACTGCCCAGAGCCACTGAAGATTGCACCATTTGTTGGAGTAATCATTTCACTTTCTATTAATCGGATCACTTCTCGATCAAAGGAAAAAAGGGAGGGAAATTGATTTCTGCCTCAAAATGAGATTATTTTTTTTTACCCTCTCATTTTCATCTCATTTGATGCACAATATTTGCACAACACATGTAGGCAGAGGCTGCAATAGAGATCGCAAGAAATCATATCAGCTCGTCACAGCCTTCACAGCCCTCAAGCATTACTTCCATCTAATTTGTCTGCAATTAGGTGACCAGGATTCATCCTACTGGGTGATTAATTGCTCACAAAGATGATGAGACATCTCACCCCCCCCCCCGCCCCACCTCCCAGGGAGTAACCATGGCGATGAAAGTGATGCACTCATGTGAAGGAGGAGATGGAGTTGGATCGACACAAGCAAACACACAAAAACAAACATCTGTGCATCTGTTCCTAATTTACTTATTCGGTCCACAATCTGATTCCGTAAGGATAACAATTTTAAATATGCTCTAATGAATGATATGGATAAAATCTTTTATACAGTAAATTCTATGGAAAATTACTTAAGAATCAATTAAGAAACCTTATAGAAACCTAGATATAACAACAGCTGGACCTGAAACAAATCATTAAGTAGACAATGATGAACAAGAAATTCATCAGAAACATTTTTGATAATATATGACTTAATATATAATTTTTTAAGCAAACAAGCACCAAAGATTTACTGGTTCCAGTGTCTCAGTTTTTCTCAGACTTATATAATATTAAGTTGAATACTTACGGAATTGGGATTGTCATTCGGATAAAACAATCCTTGGGTCATATTTGTAAAAACATTATCATTTTATAAACCAATTTACTAATCAAAACAAACAACAATACCTGGGAGATGAATCAATACTTGAAATGTAAATTATCAATTGCAGCTCTAAATATAATAATATGTCTTTTTTTATTTTATCCTTGTATCTTTTTATGTTATCAATGGACTTCATTAAAAAAAAGGTTAGTCCACACGTACACAGGTAATTTCTTTTCAGCAAAGCTTTTTCTATGCGTTCTGGCATTTTTGGCTTGGTCACTGAAAACAGATCTTATGGAAAATGTATTTTCAGAAACTGAGTTGTCAGTGTTGACGTGTGGACAGGTAAAACTTTAATATAAAAGGCCTTCGTCGCTTGCAGGCTAAAAGCCTCATCGTCGCCCAAACACCAAGCTGTAACAACCCATTAGCAGCTATGCAAATGGTACCAGTTGGAGCATGTTAGCATCTATCAGACACACACACACACACACACACACACACACACACACACACACACACACACACACACAGCAATAAACACACATACTGTGCACACACGAGTAAAAATTGAAGATATTTGAGTGGCGTCTCATCCCAACTCTGCAGGGAACTACTTATGCGACCTAAGAGCGTCCTATCACTTGTAACCCCCGCAGCTCCGACAGACGATGGGATGATATATGTAGAAACACGCAGACACACAAAGCCTGAGGATTATGGAAATGAATGGCGATGGTGGACCATGCTGTATGCAAGAAGCAGCGGCTGAGAGTGAGACACTATACGTGTAGTTTCAGATGCCTCGGGGGGGATAGCAAATATTGTAGTGTTACATTACAAATGAATGCATGGTTATTTAAGATATATGAGTGTGTGTGTCACAGCATGCAATTCACCAGATGACAAAGCTTCTTTTTTTTTTTTTTGGGGGTATGGATGTAAAATGAATTCTGAGCAGCTTTGCCAAAATTTGAATATAGATTTTTTGTAAAGGCATGTTTTTACATGATTTTTTTGTGTACTATGTTTTATATCCTAGAGAAAAAGCTTCAAACAGGATTTTTTAAAGAAAATGCATTTCTTTTGGCTTTAAAGATGATGCGTGTACAACCGCTGCAAACATTGGCTGCCACTGAGAATTGGGATCCTGATTGGTTTACAACCCAGAGAATGATTTCATAGCTAAAATAAGAAAAAAAAGCTTTTCAAGAAGCAGAGCTAATCAGATGGATGAAAGAGTGAAAGGCTCATAAAAATGTCACTTCCAGCATATATATTCTTTTCAGCCTGAAAGACAATAAAAACTGCCAAGAAGGAAGATCTTCTGACAGGAAGCAACGGAGGTTATGATCTGTACTCCCGTTGGTGTTAATGTGAAGATCTTTTTACCTCCTAACAGACTGCAGTGTCTCCTGTCGCGAGGCTGAACAAGCCAGAAATGTCAAGGGGGGTCAAGCTTAGGTCTGATCCCCAGAGAGATGAGTTTGTGGGTCAGCCTGTTCTAATGAACCATTCATTTAAAAAAAAAAAAAAAAAAAAAAAAAGAATATTGCATAATCTGCATGGCTTACATATATGTAAGTGTGTGAATGTGTCCCAACACTTTGCGTCTGAAGAACTACATCAATCAAATCTACCAGGAAGTTGAAACGATTTGCAAACAGTACCACCTACAGATGCTTCACCATTAATTACGCTATAAACTCTCAATTCTGTCAATGACATTTGCATATTTCTCATGTACTGCAATATATCTACCACTGTATATACATTCCAAAAAGAATACAAGCCGACTTATAAATGCATCATGAGGATATGTATCCATAACTGCTCTATGAAACATTGTCCTGACCTTTGAAAGAAGCTGTTACTTCAGAGAAGATACTTGATGACAGAAGTCACAAGAAATAGAGATAAAAATGCAACTCAAATTTATTGTCTAGAAAACTCAATAAAAACTATTAAAATTGTATTTAGAGACGAGGATCCAAATTCCCTAACTCACGAGTTCTATTTGTGCATAACCAAATACGTTTTAAATCAAGAGACACAAGTGTTTGTAACTGTGTGTGTGTGTGTGTGTGTGTAAGAAACCTGCTGTCCCCACAACAGCTTTTGGGAGTGTGACCTTCGTTCAACCAGGCACAAAAGTAGCCCCAGCAAAGGTTACAAAATGCAGTATTCATGGAACGATAACAGCCTGTAACCATTTGACATTATTCAGAAAACTTTTTTCTTTTCTGCAAGCTTCTGAGAAATGTCCAGTTCCATTTTTTTAGTTTCTGTAGCGCCGCAACCCGCCCTGCCTGCCTCTCTGTGTCAGATGAAATTTGGAATGCACTACTTTTTCCAAATCAGATCTGCTGAGAACACAGCACCTCGACTTGATTGAATCCCAACCAAAATTTCAGTTCCAAAGGGCAGCAGCACGAGTGCGTGGCCACACTGTCAAACTCCCAGGTATGAATATAAAAGGGTTTGATGAAAAAAGGCAGCATGCTCATTTGACATTCCTTGGATAAATAAAAGTAAAAACAGGACTGTATACGCTTGCCTGGCTAAACAAATCTGTGTGTATTTTAGGCTGAAATAAACCTGCCCCATCAGCCTTAATCACAAAAAATGGCTGCAACAGAGAAGACAATCTCATCCTCCCTAACTGAGGCCCCATATATTTGCTCTATTTGCATACCTGTCAAATAAATTAACTGTATTGGAAGTATGAAGAAGGGTGATTTCCCCAGGAAAAACTGCAGAAAAAAGCATAACTTGAGATTCCTCACCCCAAAATGCCAAAAGAAAAGAACCTCACTCACGTCTTTTTACAGGAGAAAACATTTTTTGAACTCAATGTTGAATTTGAAGCACCATCACAGCAACATGTCTCACGCAGAATGCTTTGGAGGTCAGCCATCATGCACCAGAGCACACAACACGGGGCTGTTTCCTCCACTAATTACCTCTCCTCACAGTGCTGTCAGGTGAACTGCAACTGAGTGCACTTCGCAGTGCATCCCCATTTTATCGCTGAACTTACAACACATGCTTTTAATTTCCGTTGATTGTGTGACAACCCATGGGATTTCTTTCTTTTTTTTTTTTTTTTTTTTTCCCAGCCTCAGCTGGCAGCTTAAACAGAGTCTCACAGGCAAAACTAGAAAACTTGATAAGTATGTACTGTATTTGCCCAAATTAAATTCCGGTGACCAGTGTGGACACTGGCAGCAAACTCAAAAAAAGGACTCTTTGAAACTGTGGAATGAAAAGCTGTGTCCTGGATTGTCCTGTCAAGGGAAAACAGTAATGCTGTTTTGCCCTAATTGGGTACAAGAGCATCACTACTAGTTCAAGCTAGTGTTCAAGTGTTTCCTACACTGTACTGGCATCTTCATACTGGATTTCTAGATTATGAAAGATTATTTGGAACCAATGAACCCAAACACAACACCATAATCCTAATTTTCAAAACAAGGTAGGGCTGGGCAATTTATCGACTTTATATTGATATTGTGATGAGATTTGATATCATCTTAGATTTTTGATATCTATCGTAATATGACATTTCTTTTCCTGGTTTTACAGGCTGCATTACAGCAAAGTGATGTCATTTTCTAAACGTACTAGACTGTTCCCTCCAGGATTTCGCGATGTCACGATCGAGTCAATTCATGCAAATTCAACTAATCACCGTGACTTTGGTGTGACTCGCAACTTTGACCAATCTCTGCAACTTTTTCGCAAATTTAACCAATAACCGGAGTTTTCCGCAACTTCAACCAATCCCAGCAGTCCATGTGCCAGACTCTGAAAGCCAATGACCAAGCAGGAGTGAGAACGGGTTGACGTCACACGTACAATGCCATATTCATTTCCTTGTTTACCGAGACGTGTGTGCAAAAGGTTCTGGGTTTGAATCCAGGTCGTTCCGGGCCTCTCTGTGTGGAGTTTGTATGTTCTCCTCATGTTTGTTTGGGTTTCCTCTGGGTGCTCTGGTTTCCCCCCCATCAGGTTCTCCAGTCAGTGCCCTTGTTCAAGGCACTGGCTCAGATCTGGAGTTTGCCCCCGGGCGCTGTAAATGGCGGCCTACTGCTCCCTTAAGGTTAAATGCAGAGAATGAATTTCGCTACATGTATGTGTATGTGACAATAAAGTTCCTTTACCTTCATTATAGCAGCATCCTAAGCCTTTTTGGTAAGGTTACTAGGAAAACTTAGCCTTCAGTAGTTTTTTTCTCCCCAAATCCTTTTTATTTTTAAAGAACTGTACAACTTCATTGCAACAAACAAATTGTAACTTTTAGCGCAATTTTTTACAAAAGCTCCCGCAACATCAGGCATTTTGGGCTACAACAATCTCAAAAAAAGTCAGCGAAATCCTGGAGGAACTGACTGTTAGCTGTTCTATTACTTGCCTTTATCCACTTAATCATTATATCCACAATACTAATGATTATAGATCACAAATCTCAACCCTACAGTACTGTCACAATATCAAGGTATTTGGTCAAAAATATCCTGATATTTGATTTTCTTCATATCGCCCAGCCCTCTGTCAAGTTGCATTTTCTTGTGTAGTTTCATTGTGTACAACCCCTCCACAGCAATGGCAAACAACAATTAATACAAACTCGTTGTGACAGATTGTCCTCATCCCACTGTGAAGTCTATTCATTTTGACGGGAACAGTCTCTTCGGTTCAGAGATTAAAACATCCGATACGAGGCGTTTGACACTTTGTGTCACTGACTGATTTAATGAGCACAAAAATAATGATACAATGTGATGGAAACCATATGCCAAGGATACATTATTCAACAAGGACAGTATGTTCAATCATCATGAACAAAACCAAGGATGACATTTTTTGGAGCCATATTATGCGACATACTTCAAATATTTAAAAAATCTATTAAAGTGCATTTGAACTATTAGCTCACATAGTCTATCACAGCTGTATACTGATATAAATCTGAGTACGTAGTAGCTCTGGAGGGAAATCAAGAGGATTTTTGCTTCCCCTTGGCAGCACCTTTCTCAATTCAGTGCAGTGCCTTCAGACTGTTACTCCGTAGGTAAGTCTCCGTATTTACTATCAGGCAGGCAGCAAGACACAATCCTTTGTCTCTCTATTCTTTCAAACTTGAATTGCCGAGAGCTGTCCCCTGCCGCAAAGAGACTTTAATTGCTTTAAGCCAATGAAAAAATGCGAGACAGAGAATGAATAGCTTATGTGCTGCTTCCTGGGCAAAACAGCTAAACAAACCCTCCTGCTCACACAGATTTCCTCGAAAGCTGAATCCCAGAGGCCGTCTCATTGTTTCTCTCCTGAGTGAGAACAGGAGATAGGGAGGTCACAGCACCGAGAACGAAGAGGGAGATAAGGTGAGTGAGCACATTTTTATTTAAACACAGCTGCTCCCAAGATGCCAATTCCTTAGTCTGAATCAATGCAATCATTCTTGAATGTTTCAGAGCTTCGAGACTACGGGAACAGAGTCAACAACACAGGGATATAAAAGAAATGAACAAATAAGTCAACAAAAGAGGGATGACAATAAATAAGAAGACTTTGTTGAGAAGATTTTGTTGCTCACAGTTTATCCCGGCTGCTGAGTACTTATTAATGAGTGTATGGCCTGTAGTTGTCCCTTTTCGAAACTGGTGATTAATCTGCTTTTGTGCGTGTGTGCGTGTGTGTGTGTGTGCTGGAAGGAGACACGGAACAACTAGAGACAGGTCCCAGGGCTTCTTGTCACTTTGTTGCCCTGGTGAGGCCATATGGGCCAGAGAGACCTAATCAGTCATTGGAAAGCCGCAAGCTCGATCCCCTGTGGCCACCTGATCAGCCGTCAGGATCCAAACTCTCATCACCATTCATAGTAAATCGCAAATTCTCCATCATGCAACCCTGTCTCCCAATAAATGACGTTACAATACACAAACACAACTGCATTCTCAATTCTGTTTTAGGGGAAAGGTATTTTCCAGCAAAAAAAAAAACAAAAACAAAACTAATTAATCATTTTCATTACCTTTGTATTTCCATCAGACTGAGCTACAACCAACCTGATCATAACGAAGAACAAATTGTTTGCAAATGCTTTACAGGATACATTACAGGAATATGCGTTCCATGTTCAGTTTAGCATGGCACACATTTTATAATGTGATGGAAATCTGTTCAGGACCTGCTGCTTATTCATCAATCAATTAAAGGGGAACTCCATCAATTTCACATATAAAAGTACGTTAACCGGTTTGGGAGTACGAGTGCTTTTAGAAAAGGTTGTACAGAGAACTTTGGGACGGTGTTGCAGCTACGAAGAGCCAACAAACAGTGGGCTCACACTTGTTTTCACTGAAAAACGGCTACACAGCATCAGAGGCGCAAAGGTGTGACCTTCCAAATCAGAGCGGAATAAGTCATTTATGGATTAGCATAAACTTGTCCAAACGTTACAGATTGCTAAGAAGAGAGGAGCCTCTTTGTATCTGTAGGTCTGAACACAGTGGGAGGTTACGTATTTAAACAGCAGCCCTCCAAAGGGGCAAGTGATACTGTAATGTTTTGGACCACATTTTTAATAAGGAAGACACACAAAAAAAAAAATTTCATTGAATGTGCAATCTGATATGCCTCATTAAATCTCAACGGTCTGTTTAAAAATGACTCATCATTAACTCCTGGCTCAGAGACCTGATTTTAGAGATTCATTACTGGAAGACTTAAAACACGAGGCAACAAAAACTGAGAATATGAAAACTGCATTAGAAGCAGAAAGAAGAATTTCTCATTACCGAGAACAGAGGTTCTGTTCAAAGATGCTACAGAGCAACCGTAGTTTAACCTCAAGGAATCTGTACTGCAGGCACTTGTGGCACTGCTGCTGTCATGTAAATTCTCCTCACTCCGACTCTTTGGAAAGAGAAGGGAAACAATATACTTCCTAAATGGTCTACTCTGACGCTTAGATGAGGTTGCACATCTGTCATAAGCGTGTACATTCCTTTGTTTTTGCTACAGCTGCATTCTTTACATTCCAGTGGCTGTGACTCCCTTTGACTTTAGAGAGGAGGGAGGAGGTGACAAAACTGATCTGGACTAATTCTGTAAACTTGTGTTAAAGCTCATGCTGAGATGTAGGTTAGCAACATTTGGAACTTTCAAAAAGACGGTGAAAGCTCCGCTGTGTTCCAATAATATAATATAATATAACAAAGTTGTATGACAAAGATGAGGACAAAAGCTTACACCGGACCAATAAGGGGAGGAGGGTGACAAATTGTTTGAAGCTTTGTGAACGGGAGGTTGCCAGATCTCATTCACAAAAGTCTCGCCTAAAAAAAAAAAAGTCTGGTCGGCTATAGGAAGCTTGAATTTCTTTTGAGCATGGAAGTTCATTTTTTCACCTTTGGGAAGAGTATCCATAAAAGAATAATCCAATAACTTTCCTTACTAGGTTTCAGAATTTCCAACTGTATCTCAGTCTTTATTCAGCAAATGGAGCAGGCTCGGGTGTCATCAGGTGAGTTAAGTGTGGGACACAACAGCTATAGGGAGCAATTACATCAGTGAAGCAGCAAGGACCCCGGCCAAAAGACTAAATCAACAATGGTAACTGACATTAGAAATAAATAAAAAATAAAAGGCTATTTCTACACAGAAGCATCTTTTCCATGTTTTGTAGGAAAAACATTGCTGAGGCAGTTTTCATGTCTGTCTTGGACTATGGTGATGTGATTTATATTCATGCATCATCTTAAATCTCTGGACTCTGCCTTGAGATGTATAACCTGTCATGCCTATGGTCACAGTTTTTTATATGAAAGTGTTGGGTGGTCTACTCTCTAAGAAAGATGTGGTGTGCATTGGTATCTCTTTATCTATAAGGCTCATATTGGAAAACTGCCATCTTACCTTACAGAACTTCTCTTATTACTCAGAAGGGCTTTATCAGACTTGCTCTCCCGATTGGCTTTTACTTCATGTTCCAAGAGCTCGGTTCCAAACTTAGAAAAACGGCTTTTACTTTTAGTGCACCCGACTCCTGGAACAATTTACAGCTGTTTCATAAAACCAACTCAATCAACTGAATGATCGGAACAAAAGTGGTCACAGCATCAACTGGGACGGTGTCAAAGTCCTCGACCAGGTGTCAGTGGACAGCCAGAACAAGATCAAGAAGGTCATCCACATCTGGCTCCTCCGTTGAACAGAATCTGATTTTATGATCTCCCCCAAATACACTACCACTTGTTACATGTGACCAAATTCTGAGCTGAACATGTCCTCTCCCTGTCGCCGTGGGTGTCCTTGGTGGTCCAAAGACATGCAGGCTCTGCCCTGAGACAGACTCGCAAGCAGTCCAGAATGTACCCCACTTTTCTTCCAATGAAAGTTGGGATATGCTCCAATCTCAGCTAGTTCAGGGCGGTGCACCGTTTTGATTGTTTGTCAAAGTTGTGAATGCCCCTATTCATAACTTTACTAATATTGATAACACATCATTTGCCAATAATTTAATCTGCATGCATACCAATTCCCAACAGTATTGAATGTATGCGCTCCACTCCAGTAGTAAACAGACACTGTTTCATTTTGGAATTAAGCCTGCTAACATCAAACGTTCCTGTAAAATCATCTCATTAAGCAGCACCACAGATATCAAAGAAATGTAATTAATCTGACTAAATAATGTTTATACTAGATTAAGGTATGTGCATAGCATTAAGCCTGTTATTTTTTTGTAAAACTCCCCAAACTGTTAAGGTGTGGATTATGAACTTAATAATAAAAAAACAAGGCCAAAAACAATTATATTATTTAAAATGACTTCCCGGTGACACCGATATCTGGCAGATACAACCAACAGCTTAACAGCAAGCTTGGCTATATATTTTCAAGGTCATACCAAACACCATGAATGACTGGGAGCTGTAGAGTTTGGCGGTCAACATCAGCTGGCTATAAACAGTTTAGTATGGTTCTTGAATGAAGAGTTGTATGTGCTTAAAGTGGCCATTTCTCCGCCCTCTGGGTGTAGTAGTAGGAGGCTCTGAAAGCTTACAAGACAACATTTAATTCTCATCCTTGTTCACCAACAGTGAAAAGACATGAATCTCAACATGCCTTAGGCCAAGCTGCTGTGATAATTCGCAGAGCCACAGAGGAAACAGCTTTCTGCAACAAGTAGAAATGCATCCAGGCTGCACAGTGGCTGCACTGGAATGTCTTGGACAGAGATGTTTAGGGAACTGTGTATATCTGTTTGACCTCATTAGTACCGCGGGCCAGAGCTAAAGAGTCCATGTGCCAAGTCTGTACTCTCCCAGCTAAGGGATAGAGAAAGAAAGAGTGTTTGTATTTATTTGCACAAGGATTACCTTACACTGTTGGCATGTTGATAAGGGCATCACAGTTGTAAGATGAGAGGATTTATATGTTGGAGCAGGAGAATGAGGAAGAAAGTACCAAAAAACACTACACACAGCATCCTTGGCATACTAATAACATGTAAAAATGTAAGGCTGACTGTGACTGTAACAAAGGACAGACACACACACATACACACACAAACACACACACACACACACACACACACACACAGTTTGGGACTATGTTCATTTATTTCCTTGAAAACAAAATCTTAAAGGCAGGCACAAAAAGTCTTCCATGCACTTGGTGTTTGTGTACGCAGACCTGCATACATGCGGTGAACACACCATATTTTCCTCACAAGCCAGCAGTGTGTAACTGTAAAGGTGCACAGTGCTAAATCAACAACTGTAATGTGTGGCGACAAGTGGCCAGGACTCATTCATCCTCCAGTGTTTATGAAAGACATTCAGCAGAGAGAGGAGAGCATTTAGAAATGTCTCAATGCCTTTCTGCACAGACGGTCATTGTGCAACTTAACTGAAGTAGGCACATTCAGAGTGTACCAGTCAGGTAAATACAGGTAGGTGTAACAAAGAGGGCCAAATTGGTTCTGACAATCTAGAGGAAGTGGAAGTCTTGGTAGGCCAGCAACACAGCATTGTTTGTAATACCTTACCTGTATGGATTACACCAGATATAATGCCTACGAACATTAAGCAGTCTGAATGTGTATTTGAAAGTAACGCAGAGTCAGTAACATTTCTGATTCATCCAGGGCCAAAAGTAAATGGTTGTAACAGATCTGGAACCACATCAAAGGCCTCCACTGGAATATAGTGTCCAAGCTGAATGGGGAGTTTTTCCAACAGTAAAATGATGCCGAGCTCCAAGCAATTGCAACAGAGAATTATACTAAATATAATTAGCTGGAGTTCTGGTGCGTGAATTGTCAGCTTAGTAATGCGCCATTGAGGATCTATTTAATACGTTAACATTTAAATTCTCCTCTGAAGGCCCTTGCTGCAGGCTAGGGGCCACTTTACAGTAAACAAGGGTCCTATTTAACCCAGGGACCCAATTATGTTACTGGCATTCATCTAGAAATGTAGCCCTATACTGTTAAAAAACTTCAGGCCCAGAATTAAGGATGCACCAAGCAAATTAGCAGGATTGTGCAGGGATTGTGACCGATCCAAAGCTTGATCCTTTCCCAATCCTTTTCCTTTGTTATTTTTGCTTTGGGTTAAACAGCTTTCAAAAATGGTCCATAAAGAAAACTGTGAATTATGCAAATAAAACTAATTATATGACAATAAGTGCTGTTATTGGTGGTATTTTAACTTAAGTACTTTTTTCATACAGAAGCTGAATATAGGAAAAACATCAAATGAAAACTGTAATGACAGCTATATTTTCTTCGTCGTCAAACATTCCAGTATTGGCAGATAGTCAGTATTAAAGGACTTATCTTAGGTTAAAAGCGTTGTTTGGACTACTATATTATTATTTAATGACACAAGTACACATGTAGGTGGAGCAAGTGGTAAACAAATCACCATTTCTCCCAACCCATCTCTCTTACAAGCACTAGGCGCCTGTGAACCCATTTTTTCCTATGCACAGGTGAGAACTACTCTGCTTTATGTCCACACAGCTAGGGTGGCTTTGCTTCCTTTCAGCCGAGCATCTTTTCAGGGATGGCACAGCTGTGTAAATGTAAACGTGCTGTATTTATATAGCGCTTTTCTAGTCTTAACGACTAGACTAGACTTTCTAGTCTTAACGACTCAAAGCGCTTTTACATCATACAGGATACAATCACCATTCACACACATTCATACACTGTGGCCGAGGCTGCCGTACAAGGTGCCACCTGCTCATCAGATAAACACTCACACACATTCACACTCGGGGTTCAGTGTCTTGCCCAAGGACACTTCGTCATGGGACTGCAGGGCCGGGGATTGAACCACCAACCTTCCAATTGGCAGGCAACCACTCTACCACTGAGCCACAGCCGCCCCACGCCTTGTGGCTGGCACTACACACCCATTTGGGATTTACTTGGCGCAAAGGCATTTTCTGGTGCATTCAGTCACAGATACAGAAAAACACCATGCAACTCCTCTCTGCATGAGGCCTGGGTGTTGCAGGGACAGGATGACAACACCCACAATGCCCACTGGCAAAGGAAGAAAACAGGGAAGCGACGTGAGAGAATGTAGGAGAGCAACAGAGAGAGTGGATGTAGAAAAGTGAGTGGAGCGATAGAAAGGAAGTTAGCAATGTAGCCGTCATTTGCTACGCCTAATCAGAATAACAACGGGTGCTTCCAAGTTAGAATAACAAAGACCCATTACTCATCATAATGGCTAGAATAAGGGCCGGCCCGCACTAACAGGAACCAGGGAATGTTCATAAAGTAGTCGGTCAATGGATTGACGGAGCAGCTAATAGAGGCATTGGTCTGGGCCACTGGGCTGAAGGCTATTGGACATTTTAACGAGCTTTGAGAAGCCAGTGTTGCAAGGTAGCAGCATTACATTTCACCACAGCAGTCAGTTGTGTGATGTACAATGATGAACAATGTGAGCTTAGAGAAGTCTATCAAGTCAGACAACTCTGCTCCAATGCTGTATTCTGGTACTGCCTTATATGATTTAGGTTTATTACCATTTCCATTTGTAAGGTCAGGACATATTGACACTGTTGAGGAACCAGACACAAATCTAACCCAAATTTAAGCTTACCCAAAAAACTTGACAAATAAAGCATGGTATATGTAGTGTGCAAAGAGGGGCGCGCACCACTGAGGTAGTAAAAAAGAACAGTGTTTGACCCAAGTGACAAAATAATCTAAAATAAATTGAGCCTACTGATAAAGTGAACAAAAGGCTCATTAACTAAAGCGGAAATAATGCAGTTATTCAGTGCAAGAACTACAATCACTTATGTGGTTAGTGCACAAAGTCATTTTCAACTGTGTGCATAAATGTGAGTGTTAGGTAGAATTAATTCTAGATGAGCAACAGGAGAGTTGTAAACTGTGACCTTTCAATCTAGTTTCACTGAAAAGACTAAAAGGCACAAATCCCATATTTATGCCCGAGTACAGAAGGAGGATGATTGCCTTTAAAACATTCTTTTCATTCTCCTCATGTCATTAAAGTCTGTTTTTCCCCACTGCCTTTACACTGAAAGAAAAGAGAACAGGGGGAGGGAGTTAGAGGAAGGGATATTAATGAAGGCAGAGTGCAAACAGCCGGGCAGGAATGAAGGGAGGGTAAAACCAGGGCGATTTTGTTAATTGTTGGAGGAAGTCAGGCAACACTTTATGTCCTACTTCTTAAAGGATGTTGCATTCGGTCAGGAGGGAGAGAGGCCACACACTCCCTTGACCTCAGTCTAATTACTGCATACCTTGTGGTGAATAACAGCAATTCTATAGAGACACACGGAAGAGGTGAGGACGATGTGATGCCAGACGGCTGCCTGATGCCTTTTGTACATCCCTGGGGTTCAAAAGCAGCACAGCATGGCTTTGCTGCCCGGGGGCAATGAAAACTTGTGGGGAAAAGTGTGAGTGTGTGTTCTACATTCTTCACTCTCTTCATCACTGGCTGCAAATGCACTCTTCCCTGGCATGAAATGTAGAGATATGAGTTTTTAAAATTCAATACATTATAGGACGGAACGCTGATCTCGCAGTAGCCCAGAGCGGGATGAGTTTCCAATGAACAGTCAAGTCTGAGTTTTGCTTTCTACTGCAATCACCAAGCTCAGAAAGCCTTACTCAACTACGCTGGGAGGATAAAGTCAAAGAGGGCATATTTTGGACAACATATTTTCACTGTGCACAAAGCTCCTGAAATATAAAATCAATGTTTAAAAAAACCAAGCACAGGGGAGAAAACAACAGCCAAGAGCCATGGGTTATTTAGAATATAGAGTGGCCACATTCTGGTATGGTCAACAGCCCAAAAATTCTTCTACATTTTATTCTGGGAACAGGGTAAACATGACGGCCAACTAACACAAAAGATCAATTTTAACATCCAACTTTGCATTAGGTTTAAGCTAAACTGTAAAAAACAAAACAAAAATTAAATAAAAAGATACAACTGCAGTGCAAAAAACAACTGATTAACTGTTAACTTTATCAATCACTGTGTAGTGCAAGGCTTAGTACTCAGAGTGGTCCATCTTTACCACCTTTAGTGTTCAATATGATATTATATTTGCTTATTTAAAAACGGTAAATGTCTTCATGTGTGTACAGCCAACATTATATTACATTTGATATGGACTAATCTGTTGATTGATAAATGGTCTATAAAGTTTAATAAGAAAATGTAAGAAGCTGGAACCACAGCATTTTGGCACTTTTGCCCGATGATTAATCGATAATTACAACTGTGATCAATTACTTATTCGTTCAAGTACTAGATTTGGGTTTGATTCACCTGGACTTTAAAATATTTATTTAAAAAAGAAAATTTTACAGAACATGAAATAAACAGCCAGTGTTAACGTAAATTCCTCATTTGCTTCAGTCTGTGAAGTGCCTTTGAAGTCTGAAATATCCAAACACCCACACCTGCACTCAAATGCAGCATTATCTAAGTGGCTTGGTTGGTCTCTAGAAAACTGAGAGTTGATTAAAGACACTATGTCACAGCTCACAGTGCATTTATACCATGACAATGAAATAAGTAGAAAGACAGAGGGATGATTAAATGGAGTGATCACACAATTAAACTGTTGTTTCACACTGTAGCCTGGTGGGCACAGATGCTGTCATTACAATCAAAGTTGAGTCAGTGACAACAGATTTTTTTCCCTCCATTTCTTCCTTTTGTTTACTTGGATCAAGATAAAGGCTGTGAGTTTTACCATGGCAATCACAGCAGTATATTAATCTTTCACATTGTCATCATTGACGCAACAGCGACCTGCAACATTGTTTGTAGTCGTAAATGTGTCATTTCAGCCAAGACGCGCAGAGCAAATGGGTAAAGATTGAGATTTAGAATAAAGGCTCTGACTGTGTGACACATTTGAAAGATTAGTAGTCCCACTGCCTGCCAAGAAAATAAGCCGATCTGCGTCAGTCTGTGCCAAGTTTCAAGGCGCTCTCTTCCTTACATGACAAATTTAAAAATGGACAAATAAATTCCATCAAATTTTGATGGAATGACAATTAAATTGAATATTTGCCAATCATTGTCTAAGTCAGGTAGAAATTTCGTATACTTCAGGTACACTATGTGAATACAGTCAAGATAGTCAGCTGTAGATTGTTTCCGAGTGCATGGAAAATTATGTAATATAATGATTAATGTGGCTCTGATGGCGAAGAAGGGGCAGTCCATCTTATATTCCTTTGAGAATCAGTCAGTTTGAAAGTTGTATTAAATGCAGATTAATAAACCCTGCTTTTGTGAAATATTAATGTGTTGTACTTTAGCTACGTGTGCTATACGATATCATTTTGATGCAATAATGACAGCCAAAGTAACAATTTTTTTTAACAATATATTCTTAAAATTATAGTTCATCACATAAAACTGTGCCTCATTTGTCAAACAGATAATCCTGGGACTGTCCTTTCTTATTTTATAATACATTTTATTTAAATAAAACAACAACCAAATTCAGGAAAGTAAAATATAACAGGACTTAAAATCATGTACAACTGAAAATCAAAAAAACAAATCTGTGTCAAAGGAAGTAACAGCTGATGCCCAAAGATGTTTCCTTCATCTGGTTGATTATCAGTCAAATTCAAACCAGAATAGTGTGAAAAGCAAAGTGCCACCCCTTCACCTCTCACTGTCAACTCTCTTTCCTCCCTCATTTCCATGCTTTCTCTGCATCTATTGAGCATCAGGTGTGTCTTTCTCTCGGTCTCATGGCCAGGCGGTCTTTCAGAAGGCCCCTCACTCTGTGGCTGGCAGTTACACCCGCATGAATAATGTCTGCGAGTGCAAGGACAGACAGGCTGAGCTGAGCCGTCGGTCTCTTCATCTCCCGAACCTATTTAAACGTGCTACTCTCAGTTCCCAGTGGAGAACGGGATGAAATGAGCGTGTGAATGGGAAGAAGGGAGCTGGGGAAGAAAAGCGTGCGAGAGAGAGAGAGCGCGAGAGAGAGAGACACTGTGCTGCATTTGTAAAAACCTCTCAAGAGTGACGACGTGAGCTGGCTTAAAGCAGCTGGAGGTGACCTCGCTGGAGGCAAAACTAAGAGAGTGGAGGCTGGTTGCTAAAAGGAAGCTAGAGGCTAGTATGGGACTTGACAGGAATCCCCCCAAAAAAACTCAGAACTATACACAGAGAATAGTGGCCTCTGGGACTTGCTAGTGCAGAGGCTGTTACAACACAGAGACAGTGGCAGGTTTAATTTAATAGACATGCTAATAAGGTGGCTCATCGTTTCTTGTAAGATCCATACTGCAACGGGGGTAGATCAATGACTTATTTACAGTCTTAATGCGGTTTCTTTATCTTGTCACAAACTGCTGCTCTGTCAGTTCTGGACCGCAATTCTCGCTTGCAACACTTCAGGTAGATCAATAAATCAGGCTGATTTTGTGTAGTTTTTTTGTGTAGTTTTGGTTCCAGTATTGTGTATGTACTGTATGCCATCCACTGCTCATATGATAGCTACAGTGTATTTTGTTTTCTTATTTATTAATCACATGACTGATCAATATTACAGCATTTTCGTGGAGAAGCACTGGACCTCAACAGGATTTTGATCAGGTTCTTTAAGGTAGCTGTAGTATTATCCTTTATTTACAAGGAATGGTTCAGCATTTTGGGAAATATGCTTATTCACTTTCTTGCTGAGAGATAGATGAGGATGAGATGTTACGGTCGGTGCATTAAATATGGAATTAGGAGGTATGAGGCAGTTAGCCTAGCTTAGCATAAAGACTGAAAGCAGGCTGGAACAGTTAGCCTTCCAGAACCTGTAATGTTCCCTAATGGCGCTTACCCACCGCTAGTATCAGCTCTGCTCTCATTTTCCATTGCAGATTTAATACCGCTTCATGCGTGATCAGAGCGTGACCGGTCGTCATAGCGACGCCGCAGGAAACTGCCGTGACGCAACCTTGACACCTTTTAGAGGTTGTATTGTTTTTGATTTTCAACATGTGGCTGTTTGCCACAAGACAAATTTTGTTTCAGAATAAGCTGAGGCAGTAAAAAAAAAAAAAAAAAAACACAGCTGGCTAAACTATTTAAAAATGGCGGGTTTGTTCAGGACGCCCCCGTCTTTCGCTAGCAATGATGCAGTAATTGACGATTCTCTCCGACCAATCAGTAGTCTGCAGGTTTTCACGTCACCTTTTGGTATCGCCTCAGCTCACTTGGAACCTTGACAGAGGTTGTACTAAAAAAAAGTACCTGTTAGCCAGTACCAGGTACTTCTTTTCATAATAGAAAAACAAAAAAGGCGAGTAGAGTCAAGGCGAGTTGAGCAGGTAGGCTACCATGTAATGGCAAAAATGGCATAATTCACAAACCTAAATGTGAAATCTATAATTTGTGGTTTTATGAAGATTTACAAGCAGGAACTATTTCTTAGCGAACAATAGCCAGTGATACAATAGTGATACACACACCCAGTGCTATATGCTGCTGTATGAAAGCATAACATCTTAACTCTGTTAGAAATACTATAATTACATTTTCATTTGTTCTAATAAGTACAAATAATACAAAAGGCTACATAGCTATACCCAGCAATACAAGAACAATGCTGCTTCTTTATTTCCATAATCTTCTACATTGATCGTCAACTGGTGAGGATGCTGACTTTTTGCCTAGTAGCTTTAGCCTGATTCCAGTTAGCATGACATCATGTATGTAGCCATCAAATGCATATTATAGGCCCTCTTGTGGGTCATCTCATCAGCTGGCAACATAAAAAAATCGAGAGTTTTCAACCAACTCACATAGTTAATGTCAATTACAGCAGCTAGCTTAACAAAAGGGTCAAATGCTAATGCTACTGTGATTTTATATTGTAAAAAAAAAAATGCTTGCTTCTGAACTACGGGGAAGCAGGGGGAATAGTATTTTATCTTTTCCAATTTTTTTCTTTTGTCAATTCATCTTGATTCAACTCTAATCCACTCAGAAACACACCAAGATGGACACAAAGGCTAATACTTTGTCTCTCTCACACACTCTCTCACACACACTCTCTCACACACACACACACACACAAAAAAAAGACAAGACTGTTTGATCCTTGCCTAGAGACGGGCAGAGAAGGACAGACCAACCACAGCGGGTTTGTTTGCTCTGTATTGATTGTTCCCTTTTTTGGTGAATCAGCAACAACTAGTGTGGGCTGAGGAGTTTGCTTAATATTCCCTTCTCTCTGTAAGCTGGTCAGCCATTTTCAGCCTCCCCATTGTCTTTGTTTCAACATTTTCCATTTAGATCTTATTTATATTCGTACCACTGGCAGTTAGAGGGTGTAGGAATATTAACTTTTACAAACATGAAACCTTATAATATCTCCCTCTACATACTCTTATGGTATGCAGAAGGGGTGCACCTATCAAATGTAGCAGGTTACACAACAGCAATCCATAGCCACTAAGTGATTCATCACAGCTCCAACACTGATGTTTTCTTTGGCGTCATCGTCTGCCTATGGGGCTGCTGAGTCTGCAGTATTCCTCTTTGTGACTTTGATTGGGTTTTGATAAAGAAGAGGCCTAAGGGTGGTGAAAAACAAGGCAGCTCTACGTGCAAGATAAATAAAACTTGACTAAAGATGACAACATTGATTTGTTATTGAGACTTGACGTTTTGCAACAAATGAGCATTCTTGTAAGAAAAATGACATCCCTAGTGTCACTCAATGTAAATCTGTGTACATATACAGTACGCGGTAGACATACCATTCCCTATCAGGTGCTCAAAATGCAATACATACACAATGACAGCTTAGGTGTCAATGTCAGCGACCAAAAAACATCAAGCTAGTAAACAGTCTTTCACAGGCTTTGTCCTTTATTCGTTATAGATCACAACCTCACACTAAAACTTCTTGAAATTTTAATTGTTGGACTGCCAAAATCATCCATCAATCATTAAGCTATACGCGCTCTCTCTGCACATGTTAACACGCATCCTCCTGCTTTGTACAGTAACTGCGGCCAACATGTGACTATTAGTGCTGTCCAGACAGAGCGTACATGTTTTTCATGTAAGGGTACTTGCAAATCCTCTTTTATTTAGTGCATCAAAAATACCTGAATAATTACTTCAAAGTTATTGTGAGTGAAATACGTTGGGCCATCTGGAGGGACGTTCACATCACAAAACATCACATATGCCTTGTGCTGAAATAATTAGACAATGAACTGATATGTCAAACAACAGAAAATTAACTTGACTAGTTTGATGACTGATTTGTTGTCCAGAATAAAAGAAACACTTTGCCAATTTTAAATCCAGCTCTGTGTCATTTTTGTGAGTAGTGTGTTTAGATGAATGACGTGTGGCTCCCCAGCCGATGCCTGCTGAAATTTCCTGGATGGCACAAACAAACGCAGATTTCCAGGCAGATTCCAGCAGACTTTGGCTGCTCGGAGAACAGTGCAAAATATCTCTACGTAAAAAAATATTGAACATTTCTACCAATTATTAGCCATGCTAGTGCCATGGCTCTACATATGTCATTGTTGGTCGCTCAGTGGGTCCACCACCTTAGTCCAGACTGAAATATCTGATAAGCTCTTGGATAGATTGCCATGAAATACAATGCAGACATTCATGGTCTCCAAAAAAACAACAACATACTAATAAATGCGATCCTCTGAGGTGTTACTCTATTTCCTTCTTTTGTTTGCTTGGATTGGGAAAAGGTTGGTGAGTATAACCATGGCAATCACAGCAGTATATTAATCTTTCACATTGTCATCATTGACGCAACAGCGACCTGCAACACTCGTTTGTAGTCGTAAATGTGTCATTTCAGCCAAGACGCGCAGAGCAAATGGGTAAAGATTGAGCTTTAGAATAAAGGCTCTGACTGTGTGACACATTTGAAAGATTAGTAGTCCCACTGCCTGCCAAAAAAATAAGACGATCAGCCAAGTTTCCAAGCGCTCTCTTCCTTGCATGACAAACTAACAAATGGACAAATAAATTCTATCTAATTTAGTTTTGATTAAATTGAATATTAGCAGATAATTGTCTAAGTTCGGTAGAACATTCCTATACTAGCATATTACCCATGCTGGTGCCATGGCTCTACAGATGTCAGACTGTCCAGACTGAAATATTTCAAAAGCTATTGAATGGTTTGCCATGAAATACAGTACAGACATTCATGGTCTCAAAAAAAAATGTGACTCCTAATGACTTTGTGATCCTCTGATTTTCATGTCATAATTTCAATTTGTCCAATCCTTATAACCAAAATAACCAATACCTGCGAATCTAAAGACATTCCTATTAGCTTCAGCTACACTTTGGGCTTAGTGCCAATTAGCAAATGATAGCACGCTAAAAAGGCTAAAATAAAACGGTGTACATGGTAAACATTATACCCGCATAACCTTAGCATGTTAGCATTACTATTTGGAGCATATTAGCATGCCGATGTTAAAATTTAGCTCAAAGCAAAATTGTACAGTCTTAAGGAGCCGCATCTCTGGCTGTAGACTCATATTTTTGATAGATAGATAGATAGATAGATAGATAGATAGATAGATAGATAGATAGATAGATAGATAGATAGATAGATAGATAGATAGATAGATAGATAGATAGATAGATAGATAGATAGATAGATAGATAGATAGATAGATAGATAGATAGATAGATAGATAGATAGATAGATAGATAGATAGATAGATAGAGAGAGAGAGAGAGAGAGAGATAGAGAGATAGATAGATAGATAGATAGATAGATAGATAGATAGATAGATAGATAGATAGATAGATAGATAGATAGATACAGATAGACAGACAGATAGATAGATATTGATCCCAAGAAAAATGGGAAATTATGGTGTTACAGCAGCACACGTACATCAGTCACACAACACAGAATATAAATATAAATGGATTATCAAAATTGTTGCCATTTCTTTTGATTCAATAACTATTTAACAGACTATGGTCGCAACTTTAAACATTTACTGGTTTCTCAAATATGATGATTTACTGCTTTTTCTGTTTGCCTACCTTTGTATTTTCTTTACTGCTGATCAGGCTAAATTACCATTTGATCTAATTTTTAGGTTTTCTTTTGGACGATAGTATTATTTAATTGGTAAGACAAATTATATCAACTGATAATGAAAATTATTGCTCACAAAAAATCTTAAATCAAGCTGTAAGTGGCCTTGCATTAAAATCCTGTATGCTGTGAGGAAAAGCAGTTCTCACAACGCACTAAAGACAGTTAAGGTTACACGTGTTGGAGTCTATAGCCACGACCTTCCACTTCTGGGATTGCTCTGCTGCCGCCGGAAATTTTGTCTTTTTTGGCCGGATGTCCGTTACCTTCCACTTTCTTTGTGTTGGAATTTTAAACAGGAGGATTTATGATGACTGTGGTTAACTGCTCCTCAGATCTCTGCAGAGTAAATCCAGACAGCAAGCTAGACTATCCGTCCAATCTGAGTTTTCTGTCGCATGACTAAAACAACTTTTAAAAGTACACACGTTTCACCTAAACAAGTTCCTTCCCGAGGAAATATTGGCAGGGGTTTCCGTGATTGGTTTAAAGACCAGAGCACATTTCTCTCCCACCCCTTAATGCTGTGTGAACTTGTGCTCCTCCACAGCGCTGTGGAGGAGGGTCAGGCAATGCAAGACTACACGTGTTGTGCTTTTATATGACTTGCTGTCGTAGGTTCATTCAGAAAAGGTGTACAAATTTTGGAAAAAGGACCAAAGCAGGTGACAGCTTCTTTACTTAGAAGTAGCCGCTCTGTGGGACAACAGAAACAGACACCGAAACAGATACTATTTGTACACACCGTCTCTCATTCATCTATAATCCATTGTAATGAAAAGGTAAAGGGCTCCTTTCTATTCTCAGTCTCTTCATGCTCCAGACACCATTCAGTTATAGAGCTTAGATAATGGAGGTCATAAAGATTTCTTTCAGCCTCGTTCACCACTTAAAGAGAAAAATAACGCTTTACTTTCAATAAACAGCGGCTTTACTGATTCCTTGATACGATTCAGTTAATGTTAATTCAATGCCACAGAGGCACAAATACACACTACAACACTAGTGAAGTCTGGTTTTCACATGTACACATGCCCGCTGCCACACATGTATAGGGTTATGTATGTATATGTATATTGCACATAGGGCTGGGCGCTATGGAGAAAATCAAATATCACAATTTTTTTTTAATGACTAAGTGGGTAAAGGCAAATAATAGAACAGCTAGGTAGGTTCAGAAAATGACATCACTTTACTGTAATGTAATGTAAGCCATTAAAACCAGGAAAAGACAACACTTATGCCATATTACGATATCTAAAATCTAAGACGATATCTAATCTCATATCACGATATCGATATAATATCGCTATACTGCCCAGCTCTAATTGCACATACACAAAAGTTTGCAGCCTTCCCATTGCTCAGTCCTTGGAAGACTTCCACTTGCCACAACAGATGGTTGCTGTTGACAAGGAGGAGAAGACAGTTTATATACATGTGTGTGGGTGAGCTTGTGTGTGTTTCTTATCATGTACCTGTCCCCAGAGGTGAGCCTGGCAGTCAAGACAGTGTAACAGAGGCAACGACAACAGGATATCTCCACCAAACTTCTGTCAAGCATGATTGGACAGCATGTGGTAAGTGGTGCTAAGGCCCTAGACACACACACACACACACACACACACACACACACACACACACACACACACACACACACACACACACACACACACACACACACACACACACACACACACACACAGCAGTTCTTTCTGCATGTGTGTGAGTCTGTATGTGTGTCACACTTTCTGTGTTACACTTGCTGGTGCCACTTAACACTCTCAATGGGACTGTGACAAGAAGACAGATGAGTCTGACTGTAATGCAGAATCATTACTGGCCCAAGCAATAGTGTGTGTCTGACTCAACACAACTTCTCAGGAATCGCCCGTCCCATCTTTTAAACCCCCAACAGACCAGTGACCGGTCCAGACTCATCATTGCTCACATCCGTCAGCCCATTACTTGGGCACACACCATTGACTTGAAAGTATAACATACTGGTTTTCCCTTGAGCTTTACTGGATAGCTCGTGCAATGCTGTTTTGTGAATTGTTTCCTTGTTGTATGGATTTTCATGGGAAGGATTTCTGTCCTGCAAAACTATTTATCTTGGGGCAAAATAGGGCTGACGTCAGTTTCAGCTGACACTAGCTGATGGTGTAAAAATTACTTTATCCTACATATTTGCTCAAACACAGCTTCCATACAGCATGCAGTTCACAAACAGTGACTCAACCATTGCATAAGTATTAAAGGCTGACCTGAGACACAATCATGCAAAGGCTGGTATGATGTAAAGTATTCCTTGGTTTAGCTACAAGTGGAAACATTGACGTGTATGTATATATATATATATCTTTTAATCAAAAAAAGGGCTACAACAGAGAGGACAATCTCCCTAAATAAGAATTTTGTGGGGTCACTCTTTCTGGGGTTGCTCAAATCAAATTAGTGTGTTGGTATAGTCACAGACTGCATAGAAATCTTTTTGAAAGGCCAAAGACACAGCACACAAATGAGACAACAGGTGCTAGATAGAAAATTCTGAATAATATGAGCAAAAATAAGAGAGGTAGAATCACAGCTCTTTTATTAGATTTCAATATAGATTTAGGCTTCATTGGCCTTTTTTATTATAAGGTTTTTGTAAGACAGCAAGAGCCAAGCAGTAGCTAGTATGTAATACCCTTTTACCACCAAAAATATGCGTATATGCAGGAGTTTTAAACTTTTTTTTAAACCCACTAAAAATAGGAGATAGACTCCTTTCCCATTGCCAGTAGATGAGTATTTGAGTAATATTGAAACTACTACTACTTGAAAAGTACTTTGTGGGGGGTTTCCTGGTGTGTCACGTTGGATGGAGGCCAGTGAAAATATTAAGGTGGTTACTTCTTTTTTCTTATTCAGACTCTTTTAAACTATGTGACAACTAATTTGGAACAACAGCTTTGGTTTGAAAAGGTGAACATGTAAATTTAGACAACTGTAAGATTACAATAGTGACTTTTTGGGAATTAATGTAACTATAGTAGATCCTGTTGTAGATTTGTAGCAATCTGAATTATAAATTCCACACAACCTAAGCTCAGAAATACCTGAAAATGTAGATTATTGAATTAGGATCCAATTTACAACTCTCCCAATTTCAATGCAATCCATCCAGTACTTGACTGGACTAAAGATGGGGACCAACAGACAAACTGTCACGGCCTTCCATACTGCCATTGTCGCCTTGCTAAGCTCCCCGTGCTCTAGTTGCTGTAATGACTTTCCCCAACACCAGTTAAAGCTACGTGGGCACCAGAAAGAATACTGATTGCCCTTGGCTGACCTGGAACTGTCTACCCTCACCTGTATCCAACACCACTCAGCCAGGCTCAATCAGCATAAAGTTCGCAGCCACACTAGAGTACAGCTATTGTAAGAGCTTTTCACTGTAGTGGCAGTGAAAGATGCAGTGACAGCCTGCATAGCTGGCTGCATTAATCCTTCACTGGAGCTGAAATAGGAAGCTGAACTGGGGCATTTTAGTGTGTGTGTGTGTGTGTGTGTGTGTGTGTGTGTGTGTGTGTGTGTGTGTGTGTGTGTGTGTGTGTGTGTGTGTGTGTGTGTGAGAGAGAAATTAAGGGAACGAAGCATGGTATATGATATAAAGCTAATTTGTCTTGATGCTTTGGCAGCAATATTTATGTATTACGGAGAAAGCGACTGTTTCAATGTTTACTCTTCATGCAGATTATCTACGGTAAGACTGAGTGAAGAGAGAATGGATTTGGAACGCTTGCTTGTTATCATTTTGCAGGCAGCTGCGATGCAAGTGGCATTGTTCACATACTTGCCTGCATGCTTTGTGTGTACCTGGAGGATTAAAACATATCCACAAAGCGGCAGATAAGGATTGATTAATCCCTTGTTCTTGAGCTTCGTTTTTCGTCCAGTGCAAACACATGGCAGCACTCAAAAGGGTTACCATAGCGCAGAGGTCCCCAACCCCTCAAATGTGAACAAACTGTCGATCTTAATGAAGTGCCAAGTTGATGGCTGAGCATTTCAGTTGAAAGGTAATTTGCCAATTTTCACCAATGAGAATGCTCTCCTAGAGCCATATGGGGACTGCATTTGCTATGCAAAGCTACTGTTCATTTAAAACGATGACTTCATGCTGCACTTGTTTCACAATTAAAGGCTTTCATATGTGAATCACATGGAGACATTTATTGTGAAACAACTACAGGGAAAAAAAATTGTTTTTTTCACTTAAGTTAGTGACAAATAAAATTGTATTTGCAGTGACGCAGAAAATAGCATCACTTTAAACTTGGTTGGGGAGTTTTCAGTGGATCAGTTTTATATATTCCAAGGAGGAATCGTGCAAGAATGTGCTGGTTAGATGAGCTGCAGACAAAATACTCTTACTGCAATTTGTGAGAAGCAGCAGCACACCTCCAACACATTGTCAAGTCAATCAATGGCTTTCACCGTGCCGCTGCCACTCAGAAAGGCACCAATACAGACTGAATCAGCACACCCCTACATTTTTGTAGTGTACAGATGGACATCATGCTGAAATAAATTTGAAGTTTTAAACAGAACTGCGGCCACTCGTAACGTTAGCTACACCTCCGTTAGCGTTACTGGTGCCCCCCCTCTTTTGCTTTAAGCCGTCTTTACAGTCAGCTAAATTTACCAGACAAAACAGGAATAAGGCACCAAAAGGACTACTAGCATTGTAGCATTGAATCTGGACAAGATATATATATATATATATATATATATATATATATATAACCTCTAAATACAATTATGAACCTGAAAATGAGCATAATATGAGCACTTTAATGATAATTAACTGTGTCTCTTGGAATGTAATTTTGCCCTGTGTTCTTATATATCCATCAGTGTTTTGTGGGGATCCTAATTACGTCGTACAGGGCAGGCCTGCTTGCTGGTGGCAATCTAATCTAATCCTCACGTTGGAGACTAATAAAACACTTAATACATGCGAGAGTGGGTTAGGGCCCTAAGGAGTACAGACGCTGTGAAAAATTCCAAGTCATATTACAGTAGGTAATAAGTGATTAAATGTATAAACACAATCACAATCACTAGAAGAGAAAGAAGGGGAATCATGAACTGGCTTTTCTTTTTTTTAATTACATAGTAATGGAAGTTTGTACTTCAGACAAGCTATCCTAAGAGAAAAGGATTTACAGTTGTGACATAAGCAAAGCAGCGGGCCACTGCAAAACGGGGCAGTGGTAGCTCAGTCCCAATACGGACTGTGGACTGGTATCTGGAGCTGCTTTGAGCAAGGCTGTGTGTTATATACAGACAGTAAAAAATGTAAGGCTCAATAAAGTATCTAAAAAAAAAAAAGGCGTACCTGATGTATTATCCAAAAAAGCCACAAACAACCTCAAGAGATCGACCATACATGTATGTAAACTGGTCAGTGCCTCTGTTCATGACTGGAGGCTAAAGAATCTGTAACCCAACACATGAGAAGGTTTGAACCTTTTGATTAAAAAAAATAAGATTAAATAGTTTTGTGTCAATTTATCTATCAATCCAATAATAATTTCTGTCCTACAAATATTCCCAGAGTTAACCATGTTTTTGCAGTACTGTAAAACCGGTTACAGAGTTCTGTTGTAAATGGTAGATTCTGAGATCAGACCCGTCCACATCACTACATGACGGCACCCTGCTACGCTACATTCATCCAGCTCAAAGGAGTGTTTCTACATCTGCTGGTCAACTACAGTAGCTGCTTCCATGTCATGTTGAACATTTTGGAGCATTTGAAATCCTTTTTTTCTTTTTTTTTCTTTTTAGAAGCACTCCTTGGCTCTAGAGCAGGGAAATCATTATAAGTAAACAATACAAATGATTTTTCAATTGCACACACTTGGCATGAAGCCACAGAGCAAGAGCACATGTGAATAATCTGCCAGCCCTGGTTTATTGTGGTAATACTGTACTGTGTGCTATTTGACTCAACTCAATCTGCTCATTTTACTGAAACAGATCGTAGGAGTCAACGGGCCTCTGCTGCTGAGAAATTAAAAATATCTGTTATTGAACACCCTGCTGAAAGGACACTACAAGGGTGTTTCTTCCCCCTCCCTCCCGTAATATTTACTTGTGCACATGTTTACTAATATACATATTCACCCTGATATTAAAAACAACTTGACACCGTCAACAAGCAATCGAGCAAACCCCTGCAGAGCTAAGAGAGAATATCAATCACTTTAGCGATCACTGGAGGATATCAATATTTAATGGGGGGAAAAAAAGTAACACATTAGTTTGATATAGGCTTGGCTGCCTTTTGAATAAATCTCTGGTGCGATGGTGAATGCACACCCACACCGTCACACACATACAAACACACTGGCTAAGACTTTGATCCAAAGCCTCTTATGGGGTTTTGCTGATTTTTTCACCCCAAAATGAGAGCCCACAGATCCTCCTCTCAGCTCGCAATGCAACACCCTGTGTCATTAGCTGCAAGGATGAAAAACACAGACGGCCAGACAAGTGTGTCCGTGACATAAGAGCTGCACATTCAGTGGACAAAGTTGACAAGCGTTAGATGTAGTTGGTGGGAGTTAGGCAAATTTAAATGACTTTGCTCTTTTTTTTTATAAATTTGAGAGTCAACATGGGTTTTCTTGCAGCTGCTTGCATTGCAATTCAAAAATGTCTCCAACAACGATGGAGTCTGGATGGCACACTCTTGGCTTCATGTGTCTGAAAGTGAAACCACAGCACTTGCTCCACACTCCACAACACTTGCTTAAGCAATCCACTGCACTTGCTTGAAAAAAAAAGTATTCCTGAGGGGACTACCACTGTGTATGTGGCATTCAATATCTCTGACCTTATCATACTTTATGGTGTTTTTCATTTCTCATGACACCGCTATATTGCTGAAATAGGGACTTGGGAAATTGTTTCTAACATTTCTACAATATGCTCTCCAAATCCAATTTAGTCCACTTAATATACCACAAATTGTATAACAAATATTGCATACTAAAATGTCTGCTTGACAAAAAAAGCATATGTAAGTCAAAGGTTAAAAAAATATAGAACAATTTTCTCTCCTTCAAGAAAGAAAATAAACTCACAACTACTCCAAAGGTTACACTTCCACTTACATCATTGCAGACATTACATACATCTAGGGCCGCAACAAACAATTATTTTCATTGTCAATTATTTTCTTCTTTACTTAATCGTTTGATCATAGAAATGTCGGAAAATAGTCAAAAGTGTCCATTAAAATTTTTCAGAACTCAAGTTGACTATTCAAACTTTTTGTTTGGGTTCCCCAACCCAAAAATATTCAGTTTACTATCATAAAAGGTGTTTTCACATTGGAGATGCAGAACTAAAGAATTCTTGGCACTGTAAAAAATGCATTAATGATTCATAAATCAAATTCGAAATTACTGCAGATTAACTGTTTCAGCTCAATACATATAAATTCTAAAATATGTGATAAATAAAGATGTGGTATATTTGAATATGTCTATTTTTAATGGCCGTGCAGTTTGTTTGTAATACTACTGTGCTGAAGTTAATTCCTTGTGTGCATGTGAAGCAGGCTTGGTTTGGGACCATTTCAAAGGAGTCTGATGAAGTGCTGAAGTGCAATCCAATATAATCATATCCAATATCTTATCTAATCCAATGCAGTGGTATTATACCCAGGCTATTGGATATTCAGTTATCTGACCTATGGTGGCTGCATGACTTTTAGAAATATTACAGTGAGTACAGCATCAATAGATTATATTTGTTATTCGTAGTTGAAAACCATGCTTGTGCACTTGAATTTCTGACTGCCACAAATGTAACACACCCCCTTGAAAAGCTACACCACATAGCAACAAGACCCTTAGCCTACCAACACAACCAAAAAACGTCTAAAACACCTTTTTTTTCAACGACTGTGGAGAGAATATTAATGTCTGAGCCCAGAAGACTTGTAACAGCAACAAAACACTAGAAAAAGTTAATTTTCTCAGCATGGTTTGTTTATAGCATCGAGCATAGGGGGCTATCAGTTTTAGGAGACAATAGCACTTCTGTCAAAACACAAAAGCGTGTAAAAACAGTCATTACGAAATGCGGGAAAGTTGGTGTGAAAGCTTCAAAACCTCACCTTGTTTGACACACTTGACTCGGACGGGATCTTTGCTGTGTTTAACCACTGCATGGACGTCCCTGGTGGTGAGTCCAGCCACTGGGGTATCATTGACTTCCAGGAGGAGTTCATCCTGGCAGAGTTTGCCGCTGTGGCAGACGGCTCTGCCCGGGAGAAGCTCGCCGATAACCGGGAACAGTCCATTCTCTGCGCCGCCCTTCAACTCCAGCCCCAGCTCCCCCTCCTCATTTCTGCAAAGGACACTCTCATGGACTTTGTTAGTCCAGTGGTTCTTCCTCTTCCTCAGGCTCTTGGACATGGCTCAAACAAGGGGAAATCACATGAGTGCGGCCGTGGAAGAAGTTTTACCGCTCTTTGAAGTCCTCCACTGTCACCGTGCCACTGTAACGTGTCCAGTTTCAACAGTAAAAGCCAGTTGTATCCATGTCGGCGCACACGCTCGCACGCACAGCAGCTGGATCGTCAGTCTGCTTTTGCAACTGGGAGCTGCTCAACTTGTGATGCCTTCATGCAATCACTCCGATATCGGTATTGGCAGTGTGATGTTCAAAAACGACTTAGCGAAGAATTAAAAACAGAATTTAGGATACCTATTTGATACCCTTAGCTGAAAACTAATAATCGCAGAGAGAAAGCATGAAATGCACTCAATAAATAACTATAATATTAGTTTTTATTTATATTAAGTACATATACTGTATATACTCTTTTAGTTAAGTGGTAATTTAGGCTTATGGACCTACACCTGGGGGGGGATATAGACTTCTCACTGGCCATGTCAATATTATATCAAAAACAATTTGACATACTTTTTTGTAATAAAAAGCCAACTTTGAATGAGCATGGATCCATAAAATCTCTACACAAGCCATGCATTGTTCATTTCTAAAATGCAACAATCTTAAGTAGCACATTTATGAAAATACATGAAGGAGATGTGTTTACAACTTACAAACTTCGAAGTTTACAAGTTTACGAGGGGCACCTTAAGGCAGCATCCAGCTCCAACTAACCCAACTGACCCGGATGTGAAGGCTGGAGGAGGAGGAGGAGAGGAAGGCTTTTTCCAAATCCAGCTTTCCATGGGAAAAAAGGAAAAGAGAGAGAGAAAGAAAGAGAGAGAGAGAGTAGTGGTATTTCCACTGGCATGGCAGCAGAGTAGCAATAATACATTTTTGTTTTTCATACCACAACTATGTCTCTTCCGTCTGACATTTGCTTACAGACCTTTAAGATGCTACAGATTGTAAGCTTCAGAAAGTTGGATCAACTGACTTGCTTTTTCCAGCCACATTGTCTTTCCTTTCCCCTCGAAAGTGGAACTACGTCAATCACAGTCTATTTCTGGTTGGACATTGATCCACAAAGGTCACCTAATTCAAATACTTTGTTCCTACAGAAGTCTTTCAAATATTTTCATTACTCTTTTTCAGGTGAACTTCACAGAAAAGGATTTTTATTTCCTTGAAACACCCTCAAGGGTTTTGGTGAATAAAGCGTTTGTATTTTATGAAACTCTTTCAAGGGCAGCAAGTCTTTCTCAGTTTTAGATTCAGAAGTATATTTTGTTACCTTTAACAGCAATTGTGATACACAGTCCGTCCGCTGTACTAGTTTTGTCATTTGCCAAAAGAAATGGCTTGAAAGAGAAAAATGCCCTTGTTTTATCTCAAACTAGAGGAAAGGGATGTGAACCAAACGGAGAACTAACTGAATGTAATCCATCTTCAAACAAATGTGTGTTGTGGGTATTGACCTTCAGTTAAAATCTTTATCATTTCCAATCTGCTTTGTGTCTAAAATCTTTTTACTCAGTCACTGAGCTCACATTCAGTAATGACAGTTTGCCGCTTTACTTCCATAGTTGTGTGGATATACTGTACATATATAATAGCTACGTTGTGGAGTTATCTGTTGTGGCATGTTAATCCTTTTTGAGCCTCAACATTGTGTTTTTCTCAAAACAAATGAAAAATTCCAGTAATCACTTGAGATAATTTGTTTCCCACACAAAGAGCCATCATGATCAAGTATCATTTTTTCTGCCTTGTTCAAATGGGTTTCTAGAAAATGTCGAAACTTGTGTAAACAGAGTCAAATTATTAGAATTTTTCATAATAGTGTGCTGTTTCAAAGCCAACTCCACACAGCCGGATATAAAAATGTGCTTGGAGGGATACTGGGTGCATTATAATGTTGCCTATCAATCTATTTGTCAGACTCTTAGGTTTGTTTATTCTTTGATATTTCATTATTTAATATATATTTTATATTTTATTCAGGCAAAAACTTATATTTAGTGTATATTTTGTTGACTTAAAAAAGGGGTTAAAACATCCATATATTTGCCTAAGTAAGGTATAATGTAAAGGCACCAATACCCCCATTGTAGTCTCTTATGAGTTTTTGTTGACCCAAAAGAAGTCAAATTTAAAGGAATAGTTTCCCATTTTGGGAACTATTGTATTATTTTTTTCCTTTCAATCGGGAAGCTGATAACACTATCATACGCTAAATATTGAGCATGCGATGTTAGCTTAGCATAGCATAAAAACTGGAAACAGGGGGAAACAGCTAGTATACAAAACCCAAACTGTAAAAACAACAATTTGTGGTTACAGATTAAACAATTTTGTTTCCTTTAGATAAAACCCCATAACTTCATATTGCCTACAGACCATCTAGTTCTCAGCAACAAAGTGAATAAGAATTTGTTTAAGTACATTTAGTGCAAAAATAATGGAATCAGCCTGCCAAATAACCACCATGTGCAGAAATTAAGTTGTAGAATATCAACTTTTTAAATGCCCCCAAACAAAGGGAGAAAAAGCAGACATCAAAAAGACAGACTTGTAATTTCTCCTCAAAACTATTTTGCTGCCTTTGAGCTGTGATGGCGAAAAAAGACAAAGCATTATTTTCTCCTCCGCAGGATATGGTAAAGGGCCACTGCATTCCAGAGGTGGGAGCACTGCAGACTTGGGAGCGAAAATTAAAAAAGAGAAAGAAAGTGAAAGAGAATGGGAGTATTTTAACAACGGCAGGAATTCTGGAGGCAAATGTTTGAACAAGGAGAGGAATTCTCTACGCGTTGCAGAATAAATGCCAGGGAGGAGAAGAGTGCAGGGAGTAAAAGGACTGGAATAACAGTGTAGGATTAAACTGCGTGAGATATGCTGGGTGCACAATGAGCCCATAAGTGTGGATTGATGACAATATGACTATGAAACATAATGTGTGTTTAGAGAACAACATTTTCACAATTCCTGTTCATATAATTGTCATTTTTCTTGCGACTGTGACACACATGCACAGCAGCTTCAGTTCCTTTCTGCAGATTCATATTGCTTGAAGTGTGCCATCAGTCCCATCTACATGGCCAGATGGGAGTTCATTGGCTCAGTCGGTGATGCTGCCCCTGGGATTGCTACGCCGCTCTGCTACATGATGTAACGGTTATGACAAGCCTCATTGCAGGATAATTAAAGCTGGTCAAGAATAAAGCAAAATTGCCTGATGATGGCTTCCGCTGCCAATGAAAGAGGAGGTTATTATCCACTTTCTTTGAGCGAACACTGCCATTACAGCTCCAGCGGAGTCATTGTTGGGGATTTGGCTGCTTGTTTTACTACGTCGCACTCAATACAGGGTTGAATGATTGAATAGAAGCTGCTCTTTCCACGTTGTCAGTGTGTGGTTCAGTTTGTCTTATTCAGGCCAATCCAGCTGAGGCATTGGACCTGTTTATTTCGCTGCCATCTGCTCGACCTTGCAGCGCAGGATAGGTCCAGTCTGTCACTCCGCACCTCACTTTGCTTGACCCCTCGAGGATGAAGGGGTGCCAAGAGATGTGCAGCTGAACCTGGAAGCCCGTCGACAGCATCTCTGGCTTTGTTAGAACTGAGTGGAAGCAGAAGAGGGTAGGTAGCAAATAACCCATCCATTCATTTTCTGGCTGTTTGGGCAAGGGTCGACCCTTTAGTTCCAATCAAGCCAATCCTAGTTTGGTCTTGCCAGGCCAGAGGAGGGTCTGGCTAGTCCATATAGCATTCTGGGATAGGAGAAACACGTGCGCTGGTTTATTGGCATTTCATTAAAACCAATCGCAATCATCACAGGCGGTGTTAAGCAACGGGCGGAGCCCCAGTCCCTTGTAAAATAGCCTCGGGCAGGAACTTGTTTTGGTGGAACGTGTACGTTCAAAAGTTGTTTTAGTTGTGCAACAAAAAACTCATTGGACATCTGTCTAGCTAGCTGTCTGGATTTACCAGGAACAGTTAATCATAGTCCTCCAGCACAATGATAGCGCAAGGTAACAGACATCCTGCCGAAAAGAAGAACATCTTGCAGAATTTCAAGCTGCACTGCAGCAGTCCCGGAAGTGGAAGGATATAGAGTAAGTAAAACCTAACCCTACACTGATATTCTGTGCTTCCCCATGCACAAAGCCAGGCACTTAAGATATAGTTTTTGGAGTTTGGTGCAAAAGAACATGATTGGTTTGCAAAGAGCCCTGATCTCAACCTAATGTGATGAACTGGTACACCGACTGTGAGCCAGGCCTCATGGAGCAAATTCCACGTTCAACAATAACACTGTAGTTGTCAGGTGTCCACATGCTTTGAACTGTTTATATATTCCTTTCTTTCTTTTAATTTTCTGCCAATTTATTTTCTTAACAACTTGTGAGATATGTCCATGACTTTGCACGTCTGTTTCTTGTAATCTTTTTCTTCTCTCAATAAAAATACTAATTAACTTTATTTTAGCTCCGACTCTAGAGAGCAAGCCTTGGTAACTTTAAAAAAAAGAACTATCACATTCTGTTTCTTACTAATGAAAAGTTTAATTCATAAGCAACAACCTGAATCCACTCCCAAGTTAGCAAACTGTGATAGGCGTTGCTATGACTCTTCTGGAGTTCTGTGAAATTTAACTTTTTCGACAGCTATCGTCCACTTTCCTGAGACATTTAAACTGCAAAGGTGTAGATATAAATATATATAGATATATTTTATCACCACATTATTGGAATTTTCACTTATAAAAGTAATAAAATAAAATAAAAGTCCCAGAAAATAGTCTCCAGCCTCCATTTAACCCTTGAGTTGTCTTCCTGTCGACCTGCAACTTTTAGTTTTTCTGGGTCAAAATTTAAAATAAAATATGTCAACATTCAGGTTGTCATTTTCGACACTTTTGTGTCACTTTTTCAGATTATTTTTGTTGTTTTTCCCCCCTGCGTCTTTGAAGCACTTTCGACTTTTTTAACCCTTTTTTCAACATATATAATTGAATAAAACACGCAAATTCAATGCAAGTATAGTGAACGATCATTTATTTTACTCGTGAAGAGTAATAGTTGTAGGGAACCATCAACAATATTTTTTTTGTTTGAAAGAAACCCAAATTTATGATATAGAAACTTTTTTTTAAATGGGTCAAATTTAAAAGATCTGTACAGTATGAACACCCAGCCTGGATTACGTTACAAAGGATAGTGGCATAGATTCTGTATCCTGTCTAATGGTAAGAACACAGTGACTTGTAAAGAGCCCTGCCTCTATAATAAAGTGCAAAGCCTTTGACAATAAGAACAGTGGCCTCCGGTGCAGCTCTACTGCAGCCCCCCCTGCTGCTTTATGGCCACTGATGAATTATTCTGTTTGCACCTAATAACACAACCAGTAAATCACAGAACACTAAGAGTGAAACTGTCCACCAGGTTTGATTTGATTGCCCTCTGCATGATTATAATGGTGTTTTACATTCAGTTCTGACCAGTTCTGATTGTCTGTTCTGCTGTTTGATTTTTAATGTAAGTCCGTGGTAACTTCACATTGAATAATTTAGGCAGGATTCTCAGGTGTAGCTCTCAGGAAACCAGCACAACACTCAACATCCCCACCGCAGCCTCCCTCCCTCCCTCCCTATCAGCCCAGACAGATAAGTAACTTTTCCCACGGTGAAGGCTTTTAACTGCCTCGAAGTCTGGAAAGATTCTCACCGCTCTCTCCCGCAAAAAACCAGAGCCTGCTTCCCTCTAACTGGGGGGAAGTTACATTAACACTATCCTCAGTCAGTCATCTGTCTCCAACAGTCGGTGTTCACAGGGTCTATCATCCATCAGAAGGGAAGCCATGGCACAAATGACATGCAATCAACAGTGACAGCTTGATAGACTTTCACAAGCCGCTTCTCACATGCCGTCACAAAGCATATCTGACAAACCAGCAGAGATAGGTCATCAAACTAGAAGATAGTTGGTTTCAGTTGAATATTTTCTCAAATCGGTTTGCTCCTCATACAACGCATCTTTATCTCCTCATGGAATTGGTTAAATTGGTTCAATAATAGCAACATATTTTCTTGTGTGCATGTTATGATTTGGGTTGCTGGATGGATGGCAGAATAAACCACATTGCAAGTTTGTGAGATGGATATCTCAGTCTTTAGTGCTCAATAAAAGCATACACACATAACTCTTGTGCATATTTACACAGAGACTGTTGTTTGTGCCGATACTATATATATATATATATATATATATATATTTACACACACACATATACATATGTATACTATATACATACATATGTATACATACATATATACTGGATATGTATTTTTTATATTTTGCCAGAACATTCTGCTATCTACCTTTTCTAATCTGCACACACATTTATTATATGTGGGCTAATTCATGCTGTCAGAGTATACTAGCATTTTAAAATGCACACACAATAACATCCTTATGGCATTAATATATGTGACTGTACGTCTCTGCATACTTTCTCTTACTTTTTCTGCCTGCACCATAAATACAATGGCACACAGGAGACCAGCTAGACTTGATATAAACTGACCATATGTGAATATTAATCAATGAGCAGATTGATTACATATGTGAATTAGCCTTTTGGCTAATTCTGGTGCATTTACAGCAATGTCAATTAATGTACACTGTCCCTGTCAAATAAATTAATAAAAAAAAAAGTAAAAGCATATTAACCTGAGAAAATAAATGCTAATTCAAGGCTAAATTTATGCTCCATCCTGCCTATCCCCATAAACTGACAAGACAAGAGTCCGATACAGGACTTCACTGTCCACTGTAATCTGCATTCTGGATTCAGAGTAGATACAGCATTTAGGCACTCCTCTCACACTCATTTCCATAAAACTCCTTTTCATGATTGATTTGATCGAGAGCCCTGGAGGCATCTCAAAAGTTGTAAGTGGAATTATGATAAATGGCATAGATTAGAGCGATAATTCATGTCTGCGCCATGCTTATCATTTGTGAAGATAAACAATTCGAAGTTGCCTGTAATTCTTTCAGTCACCTTGGATACTGTGGTTATGGTGGCTTTATGGTTATTAATCTTATACTGCAGGAACTAACAGCACTTTCCCTTTCATTGTCTCTCTGCAGACACATCCTGCCTACTTTGACCTAAAGCGAACATGTGAAAGGAATTTTAGGGTTAAAATCCATGTCTTACACTATAGAAATACATGATTAATAAGCTTATTCAGCTGACTCACAGTTGGAGCAGCTTCAATTAGCATGAAATTCTCTCACCAGTACAAAAGATGTTAGAAAAATTGGTTCTTTAAAAAATAATTACAGGTACAAGTCTCTGTATCTAAATATAATAGCCAAACACTGGCTTTGATTTTTTTGTTGAGAAAAAGACAATATAATCTGTCAATACAGGATTCATTTGGCAACTATGGTTTATAGAAAGTCCACCCAATACCAATGGAGCTAGCCCTGGTCCGCGCTGAGCTCTCATTGCAAATGTCCAAAAAATGTACATAAGGAGTCTAAAACAAGGTTCTGTTAGTCCTAGATGAAGTATTCCAGTGTTCTCTATATCAACACAAAAGGCAGAACCATGATAAAACATTACAAAGGTATACTTGCAAACCACTGATTTACATGAGACACACTAATTCAGCATTCTATAGGATTATTTTGGAGCACATTAAACTCTAATACAGGGGTCTTCAACGTTTATTTAACCAAGGACCCCTTAACTGAAAGAGAGACGGAGCAGAGACCCCTACTACATATATTGTATACAATTAAGTTGCATGTTAAACTGGGACTACAATAAAGTGTAGGGCAGCCCAAAGCCTTAACATACCCAGTACATAGGTACATAAAATACTAATAATAACTAATAATATTTGTCGGCATGATGATGTAAATCATCTTTTATTGTTACACACGTGGCACAGTAAACTGTATCTGTGGATGGCTATCTTACTGGCTACCTGACCTATAGGCCAGTAAGTCTATCATCAGTGGAGATTTATATTTGTTAATAATGTGTTGGATTTGTGTGAAGACCTTTTCATTTCTGAAAAAACTTTCAAAAATTAGGACCACCTTGGGGTTGTTGAAGACCTCTGCTCTAATACGTTACCACATATTCACATCCCTTCTTTAAAAGACACACAGCCTTGCACAATCTCAAATTTCATTCAGCCGGTCGCTTTTATCCAAAACGACTTACAGTAGCTACATACAAGGTCACACGCCTCTGGTTCAACTATGGGTTAAGTGTCTTGCTCAGGGACACATTGGTTGACCAAAGGCATGTGTCATATGCACTGTGCCGTCCCCACCCCATGTTCTTTAATCCACCGTGCAAACACCAGAGCACTGTGGTTTAGTACTCAAAATACCTGTACAACTGCTGAGACAGCGGGAGCGTGGTAGTGGAGCAGCGGGCTGAGAGGTCAGGTAGTGCCTGCAGCTAGTGGCACCTCTGTGAAGACAGAGCGGGGTTTAAGAGGTTAGCCAAGTTCCCTCTAATTAATATTTAGACCTTGTAACTATACAAGTGAGGTCCCCTTTGCCCTCCATAGCTCCTGCTTGTTCAGAGTGAAGAAGTTTGTATATAGAGACAGATCTCGGCTCTAACGGACTCTCTGAGCCTCTTCTGAATCATTGGCCGACCCCGGGCCAGCTTTTCCCAAAGGCCTTTTCGGTATTCTGTCCACAAAGCCCCCGTCAAAAGGGGCAAAGACCCTCATTGATCAGCTGCGCCTTAAGATCCTCTCTTCTCGTTTAGTGAGGAGTAACTGTTACATCACTGTCACAGGAAATGGATAAATGGTCATGTGATTTATGAGGGACTGGCTGGGTCGCAGTCACAATGTGTTCCTTATCCTACAAATGTTTGTCTTTGTATATTGTATTTTTATCGTATTGTATTGTAAGTGTAGATGCAAAAAAAAGGTAGAGGGAATAATTTGTGTGTCAACGATGGCCATGACTCTACAGGAAAAGAGCTCAAAGTACAAAGTCATGACTAAATGAACCATATAGAAACTATTCACCTACTCCAATAATCTATGACGATAAAGTGCTCAATTGTTTCCCCATTACTGTACATTTTCTTAGAATCTCATTAGCAAGAAAGGTTGTTCCACTCGTCATCAAAAGTCAAATCAAAAACACGTTTTTATAAAATAAAAAAGTCTACCTTACTAACAAATTCATTGAGTCTCAAAGGCCATGAAGGCAGACCACTTCATTTCCGATGATGAAAATACAGCAAGCTGAGTAGTTTGACAAAAAAAATGACAAGGTGCAGTGTTTGAAATTCCACTTATTGGAGCTTTCAAACACTTCTCCTGGCTTCAATCATCAGAGGATGAGTTGCTTTAGTGTGATACTTTAGTATGTTTTGGGTTAGTACATGTGGTCATGTATGGGGGTAAATCGTAGACACCATCTCTGAAAAAAGAATTGTGTATCAGCACCGTAATTTCGATCGGCTCCAGATTTAATGGGTTCCTCAGTGGCCCATGCTACACTCTTTGACCAAATGAAAATCTGGTCACTAGTTGTTCCGTAGTACTGCTGACAGATAAACAAACCAACAAACCAAATCAAAAACACTTCCTCTTTGGCAGAGGGAATAATGAACCTTTCAGCTCAACTAGTGGAGTGGCCGTCCTTCAGATACTTTAAGGCTCAACAGAGTTCAAAATGACTCAAGGAGGGCACTTGTGTACACATGCTTCCCTGCTGATGTTTGGAACCAATATTTAGGTAATGAGGAGATAAGAAAAGCATTCAATCACTTAATTATAATACATCTTTGAAATAGCTATTTGTATACTGTTTATAAATTTATGTTGATTGACAATTTTTTACCAATTAAAAAAAAAAGATCACTAAGGGAACTTTAATCTTTGATAAAGACCATAAGTATGGACCTGGTGGTACGAATTTCCTGTCACACTCTACTAGTGTCAAGGTGATATATTTAAAACCAGCACTGCCATTTTGTAATTTACACCTGTGCTATTCATACTGACATGTCAAAATGTCCTCTAGCCTATTGCTAAGATTGATTTTGCTGCAGTATTTTCACACCCTTGCAATGTTATTTTATGTAGCCTGAATTAGTCAAATGATTTTCTGCTGCATTTTCCAGCACAAAATGCCATGCACAAGGCATCGCTATGCAATTTGAACGCCTCTGCTGCCTCAAATTTTCTCTGCAAAAATGAGAATGTCTACCTCCGATATCAACTAAGGCCCTCACATCCCCTTTTGACTAACTACCATGACCTACAAAACTCAGAAACACCTCCTTCTCCAAACCTGCCACATCAATCTAATGCCTTGTTTTTAGTCATCTCTGTTCCAATTCCCATAAGGCTTTTTGACAAGGTAGCACCTAGCTCACTGCACTCCACTGTTCGCACCTCCTCTGTCATGCAGATGTAGCCCACAACTTAATTATTCACCTCAATCTATCCGCTATAGCAGCCTACACTGCAAATCATTCAGCTTGTTAATAAATATTCTCTTTGCTAAGATTAGAAGATTTGGCATGACCTAGATATCAAATCAAGCTATTGTTCCAGCTCTGTCATGCTACATTTTTCTCTGACAGTGAAGGGAAAGAAGAGTAAGAAAAAGAGGGGGTGAGGCAGATGGATGCAAACTTAAAAGAATGCTTCAGTTCAACAGTGACCCCTGCTGTAGAGTGCAGAATGGTTTTCCTTCCCTCAGGACAGACAGCTTATCGGGGTTTGTGATAAAATGGGTTAGGGTTGTATGCCTTCAAAATGGCTTTTTCTCTATACTGGTATATTCAGAAGTCTGTTAAGCAAAAACTGCATCCTCTCCTGGTGTACCAGTACTTGGAGTCACAACTGTGCCAACATTACAAATCAATCCATGTTTGCGTCAATACAATGTGTGTGTATCAGTGTGTACTGCAGGGCTGGCTACTGCAAGATGAACATGCAATGTGTTTTACACACTTGCATGATAAAACTATTTTAATGTATTTAAGCCTTTATCCCATTGTTCCACTATTTGAGCTTGATAAAGCTCGTCAATACAACTTTCTTGATCATATTTTTACAGTTTCAATGTGCAGAGACTACCGCAAAGACTTTTTTTCTGGAATAAACTGATTCTTCTATGAATAGACAAAAAATATTTTAACTCCTGAGCTGCCTTCAAAGACCATTACATTCCACAACAGCAGTGGGAATTAATAACTGTATTTCAAATGTTAAAAAATAAGCTGGTCTTGACATTTTTACTTTTTTATATTGTTCACTAATGTGATTTTTGCATTTTAAAAGTAATTTGCCTTATCATTAAACATTTATTGGTTTATATATTTCTATTTTGTGCTTTTCGTTCTAGAGATCTAGAAACCACCTAAAAATGCTACTTTAATTACCAATTCATAATTTGAATTTAAAATGTATAAAAGTATGAGAGAGACAGACAGGCTTGAACATCATGACCTGCATGGGAAACTTCTCCAACAACATACATCCAGATATATCAAAATCATTTGGATGGCACATTGCAGACTCCATAGTGCTGCCCTTCTACCAGCACCTGGCAGTGTGGTCACCTCCAAAGCATGTCAGGAATGCAGTGTGCCCCAACACTCGCTCATCCAGGACACGTTTTAGTGACGTGTGTAATCTTTGATCAAGGTTTGTAGACTGTTTTTGGAAGATGGAGCGGGTGTGTGTGTGTGTGGGGGGGGGGGGTTGTGGCAGCTACCATGCCATGCCAGGTGGGGACAGTTCCTCTGGAGTCTTAAGACTAGGCCCATACAGCTTTAGCCTTGCAACATGCTTTATGTTTTCCCTGTTGCAAGAGAGCAAGAGTAATCACTGGTCCTGCAGCAGCAGTGAAGATTTAGTCGTCCTCTTACCTTCAGCCCAAACCGTCAGTCACTCAGAATAGAGAAGCTGCCTGGAGGCTGCCAGTGGAAGTATACATCATCCACGTATCATATACTCCTCCTGCTGCTAACCCTGTTACACTGTATGAATCAATGTGTCAGAGGGAAATATTCATGAAAGGCAATTAATATAACTAAGAGATCTATCAACCATAAACACAGGAGTTGACAAGATTAGCATCTTGATGAATATTTATCACAAGGAATGGCAAGATCAAAGGGTTTCTTCATTGCTAAAGCACAAGCACCTCACAGAGCTGTGTGAATGCACAAAAATAATAATGGTGTTTGTTCAGTGATGGCTTTGTTAGGTGATTAGGATGTTGGTTTAAACAGTCACTGGGGGCTTTTGGGTAGACAAGGCTGCTGGTGGAGGAAGGGTTGTCGTGTTCAAGGGAGATTTTAAAAACACCTGCAGGCTCTAATACATTTAAGAATAAAGCCCTTGAATAATAATAATAATAATAATAAATAAAGCTGAAAAATATTTTCTAAAGCCTGTGTCAGACAGATACAACAGAGCAAGCAGTGTTCAAAGTACCTTACCATGACTCCAAGTAATGTGGAGTAGTCCACAGAACTCCTCATATGAGGTCTGGATGATATGCGATTACAAATTAATAAAAAAATAAGGGGTCTTAAGGGGTGTTATTATTGACATATTCATATGTTTCTACATGTTTTAGCGTTAAATATACATGTAGCACAGTGACTCCTTAAGTTTATCTGCACCTGTGAATGGCTACCTTATTGGCTACTTTACCTCCAAAACAATAAGGCTTTCATCAATTTTGTGTAAACACAAATCCCAAATAAGCCGATTTAGCTTTCTTAACAATATGTTAGATTCATGTTTATGTATGTTTTCAGAAATTAACTTTAAACAATAAACAATAACTAGCGCAGCAACCCAAGGAAGGACCCCCCTGTGAAGATCTCTGATCTAAATAAAAGATGCTATCAAGTTGGGAAATGTAGTATCCGGTGGTTTTGATCATTCTCTTTCATCGCTTTCTGTTGAGATTCTGCCAACTGTATGGAAGTATCCACTTATATACGGACCACTACCTTACCAATATTCTTTTCACTACATCTGTATGTGCGTATTATTCCTCTAGTGTACAGGAGTTTCTGTTAGTGTAGTTCATGAATATACTGCTATTTGATAATTTTTGGAAAAAAAGTAAAATGTAAAGATTATCTGGTTCCAGTTTCTTAAATGTGAATTCTTCACTCCTCTATGACAGCAAACTGAAAGTATTTGAGTTGTAGACTAAATGAGGACATCATCTTTGGGATACACTGACCGACATTTTTCACCATGTTCTGCCATTTTACTGTCCAAACAACTAATCGATTAATGAAGAAAATAATCTACAGATTCATCTTCAATGAAAATAATCATTAGTTTCAGCCCTATAACAGAGTATTTCTACACTGTGGTATGGCTACTTTGACTTAGGTAACATTTCTGAGTACTGTTTCCACCGCTGTTACCTAGCAACTGTAAACTAACTTAAGCTAAAACCTAAACATGACAATTCATTTCCTGATGGTTTAATTACGCATGTACATCTTTCAGAAGGTGAATTATTCTGTAAATTGCCTTTTCGTATGTGTATTGGACTTTTTTTGTTGATAATGGCTATTTTCATTATGGTGATAACCTCCCAAAGGTCAGAGTTCAGCCACCACTTCTGCATCAGCAAATGTATGTAGAACAACTCCAGTATGTTAAGGAAGTGGCACAGACAGGAAATGGAGCATGACAGATGTCAGACTTTTACAAAGTCCATTAAAAATATCATTGCATTTGCATATGACCCAGGACGGCAGGTTGTTAAAGCTCAGCGGATAATTTGGAACATTGGCTGGAGTTGAACCCCAATGATTTCATTCAAGGCTAAACTCCTGCCATCAGCATTCAGACAGGATGAGTTATTGCCTTGTCTTGCCCGAGCCTTGCGTGTCAACCAAATTAAAATTCTGCTCAGAGTGGAGGACATATAACAAGATAAACTTTTCCTGCAAGGTAGAAAGGGTAGAAAAAAAGAAGAAGAACAAAAAAGTGGGAAACAAACAATGCTGGGCCTTGTAACAGGTTTGGATGATTTTCTGTGACACCAATGGGTAGAAAATGGCATGAGGGATCAGAGGTGAGGCTCTGGAGGTGATACACTGGTTGAGGAGGATGCTGGACAGATGGGTGAAGTGAGGACAGACCTAACAAGGTTCATACGAAGACCTTCATTACTTCAGTGCCATCACCCTCTTAAAATGGGCTCCTGTTCTGACTGTCTGGATCCTCTCTTATCCAGTCAAGCTGATATGGTGAGTGAGGGAGAGAGCAGATAACCATCTCTCGCTCTCCATCTGGCTACCGACACACACTATATGTTTACCAATGAGCTTGCAGAGGAAATGGCGTCATTCAGAGCGACAGGTATGGGTAATGTGCACCGCTAGTCTGTCAGTTTGTCTGTTTTTTTTTGTTTGTTTTGCCTCCATTAATTGAAAGGAGAAGAATTGGGATGGCACCAGAAAGTTTGCCTTAAAGGTCTTCCAAACAATAGCTGCTCCTGTCTTGTCTTAATGAGCAGCTTCAGCACCAGTGCTGTTATTTACAGCATTCTGTGTTACTGATGCTCCCACGTCTGGACCAACAGAGGATCCGAGGATAATTTGGTTCTTATCTTCTGATTATGTGAGTAGGCTAGATAAAATAAATACAAAAACATCTCTGTATAGTACTCAGTCTTTCTTCTGTACACTGGATATAAAGAATGAATCCAATGGAATTTAATTTAATACTGCCTTTATAACTATAGCCAGCACTGCTACTACTAGAGGAACAGTTGAGGCACTTAAAGGAAATCGTCATCGTATTTACTTTCTTGCTGAGTGCTCAATCAAAACATTAATATCATTTTTATGTCAATGTGGTAAATATGTCGCGGGAGCCAGCAGCAGCGGCAGGTTAGCTTGTTGCTCTATATCTCAAAGCCGTACAAAACACAAGTGTAAAAAGAAGTTGTGTGGTTTTAAGGTACATTATAGACTATTCCTAGATTGTGAGTAGTTATCAGATAACCAGCGGAGACTGTTCCCTGTTGAATTGTCTTTTTTACACTGTTCTTTTGTATGGGTTAGTAAAACAAGATACAACATGTTCATTTGTGAGCTTTAGAGGTGCTAGTAGGCGGATTTTGTTACCATCGGACAGAGCAAGGCTAGTTGTTTCCCCTTTTTTATCCAGTCTTTATGCTAAGCTAACCACCTGCTGGCTCCAGCTACATACTTAGCGTACAGACATGAGACTAATCCAACTCTCAGCAAAACGGCAAAGAAGCCTATTTCCTAAAAATGTTGACCTCTTCCTTTAAGGACTTCAAACAACAATTTTAGCTAAATTGTTTTGGTAAGTTTTTAGATAGATAATAATTATTTATTGTGCCATCAGGGGGAAAAGAACTCCAAAACAAGCTGACAAACACCCCGTATGCTGGGTTTTCATGGGCAGCTTTTTTCAACTGCAACTTCGCTACTGCTCAGCAAAAGTCTACTTGGACTCTTGAACATCAGACACTTTCACCACTGTCAGCAAACTTCACTCATACTGCTGTTCTCATAGGGAATGAAAAGAACCCCTCCCCTCCGCCAGTATTGAAAAATGCTGCATGTGAAAACCCAGAATTACTCATTTTCACCATTGACTGCTGGTATAGCTTGAGTGTTGGCAAACAATTGCGTTCTCTAATTGTGCATCATCTCATATTTGTCTTTCTACACAGCTTTGTGGAGCTAAGTCGCGTCGTCATTCTCCTTCAGCTCATTCTTACATTACACTCTAGAGCCAGACCGATACATCGGCAGGCTAATATTATTGACTGATATTAGGCATTTCCCAATCTAGTGGTATCAGCATTTATAATTTATATAAATATTCATTCAACAGAATCATTTATAATGACAAATAAATGATTCTGAACCTCTGTTGTGTTGTGACAATAAAACAAATTGTTATATTATTTATTGAAAACTCAAAAATAACTACAAATAACTAATGTTAGGGAAACCTGTTTATGTTATATAACACGTTTCTGGATTTTCTGGAAAATATGTATCGGCCCATATATCGGCATGTTGGATTTTTAGATAACCAAATAATTGTATTGGCATTGGCCTTAAAAATTCTTTATCAGTCGGGCTCTATTACACTCATTAAATTTGGTGTTAATATAGATTATATAGATGAACTAAACTTAAGTGACTGCATACACCTTTACAAAACAGAGATTTGAAGATTTGAATTTAATTTTATGCCTTTATTTTATAGGACAGTTGGAGTCATAAAAGGGGAGGGAGAGGAGGAATGACATGCAGCAAATGGCCGCAGGTCGGAGTCAAACTCGTGGCTGCGTCGAGGAGTAGTAAAAGTATTAGTTACTTTCAAAAGGGCACATCTGTTTTTATGTGTTAATACAGTAGAGGAACAAGAATCCATTAATTTTGCATTCAAGCTGAGTTCAGCTGAGCTGTCCTGACAGCCAGGGGCTAATTTCCTTGGCTCCACCGGGTGCCATAGCTCTGATTATGCTCAGATCCAGCTCATAAGCAACCACCTTCATTCCAGGAGCTCAGATATGACACCTTAGGGGGTCTTTGTGTCTTATCTCAAAGCGAGGTCTGACCATTTAATGACACACAGAACTGAATTGTTGTGTGGAATAAAGAAAAGAATTACGGGCTAAATGCCGGCGGTCCAACGGACAACGATGGTTCTTATCAGAGCGACGCAGGGCACTGGAGGCTTTTTACCTCAGCTGATGGTGAAATACAGCTGGGAAAAGAATGAACACAGATGTTTGGCTGTTACATCCAAATTCATTTCAGAGGATGAGGCAAATAGAAATAGAAATTCATAATATTGATCCATGCATTGTTCGGGTGAAATATGCCAGACGTATTCGTTTATACAGTATGTGTTTCTAGCTGTTTCAGAGAGATATAACAAAACACTTTGTCTCCCCCCCACCCCCCTTATTCGCAGTCAGTTTCTATAAAAGAATAACAATCGTACAGAAGTCTCAGTTATAAGGGAAATATTCCCTTCTAATGCCATGCTGACAGATTGATTCTGCACCAGCAGCAATGGTCCCTCAGAGCTCCATTGCTAATTCTATCAGACATCACTCACTTGTGTAGACCCCCCCCCCCTCTTCCCCACTGCCTCAAAAAGACATGAAAAGCCTCATAATCTGACAGTCAAACTGAAACTGACGCCTGTCAGCATGGTAGCCAGCTAAAGCCACGAATGGCATGCGATGACACACACACACACACACACACACACGGTCAGTGATAGTCATATACATGACACCCACAGCAGTGTATCCAATGCCATGAACACACTCCTCATCACACCACAGAGTATGAGAGTCTGGTTGGACGTCGACAAATCATCACACAGAACACTTCCCTCTGAAGTTGGACAACTGAGGCTGAGCATCACAAGTGAGATTTAATTCAGTTGAACATCTGACTTTGTTAAGAAACAGAAAATATAAACAGAGGGAAAAATGGCAACCAACACAAAAACAGCCAAGAGCTTTACTGTCACCTTGCTGTCAGATTTCACTTTTCCTTTATTTATTGAAGTGATTTTGAAAAATCTAAACACCTTTCAACTTTAGGGCTTGTGTCATCAGCACAACTCTAGACATTAGAGACATTAGAAAACCACCGTGAGCCACATGAATTATGTGTGAGGTAAATACATTTCAAAATTATTAATCAGCATGTACTTTAATGTATGTTTTATGGAACTGTAACAAATTAAAGGACATTTCACAATAATTCATGATCATATTCAGGTATTTCTGACCAGGAGGTCCCCACATTTACAGTATTTATGTAGGGAGGTACTTCCACTCCACAATATTCTTCAGAGCCAACTAAATGGATTAAAAAGGCCATCATGTTAAAGCAAGGTTGCTGCTGGGAATCTAACCAAATATACACTACACAAATGTATGACATGCGTCTTAACCGCTATCCCAAGAGAATGCTCCCATGGCCAAACAATTACTTCTGGAACAAACTACTAAGTGGAATGGATACTACTTAAAGCAGCTTTCATTATTACTCTAATGTAGGGCTTTTCAAAGTCCAGACCATGGTCTGAATCCAAACTGAACGGCAAGTCAATCCGTCCCAGCCCATTGTTAGGAATATAATACGTTATGAAGTTTTCTATTATTTAACACATTTTCTATTGATCAATAAATAGTTAGTGACAGTAAATAAAAAGTGTAGCTGTAGATCATTTACAGCGACCCTGTCACCAGATCCAAGTTTAAATGTGGCTTATTTCCCTATCTTTGACACGGTTGTCTTGGCGTCGTTAACAGCTGTAGTGTTGTGCGTTCTTGCTGCCGAGTTCATGCATTAATGATACACCAGAGAATATGCTGTCAGCTCATAATTTGCAGATACAAAATGCGTCTCATTCTCTCTTGTACACAAATCTCGACAACTAGTGTAAATGCAGTTGTAAGACTAAGTCCAAGTCAGAAATATTAACTGGCTGAGCTGTGTCTGCCTTAGATTGGTGCTGGCCCAATCACAAGAGATGTGCTGATAGTTGCAACGATAAGTAGCCACAGTAAGCCGGGTCTTTGCAAAACAACAAAGAGGTGAAAATTCACAATGAAAAGGAAAGTTGACCAGGAAAACCGAGTATTCAACTTAAATGTTATGCTTTTAAAGTACACCTGAAGTGCAACCAAAATAGCAGGGGTATATTTTTAAAATTAAAATAAGGTATGATAATACTTTATTCTTCTGAAATTAAAACTACTACTGTTGTAGAAAAGGTTGTGGTCTGTGATGCAACATGTGTATGTCCTCCCCTTTGAGCTTGTACAACCCTAAGACAGAACCACACAAAACACACAAAACCACATCACTATGCACCAGCTTAAAAACAACTCTCATCTCATCCATTCAATGTGGCAAGATTGATCATTATAGCAAAGTGTTTACAATCAAATGCCTACATACTCTGTCTACAATTATATAATTATGTATAATTGGGCCCACAAAGTTAAGTATTTAGCTACACAGAATACAAGAAAGTAATTTAGTACAGGGTGCATGTTCTTCCCCATGGCTTTTAATGCAAGAAACAGATGAGAATGATTTTGGATGGATTATGAGCATTAGCACTACGCTACCCCCCCTTCAGGGGTCCTTATTATTAGTTGGCTGAATATATCATTATGAATATGTCTTTGTCAGACTGTGTGCTGTGCAGAATTGCATCTTTTATCAAATAACAGCTAGAATTATGACAATTTGGTTCTACAAAGAATATGAAAGCTAGAGACTGAGAACCCTTGGGGAAATATAACGCATCACTGTACTCCTACAAACATTTACATCTGCACGAATATGGCCTCTTGTCATTTGGTCAATTAGAGAGAAGAAGATAAAAACTGCAATTCTCTCATTCCAGTGTTATATTTTGAAGTGACCTACTTGCAGAGAAAAAGCTGTCAGGAGATGGAAGAAGGCATGATGACATCTCATGTGAAGTTGGAAGATGGAAAAGAAGCAACAAGATCACATTTTTGTCTCTCATCTGTCAAGGCGTATGCAGTATATTGTCTCACGTACTGTATATACTCTTAGTGTGTATTTATATGTTGTTCCAGCTGCTCCCTACAATCTCTTACATATTCTCATTATCTTTCTTTTGTTCTGTCTCTCCCTCCTTCTTTCCCCAGAGGGTGAACTCTAGCTTCTAAAATCTTTATTGATGTAATTTTTGTGAGTGCTGCTGGCCATGTCACTGACAGATATAACTCTGGGAGAGATTACAGCACACAATACACCTCCTCTCTAGACCACACCAAACTCAGAGGGCAGCTACTAGTTCTTGTTTCTAAGTTTGCTGGAGTTTAATTTGCATCAACAGTGTCATTGCAGCAGCTTGTTGAGCAAACATAATGAATAATTGAATTGGGTCTGGACAAACACGATTCATGATTAAAATCAACTGTGACAACACTAAGAGCTCAACAAACACAAATCAGCACTCGTGGTAGAGAAAGCAAGCCACAGACAGGAAAATGGTGGGGTCCAACAATCGTGCCCTGAGGGACAACTTGCATGCCAAAATTGGTGATTTAAAATGGAATAAAAATAAATGAAGGATTGTGGTTATGGCTGTAGGTAATAGATGTGAGCTGTTTGTTGGGGGTGTTTTGGGACAGAGTCAGGCTGTCTGTGGGGAATGGCTTTTATTTTTACTTCAGACTGTAGTGCAGGAATACCAATGAGAAATTCATTACTAGGACTGCAGCCAAAACAAGCTCTCAAAGCCTCCTTTCTAGATGGGCTCTGCTTAGCGTGGTAATAAGAAGCTGGAATGAAGTATTGAGGCTCAGAGAGACGGGTTTGCAGTGCAGTAAACGCCTCTTTGCATTTTTCCGTCTGACTGTACAGTAGGTAGGGGGTTAAGTGGGTATATTAAGCTAAGATCAAAAAGATTATAATGATATTTTGTGAAGTTTACTTTAGTCCATGGTAATGTGTCCTTACTGCAAACAGGCATTACTGATGCACAGAGTGAGGCAGACTTTTCCAGTCTGGGAAGTTTTGAGCCTCCCATTAAACAGCGTTATTGACAGGTAAATCTCAGCAGAGCCTCACTTACTTTCATATCAGAATTACAATGTCTTTATTTGCATTACCAGTGCAAATGTGAGCTAAAGTGCTAATGGAATCAAGAATGTGAAATATTTATAAAAATGCTATAACATGCATGCATTAGTGATAGAAATATTATAATTTAATTCACTTAAGGCATTACTCAACTGTTCCTGTTTTATGTTTAAAAGGATGAGACTGGTGATATTCTTATTTTTTTATTGTCAACAAATCCCCATGACACGACCAACAACAAATGGATCCTAACATGTGGTGTCTGTATGTAACCCAAACCTGTATAGCTCCAAAAACAAAACAAATCAGTGAGCCAAGCTGTTGCACTGAGTGACATGCTCCTTTATTATTATGAACACAGGCACTGTATTTTATTGAGTGCAACAAACAGGCAAACAGGTTTGGTAAGTCAAAGGGTATTGAGAGAAGTATTGTTACTGAACTGCAGGTTTAGGGTATTTCCCTGGGATTTGTTGACAATTAGAAAAATCTAAAATATTTCTACCCTTTAATCTGCAATTGTAATGTGATGCAAGGTCATGCGCGTGGCTTTTCTCTGTAGTACACTGTAGTCAACTTTTTTTTGTCTTATAAAGCTACAAATCACTTAATTTTTTAATTCTCTGATTGAAAAATAGTTAATAGGTGCAGACATAGTTCATCAGTGAACTGCAGTGTGTCACGTTTTCCTCCAGAGGGCAGGGTCATGACACAGCAAAGACGATATGAAGCCAATCCTGATCTACTTTTTTTTTTAAGATTATTTTTTGGGCAATTTTTTTGACAGGACTGATGAAGACATGAAAGGGGAGAGAAGGGAATGACATGCAGCAAAGGGCCGCAAGGCAGAGTCAAACCTGGGCCGGCTGCGTCGAGGAGTAAACCTCTATATTGGAGTGCCTGCTCTACCAATTGAGCTATCTGGGCGCCGAATCCTGCTCTACTGAACTCGCCCCTGACTGCAGACATAACTATTTTCCATTTTTCATCAAGCACGTTATTTGTCTTGCCTGTTACTAATGCCTGTTTTAGAAGCAGAAATGCACTTTGCTGTTTTTAAGTCAAACATCCGGTACAAGGCGTTTCCAGCCCAACAGCATCCTGAGTGAGTGTCACTCCGGACACAAAGCAATGGAGAGGCACAGAAAGGAGCAATTCATTATCAAGGAAATGTTGAAAGGCTTTGTTTGTCCTTTCACCCTCTACTCGCTTGAATGGAGTAACATTGCTTCCTTCAGTATTTTTGTACCGCTCCATCCTCCTTTTATGGCTCACTTGACCCCTCCTGCCCTGTCCCTGTCTCTCCCTCCTACGGTGCTTGTATTCTGTCAACTCATTTCTGTTTTATATTCTGCCCTCCTTGTAGCTATGAGCTTATCAGTGGGACCAACACAAGATAAGACTTAAACAGCAGGAACATTTCTGGATTGTGAATGGTGAGATACCTGAGGACATTCCTGGTCCTACTTTGCCTGAACTAGTAAATAGTAAAACACTTTTTGGAGGTTTTCGAAGGTGAAATTAAGGTAAGCTTAAAGTAAGGTAAGATTAATCAATCTGATTGACCACTAATGTTTCGTGCCACCATCTAACATCCTGTTAGCGTTGTTCCTCTACTCCCAGATCTCATAAATTACTGTAGCGAGAACAACATCATGAGCTAGACATTATGATTAAAAATCTGTAAATTAGAGCAAAATGGTAACAACACAGAATTCTTTTTTAAAAGAAGAAAGTAGCCCCTTTTTCAGAGATTCTGCAATAGCACCGCAATAAAGGTCTGGCATTAGGCTGGCTTTGTTGATTCACACAGAACCAAGCACCTGAGAGTTCACCTGGAACTCCCAAACCACAAATAAGTCTGCATCTCTATGTTGTTGTTTTTCACATAGAGCCAAAAGTTAGCTAAGATGTCTGACATTAGCTGACATTAAATTAAATAAATAATTTCCCTGAGGGGATCAATAAAGTAAGTAAGTAACACTTTATTTATATAGAACTTTAAAAAAAAAAACACAGTTACAAAGTGCTTCACACACACAAGCACAATACAATAAATAAAATGAAATATGAGTTACAAAATACAAATTAAGTTTAGAAGACAGCATAATTTGGGTGCAGCACTTTACACAAAGGATAAAGTATAAAGGTGGATTTTTAAAAGAGATTCAGCAGACCTAACAGACAGAGGGAGAAGTTTGGAGCTAAAATGGCAAAGGCACCATCACCTGGTTTTGTAGTTGGAGCAAGGAAATAGATAAGAGTATTCTGATTCTGATTAATGTTAGGACACGTTAGCGCTTGTTCCAGCGTACCAGCATAACGTCAGTTACGTTAACAGCCCAGTTCTATGTAAAAAAACAACGACAGAGAGAAAAAGACTTCACTTAATGTACCCACCGGCTTCCACTTCAATCCACTGCAGAGAGCCAACATGAGCCACATCTTTCCAATCTTCATTGAGTGCCATCCTGTTCTTGTCTGCAGTAAAGAGGAATGGCAAATGCGGCAACAGGACCATGCATTAAAGATGGTTCATGAACTAACGTCAAATTGCATATGAATGACTGCATAAGTGTCTATGAGTCTGTGTATGTGTGTACATTTGTTAAAGTGGGCAGGAAAAAAAACACTCTGTATTCACTACTTTCATCTACTCCTTTTGTCATTCTTTCTCCCCTTTCATGCATCTCACAGGGATAAAAGAACAAAATAAAAAGGAAAAATACATCCAGCAACTTCCTGTCTCATTCTTGCCATTTTTCAAAAGGTGGATAGGTCGGGCAGTGGCTTCATGAAAGGCCGGATAAAGTTTTGTTTGGAAGAAATGGTGAGAGAGAGGGCGTCAGTTTAGCTTTTCTCAAAAGTTATACCTTTTTTTTTCTTTTCTCAGAGGGAACATGAGGTGAAAGTACAGACAAGGTGAAGTGGGGATGAGATATAGCTAGCTCAAAAGAACTTCAAACACACACACATACCAGACTGTCCTCTGTGTGTGTGTGTGTGTGTGTGTGTGTGTGTGTGTGTGTGTGTGTGTGTGTGTGTGTGTGCATGTGTGTGTGCGATTATGCATCTTCCTGAACCACAGAGGGGTAAGGATGACTGATGGGGAGAGGATTTCTCTCCCCTTGACTTACAGCGCTCTGTGCGGGCCGATAACACAGGAGCTTGCTAATTAATTACCTATTGATGCATTTATTGTCTGGTGCGAGTATTCATAACAGTCAAACAACCGTGGCCTTCAGCATAGAGGGGTGTTGATGGATGCCCTTTTTTGAATTGCTTTACAAAAATGACTAAGAGCATAAGGCTAAGTGGGGTTCGACATGAAAAAATGAAATGCAACACTGCTATGATTCGAGGTTGTACGAATAAAAAGTAGTTCTAGTACATTCAAAAATAAAAGCCATTAAAAACATTAAAGAATATATATACAGTATATATACATTTAAAAAAAAAGTTAAGTGAAATTTAAAGTTAAAAAAAAAATCCAAGTTATTGTGATAATTGCTGTAAGCCCAGAACTCATATTTTTTTGTATTGAAAGATTAGAGTAAGATTATCTCCCTATTTTCCAACCAAAATATAATATATTTATTTTACAGTTAAAGAAAATGTCTTTGTTTTCCAGTGGAACAATTTGCCTCTCAAAAATCATTCTGAAAAACTAGAATGAACTCACCTTATCGTAAAAGAATAAATCTTAACAGCTAGATTTACTTGTCAAAATAGAGTATTAATAGAGTGTGTTGTTAGAGGTAAGGATCTGCGTACAAACCATTTTTATCATAGTATATCACTGATATGAACATTGACAATGGCTCAACTCCATTAAGGTTTGTTTAAATGCCTTTGTATTGCCCATGATGGCTCACTGGCATTTATTGTGCCACATAATGGAACTGAGCCATCTACTAAACGTGCTATACAAGTCAAAGTGTCTGCTGTGACAACTGTGTATTGTGTTAAGAAAAACTGAAAACCTCTTGTTCAGAAGCCAAAACCAAAGTCAACACTGAATGTTCTGTGTTATCTTATAAGACAGAAAACCCCTGCACATCTAAGCATGCCATTACACGGAAAAGCTGCAATTAAGACACACAAAACAAACACAATGTGACAGCCTTTTGAATTTTATACACTAATGGTCTTGAAGATGAAGATCAAAGCTAAAAGCCGATATGAGAATTTGAGAGAAAGTTGTCTTAAAAAGTTACTTAGCAGTGCCTGGTGTCTCCAAGCGAGTCAAAATCTCCGCAGCTCATCTGCTTCCACATTATAATTAATTTGACAAACCTAGACCATTACAGGGAGGACTGGCAGCCTCTGTGGGCCGCTACATTACATTTCAACTTCCCTACCAACGGATTGGGTTTCAGGGGAAATATGCTGATACGCTTTATCTATTCCAGCAACATAGTCTCAGCTGTATAGTCTTTGCAACAGGAATCAGCAGGTTTTTAGGAAATATGGTCTTCATTTTGAGCATCGCTAAAAGTTAAAATTAGCCCTAAAACCCTGAACCCATAGATTTTCACTCCACCTGGTCGGCAGTGAAGAGCTTATAAAAATTGGGATTAATAGCACCAACTAAAACCCTCAACTACTGAATTCTTAATGAACTGAAGATAGGAGAATCTCTTAGAAAGCTGTGAGAGTCATAGTAGTTTAAAGAGGAGATTAAAGCATGAATGACCTTCTTTTAACCTGTAGAGGATAACAATGTTTTGATGGAATTGATTCTCAGTTGGCAAAGTAGATTAGTGTCTCTACCTGCTTACAGTGGTAGAATGTACAGTAACTAAGTAACTAAGTACCCAAGTACTGTACTTAAAGGGACTATATGTAACTTTTAAATGTTTCTGAAACTGTGTAATTTTCCATATGATGATCATAAACTACCTGTAACAGCAAACAAGAGTAACAATGAAAAGAACGCTATATTTATATAGTTTTTATTAGTGCCTCTGCCTGGGTTTGATTTTTCCCGCAAAGTCCCAAAATGATTACGACAGGTAGATGGCGCTACAGATCACACATTCTGACGGTCACAGATTTTGGCATAACACCAGAAAAGCCATCTTTGTCCGCTTATCCGGGGTCGGGTCGTGGGGGCAGCAGCTCCAGCAGGTGAACCTGATTCAAACCCGAGCCTGAATTGGCCCACAGGTATGTCATATATCTATTTCATTCATAAAATTGACATTAAACGATGTCCCCCTTTCATTTGGCCAACTATTTTGTGATACCCGGTTTAGCTCACGATACATCAAAAGTAGGCTAAGTTAGTATGCAACACTTGGAATTCATCAGTGCATCTGTAACTTATTCTCTTATTGTAAATTAATGGGTTTCTTTGCAACTACATGACCTCCAACACTAACACTAACTCCTAGACCTTTACGACAGTGTGGTAAAAACACTGCAGCGTTTGTCTGACCTGCAGTTTGTGTTTAACTACTAGCTACATATAGCCACTTTAAAAACACATTTGAGGTACTTGTACTTCACTGAAGTCTTGTCTTTCAATGCCACTTTCTACTTCTACTCCACTAAATTCATCTGGCAGCTTTAGTTACTAGTTAGTGTACAAATAAAGATTGTTTTTCCCACAAAACACATTTAGTTTATAAAATCTGATGTTTTACTATAAATTACACTACTCAACAACATACAGGCTTACAAGTACAGCTGAAATGATTAGCCGATTAATCACTTAGTTGATAAACAGAACTGTTTTGTAAAATGTGAGGCTTTGTCTTTTAATACTCTAATCTTTTAATACTTAAAGTACATTTTGCTGATGATAATTACATACTATTACTTAGGTAAAATTTTTAATGCAGGACTTATACTTCTATTAAGTACAAAGTATTTTTACAGTGTGGTATCAGAACTTTTACTTAATGATCTGAATGCTTCTTCAACCACTGCCTACTGATGTCACTTTAAATTTCAGGCCTCTGGCTTTAAGTTGAAGGACAGACCTCAAGATCACTTCAAATTAATCTTTTTCTCATCAACATCGGTTTGTCATAAATGGCTGTAAAAAGAGAATTATTGCTCGGGGCCAATCTTGTTTTCCACAGTCTTTTGACACTGTTGGATGTTGCATGGTGATTGGGTTTGCCTTTCTATTGCTCATCTCTTTGCTAAATCTGCATAATATTACACATACAAATGACTGAATAGACAGAACTCCTTTAACTCCTGCCATCAGATGCTCCAGGCACAAGTTTTTCATGTTTGGGGTATTTTATTTTGTTTTTAGACTGATGTAGCATTTATCTTAAAATTCCAAACACCATTATGTTTCCCCTTAAAGCGACCATATTATGCTCATTTTCAGGTTCATAATTGTATTATTTTGAGGTTGTACAAGAATAGATTTACATGGTTTAATTTTCGAAAAAAAACCACCATATTTGTGTTGTACTGCACATTGCTGCAGATCCTGTTTTCACCCTGTGTGTTTAGGTCTCTGTTTTAGCTACAGAGTGAGACATCTCACTTCTGTCTTTGTTCGGAGTCGCAAATGCACAGTAGCTAGGTAAGATCACATCAGCTAGCTACTGTTTTTCCAACTTTGGTCAGTACAAGGCAGGATTAGCTAGGAGACTTCTTCTAAACGAGGGCGCACTTTTGGAATATAGAGGAAGCCTGGTTCAACCTGCTGGAGATTAGATGAGATGTGCCCCGGCCCCGGTTAAGGAAAGGAGTGCTGGCGAGGCTGCTCTCAAACAGCTTGCTGAGCGGCTGGAGAAATGTATGCAACTGCTGGCAACAAAACAACGTGCTGTAGAACCCAGGAGCCCTGGCGCTTATCTAACATGTGTCTGTGTATGATTGTATTGGCATGAAGGAAGAGGCTCGATATAAAACCACACGCGTTTAACAAAGTTGCAGTCAACAAAAATCATTCAACAAGTGTTGTAGGGACCTTTTGCTTGTCAAAAAAGTCCACTACGGTGGCTGGATAGATAACTGAACTATTTAAGACACGTACCAAACAAAATTACGTTAATTCCACTTTCCATTCACATAACATATAGCACGGTCAAAACACTGTTTGCTCCCTTCTTCTGCCACCCACCTGTGCCCTCTTGGACATTGATTAAATCACCTCTGTTGCAGCCAAATTGACAGCGCCATGGCTACCCCTGGTGGTGGGAGGTTTAACAGCAACAAATAATAAACATAAACCGAAATGGCTCTCACAAGTGTATTTTGTCAGGTAATTATGACATTTAACCAATATTTGAGATGTATGAAACACTATTTGACTGAAATGGTTATCAGAAATAATCTCAGAAAAGACTAAAATGTTTTGACTAAAACTTGACTAAGATACCGGAGTTCTCTTTTAACTAAAACTAGACTAAAATGATGAGACTTTTACTCGACTAAAACTTGACTAACAAAAAACTTATGTGAATGACTAAATGTGACTTAAACTAACAAGAACATTTGGCATGAGACTAAGACTAAATTAAAAATAGGTGACAAAATTAACACTAGTGGAATATCTGCAGAACAGCAATATGTAAGTAGTTCCTTTGTAGATAATGGTGAACTAGTGTGTGTTGCTACGCGCTAACATGCTACGGTTAGCCACCTTGTCTCGGCTAGTTATGTAGAAAGTCGTAGAGATTTTGAACAGCTTACCTGGAGACTGAAGGCAGGACACATTCATAAACCTGTATCTCACTCAAAACAGCATGGATGTTTTTATTTTTTCAAGTTTGTATGCATGTGGAAGCACCAATGACACAAAATAACACCCCCAAATCCCAGAAAAAGTGTTTTTTTCATAATATGGGCACTTTAAAATGTGTTTGCTATGTCTTTTCTAGAAGACAGGGCTGGAATAAATTACATCTTTTATTTCTGGATGTGTAAACAGACATTTGTTTGCTAACACGCTGGCTATAAATATACCAAAAATATAAAAAGTTATATTTAGTATCTTAATTATAATGAATACATGATATTCACCAGATGTGAGGATAATTACAATTCAATGAAAACCTTTCAGTAGCAGTAGCTCAGTCTGTAGGGAGTTGGTTTGGGAAGGGGTTGTAGGTTCAAGTCCCCACATGGACTGGAAGACAGAGTTTGGACTTTTATCTGGAGAGAGGCCACCTCCTGAGCAAGGCACCAAACCCCCAACTGCTTGGGGTGCCTGTCCAGCAGTCAAACCCCCTCCTTCTCCAATCTCTCCAATTGTACATGTATAGGACCTGAGCAAGTGTGTAGTGGGCTTTTTAACAACAGAGTGAAAACATTGTAATTTCTCCAATGGGGATAAATTAAGCTTAATTATCTTCATACTGCACTCAAAAGTGTGTTAAATATAGCTGTACCATCTAAAACTATATTTAAAGCTCCTGCACCTTTTCTTGCCTCTCCAGCAGAAGCCGACAGCTCATCTCAGTGAGTCACGACACTATAATCCACAGAGATTACTGAGAGTCATATTACTAGATCACTTCAGAGCAGTCTGGACCAGTGGGGATGGATAAGTGTTCTTCATCCCAGCCAAGAGAGGTGAAAGTCAGTAAAGTGACGAGACACTCATTTTCTTTCTATCTTCCAACTTGATCACCCCTACTTTTGGAAACTCTTTGTCCCTGTGATTAGCCCATTTCTGATCTTTATTGTTATCAGGCGTCAGTCTTGCTGCTGGGGAGCGTAGTTCACGCTGAGCTCATTCTTACACTGGCAGCTTACAGGAGTCTCTTTTTAAGGAGGGTGCAGGAGGTGAGGAGAGAGGCATGAAGCTGTAAGCAGAGGCATATTTTACTTGCTCTGCAATGCCGTTGTCGGAACGCAACTTGTGATCTTTTCTTTTTATTATATTCAGCTTCACTCACACCGCGAAGCTCGACGGCACACGTTTTTAAAGTGTCACACTGTGCCTGTGTTTTGACTCTGAAAAGGAGTACAAACGTCGACGCACATTGTGATAATTGGTCACTGAGTTTTTTTTTTAAATTACCTTTTTTTGTGATCAAATTTTTTTGTTGAAATGTTTTAACACTGAAGGTTTGATTGAGAATAACAGCAAATCAGCCTCTACATACAGCTACACTGGATATGGATCATTAAAACAAAAACGGTGTTCTTGTGTTGTTGTTTTTTTTTGTAAAGATGAGCTGAAGACAGGAAAGGGGGGCAACAGTCAGCAAAGGGCCGCAGGTTGAATCAAACCCCAACCACTATGGTAAGGACTGAGCCTTGGTACATGGGGTGCACGCTCAAGCAAGTAAGCTAACAGCTCCCCCTTTATCTAAATATATTATGAAATTCATCAAAAAAAAAAATATATAAAAAATATATATATATATATATATATACATACATACACACACACATGTATACATACATACATACATACATACATGTATATATACTGTGTATAAAAATGGAAAAATCTTATTAATACATTTAAAAAGAAAAATACATTAAAAGTGTCAAAAACGTCCAAAGGGAAACTATGTAGATCAAACCAGACCTTGGTAACGGTATGAACATTTGTATACAGTCACGCAGTCAGGGTTATATAACTTATTTTAACATTCTCTAGTCTAGCCTATGAGGTATCAATTGAATTTCCCTTTGCACTATTGGTTCAACCTATAGAGAGCTCCAGAGAGATGATGTCTAATAATGAGAGAATCCATTGGGAAATCTGAAGTTTTCTAAGGGGGCCTCCACCCTAATATTAACAACTTCCTGGCAGCTGTCAGACGTTGAAGTAGACGTCTGAGATTTCATAACATCTATTACTGAATCATCATTAAGAAGAAAAAATAATAGGCAGACTAGGGTTTTGAAGTATCTTAATTGCCTCCACAGCCACTGCTGCTGACTGTGTCGATGAGTTGGCCAAATCAAAAGCTAAATTGCAATCCCTAACTTCCTGTTGTTTTGAGAACATCGGCATGCTCGGGCCCTGTGACTATACAGGATGATTATTCATTCCTAATCATTCAGTCTTGGGACTCACACTGGCAACCACCACACTAGTTGGCACAGATGGGGTAGAGAGGCACAGCCGTGTCTGAATTGCTTCCACAGGGCAATCCATATTGTTTACACAAGTTACTTACTCCTGCTTATCACAAAGTCATTACAGCCTGAGGCGGATAATAAAATGAAGCACTGTGTGTCGAGTGTAAGGAGCAACAAACTGGTCTCATTGTGCAAAGGTGGGAGTTTGACACTGTAATAACTTCTGTTGTGTGTACATGTGTGTGTTTGTGTGTGTGTGAGTATGTTGGGGAAGAGGGAGTAGAGAATGAACTTGTGAGCATGCTCCTTCAATGAGGAGAATGCGTGTTCTTTTCATGCATCACTGAAGCATGAAAAACACTGTCGACAAGCAGGCTTGCGGCAGAATCAACACACACACACACAAGCGCACACATGCACGCACACGCACGCACACACACACACACACAAGGATACCAACCTCTTCTTCCAACAGATGTGACTTCTAAGAATGGCAGAAAAGTCAGCGGTATAAATCAATTATCAAAACATGTGTAGCTTGTATCTTTATTACATTACAGTTTGATGAAATGGCTTCAGTCAATATCACAGCGTTGATGGCTATAGGGCTCCGTTGAAAACCGGATGGTAAAACCTCATCTCAAGCTGTTTATCCTGAACACATCAGTGTATTTTTGTTTGATTAATAGTTTTTTTTTAAATTGTCCTACATCACCTGACGCCCAACCTGTATGTGCTTATGAGACACAACAACAGTCAAGATAATAAAGTCTAGCTGACAAATTTGTTGTCTTCAAGCTCAAAATCAGAAACCTCAAAATGTACGTCTCAAAAGATCAATAAGAGTGAGTTTTGGGTGACTCTGTGGTGTGTTCTCGTACCCAGCAGAAACAGATCTCTGGCAAGCTCCAGTGGAGTGAAGCAGCCATGCTGCCACCTGCTGGTGGAAAAGACCAGTTGGATGCCAGAAAGAAATTTGATAAGCCACACACACACACACACACACACACACACACACACACACACACACACACACACACACACACACACACACACACACACACACACACACACACACACACAGTGGAGGGCCAGAAGCAGCAGCTAAGTGGTGGTGGTGGTGGTGGTGGTGGTGGTATACACGGAAGTATCAATCCGTTATTATATTTGTGTTGGTCAGTTTGTCTGCTTGACACTCCCATTTTGCAGCAATAAAATTGAAGTGAGATGAACAAACAGAGATAAAATCTTTTAGATACAACAGATTCCTTTCTGGGACATAAGGTGAAATTGGGAAAAATGTAAAGTTCGGAAAAAGGTAATAAATTGCACAATAACACAGAATATTGCAATATGTTTAAAATCGCAATAATATCATATTGTGAGGCCTCTGGTGATTCCTGCCCCTTCTAAGTGACTGTTATATTGATCCAGAAGCTTCTCTATCAGCGATTCAAGCCTTTGAAAGTATCTCCGATCGATCTCTGTCCACTCACAGCCTCAGCAGTGATCGACCTATCAGCCAGCTGACACATTTCTCAGCCATATCACAACTTCAGTCTGTCTACCACTTATGCTTTCCTAATTACTGGAGTGTTTCAGAAAATGGAAAGCAGCATAATTCCATTCATATTGTCTCAGATGTGCCCGGCACACTGAATCAACTAATAGGCTATACACCACAGCAACCTAAGTCCCCCCCATCCCCAGTTATTGCCTGAGGGCAGCCCTGTGATGTGACTTCCAATGAGTTTCCGTCTGACAAGAGCCAAGGGCGATCATTCAGAATGGGAGGCAGTTTGGATAGATATGCAACAGCAGACATGATCCCCTCTGCGGGCAAACAACGGGGTGATGTTTCAAGGCACAATCACATCAGCGGGGAGGGAGGGGTGCAGTGAAACAAACACCCCCGCAGTACAAATCGATGGCTTGCGCTGCAGCTTATCCGACGTCCACACAGCGACACATAAGACAGGAAGATGGACAGCAGGAAGTCTGGGGCAAACTCTATTTCACTCTTTCACTTCCTTAATCAGTCACTTCACCGTCTCTCACACAAATCCATTTCCCCTCTTTGACACACCGCTGTGTGCTGATATACAAGCCACAGATGACATATTGATTCCTGAATACTGACTTACTTATTTAGTTTGATGGGATAATGCTACTTTTCATCGCGTCACACTGCTCGGCTGGAGCAAATCTGCTTATTTTAGACAGAGGGAATCCTCCATTAAACTTTATCCGAACCATTGCCTCACTGAGGGGGGCCCCTGGCAAACAGGAATTGAATGGTGGAACATCAAAAAACAATGTTGGATTTCAAGGGGACATCTGCTCACTTTCTCTGCCTCCCTTCCCTGAAAAAACCTTGAAAAAACATGATTGGCCAGGGCCTGTGTTTCGCTGTGATGAAATAATACTGAGGCACGGGGGGCTAAATACCAAATAGGCACACAGACACACATCGTCTGATGGATACCAACCACACGTGTCCTTGGTTGATGTGCTGTTTCCACAGCAACACAGGGTCTTTATCGTCATCACATGGAGAGCTATTTTATGCCAGTGCAGGAATTCTTTAAATAGATATCAGCAGTTCACGACAACATGACTAGGCCAACCGCGACGAGTCTAAAATTGTCTGTGTCGTCACCGTCATAATAAAATCCATATTTAAGCAACACTTTTCCTAAACAAAACCACAAAGGTGCGTCACGTACCAGAGAAATTAAAAGCTTGAAAGAAAGAATGGCAGAAGCAGAGAGGGAGAGATTAAAAAACTGGAAAACGTAACAAGATGCAACAAGTAAAATAAATAACAAGATGAGGCAACTGAAATATAGATAATAATTAAATCCCAAGAACATGGGAACACACAAATAAAAGCTGTCTGGAGAAGAGTTTGCAAGTGCTGACTGATACTGTAACACCTTTTCTCTTCTGTCCTGTTCAACTCAAGCTTTTTTACAGTGTCTAGGACTGATTTTTAGAAAAACACAGGGCAACACTTAAGGTATCTACATAAGCGTGACACACCACTGTCACCACTGTGACACACTAACCCTGACTTGTCATGACAAAACTGAAGGACACTTACTAAATGAATGACTTGTTTATAATGTTTATGACACGTTCATGACAGTGTCATGTCACTCTTATGTAGATACCTTCAAGTGTAACCAAAGACAAAAAACATCTCTGCCAGCCACTTTATGAAGAGAAGAACGAGAAAAATCATGTATAACATTAAAAGGCTGTACTGAGATACAGCCGTGCTTTGAATAAATGCTAACATCCGCATGCTTACACGCTCACAATGACAAAGCTAACAAAGCTGATGTTTAGCAGGTGGAATGCTTACCATTTTCAGCATCTTAGTTAGCATATTAGAATGCTAACATTTACTAATTAGCAGTAGTTTTGCCGGTACTTGCTCATAAACAAAAGTACTGGAAAAATAGCCTTAACATTTTAACCTGATCATGGCACTGCGTTAAAGTCAAGGAATCACCTTGCGTGGCTAAAAATGCCAAAACTCACATACAATTTATTTTAATTTCAACTGTTTGACATTAGCAAGGTAAAGAAAATAGAGATGGAGTGGAGTTTGGTTGTCTAATTAACGCATTGAAGATGACAAAAGTGTAGTAATGCACCTTTTTAGAGGTACAATCAGTGCAAACAATGAACTGTTAAATTTGCTGATTTATTGTAAAATTATGACAACTATAGGCTACCCAATGCCAAGTCTGCCAGCTTCACAGACACATTTTACTTTTACTCCTCATTTATACTGTATGTGGTGTTGGGTTGAGTCATACTCCCCAATTGGGTTTTCTCCCTACATGAGACAAAGCAACACCACTGCAGGTGAACTGGCGGTCGTAGAGCTTTTTGCTGCCCGTTTTAAAGCCATCATCATTTCCTTTTTTGTTTGTTTTGCATGGCGGATGTTTTGAGTGCTAATTTGCGCTCAAGCGTCGCAGATCTTCACTCATGTGCATTTTTGGATAACTAAAAATGTTCTATGATTAACTTGGTTTCTCTTCAAATACAAGAAATACAAAATTAATCAAGGCAGGGTGAAGGTACCAATGAGTTTTAATGAGTTTTTACAGCTCCAGCAGTCAAATAACTGGACACACAACATCAACTAAGGCTATTTTTAGTTGCATAATTTGCAGTTTGATTAGACATTCTGCAAATTGCTTTTCTGAATTCAGACCCATGGCACTTTTCTTTTTATTGTTTATTTAATTGAGTACAGTTTATGTACAAGTGAGTGAAATGATGGAGGAAAACAATTGTACTCTTGACAATGTCAGACTTTCAAGAGAAATGAGTGGGTGATGAATATGGACAAATTAAAGGAACACCTCACTCATTCAAACAAATAAATAAATCAAAACCTTATTCAAATATATGGAGCAAAGGTAGAAAACTGCTTCATTCATGCTTCACTATCAGTGTCTCATTTGGCTACCATCTGAGTAGTATCATCCCATCGCTCAGTGTTCATACAGGTGCACAAGGCAGCCGCAGAACTTGACTTATGTAATATATTTTGACTGTGCAAGACATGAGAGTTGTAATCGTGTTTGGGAAACAAGCATATTTCCAGTGTGCAAAATAACATTTAAATAAATGTTATTTACATCTTAATTTCAAAGTCACAGTATTAATAAGTTCAGAATCAAGCCTATGCTTATGTCAAGGTTATTTGACAATATTTTATATATTCAGACTGTCCAAAACATATATTATGTCGACATATTAGGAAAAAAGTCATCTTTTAATGCTCATTTTTAACTATGTTGTACATTTATTTGTTGGCTCTATTTTCCCTTTGAATTTATTTACATTATGCACAGCATTTGCAGCTTTGTTAAGGAAAGTGTTATGTATTATGCATTATTATGATCATTAGTGTTTCAAGAATAAAAAAAAGAAATATTTCTATTAAATGTTATCTACATTTTCAAAGATATTTTAATTTGATGTAATATATTTATTTCTATACTGTTTGCAAATATTGTAAACCAACAAAACACGCACACACACACACAAACACCTAATCTCTTCCACATTGCTTAGTCACAGATGAGATCACCAGTGAGTTGTTTGTGGCAGCTGATTCATGCAAGAAACATTCATCAGAGCTGTGTCGACATTAAGGTGTTGTTGTGACATTAGCTGTATCTTCCAGCAACTGGAAATGTGGGAAGTGACAAAGGTCTAATCTAATAACATCTCAATGGTTCTGCAATATTGCCACAGTGATGATAATGATGTTACAGCTCAGAAAATGCACACCAGTTGGGGACCGCAGTACTGCAGAAGTATCTCTAGAGGGAGCTAAGAGTACAGAAGCCAGGGCTGATGGAAGGGAGGGCAACACAATGTCCAATATCAAACTATTTTAAAGTCATATTTTGAGCAGAACAATAGCCAACAAGCAGTTCTTCTTAGATACAATTTTAAACATTTTTCAGATACAACTTGTTTCTGGTGTTCTTTCTCTCTCTTACCAAAAGTGTCACTATGTCAAAACAAGGCCAAATGAAACAGGTCATGGTTTGAATAAGGGGAAAAAAAGCACATTTTGAGTAAAGTAAGTTTTGAAAGCAATATATTTTGCATTGGAAACAAGTTGAATCACCTCACAATGCTGACAAGCTATTGCTTTGTAAGAAAAGTAAGATTGGGAAAGTCACAGTTCAATTACACAACTAGTGACATTGGACATTGTTGCAGTGCGGCAGCCTGCTAATGTGCCATGTGGACGTTAGGCGAGATGTATCCACTCTGACACTGTTTACTGTTGACAGTCAACTCCTCCTCCCTTTTGCCCTGTTAGACCACAGGCTGCTTATACCCTGACTGCAATTTCCGGATTCAAAGATGAGGCTGGCATTTGTGTGTGTGTGTGTGTGTGTGTTTGTGGGGTGCTGCAGGGTGTGTGGACGTGCGAGTGAGCAATCACAGAGTGATAAATAATTAAAAGGCATAAAACATGCAGGAACAGAAATGATTTTAAAAGAAACAGACCGAGAGATGCTGATAATTACAGCTCCTCCTATTGATCGTGCTTAGCCTCAGAGAGGTTTTTCCCCCTTTGTAATTAGGCATCGGATTCCACTGGAAGTGCCTCTAAATGACCACTTACAGGATTAGATATAGATCTGATCCCTGCAACACCCCACTCCCTGTTCCATTAACAGCTATATAGATTCCAGTGTATATTATGTAGCCTACTGTAAATGAAAGCAGTGACGTTAGCACATTAACTGTATGTAGAACTAGGGTTGTGATGGTATAGTTTTTTTTCTTACCGTGGTGAAGAAGCAACGTATCACCGTGGTATGGCGGTTAACCGCAAGCCCCTTATGATAGTAGCGTAAGTTAGAGCGAGAATGGCAGCGTGCCTTAAGTGATTGATGTCGGTGCCCATGTGGAAGGAGAACGAGAAAAGGAGAGTAAGGAAAAGAGAGGAGGAAAAAGAGATAGCAAAGTTGATGTAAAGTGAGTTAAAAGTGAACAATAAAATAACAAGCTAGACCTTCTGTTAATGCCGTTACCCCAGCAAAAACATTGGCTTAAACTTACGCCTACAACATATGTTGCAGCCATAGACTGTATTAAAAAGATTGCAGCAGTGTTTCCATTTCGGCTCAATGTGAGTCTTTACTGAGGTTTGCTGTAAATTAGGGCCACAATGGTGTCATCTCCGTTGATCCATTCCACAGACATTCCATTGACTTGAATTTCCCAGAGAGGCAATTTGTTGTACAGGCATATTGACACATAATCCACAACACAAACATTGAACCAGACACCTACAGCACCATTTATCTAACACATAACATACACACATCAATAAATAGAATACAATAAATACACTTCCCTAATAGGCCGAATGTCATAAATAAAAGAAACTACTGCACAGTACCTCCTCCAGTCATACCCCTCCCCACCTCTTATTTAACTGGGTAATTGCCATGGGAATTAAACTCAACCGTGCCGTTTTATCGCGATAACGTTAAAGTGTCTACCTCAACTGAGAACGGAGAAATGTCTTTGCCTTTCCTACCGTGTATTGTATTAAATGTTACCTGTAGAATTTTTTTTTCTCTCCATAATCTCTTCAATGTAAGTTAGAAGACAGTTGATGTGGATAACTACACAATGATTATTACTTTCATTATATTTCATATCACACGGCATCTGTTATCCTGTAACTTTCGTCAGCAAAAAGTTAAATTTTGCAGTGATGCATTTATTGTCACAGCCCTAGAACATTTGTGCTTTTGAGAGGATGTAACTCAAAATGCTCCTCTCTTCCACTAACTCAGCAGGCGGTGAGTTCAGGTAATGGTGAGACTAGACGCTCCTACACTGGAATGACATGCACGCAAATGGAAGTGCGTTTAAGCTAAATTGCAAAAAAGTGGAATGGAATGAATAAATAAATAAGAAGTGATTCATTGACAGTGCGAGCAGCAGAAGGCTGCCGCCCACGGACAGGCTGAGGAAGTGGGGGTGGGGGGAGGGGGGGTGTCCACTCAGCAGACAGCAGACTCACACAAGAATATGACAGGAGCTGCATCAAAGCTGAACATCCCTGTTTGACCACGTGGAACTAAAAAACAGAAATCTATTAGGTTTTTTTAAACTTGTAGATCAATTCATTTAATTGATGACTTGAGTAGAATGAAGTAATAAATCAAGTATTGAAGAGCATACAGTAAAAAATAAACAAAACAAAATGTAGGTTGAAGCTAAATATTGATAAAATACGGCTACTACATGAAAAAAAAAATGTTTTCATATGGTATAATCATTGTGGCCATAGTGTGATCCTATTTGCCCTCCTCCAAAAATACAAGGGCGGGGAGGAGGGCGAATTATAAAAATAAAATAATATGAATTAATTAATATTAGTAATGAAATACATTATGCATATCTTCTTTGGAATTTCCCCTATTCAAAACTTTGCTTAGTTATTACTAATGTGCTAAGAATAATGGAAGGTTTACTTCATCTGCTGTGTGATTTGGTCAAAATCTCTATAACAAACAAGTAAGTGCCAAGTGATTCTTGAACCAAAATGATCATAAATCAACTGTCAAGCTCATAAAGAAATTTGTTTTTCTTATCCAACTTGATTCATAACACCTTAAAAAATTGGCACCACACAGACTCTTAAGCAAGATTTATGCTTCTGGGGAGGCTCCACGCTTTCGGCGTTCAATTTTATTTATAGTCCAAATCATAACCAGAGTGATCTCAAGACACTTTACAGACAGAGTAGGTCTAGACCACACTCTATAATTTACAAAGACCCAACAATTTCCCACAAGCAAGCATTTGGTGCCCCAATGGTGAGGACAATTGTTTTAGGCAGAAACCTTGTGAGAAAATAATTCCTTTAGGCAGAATCCATGGACAGACCCAGGCTCTTTGTGGGTGCCATCGGTCGCTGCCGGTTTGGACACAGACACTGATACAGATATAGGGAAATATGATTCATAATAATTATAGCAGTTGGACTGGCAGTTATAGAAGAGTGGCAGTTATAGGAACATAAAGATAGTGGAACTATGTCTAGTGTAATTAGTGTCCTTGGTATAAATGGGAACCAATCTTTGGTTCTTCGGGCGCAACCCGGAAACACAAACAGTTTTCAACCACACGCACACCAACACCATAACACTACACAGGCATACATACAAGTAGTGATTTGCAGTGATCATGGAAATAAATAGAACCAAAGGCTTGAACTGCAAATTTGACTTGGACTTTCATTGATCAAAAAGGTAAAAAGTGTGTCAATTACTCTACCCATGGAACAGCAGACCCCAATTAGTAGGGGGAAATGCAACGCTACCAAGCCAAAGCCAAGTGGACCAATCACAGTTGTTACACTACACGTCTGCGTTGCCGAAACGTGTAGTTACTTTTTATTATAGGTGCACGTCAGGCTCTGCCATAAGGTCAGAATCTCCACCTACAGTACAGTACGTACCCACGGCTTTGATTTAACACAGAAGTATCCATTGGCCTTTACTGTCATGAACCAAGGAAACCCGACCATTGTATCCGGTGGGCTTGTCATCCTTCATTAGAAAAAGATGAGTTACTAGTCATGTCAGCATGTGTGACTATGAGTGTGACGGCTCTTTGGCTCTCTCCAAACACAATCGCCCCATGTTCAGCGTGAGATGATGATTGGAAGTAATACAATTCAAATTAAGCCTCACAACAGGAGTAATACCAAGTTATTTTTGGACTGGTAACGTGATGATGGAATTTGTGTGGGGAAAGTTAATGCTACTGTAACACTTTGGCTAAGTGTCGTCCACAGTTGAATTTAAAAGGTTCATGTGACTGGTGCTGGAGCTTTACTTCTTCAGCAGTGGGCATGCTGGAATGTTAAGAGTGTAAAAAAGCACTGTTTAATCCCAGGCGTCCTCATCAAAGCCTGCAGGGCTTCTCTCACTGGACCATTGTTCAGACTGTGAAGGAGAGAGAGAGAGAGAGAGAGAGAGAGAGAGAGAGAGAGAGAGAGAGAGAGAGAAAGAAAGAGAGAGGATGGGGTTGACTTGTTTTGAAATTCAGCTCTGCACTCAGCCTGCCCTTTACTTGTTATTATTAAGGGATTTTGGGTAAACGGGCTTAATTTCAAATAAATAGACAAGACAAACGTGTACAGTATGTACACAAACAGATTAGTTGAGAACAGAAATTACACAACATAGGCTACCTGTTGCCTGTAATGGATTCTGGCTCAAATAGGCTATTTGAATTTGAGGAAATTGAAGATGTGGAGATCTAGAGCTAGGCTAAAACAAATGCAGTGTTTCAATATTATTTTTAAAATTCCAAAACTTCAGAAAAGTCAGACAAGAAATGTATTTGATGTAGAAAAGCTTTAACACATCCACTGACTACAGTGTAGAATCACATTCAGAAAGACTTCCCACCAAATACAACACAGTCAGCAATAGGAACTAATTAATGAATTATTTTTATAATAATTTATACTCTTGATGCTCAGGTCCTATACATACACTAATGAAGAGACATGAGAGTGAGTGGGCTGCCAGTGTTGGACCAGCCCCCTGAGCAGTGCTAATCTGTGCCTTGCTCAAGAGCACCTTGGCAGTGCCCAGGAGGTGAACTGGCATCTCTCCAGCTTCCACTTCACACTCCATACTTTGGTCCAAACAGGGACTTGAACCAGTGACCCTGCAGTTCCCAACCCAAGTCCCTTTGGACTGAGCTACTGCCACCCAGACAGAGGGAATTAAAACTAACCACATGGATACAGAAAGGGAATGATTGAGGACAGACAATAATACGAACATTATTAAATGCATGGAGCGATTAAGGGTGTACATGCCAGCTGTGAGCCATTTTTAGCCTGGTCAACGTCACAGCGCTTTCTGCTCCACCTACTACATTGATAAAGCCCTGAAATAACATGCTCATTTCTGACAAAAAGTTTCTCCTAAAGGGCCATTGGCCGGCTGGTCTGAAATTGCCACTTGACAAAGACGCAATGCCCTGTCGTGCACCCCTGCCCCACCAGACCTACCCACCTCTGTCGTCAGACACCAAAAAAACCATCAAGAGCTATTTATAACAACTTCATCCCGTCACTATAAAGGAATATCTCTCTGTTTTCCTTTTCTCTCTCACTCCTTGCTTCCTCGCTCACTGTTGCCATGGAGCGTGGAATCAATGACATCATGGGCAAGAGCGTCTGTATTTGTGTGTTTGTGTGTGTGGAGATGTGGAGATGAAAGCTAGAATCTGTGGACTGAATGAACACGGCCAGCGAATATCAAGTGTCGAGCAAGAGCACAGACGGCACACACACACACACACACACACACACACACACACACTCTGTGCGTGGCACACAAACTTAAACACATCAAGCTCTTGCAGCCTTCCCCCTTCGCCCACTCACCAACCCACACACACAACCGATCTGTCACACACTCAGACAGATGAATAAAAAAAAAAGCTAATTGGATTGACTGCTTTGTCAAAATGGCAGCTCTGTTATGTCATGGCATAACATTCATACAAAAACAATTCTGATTGGTAATTACACAGAGAACATGATGCACACTGTTCTTGTTTGCTGTATATTTAAATGTCTCTCAGGTTATTAGTTATTCAGCTGTGGTAACTTTCACAACACTTCCCTGATGAAACAGCAAAATTACTAGGGGTGGGAATTGATTTGCACCTTGCAATTTGATTTTGATTGCGATGCCTAATTATTTTATGTATGCCTTATTAGATCATGTGTATATATACAAAACCTTTTTTTTCTGCACTCTTGCCTAAACTCTAAGTTGTTGTCCATTATTCCATCCTCTTTCGGTCACTCTGTTTTCTGATTTGCACATGTTTGAGACAGTAACTTTTAAATAAAAATCAACATATTTAAAAAAAAGAATATTAACTTATCAGAATTGAGCATTGAATCATTTTAGAGAGAATTGCGATGCATCCCCACAAATTCCACAGATTGCCAAATGTGTCTTAAGGGGCCAATGCCCCAAGTCACAAGAAGTAACAAAAGGTAATCTTTTGGGGAGCTTTGTATGTCTTAATGTCATTTTGTATGTTTTATGTTTGACATACAGGAGTGTGGGATGGGACAAATGTTTTGGCATAACACAGAAATTAAAGATGAACTTGTTGTGAGGCAATGAACACATCACTAGAAATTGAGAGGCCACTTCAGAAAGCTAAAGAAGCAGAAAATAGAAATCGTTTGGAAGATAGAGAAGTTATGCGAGAAAAGAGTAGACCAAGCATGCTGGCCCCAGAGACAGACTGCCAACACACATGATGTCTACTGTACTGTGAGTGATCAAGCCTGTGAAAGAATGTGCAGCACAGATGAATGTGTGTCTACTTTGGTGTTACAATATGTCCTGTCTGACATGGTTGCAAAGCTGATAAGCCTGTCTTATCTCTGTTGCCAACTGCTGCCCCCAGAGAAAGTGGCTGAGGGGAGAACAGGAAGTAAATGATGGACCAACACTGAAATAATGCCTCTATTGTTCCATCTATTTGCACCCTCCTCCTCCTCTCCCTTGCACGCACACACTTCAAACATTCCCCTCCAGTTTAAAGCTCAACAGTGACACCTGTGTTGCACTACATCATGGCCTCCTTATTTACTGTGTTCTTCACCCTCTCTAATTTTAAAAGGTACTATCAATGCAGCACATGCCCCCTCTACCCACATGCACACACTTCAACTCCTCCAATTAGCATGAAGCCTAAATAATTCAACTTCCGTATATAACTATAATAATAACCCGGATGATCGGTGCTGCTTCCGCACTATGGGGCCCATAGAGCAAGAGCAGTGGAAGGTGCACGTCCGCCGATGGAATGGGGACAAATGATTTATTCGTGCAGCTCTTCTAGAGTTTTCCAAATGTTATCGGAGCGCATGTATCTAATTATGATAGTGCAACGAGTCATTTCGCGGGGCCTGTGACACTCGAAAATGTATCCACGGATTTTCGACGTCTCTTTCGCCATATCTTTGGGCCCCATGGCATCACTACACAGAAGTTGTAATTTCACTGTTTGGCTGCTATGTCAAATTGGATTCAAACCAGGGGCACTATTCCTGGTGTCCTGAACAGTTCGCTGACGTCTCTTACCCCCCTGTTCCTATATTACAGCATAGTATTTTAGTCACACCTAACAGTAGTGTTGCATTTAGTGTTATCTCGCGATTGTCATTTGTAGCAGCGGTGACAGCCAAAATTGCATACCTACATTTCGCTTTGAAGTTGCTTAATCCAGCATTTTAGACAGAAATATTAGTGTGGCCTGTATGACATGTGGACCATTTAATCTCAATTTTGTCTTTATTTTTGCAACTACTACAGCTCTTTTGCTTGCCTGTGTCATGTTTTTTTTTTTAACATATGCCCAAAATGATTGCCTATTTATAAAATAGTCACCACAATTTTACTTGTTAAATCACTGTTAGCTAGGTGCCGTGCACTAGCTCGAAACAAAACTAACTAAACCTATAACGTTAGGCTGTCACATAACTACAGCTGCAAACGGTAAACCATTGGTAGAGATAAGCAGTTTATGGTACGGATAATTAAAACACTATAGTGTTTTAGCAGTAAAACTAAATTCAGAGAAACGGCAGCCATACAGTATAACGTCACACAATAAACTATACCAGGCAACGCAGGGACAAAACATAAAACATAAATTAACTAGCTAACGTTAGCTTACCTGTGGCGACTGCATTAACGTTATTTCACTTTAGTCCAATTAATGCCGTTCTGCTTCAGGGGATGCATGAAAAGAGTTCAGTCTGACTGATGCTTATCTTAACTTTATATTTATTAGTTAGTATACTTTTACTTAATCAAGTCCACCGCCTGAAAAAGTAGCTGCTGTCAGGTTGAGTTGGGGGTAAATTACTTTTTTCTTATTCCTTTTACTTGACGGTGAAAATAGCATGAAGAATAACGCCTGAATTTAAACTTTATATTCCGCACGGCACGGCTTTATTCTATGAAAAATGAATCCAATATCTTTGTTTGGCCATTATTTAAACGTAGGGATAACTAAATGCAGCTATCTTTAGCTACCACTCCTTTGCTAATTTATATTTTTGTAAAAACTTTATATACATGTTCTATTAACAACATTCAAAATGCCAGCCGGAGATCGTTGCTATAGTGATCAATGGTCAGCGTTTTTAACTTACTGTTTTGGTTGTGCCACAGTTTCTAGAGAAAATTAGCAACTAGCAAGTAAACACTGGAGCATTTAAAAGCCAAATTATGCTATTTCCCTCATATGTTGGTGGAGACCAAAACAGAAGGGGCGAGTGAACATAGTGCTACATCCCTGCCAGTTGGGTTGGGCAGATACTTGCAGCTGTGTCCCTATTATTTGACATTATGTACGGATGGAAATTATTGTTAGAAAGGTAAGCCATCGCTGATGGCATTCACAGGTCAGGGCACAACAGATTTACAATGCAAATTGTGTTAGGGTGACATGTCACACATCAATGAGAGTGGAGACAGCCATATCATGAGTGCTTTGCATAACATACTGAAGAGTAGGGAAATAAGATTAAGGTGGTTTCTATATCATGACATGCAAGTTAACCTTTTCGGGGTGGCCAAATGTTCAGGCATGATCGATTTTTATCCAAGCAAACATTTCCATTGCGTATTACTGGAGGTAAAACCGCCTTAAATACCACTGTGGAATAAAAATGTAATGAAGGTTGTGTGCAGAACTGACAACATTGTCTCTAATTGCCTTTGTGGGACTCCGTTTTGAGAGAACTAGGTACCTTGCTTCATAAGAGAAGCAGCATGTATAACAGACCTGCTTTGTACCCCCCCCACACACACAAGCATCAAAGCGTTAGTGCATCTTCTCATTAAGCAGATTTTGCATTTGAGATTGAGAACTATTCCTCTTTGAGCATGTTTAAGTGGAACCCCTCAGGTTAGCATCTGAAAGCAGTGCCAAATTAAATAGATCCATCCTGTTTGTGCTTTTATTTATATATATATATATATATATATATATATATATATATATATATATATATATATATATATATATATATATATATATATATATATATATATATATATATATATATAAAAATTTAGCTTTCAATAATTTTAAAAATGCTTCATTAATTGTTGACGATAAATGATGTATAATAATACAGCTACTCCATGTGGTTTGAAAATGTTTTTTATTAGCAAAATAAGGGAGATGAGTCTACAAAGATTCTCCATCCATGAAGAACATACACATACACTGACAGTTGTGGCAGTTTCTTTATATGAACAGATCCTGGACCATAGTTAACACTCTTCTTGGCAAAGTAGAACTGATCTAAAAGCACAGACCAGGCTCCCTTGACCATCTTAGTTTCCATCACCTGAATGAAAGGCTTCATGGATCCTCAAGTAGCGCCTCATCTTTCAAATCGCCACTAGGCTGCATGCAGGAATGGTGTCTGAACCTTAAAACATTTCAGACCTCATCCTCACCTTTACACCAGTCTTTTCTATGATTCAGTTTTTCTCCTTAACACCAAAAACTCTCCTCCAAATAAAATAAAATATACAATAAAATGTGCCTACCCCGGTCTTTGTACTGGACTTGAAACACTTGAGCATATTATAAGCTCAGTGCCTCAACTAGGGCTAACCGTTTTCCAAATTGTTGGAAGAATGTATATGTTGTACATCGTTTAAAAACCAGACCCCCAGATCTGCAGAGCAAATGTAACAATATACATCTCAGTATTGTACTGCGTGCTCGGCCAGCGAGGCCTTCCATTGTCATGGCTGGTGGGAGGACAGGGTAAGGGGACTGTGGAGGCTACATGTTGGTCACCACGGAGACCCATGTACCTTTAGACCAGAGGGATATCTCACTCCTCCCGGTAGATCAGTGGTGTGCACATAAGATAGCAGGGACACTAACATATGAAAACAGTTTACCTCTTTATGTCTAGAACAATTCAGCAGGCAAAAGAACAAGCATTGGGACTATAGCCGCAGTGAAAGGCATGCGAAGGCACAAGTACCAACAAACTGGACTCAAAGTTGTACCCCCTTTCTTCCCTTTTGGTTTTAGAAGAAGGAAGAAAAGAAGCATTTCCACCATCAGCAAAGTTTCCTTTTCCAGAGACAGCGGCAGAAAGAACAGCAAAAACGTGATCTCCTCCTCCTCCCCATCCGCAAAAAAAACCCTAAACTAAATAGAAACTAAATTTAAAAAAGTGTGCGGAAAAATATGGAGAAACGCTTTGTGTTTTTTTTGTTTTTTTTTTACAATGATACAAACATCTTCCACAAATGTTGTAACACTAATTCAAAATGTTCCAAGACAAAAAACATAAATAAAGCTGTTAAAAGTGGCATATAGTACAGCACTGGTCCGTGACTGATCCTCCCGACTCTTCTCATCTTCCCCACAAAAGATGTACAATTAACTGGCTCCACTGCCTGAGGACAGAAGAGAAAAGAGAAAAAAGCATGAAGGACATGAGGAAAAGAGGAGGGATGGGTGGGAGTTGTTGAAAAGATGAGGTTTTAGAGAGCTCAACCTTGCCACTATCATTTCACAAACATCTAAAAAGGATCAGAAAAAGTATCCTCGGATGAAAAAGAAGGCAGTGATGTCAGCGATTAAATTATGCATTTGATTATGACGGATTACGCTGCATCTCACTGTGGTCAATTTTAGCTATGCTCCTCCATAATTCCCTATGCTAAAGCTCTGAAAACTTAGCCTGGTCCTATGTTGAAGTTAAAAACTATTGGATTTGCTCAGAGCCACTCTGGATCTTCCATAACCAATCATTAACGTTAGGTCGTAACGTCAGCTTAGCGTCGCTAGCGTTCGCCTTAGCCAACTCCTTCACCACTAACGGAGCGTGCTGGAAAATCAAACTTTTCCCAAACTGTGTGAGGAGGAAGGCCATGACATCATGCCTACCAACAAGATTAAGCAAAGATTGTTGTTGCACGGGCTTTAACTTCGGGATATTCGGCAGCATTGCCACAACTGACTGGCTTTGCTCGCATCTCTCTCCGCCGCCATTATGGAACAACAACAACTCAAACTAGTGCACCACCTCAACGTCATAATTCCCAGCCACTCCCTCTGTTTGCTGATGGGACCGCAAAAAATTTGACCGGAGAAAACCCAGACGGTGTACTGAAGGAAAATGAAAATTGAGCGGAAGTACGTAGGAGGGCGGAAACTAACCATTTTAAGCCAATTTGTTAAACACATTTGAGAGGGGAAAAAAAATGGAGGCACACACTTAAACCAGGGTCCCAAGGATTTCCTCAGCAACTCCCACTGCATCCTGATGCTATGGTGAACACACATTCAGTCAAAATGCTGACATGTGCCCCCATCTGTGACGCAGAGCCACACGTGCATACACATATGTGAGCCAGACAAATAGGGCGCAGACCTTGGTCGAGCTCTGGTTGTTAGAAAGATTAAGGAGGTGTGATGATGATGAAGAGTTCCTTACCAAGAATAAAAAGGTTATCTGCATTGTCATTATCCTCAGAAGAGACCACAGTCTTTCAGGTTGTTCTTGATGATGACATCGGTGACAGCGTCAAAGACAAACTGCACATTCTTGGTGTCTGTGGCGCAGGTGAAGTGGGTGTAAATCTCCTTGGTGTCCTTCCTCTTATTCAGGTCCTCAAACTGACACTGAATGTAGGCAGCTGCTTCCTCATACGTGTTGGAGCCTGGAAAAGACAAGTGGAAGTGAAAGAGTCAGGAAGTCAAAATATAGCAAAAGGGGCTCGAAATTGTATATATTTATTAGTGCTGTCAAACGATTAAAATATTTAATCGCGATTAATTGCACTAATGTCATAGTGAACTCGCAATTAATTGCACATTTTTATCTATTCTAAATGTGCCTTGATTTCTTTTTTGTCCCACTGTTTTTTCTCAAGTTAATGCTCTTATCAACATGGAAAAGTGGATCGGCTTGCTTTCTGGAATTTTTTTTAATTGAAAACAACATTGGCATACAGCCTACTGTAGTGGGGGTGGGAAGAATTGGCATCAGCTGTGTGCTTGGCCATCAAGCGGTATTTCAGACTGGACGTGCTGCGATGATAGCTCAGTTCAACAACAAAACACACAGATCACTTTGGTCTTGTAATGGAACCATTTGGCAACTTTTAAAAAGTAAACTTTCCATTCAGAATCTTATTGGCATCCATTTCAGCGTCATAACATTACTACACTTTGGCCGGCTCGCAAGCCCAAAGAAGTGTGTGCAGCGTGCCTGTTTGTTTTGTTTCCGGTCTAGCTAGATTCGGTGTGGTGGTGTAGTTTTTCTAACATTACTAGTAAAAAACTACAATTTGCTAGGCCATTAAAAAACGTTAATCTCGCGATAAAAACATTTAACACCGTTAAAATGAGTTTGCATTAACACCGTTGATAACGCGTTTAACTGACAGCACTAATATTTATATTGTTTGTGGACTGAATGACATGGCTGGGCTTCATCCTGCTAATTTGAAAGGTAGGGCTTAAAGGTATAGTTAGACAAAAGCTCATTCATTAACATGTTTCTTCTTTAAGTCATAAAAAAAAAAAAAGATGCGGTTTTATGGGGTTCTGTGCCAGTAGAGAGCAGTAACTTCCTGAAGTCTCTGCTGGCTGCTTGCCAAGCAACAGTCATCATAACCATATAACTCCCCCCATAAAACATAAACCAAATTTTAACTAATGACATACTGTACAATGTGATCACTGGGGAACTTTATAGGTGCTGGTAGGCACAAGTTATTACCTTTAGACAGAGCCAAGCTAGCAGTGTACCCGTTTTCATTCTTTATGCTAAGCTAAGCTAAGCAGCTGCTGGCTCTAACTAACCCAAATCTAGCGAAGACATATCTATCTTGTCATCTAACGCTCCTCAAATAGAATAGTAATTTTAATTCATAAAAACTGTATCCTCAGTTTTTCATAGCAGGATGCACACATTCAGCTCACATTTTGAAAACATTCGTCATTACCAGGCTCTTATGGCTTATTTGTTGGAAATAAATAAATTAAGACCACTTTTCAGAACATCTTCTATAGAATGCTGCCAAACTTACCAGCGTATTCTGGGTAGCAGATGGTTAGAGGACTCTTCTTGATCTTCTCCTCAAACAGGTCCTTCTTGTTGAGGAAGAGGATGATGGAAGTGTCTGTGAACCACTTGTTGTTGCAAATGCTGTCGAACAGCTTCATACTCTCGTGCATTCGGTTCTGATGGGGGAAAAGGAAGATGATGTTGATCACTGTGCTTTGCTCACTGATGCGTATACTTGTAGAAGGAAAAAATCTTGAACAGAGGTCATCCTATATAACTAATTCTCTGACCCGTCATGATTCCATTAAACCAAGACCTAGTTCCCACTGCGTTTTTTTTCCCATGAGTCAGAGGCTGAAGAACTCACCATCTCCTCGTCCTCAGCCAGCACCAGGTCATAGTCACTGAGGGCCACGCAGAAGATAATGGCTGTCACACCCTCAAAGCAATGGATCCACTTCTTCCTCTCGGAACGCTGACCGCCAACGTCAAACATTCTGGGGGGCAGGACATAAGTAAATATGTTCCTCAGAGTGCCAACATACATACACAATACAAGCAGTGTTTATGCAAACCCAAAAGGCAGAAAATAAATGGAAAAGTCGCTGTGGCTGGACTCGCTGCCGGGTTTAGTGATGACAGTAAGTGCTAGAGATGAAAGGAAACAGACATGCTTTGTCTATTATTACTTGAAAACCATCTTGATAAAATCTTAGTACGGCAGAGAATGCTCAAGTGACCAGAAAATGCCTATAATGATTCTATAATAGCAGCGATAAACAATTCAGAACAGGAGCAGACGTTTAGGGTTTAGCACTATTTTCTCAGTCAAAAGGAAAATGTGCCACATTTTATTGCTTGCTTTAAAATGTTTACTGTAGAGCCATTCTCACTTAATGCACACCAAAGTGGCAGGAAGTCAGACGTGGTGTACTGTATATCTTTCAATATAGACAAGCAAATGCAAGTGAAGAGCACTTTTAAATCATATTCCAAAAGGGAAAATGCGTAAATAAATTTGCATAAGAATGCATGCAACTGTGGCAAAAGAATCAACAAAAGCCTCATTTAGCTCCTGTAATAGCGCAGAACAGAATTTGGAAATACTATGGCTATGTAGGATTGGGGGAGGGAAAGTATGAATGTATAATTGATGCACAAGTAAAATATGTAATCACAAAAAACTTGAACTGTTGGAACCCTGCAGAACAAATACTTTGCTTTTTATATAACTGGTTAGCCACTGGCTGCGTAATTCCAACATTACATATAGCAATGGCCTTTACAAAGGTACTGTGATGTGTTGTAATATATAACTGACAATAATGGCGTGTCATTGTGACACTGTTTTTGAGCAGCTGTCTGAAATTGCAAAACAAAAGACAAACAACAAAATCTTACTAAGGCTTTGTATTTGTGTGTGTGAGTTTATGGATCATATAATGTGTATTTCTCCTCTGTTTTGTTGCCAAGCAGTATGAATTTCAATGACAATGGCACCATTTACCAAACGTCTGGTATCATGATATAATCAGGCCTGTTGCTGCCCTCACTTCCTGTAATTTTTTTTGTAAAGAGAAACCCACAACTGAGTCATCACTGATGCACACAACACCTTCACAGGCTGTGTCACAACTCACAGCTGTACATGTGCAAAAGGGACTTCTATGGAAGTGAATGAGTCAGTGACAGGAAGAAAAGCTAATTAAGCCATCATTGAAAACATTGTAAGGCCAAGCCAGTTGTTACAGTGACGAAATTCTCACTTGAAGTGCAGGTCCTTGAATGTAAAGTGCGTTTCCACAATGCCTGTGGTTTTGACTCGGGTTCTCAGGACATCCTGCTGAGTTGGGATGTAGGTGGCCTGGGCTATTCTGTCCAAATCGTTCAAGTAGCTGAGAGAAGGATGCAAAGAAAAGGACAAAGGGAGGGAAACATCAGAGGGGAAAGAGAGTGAGACAGAGAGCAGGAGTGGAAAAAAGTATGAGAAAATGTGTCAGAAGTAACAAGGTCAAGTATGCAACTTCCAGTGGAACCAACAACTCCCAGTGCATTCTCAGGGATATTTCACAATTTGTTTGAAACAGTATACTTCTTTGTGGAGCAACATGTTACAAGACACTGAGTTCAGCATGTATCAAATGTTAGGTAAAGATGGCACGATGGCTTATTGGTTAGATGTGCTGTTGCCTTTCAGCAAGCAGGTCCTGGGTTTAACCCCGAGCTATGGTATTTTCTGTCGGGAGTGCACACTGTTTTTTAATGCCCGGGACGGCAGATAAAGTTAACGCTAATTAGCTAAATGAGGACAAAGTCTAGGGGTATAACGTAAAGTTACTGAGTCTTTTGAATATTTCATGCCATTAGTCAGAGACTGTCTGAAGTGAATTCTTTATGTCTTCACAACAGAAACTTAAGCAATATCTGATCAAAGATTTAGACTCGAAGATTCTGTCTGTCTGAAGTCTGTTTTGATGGACACAAAAAAATCTTTATTTTAAATATGTATTTTCTTGGTTGCAGTGTGTAGCTGTGTGTCAATTCAGGGGCTGCAGCCTCATCTTATGTGTATAGATTTCTTAGGCTGCAACAGGAAATGAACGCCTCACACATTTAGAACATTTTGGTTTAAAACTGTGAAATGGTGACAACACATGGCAGTTGGCATGATCGGTCTGCGTACAGTGAAGGCTAATAGTTTGTGTTACTTTGACAGAAATCTATGCATTCACCTGTGGTTTCTGACAATTTCGTAAACAAAAATGTGTATTATGTTAAAGTGAATTAAACCCCTATTAACAAAACTGGTAAATAACTAGTGTTGGCTAAAACTTTTGTGTGTGTGTGTGTGTGTGTGTGTGTGTGTGTGTGTGTGTGTGTGGGGGTAGATCTCTATCAATGCGTTCTGATCAAATGTTACATTGCCTTGTTTTTATTTTTCCTGACTAATTCGCTGGACTGGAGTCTTTGTGTTGCTGCTTGCAGCTTTAATATTTCTTGGCATTGTTTGGGCACATATGTTGTACTCACAAAGTCACACATAAACATTCAGACATGTTCACACACTTGTTGTACACAAGCAAACACCTCAAGGTTAGTGCTGATTAATTACAATGGGGAAAAAAAAAAGATTAGTGACCTCAAGTTGATAGCAGACAAATACAAGTAATCTCACCTTCACGTAACCAAGCTTTTTTGTTTGTTTTCCAAAGTATTAAGCAAAGTTAAAAAAAGCACACATTTAGCAATGGTGTTTTCCTATTCATGAAAAGGCCCTGGACAGCAGGATTACAGGAACCAATTAGAAAAAGGCCAACAACTTCAGCTCCCTCTGGCCTATGACGTAACTGCTGACAATTACACTACAGCAGCAAAACGAGGCAAATGGCTTTTCTCCTAACAAACACAGGAGCTGCCATGTGATGATATCACTTGTTTCAATGCCAAGGGCTCTTGCACAATATATATATAAAAAAATATTCAGACTGGTCAAGGAAACAGAGAGAAGATTTCCCCTGTATGTGTGTGATCACTTCTTATTTGTAAGCATGTGACGAATTTTCCTGTGCTGGGGTATAAGGTCAAAGATTAAATTGTCTTTCCAGCCAGGCATGGTAAATATTGACAGTGTAAAAGTCCAGGCAGAAGCAGGGTGCTGTAGGTTTCTGCTCTCGGGGCTTTTTGTTGAACGGTCGGACAACTTGTGTTTGGCAAGTTGAGGCAGCTTCTGTGTTTGCAGTGGAATGGCAGTAACTTGGTCATCTGATGTGACAGTCATTAAAAGTGGTTGACCAAGCAACCGTTACCTAGGTTGTTAATAACATGGCTGCGGCCAGCAACAGCGCAAGTATGTTGAGAAAAAGGCTCACACTTAGTCTTCTAAAGTGTGGAAGTATTTTACTCTTAATGCCAACAACAACAACAACGTGGTCGTCTGGACACTTTGTAAAATGATCCCCGAGTCAAGATAACAGCAGTAAAACACTAAGTTCTGCTCACCTATGCCGCCCCAGCTTCTCCCGTAGCTCACCCATATACAGGGAGGGAAAAACGTATTTGATTGTATTTGATGAAGAAATGATCAGTCTATAATTTTAATGGTAGATTTATTTGAACAGTGAAAGACAGAATAACAAAAACATCCAGAAAAAACGCATGTCAAAAATGTTTTTAATTGATTTGCATTTCAATAGAGGGAAATATGTATTTGACCCCTCTGCAAAACATGAGTTAGTACTTGGTGGCAAAACCCTCGTTGGCAATCACAGAGGTCAGACGTTTCTTGTAGTTAGATTTTCTATGGGATTAAGGTCTGGAGACTGGCTAGGCCACTCCAGGACCTTAATGTGCTTCTTGAGCCACTCCATTGTTGCCTTGGCCGTGTGTTTTGGGTCGTTGTCATGCTGAAACACCCATCCACGACCCATTTTTTTAATGCCCTGGCTGAGGGAAGGAGATTGTCACCCAAGATTTGATGGCACATGGCCCAGTCCATCGTCCCTTTGATGCGTTGAAGTTGTCCTGTCCCTTTAGCAGAAAAACACCCCCAAAGCATAATGTTTCCACCTCCATGTTTGACGGTGGGGATGGTGTTCTTGGGGTCATAGGCAGCATTCTTCCTCCTCCTAACATGGCGAGTTGATGCCAAAGAGCTCCATTTTGGTCTCATCTGACCACAACACTTTCACCCAGTTGGTCTCTGAATCATTCAGATGTTTGTTGGCAAACTTCAGACGGGCATGTATATGTGCTTTCTTGAGCAAGGGGACCTTGCGGGTTCTGCAGGATTTCAGTCTTTCACGGCGTAGAGAGAGAGTTTGGAATATGAATGATTGATTGCTTCTGTGGGCAGGTGTCTTTTATACAGGTAACAAACTGAGATTAGGAGCACTCCCTTTAAGTGTGCTCCTAATCTCAGCTCGTTACCTGTATAAAAGACACCTGGGAGCCAGAAATCCTTCTGACTGAGAGAAGGTCAAATACTTATTTCCCTCATTAAAATGCAAATCAATTTATAACATTTTTGACATGCGTTTTTCTAGATTTTGTTGTCGTTATTCGGTCTTTCACTGTTCAAATAAATCTACCATTAAAATTATAGACTGATCATTTCTTTGTCAGTGGGCAAATGTACAAAATCAGCAGGGGATCAAATACTTTTTTCCCCTCACTGTAAAGTATGTCCCGCACTGAGCGTGAGGTGAACCGTGCTGTGTCGCCGCCATCTGTAGCACTGTCTTTGATTATTGTCCAACCAGGCCAGATTGATATCTCACGAGTCCTTTATAACGTCAGTTATAGAACGATCCACGTATTTAAAATCGGACTCAGGCTTTTTTTTTCATTGTTTTTTTATTTTTATGTTTTTATTTGTGTATTCCTCCTGAACGTGACTTGAAATGTTTTATTGTTGGATTTATTTGATACATCTGAGTTCATAAGTTTCTAAAATGGCATTTTTTCTTACTGTAAGATTAAAGGGAGAAGAGCTTGGATGTTAAACAAGAGCTTATTCATTATTTTTACCTACTACAGTTAAAAAAAAAAAAAAAAAAAAATCAAATACAGGCTACTCTTTTTGCACTAGCTCTGTTTACTTTAGGTTTTTCATTTTTGTATTCCTGCTGAAAGTCACTTTATTTTGCTGTTGATGGATGGCCTACATCTGGCTTCAGGTTGCACTATAAATTAATTTTACTTGAACAGTGCAGTGTTTAACAATTTTAATAAATAGAGATTTGAACCTTACTTGTTTTGTGTAAATTGTTAATAATTGAGCAATGGGAAAACAATCGCTAATTGAAAAATTAATTGTTAGATTAATCAAAAAATGTATCGTTAGATTAGTCAACTAATCGGAAAAATAAATCGGTAGATTGATCTTTTTTTTGTTGTCTGCTGCATTCAACTCCGCCACATTCAGGAATTGTCCTTTTAACAGCAGCAAATACATTAAAAAGGGGAGTTCATATATATCTGACTGCTTGAATTTGTTGATGAAAACCATGTGTAGCAATTAATATTAATGAGGATGTGACGCATCGGGATATTGAATCAATTCTAATCGTTGATAGGATAATTGTGGGACCAGCAAAGATTCACGCCCCCAGTGTGTGTGTGTGTGTGTGTGTGTGTGTCTCTCACTATGCTGCCGAGTCATTGAGCTGATATTCACGGGAGCGGCTGAAGCAAGCTTGAACACCTCCGTCCTTCCAAAGCCGCTTAATGACACCGGCTAGCTCTCCTGTCATGAAGCCTTCCTCTGCTGAGCCGGCCAGCACAAACAGCTGCCGTGCATCGTCCTAGAGGAGGAGAGTTGCATTAAAGTCAATATCATAAACCAACCATCAAAGTCATTAGACCACCATTATTAACATTTATCTTCTGCCGCTGAAATACACACAGTCACAGGGTCAATTTCAGGACCATTTTTAGAGACAGTTGCTGATCAAAACGGCCAAGACAACATGTTCTCCCTTCTTTGTCTTTTCTTGGGACATTTCTCACTCTAGAAGTTCAAGAACATTACTAGACCAAAGTTGACTTGACTTAAAATATAATTTAAATGACTTCAAGACAACCTGAAAGGACCTCTGACTACATTCAAAGACTATTTTCCCAAGAGCATCTTTTCAATGTTAGTCCCTGCTCGTTTTCCAACACCATTATCTCACTTCAGGTTTCTACTCTAAACCAAATTACACTCCTCCCTCTCAGCCTTCAGTCACTCACAGCTCTTGTGGCATCGCCAAAGTCGATCTTGAGGCGCCCCATGGCTCTGATGATGGCGATGATGGACTGGATAGTGTTGCTGTAGACCACAGCCTTGTACTGCTTACATTCCTCTTCTGAGTAACCTGCCTCGTGGATGATCCTGAAGAACGGAGAGGGAAAAACTTGGTAAGCAGTTGAGCCATTCTGCAGCACTCTAAAAACTTGTCTGGGGCAGCGACAAACATTAAGCAAATTGTTCCAAATGCCAACATCACAGACCGAAAACCGAAAAAAAGCTTTTTCAGCTTTCAGGAAAAAAAGGACTTCTCTATTTTCTCCTCAGCTCTCTGACTTCACGTGCCCATTGTAACGTCCACAGAAATATTGTCAGGCCACAATGTGCCTAAACTATACGTGCCTTAAGGGAAAAGCAGCATTTTCTACAGCTGCATTATTGTTTGTTACTCTGAGTAAAAGCATCAGCTGAATACTACACTATAATGTAAAATTATTATCTTGCAATTCAATGTTCATTTTACTTTTTACTGTTTGACCTAATTTCTACATAGAGACTTGATTAATAATTAGTTGCCTTACTGCTGTTTGGAAAGAAAAAGAATGGGTTAAAGGAGGAGGCTGGCCTTATTCTATATGTTTTTCATTGTCAATAAATATAAAAATGGAATGCAAAGAATATTGTTTGTGTTTGCTAGAAAAATTATTTAAACGATTAATTCCTTAAAAAATAGCTTTCATTTTTTTATCCATTGTCTCATTGATTGCTTGAATTGTGTCAGCTCTACTTTACGTTAGTAAGATCAATTCATTGTTACTTTGGTCTTTTCATAGGATTTGGTGACAGTAAGAAAAATACATAACATTACTAGACTTATCATTTCAATACTAGAAAAATGGGCATTAAGCAACTTTAAACAGCTAACTGTAAATGTACTCTGTTGGCTGCATCGTTCTAAAATAAGTACAAATAATTTAACTAAATCGGACAGATACTGTACTATATCTATCAGTCAGCACACTGGTATTCTGGTGAATTTAATACATAATGTAAAATAACAATTATACAAGAACACACATCCTGCACATCCTTCACAGGTAAAGAAGCAATAGAAAAAGCAATGTCACAGCCTATGAGCGGCTTACAAATGTAAAAATAAAGTGCATCTAACATGTGTATGTCTGCTGAGATGTATCCATGAGGGTGCTTATGAAAAATTTAATTTAAATGTAGGCCGCACGCAGCATGTGGATGTTGTACAGGTAGAGTTTATACTAATGTATTCTGTTGGCTTGCTGCCATGATCAATTATCCACGGTACCTGTTTGCAATGGGATTCACACAGCATATTACCCATAGAGATGCTAGAAAAGCATGATTGGTGTTTGACACTGTTTGTGGAAAATGAATACTCTCTGTGCCATTATGCATAACTGATGAAAGAAGTCATTGGTGCTACACTGGAAGAAAGGTTTGTTTTGATTGTTCAGTGTGCAAAACGATCAGAAGCAATAGAAGCAAAATTAACTCACTTCATCTGCTTGACAATTGTACTTTTCCCTGATTCCCCAGCACCTGGAAAACACAAAGAAAAAGAGGTTTACTTGAGTGTGTAAACATTTGAAAAGGTTAATGTTTCCTGTAGTGTTTTTTCTGATCAATTTTTAACCTTTATGTCACCCATCTCACTTCCTTTATCTGCAAGTTTCCGACAAAAACACTTACAATGTTTTTGTACAATGATCTAATGTGGCCACACGGCATGACAAGGACCTGCAAATATGAAACTGAGCATAACCACCTCAACCAAAAGAGAACTGAGAAACAAGAATGTGTGTGTCATAGACTGTTACCATTAAAAAGGGACAGAGCATCCAGTTCGGCGAAGTGCTGCAAATGAGGAAGTGCCTTAAACCTGCATTCTATCTGAATTCCAGCAGGGGACGAGATGTATGGTTGCAAAAGGAGGTTGGTTTCTGTAGAAGTCTGTGAGAAAGTGACCCACTTCTCACTTGATTTATCACCTCAGTAAACATTTTCATAATGAGTTTATGGTCTCAATCGCTAGATTTGAGTCTTCTGCAATACAGAATGATGTTCATTTTTTAAAATTACGGTCTTGTTGATTTTAAAATCGGCAATAAAACAAGGCGTTTAGGGCATGGCTATGAAGTGATTGCACATATGAAGTGTGTAACATAACGTGGAGAGTAAGCAGCTCCTCCCTCACTCCTCCCTCTCGTCTAAAATCGTCACATCCGCAACCAGGATGGCTGCGCCCGTAACGTCAAACTCGACGACTCATCGTAGAGCTCCACAAACCAACGGGTGACGTCACACATGCTTTGTCCATTTATATTAACAGTCTATGGTGTGTGAGTGTGTGTATAACTTGAGGTCTGTGTATGACTTAAAGGTACTCTAAGCGATGTCCCGCGTGCTTTAGGCTACAACATTTGATGTCATATACAGCAAACATCTACTTCCAATCCGCGTCCCCTTAACACACTGTAAAAAACCACGGCCTCTGTAGACAGCCCAGGGTCTACAAACGGCAACAAAAACAAACTGTGCCCACCTGCACCGCGAAGCATACACAAACAGTGTTCCAGCCAATAACCGACAAGATGGATTTGGGGGTGGGGGTTGGTGTGTGGAAGCACAGAAGGGAGGGGGAGGGGACAGGATGAGAAGGAGGGAGGGGCAAGCTAGTCTCGTTTTGTTTGAAAATACTTCAGCGTCAACAAGAAGTAACGTCACCCAACATCACTTAGAGCACCTTTAAGCTAAAAGGAAGATTTGGCCTCTGCGCCAGTTCCTGCCTAATATACTGATCAGTGAATGGCAACAAGCTCGCACAGATGGCTTGTCTTGGGATAAAGATTACTTGTTTAGTGTTACTGAATCTGGTATCAGTGTGTTTGGAATTTTATCAGCAAAAAAAAAAACAACGACATAAAGGCTCCTTAACGTGGCTCCCAACTACCAATAAAATAGAATATTATTAACAGTGTTGTGAAGTGCCAAAAAACATGATGTCCCGGTGACTAATTACATTGACGGTGTTGTAGTTGACCGATGAGGTGCTACTATGATGAAAAGAGCTGTCGGGTGGATAGGGAAGGCATACTGTCGGCGCGCCTTTTGCTTTGCGGATCTCTCAAACGCTACAGTGCCATGGCAACTGCTCTTGTTGTATCCGGGACATCTTGTGTGTGAGGCCACAGTCACCTGAGTAGGCTTTGTGGTGGTGAGCAAACGTGTGTGTGTGTGTGTCATGTTGGCTTCCACTGGGACCATTATGTATTATGCATGTGCTGCTCTTTTTCCTCTACTGTAACCAGTCACTTGGAAGTGACCTTTTATTAAAAATGTTTTCTTTTACAAATCAAAGCCATCTATGATGTTGCAATAAACCACATTCGTTAGACTGTTGTCATCTAATGGGTGGTAGCGTAAACTACATAAGATCTACTAATGTGCACTCAATGTCCTCATATTACAGGAGCGGAGACTCATGTAGGGAGGTTATAGCGAGCCAATTGGCCAGTTGTTACTGACGTAACGCTCCTCTGTCACTAGGGAAAGATTTTTAAACCACTTGAGAGTGGCTATCCCCTGAGTAAACACCCCCAGCTCCGCTCTCAGATCTAGAAACAAAATAAGAGGAAGTGGAATCATATCATGAAGTCTACCACTATCTGTTACCTCGTGATACTGTCAGCAGAGACAAGATGGGTAGCTCTTGCAAAATAAATCATCTGCCTAATCTAGTTCTGCTTTCCTTGAGGAACCCCTCCCCCCCTCCCGCTTTTTGACATTTCTGACACATGCCATTAGCAGTCTAATCTGCGTCACACTGAGTTATTTATGATTTACTTTTAACACAAAATAAAAATATAAATATACATGCTTGCTGTCTGCATTCCTACAAACTTTCCCTCAGCAGTCACTTCATGCTGATAGTACAGTCCTGGCACTTCACCTTCAGGATAATTGGATGTGATTCACTGGGGAACACATTATTTTAATTACGTGCCACCACCCGGGTGCCGGAGAGCCCGGGAGGTTGGGTGATAGTACCGTGGCAGCTCCCTGTGCTCTGAGGCCAAACCCTGGCTGTGTGAATCCCGGGGGACACAAAGACGGCAGATACGGTGCTCACGGCTGGCTGCTGAGCTGGCACAGTTGCACCCCTCAGCCAGCCCAAAAGCCCTTTTCACAATGACACAGACACTTCACATACCGGCGCTGTGCCTCTCAATGGGGGACGTTTGAAAATCCACTATAGGCAGACTATGAGCACAGCACACACTAAAGTTCAAAGTAATAGTTATGAAGGCAACTTTTGTTAGCTGTAGTTTCCATCTTAGGCCGCAACTATGGTAAATGAATTCCCGGTATTTTTTTCAGTTATTTACTGTATCTAGCAAAAATGCCAATTATGAGAAATTAATCAGCAGATCAATTGATAATGGAATTTTTTTTTATTGAACCTTCAACCTTACTCACCTCAGTGAAATTGTTATGTTGATAATTTTCCACACAAAAAGTAAAAGAAAATTTCCTATTCATCATCATTTTCACTGAACTGGAGAGGAATTTCCCTCAAATGTAAGAAGATAATTCCAACTTTAAAAGGAGTGCTAATTTTGATGACTTTTCCGTGAACTGCTGCTTAAGTTCAGTGGAATAGGATCAAGAGGTTATGTCACATTGGTTGAGAATCACTTTGATGTTTCGATCATCATAACGATTAAATAAACAATGTATGATAAATCATTGTTGGAATCTACTGTAAATGTAAAATGTGTCAGAGAAATCTGCCATTACTGTTCATAGTGCAGACACCTAATGGAAAGACCAGTTGACAGAAATAGAAACCAGCAGCATAACTGCTATAGTAATAAGCTTGCCTATGACAAAGCGTTCCAATGGTCAAAATTGAATGAATACCATAAATGCAATGTCTCAGTCTTCAGTATAATCAATGAGACGTGACCTCCATGCTTATGTAAGTGACTTTGGCCTCTCTACACCGGTGATGTCATTAGGGTGTGGATCTTGTTAAAGCATCTCGGCAGGAATACCAAAACACAGAGTCGTCCTGATTTTGACTCACACACACGAAGACCTTTAAAGGGTTACATGTGCACCACAGGCCTGACCTATCGGTCCTCATGCAGAGTCATGTTACACAGCCACTGCTTTGATACACCCACCACAAAACCACTATAGACTCAAAACCACTGGAGCAGCTGGTTTCTGTTTGTAGCGATTCAAACTATTTTAGGAAAATCCAAGCTAACCCTTCCAGTCAAAATGCAGGGTTTTCCTTCTTCTTCTTCTTCTTTTACAGAGAACAGAACCATTTCTATCTGCAAACATTTTTCCTTGGAACTCCCTTCTGGTTGATGTTCGCAAGGCAGTGAGGATGAGGTTTTAGTATAATAATGGCAGATGTGATTTAATGGCTTCCATGCTTGGCCACTGCTTATTCTCTTGGCAAATTAGCGATACGTGCTTGCGAGCCAACCAAAATTAAAGTTAGCAAAAAGGTTCTCTTTTTCAGGCTCCAAATGCATGGCATGAAGATACATATTTGTGGGTCAGGAGGTTTACGGAGGCCAGGCAGACAGTCCAACACGTCCACTTTTAGGTGAACAGTCCCAGGACTGGAGGTGGTTTTGGCACAATGTGCTAACTACATTAGTGATGCCACATTAGCAGCATGAGCCCAACTCCCCCCACCCACTCTATGTTTTTAACTCTTATTCCATCATGCACATCCCTCTTCCTCTTTTACATTCTGTCTCACACAGTTATTGTCCCATTATGACTTACTGTTCCTCTCATTAACTATTCAATTCCTCTTTTTTTTCCCTGTCCCTCTCCGTCTGGGGGGATTTAAGTATGAGTCACTCATTAAGGATTCCAGGAGTCTCTGAGCAGTGCTATCCGGGGAAATGACCAGAGGGATTGAGCCGTCAGCAAGCAGATCAATAGCTAAAAGATTGTTTCTCTCTCTCTCACACACACACACACACACACACACACACACACACACACACACACACACACACACACACACACACACACACACACACACACACACACACACACACACACACACACACACACACACACACACACACACACACACACACACACACACACACACACACACACACCTAATGTAATGAGAACAATTTAGCTACTTTGATTGCCCATGTTTATTGTGTGGGGCTCCCCGCCCCCCCGCCTATAAGATGAGTAACACAGCCATGCTGCACTGCATGTTTGGCAATGCTGGTTACATAATTAAAAAAAAAAAAGAAATATGGCAAGATTAAAGAGGAACAATGACAAATGTTAGACAAAGGCTAAGGATTATTAATAAGAATCTTCCCACAGTTGCACGACAGCTTTAGAAAGAGCAATTAGGCTGAGGAGATTGTAATCTATTTTAGCATGTAGATATGAATAGTAGGATAATTGGGTCCTGGAAATGATGGAAATAAAATGAGAGCCAGAAATATGTTCAGTTTTCAGCGGAGAAAAAAAAGTCCACAATGCCTCGCTCTACAAAGACACCTGAGCCTGCCAGCTAGGATTTGATGGTGTGCACACACTGACTCACAAAGATTCAAATCATTTTCATGCAAATTGGACCTTTTTACATCAGCGTAATGATTTCATGTCAGTGACAGGGAGCGCACATAAGCCCGTGATTTACAGCACAGCGCAGGAGAACCAGGTGGTGACAAAATGAACCTGCTACTCCTCAAATCATCTGAGGTTTGCTGTGTATACAAATACCAAGACATTTGGTAGGGGTCACATCCACGTGATGCACTAAAAAACATTGAGTTTTTTTTCAAGTAGCTTGCAAACATACCTCTACAACCCTGCCGACCTTTTACTACCATGCTACATGTAATGCTGACTTTTTTATCTACGTTGACAGGGTGTGTTTAGAGATCAGCATTCTCCAGAATTGCTTGCGAATCAACAACTCCAAAACAGTATATTTTCAGGGACTGTAAATGCGCAAGGTAAACAACTCAAACTCCTAACTCAGGCGCCCCTGTCTCTATGCAGCAGAGCTTTTTCATTTTTAATGCTTCAGTCATTAGAAGTGTTCTCATTTTTGCAGTCCCTCTTTTCCTTTCTCTTGGGTGTCCCAGCCTGTGTGTCACTTCAGGCAGTAACCTGAAGAAGGCTGCCACGCTGAATGGATCAAACACAAATGGCAGGAAATGATGCCAAGGCAGCCACGCGTAGGGCCATACAGCCTGGCACACAACTGTCATGGCCACAATACTACCGAAAACAGAGAGTAGTTACACTAATGCCACATGGTTTGTGTCAAAGCAATGGGTGATGAAAACTCATATTCCACCTAACAGCAGCATAGCAGAAACTTGACCGAACTTGCTCGCTTCAATCAGCAAGTCCCATCTGGCCTCCAAGCACCAGAGGAATGTGGTCTACCTTTAGAAAGAAAATATGTACGTCCTTGTTCAAACAAAACAATTCTAACGTCACACTAAGTGTTGTATATAAATATAGCCTACATAAGATAAGATTACATCTTTCAATTTGTCAATGCTATGTACACTAATGAGAATGGTAAAACAAGTGTCGTTTACTTATGCAAAGAACATGACATGTTTATCTTTCTTTGGCTCACAAATCTGTTTCAAAATCTTATTCTGCGCTTGCTGTCAGGTGTTACTTTGCCTGATACTGGTATTGGCTTCAGACATGGTGTCCTGGTAACCCACATACCATGTGTGTGCATGTCAACATTTCCCAAAGCTAGCCACGTAAGGCCTGACGGAAAGGTTTTTCACCTACAGTCTCTATTTATAAGAATAACAGTGTTTCCCAACATGTAAGAAATGCCATTAAATTACACATAGCTGCTTTCTAAATGCAAGCAGGTCACATAATTGTGCATAGAGGGTTGTCAAAAGAGACAATGACGTGACTAAACACATGTAGCCTAATGAATGCAAGAACTTACAATAATAAAACAGGTATAAAAGACTTCTGTGCCATTCATAATACATTCTTGTACGGGATATCAATTCATCAGAATAATAGCCCATCTCAAACATTGTATTTAAAATGGTTTGATACACAAAAGTCAGTCATAATTGGCCACTGCTGAGAGCAATGCATGGGTCATGAGGCAACTATATCTACATCAGTTCATAAAACTGCTTAGTTTTTGTTGACCAATGGAGCTTTGGTTTAAATGACCGTTATGCCAACCTAATGTTTTAAAAGGCTTCTTACTAAAGTGCACTTCATTATTGTAATTTCCTGCGTTTGTTACGCAAGGTGTAGCCTACATATCAAACACAGGAAAACTGTATATAACACTACAAGAGAGAAAGAAATCCCTTCAGCCCCTCATTAGGCTCAACTTTGAGTGAGAAAACAGGGATTGGACCTTTAAACATCGTAAAATGACTGGACTCAAAGTTTTCAGTCACATTCAGTCAGGCCCGGGCCTCTCATGAGCCATAGGCCTATTTTCTGTGCATTGTCCTGGACTAGACGAGAGGAAATGTGCCATTGTTGAACAATACAAACGGTTTAACGTTACATATGTGGCTGAATGGATCTAATGCCAACAGCAGGGCAAAGGGAAAGAAACTAAACTTGTCATGTGTGTAATTATGACTAAAAATGTGACTAAAACGGATTAAAACACAAATATACGTTATGTTGATAGTTTGGCTTGTAACGTTTGGAAATGAATTTAGTGACTAGGCAGTTGAACGGTGAACTAAAGCTACCAAGGAGAGGAGTGAGGTTGTGCTTGCGATGTCAAATTGAAACTCCGTAACACTTCACAACTGACACCACGTAAAACTGACATTTAACGAGAAAATGAACCAAGACTAATGTGTTTTTCGTGGCAGGGTGCACTCCCCGTTGTATACTCTAGCTAACAACTGCGAAGTTCGACTGAGTCCCCCCCCATCTTCGTCTCCTTTCTTACCGAGCAGCAGCAGCTTTACCTCCCGGGCTGCCTTCTCTCCGTCGTCCCGCAGGTTCCTGTCGATCATTTTACTCCGCTCCACCGCCGCCTTGTCCTCTGTGCTCAGTGTGCAACCCATCCTCGACTGTGTCCTTCAGACCCAGATGGTGTAAAAAAAATTTATCTAAAATACCATATATAACCACATTAAATGGTTAAAACTGCCTTCACCCCGCACACGCCCTTTTTTTAAATGATGGCAATCGATCTGTTCGGAGGGGAAAAAGGGGAAGCGATTCGACTTTTCAATAATAGAGTGGCGTTTTTTTCTGCCCGCTGGAATATTGTCGTGTTAAAAATCCTCCTTGAATCCGAGAGAAAGATACTTATGTAGTTAAAACAATTCCTTAGTGTTGTCTCTTCCACCCGTTCGCCTCTAGTCGTTGCGGCGGCGAGTGCCAGTATTGTGTACAGCTTCGACTGGAGGGAGCTGCTCTCTGCTGTCTCTGTGTGTTGCGCAAACCGCAACGGCAACCACACTTCCGGTCTGATTCTTCACAATAAAAGGTGTCAGTTCCACAAACTACTAAAAAATATTTACATGAACATTCTTTTTATGTAAATGTTTCTATCTATGTATGTATGTATACACATATATATATATATATATATATATATATATATATATATATATATATATATATATAAATACCCCTGCAGATCTGTAGTTTTAGACCATTATGGATGGATGGATGATGGATGGATGAATGGATGGATGGATGGATGGATGGATGGATGGATGGATAGATGGTTTAAAGTTGTTTATAAACATGATTTTTGTTTTTAAAACACCAAAATGACCTAAATGGTGCCACATGCCTAGTATAACGTTGCTGTAATGTTACTGGTTTGTATGTTGCATGCCATTCTCATTTTCTGTCAGCTGTTGTCTCCGAACAAGTAAAGGTGTTTGACAGTGTTGGGCAAAATACCCGGAAAGTATTTGCAGAATTAATTGTGACTAAAATGTACAGGGTTTATGCTATTTTCCAAATATATGTCAAAATCCTTTCCTAGGCCTTCTTTTCAGCACCATTAATTATCAAAGATGAAGAAACACTGCACTGTATGCATTTTTCTTATAATGTCCCACATAAAAAGTATAGTTGACTTGAACAGCCTTTCATAATCAATCAAAAATGTTTGACTCCTAAAGTGCAGGCCTGGATAGGTGTAATAGCCTACATAATCCATCCATCCATCCATCCATCCATCCATCCATCCATCCATCCATCCATCCATCCATCCATCCATCCATCCATCCATCCATCCATCCATCCATCCATCCATCCATCCATCCATCCATCCATACATACATACATACATACATACATACATAATATGTAAGATATTTAGAATCAAGGATGAATTGTTAACAGGGCTTTCAATGGATGAAACCAAACCCAAAACATTTTATTTTTACGCCTTTATTTTGGAAGTAAACGCCCAAACCGGAAATGTCTTGGCAGCGGAACGCATTTCAAACCTGCACACCCACAGTTTTACTCACTGGTAGGCTAACCATATCATATTCACTTTATTGTTTTCAGCATGTGCCTTGTATTTTCATATACAATACAGATAATACATGTTTACCAAGTTTATATCAAAAAATGAGTTTAACTTAAAATTCTTAAGAGATAGCCTGTATTAAAATAGACTATATTATATGTATTTTTTGTAGGCCCATGATACACATATATGTGTATCATGGGCCTATATTGACACTTCTCTGATCATATTACTGTAGGCTACTTGTTTAGGCCATACTGTGCCTATGTAACCTACATTTCAAGCATGTATTTTTCCCATAGGCACCAAACAACTAACTGTGGCAGTGTTATGTCTACTATTCAGCTGGACATATCCGTTGTTTGTGGTTTAAATAATTCAGCATGTCGGACAAAGTCAAGTGTAAGTCTTCAAAGTCAACAGTCAGTCTTATGGTTGGTGTCGTATGCTTCAAAATGTTCCACTCAAATCCCCTCAGTATTAGCAACCCTATCTTTCCATGCAATTTTCATTTATTTTTTATGATTAGCCTACATGCAAATTTGTGGTGATGACCTTTCCCTTCTAATTCTATGCTGGCTGGAGGTTTCCCTCCTTGTCATCCGCTCTCCAGGTTTGAGATAACAACAGCCAGAGGGTGTAGCCTATCACTCAGGCAAAAAAAAGCTTATGCCATTTTATCTAACACAGAATTTTCCACAAACATGGAGTGCATGCGATGTTCTTTGAAAACAACATTGTTGGAAGATAAATGCTTATATTATGAGTTTATGAGTCTGCTTTCATCGGTAAACTGTATATCATTTTTTTTGTAACACTATGAGTGCAGATGTAGGCTTATAGATAACATAACATTTCAATATTTCAATATATGGTTATGTGCTGAACAATTAGGTATACTGTTAATTTATTCAATCATATGAATAAATAAAGCATAAAAAAAGATTCCATACTGTCTTTTGGTACAAATAAGAAAACTGGTGTGTTGAACACACATTTAACTTGTAGGAACAGAGATACAGGAACTAGTTTAATTTTGCAACACACAACTTATTAAACTTATTTTAAACTGACTAAAGATTTATATAAAACACTCTTAAACCCCAAATTGATCAATGTTTCAATAAAGGTGGTCAAAAGTACAGTTAGTTTTAGATGGGTGTGAAACAAAAGCAAATAACAGACAGATAAACGTCATTATTATGTGTTTTCAATAAAGACATTACAGCTGCTGGCAGAGAAACTAAAAGTCCTGATAGGTTCAGTCTAGGACCACACAAACTGAATTGTAGTCCAAATGTTGAAGTTGTACTTGCAAGATCAACAACAAAGTCACTCAGGTGAGATTGAAACTGTTTTGACAAGAGTGTTTGTTTGAACAGACAGAGACAGGTCTTTGGCAAGAGACTCAAGTGGGATGACCCACATGCACAGGGCTGTGTAAACATGCAGTGAAGGAATGATGGTGCTGCCCTCCAGTGGTCATAACATGTAACCTCACAGTGTTGCATAGCAGCAATGTGTGCTGGAAATACTATGTCCAACTATAGCGCCTTTCATGAAACCCAAGGACACTTTACAGAATTACAGTGGCTATGCTAAGGGAGGTTGTAGACTGTGGTGAACAAGGAGTTATTATTTTTTTAAATGTCCAGGGATGTAGCATTTCGAATATCTGCAGGGAGGATGTCCCAGAGGGATGGGGCTGCAACACTAAAGGCTCTGTACAGGGTCTGAGGTACAGAGTCTGGTGTGGGGAATGGAGAGCAGGGCAATGACTGATGTGTAGTGTTTTAAAAGGTTGCTATTTTAAAGGGGCACTCCGCTAAATTTAACCATGAGGGTGAATTTACTCGTCCCTTTTAGGGAGTACAACACAGCTTGCAAAAGCAGGAGGATTGTATCTTCTGTCATTTTGGATGAGCTTTGTGAAGTTGGATAAAATAACCACGATGATGATGTCATAGTGTTATCATGTCATAGTCATTAGGTTTATCAAAGTTTGGGCGTAAGACTTCATAACATAACATTACTATAAGAGTTTATAACAGAAAGCCTGTGTTGCAAACTGGGGATGTGGATTTTGACAGACATGTGCATTTACCATGGAGGGGTGGGTGTGTAAAGAAAAGCCACTTTTCAGTTGCATTATGGGAAGTGCATGAAAAAGTGTTTTGGAGATTGATCCAGAGGAACTTAACATTATGGAAGTGCTAAAGTACCTTTTTCAAATACCCACATCATAGCCACAACTCACCTATCAGTCTAGTCCTATTTTGTACACAAGTTAAACCAAATGTAAGTGACTGTTTTGTGACACACATTTGTTTTGTTTGGGTGAAGAGATAGACAGCAAACAGTGGGATGGAAAAATGGAAAAAAAATAATTCAAAACCTGAGTCTGAATCGTTGATTTAATCTTAAATCTTAAAGGGTTCACAAAAGGATTGTATCTATTACCTAATCATCATGTGCACAACCAACGTTATATTGTGATTAGGTTGCAAAAGCCCATGTGCAAGAAAATCATTTATGTCACAATAAAATAATCCAGATAGGCGCAAATGAATCTAAGAATGATGGAGAGCAATTCATTTTAACAATCCCAATGAAACACACCTACAGTTACAGATAAGCGCCTTTTTTAGCAGACTGTACACAATAAGAATATGCAAAATCATTTACATGTCCCTGCTTCTCTCTCTTGTAAGCTTGGAGCAGAAATTGGAGAGGAGACAAAGCATGAATACATAGAGGAGGACAGATAAGAAACAGCTTTATTTTATGTACAACCTAATTGTGCATGTGTGTGTGCCAACTTCTCTTTTAACCTTTGTCCTAATTTTATTGCAGCTTTTATTATTTGGTCTGATAGCCTGCGCTGATACCTGGAGAGACAACTGTCTGAACCTTAAACCTTTCTTGCCATTATATAACTTAATTTAAAGGAAGTCCCTGAGTGCCTGCCAGAGGTGTCTGTGGTGTCACAGTATCTGGCCTTGGTTGTTCTGTCAGATCCTCTGATGGTACAGCCTGTCTGTGCCACTGCTGCTGCCACCGGGACACAAGCTGCACACACTAGCATAGTCACAGAAGGAGAACAGACTGCAAGTCAGACAGACGGACGTACGGACTAACGGAGAGTAACGCACACCACCATGGGCTGCTGTAACAGAAGGTGCGGGCTGATAGCCGGAGCTGTGTTTGGGGCGGTGGTTGCCATCCTGGGAGGCATCCTTATTCCGCTGGGAAACAGCATCATAGAGGGAACAGTGAAAAAGGTATGGTTCTTAGTTTCACCCTGGGTTGGAGAATAGGGAGTGACAGAGAGTGTGTGTGTGTGTGTGTTTGCATGCAGAGATCAAGGTGAATCAGGAGAAAGGAGAGGGAAGAGGCGTGTGTTTTTGGAAAGCTGCTTCAAATGGTAAACAAGAAATTGCAGAAAGCCAAGTGTGCCTTTTTTTTGTTTGAAGATCAGCGTCTATGATTTTATTAGACACTGGTGAGAAAAATTCTGCGTTTAGACATTTTATAACAGAGCATCAACCCATTTAAGGTATCAGTGGGGCAGCTGGCCTGCTAGCAGTTTTGAGATATGTTAAAAATAGACTGTGTGTATGTGTGTATGTGTGTGTGTGTGTGTGTCTTCGGGGTTTAGGAAGCTGTCATTGAGCCTGGAACGACAGCTTATGACAACTGGGTGTCTACAGGGGGAATGGTGTACAGGCAGTTCTGGCTTTTTGACGTGCAAAATGCCCAGGAGGTCATACAGAATGGATCAAGTCCAATGGTTGTGGAAAAAGGACCTTACACATACAGGTAAGGTTAATATGTGTACGTTTTATAACATTTTGATGAAAAGCTTAAGAATTTACAAGACACTTTATTAAGTCCTAAACTAACCCTTCATCACATTTATCTTGTGTAATATAATATATAAGAATTTCCTCTCCTCTAACAAAATTGAATGTCTAAGTAAGACCCTCTCCCCTTTCAGGACGAGATATCTTGCCAAAGAGAACATCACATTCCATCCGAATCACACTGCCTCCTTCCTGCTGCCTCAGGGCGCCATCTTTCAGCCATCCATGTCAGTAGGATCAGATAAAGACAAAGTCACCACCCTCAACCTGGCTGTGGCTGTAAGTGAGTGTCACCCCACGGTGTGGTGATTCCTGACATGACTCAGCTATACTGTTAATTGTGACTGTACTTCTGTTCCATCAAGCTGTGCTGCCCAATGGTGGGTTGCTTTGGTCAACAGCCACTCATTTTAGAAGTGGTTCCTAACCTTTTTGATAGTTTTGTCTAAAATCAAGTGGTTAAAGAATATTTGTACAATATAGAGACTTAGGCTACTACTAGCCTGTCAAGTCAGACCTACATCATCAAGATATTGGGTCTGGGAACTCACCATTGGCAGGGCTCAATCCGAGGGGCGGGATAAACGGTTGTCTTTCAAATTCCCTCTGCATGCAATAGGATAACGCTACAACCAACCAGAGCAATGCTAGTTGATAGATTAAACTAGTGAAGGTTTGTAGTGACAGTGGCAAGACAATATCGTAATTTTCGTACTGATGCTAACTTCCTTATATTCTGTACTTTAATATAAACACAAGGGACAGGGACTGTCTGATCACAAGCAAGCAGGCTATTGGTACGTGACAGTTTTGGGTACCAAATGCTAAAAGTAAGGTTTGATACCCAGCTCAATGGTGACGTGGTGTTAGAAGAACTGACATTGGTGCAAATATGCTGCGTGAGTTTGGCAAACTAACTGCAAAGTCATAATTTTACAATGGCAGTATTTGTTTATGGATACAGAGTATGGGCTTTAGCTTCAGACTTTGATAAGGCTCAAATGATAAGCATGACCCATTCCAACTCAATTATGCAGTATCACAGTCATAGAGGTATTTTCTGGCTCATTTACCAAGGCAACCAACGTCTACTGTTATGGCACTTTTTTATATTGACACAATCACTGATCTTTTTTCAGATATGAAGATACATGTTTCTGATTTCATTTTTTTTGTCAGGGAACTTATTCACTGGTTCCTGAAGTGCTTCACGCTGCACTGGAGAATCTGATAAAGAAAAGCAACTCCTCCTTGTTCCAGACCCGTACAGTCCACGAATTGCTGTGGGGTTACATAGACCCCATGTTGAAAGATAATGTGGGCCTATTTTCACCTGTAAGCAAACAGATATTACAGCCTTACACGTACACATGATTAGAAGAGACAAGATTGACCCAGTAACACCTCAGAAATTCTACGATTTTATTAATGTATTAAATCAAATGTTTTCCTTAGTACAACGGTACCTATGATGGCTACTACAATGTCTACACTGGAAAGGAGGACATCTCAAAAGTGGGAATGATTGACATGTGGCAAGGACATAGGTGAGTTTGATTATAAGAAAAGTGGAGATATTGAGACTGGACTTAAATCCTTTGTCTTTAAATCAAGTTCTGCAGATATGGGCAAGTGGGATCTTTTAGGCTGTTTAATCAAATCAGGTTAATCAGGCTGTACAGAGTCTGCAATGTGAGAATTCAGCACTAATATTTAAGGATGTTAAATCCATTAGTTTGTCTGACAAAGTGAATTTTGTCCAACAGGAGCTTAGGTTTCTGGAACGACACGTACTGTGACATGATCAACGGGACAGGTGTGGTTCATGAAGCAATGTGTTTTGTAAAAAAAAAAAAAAAATGAAAGAAATAAATAAAGATAAAAAAATAGCCTTTTTCCTGAACCCATCTTATAACGCAGCTCTAAATGCAGACGAGTCATCTTCTGACCTCATTTCTTCTCCCCTCTTTCTTAGATGCCTCATCATTCGCTCCCTTTGTGGACAAGAAGAAGCCTCTCTATTTCTTTTCATCAGACATCTGCAGGTGATGAAGAATTTCACTTTGTGGGAGCATTTTCATCTGATGTAGTCCTACCGTGCTTCGCTAACATTAAGCGGAGCAGTAAGTGTCAACGAAAGGAGATTTAACATTTTAATTTGAGAACTGCATCTTTGCAATTTCCTCTTAGTGACCACTAGAGGTCAGAGCTCTCCAATACCAAAACCAGAGTCATGTTCTGAAGTTAGAACTGCACAATAGATTACTGGGTACATGATGGAAGTGTTTCTAAAAGACTTTTTAAATAATCTCTGAGTTTTTTTGTCTTCAGGTCCGTGTCAGCTGGCTTTGAGGAGAGCATGGATCTAAAAGGGATTGAAGTGTACCGCTACACCCTCAAGCCAAACACCTTGGCCTCCCCTACGGAAAACCCAGACAACCGATGTTTCTGCAGAAACTTAAAGACCACCAGGAATTGCACCTTGGCTGGAGTACTGGACGTCAGCTCTTGTAAAGGCGGTCAGTTTGCATTTATTTGGTTGAGTACAACATGAATTAAGCCACTTTCTTTAACTGTTTTATAATTCTGCTATGTAGCATGGTTATAATAATAATTAATAATAATACATTTTATTTGGCAGACGCCTTTCTAGATACACAAGGACATCTTACATGTTTGAGAGGGCATAAAAGAAGAAAATACAATAGAATACATTTAGCTTTATAGCATTACATTTAACAAAATAGACAACATCTGAAAAGTGTTAAGAAAAGTCAGAAAAGCAGAAAAAAAGTGTCAGGAAGGTTTCTATGGTGATGCAGTAGTATGAAGACTTAAAAATTAAAAGCTTTCTTAAAAAAAGGTCCGCACAACATTTAAAAACAAATTATTTTACTGTGTCTGCCTGTTTCTTTGCCATCTTAACAGGGCAACCTGTCTTCATCTCTCTGCCCCACTTCCTCCATGGCAGTGCGTACCTAAGAGAGAATGTGCAAGGCCTCAATCCCAGCGAGGAGCACCATGCCACCTTCCTGGACGTGGAACCTGTACGAACTTCTATCATACATCTTTGTGATTTCTTCTATTTTTAGGGGCAGCAACTCTAATTGTTTTGTGGTGTTTTTTTCCAACAGACAACTGGCTTCACCTTGAGGTTTGCCAAGAGAATTCAAGCGAATATGATTTATGGACCATCAAAGGTCATCACGTAAGTTCTGCTTCACCATTTTAAAGGAAAAGATTTTGGATAATTTACTTATTTGCCTTCCTGATGATAGATAAGAAGATTGAGACCACTTTCAGGGCTGCATAGTAAATGTGAAGCTACGGTCAGCAGCTAGTTAGCTTAGTTTAACGTAAAGATTGAGAGCGAGGGAAAAAGATCTCTGTGATTAACCTGTCAAATCTTGTTTTTTAGGTTCATTCAAAAACATTAAAAGGGGCTGTACCCGACATTCAGAACAAAAATATAGAAACAAACAAGTATTTTCTATTTAAACACAGGCTATAGTGGAGTATTGGAGTCCTGAGCAGAGAATTAAATCACACTCCTTTTTGTGTGTTGTAATCCAAGCTTCTCCATACTTTGTTTTGATAGCCAGAATAACAAAACGGGTGCTTGGTTGGCTCACCTGCACCCATAGACAGAAGCTTAGTCCTCGCTGCAGCGGATGCATAGCATGTCATTTCCTTGTTTCACCACCAACCCTTGTGCATATGGCCGTAAAAACATAGGTATTTCACATATTGTGGTAAAAAAAAGTGGTATCTATCTTTTCATATACAGTAACTCTCAGAGAGAAAGTGAATAGGAGTATTTTCCAAAATGGCAATCTATACCTTTAAGAAGGTTTAAGATGTGGTGTCTGGTGGCACTGGCAGAGCGGTTGGGACACATACCACATGCATGCCACCTCTAAACTTTTCATCCCTGCCTTTCCTCTCTGTGTTTGTACTGTCACTGTAAAAATAAAAAAAAACAACAACAAAAAAATGTCTAACTAATCAACTCTTTCCCTGCAGGGTGCTTAAGAAAGTCAAGGATTATACCATATTCCCTCTTGTTTGGCTAAATGAGGTAAGATAAAAATAATAATGACGGAGCCCTGCAGTCATGAAGTGTAGAGGTTGCTTGCCATGCATGATAATCACTCCCTCTGTCTCCATCCTTGTAACCAGACGGCTGCGGTGGATGACGAAACAGCAGACATGTTTAAGAAGGAACTCATCTCCCGTATCGACATGTTGGATATAATACAGAAGGCGCTTATTGGCACAGGTGTGTGCATTTTCATCCTGTGTCTCATCTCCTACTGCGTGGTGAGAAGAAGTGATAACCGAAGCAAGTTTGTGTAAAAGAATCATGCAGTGTCTGTCGAGTGGGAGTTGCGGAGCACAGTGCATTTAGGCTGCTACGGGACATCAACTCTTTTGATATAAACTTGCACTTTTTAGTAATTTCAGTGTTATTTATAATATCATGCTTCCTTTGATACCAGGGAGGGGCAATACTGTGATTTTGTAACGCTCAAGAGATTTGCCATATATTATTTCAATTGCAAACACTGTAACATTACCTGAATCAGGGATATTTAGCGTGCGAGCAGATGTTAACATGTCAGGTTATTAATCTAGAAAGAGGAGAGATGGGTTTATTTGACATCCTTTAAAAGAACATGAATCTAATCCTTTGCTGAACTAGTATCTTCAAAATGAATAAAAGCTGAAAAGGCATTTCTCATTGGGTGTTTTATTACTGGGGTTGTTCCTACCTAACAGTCTATTGAAATTGGTCTACCTCCCTCTCCCAAAATACAGCAGAAGCTGTCCCCCTGCTGAAACAAACCTCCGCATTGTGCATGCTGAAGCAAAATTACTTGGTTTCCTCTTTACCCTGACTGGCCCATAAATCAAAAAGAGTAATAAAAATGGGCTGGGGAATGACTATACAGTACGTGTGGTTTGAATGGTACTTGGGTTTATTTGGTGAGAAAGCAATATTTCTGCTCAGCGGGAGGCCTCTCTTTAGTTTGATGGGTTTTAAATGACCTTCTGCAGCCTCCTGGGCAAATTTGATTATACAGTTTGTTCTGAATTTTACATGAAACACACATAAAGGAGGGTTTCATTTGGGATTAAAACAGACACCTCTTGCAATTTGCAACCTTGAAGTAGTTTAGGTACAGTGTGCACTGATCTTTGAAACTCAAGACACGTTCCTGGTTAAAAAGCTTGACCCACTTGAGCTTCCGCATAATATTAAACCCGTACATTTTCCAGGTTGTCAGAATTTCTTGACACGTGAAGCTCGAGTGAAGATAATCACCTCTTCATCATGTTTTTTTTAATCCTCTGTGTCCTCCTTGGCTACTAGCAAGTGCATGGAGGAGGGGTGGGGTCTGCGTGCAAACACGGAAGGCTTGTATCAGTTTTGTTGTCATTACTTAAAATTATTAATATTATTATCATTAAGGAGACAGAAACTATGCCCTGTAGCTTTAAGTAGACAGAGGAATTATGTATTGGCCTGTACCAGAATGATAAGGTTCACATTTTGAAAAATTATTCTAATAAAAAAGTCTAACAATAAAATGCATGATCTTTCTGTAAAACTGAGATTCATCTGAACAGATTTATTCAGGCTATCGTGACATTAATAAATAGAAATACATGTTTCATAACATTGAAATTACACTAAGTTGACATGATGCTGGCACACAGATTTATTAAACGTGGAGCAGAGATCTGTTTAGATGGAAGGTACAAATAGTCTTTTCTCAAAATGAAAATAATAGTATGTCTCTGCAATTTGCAGATACAGTCATAGCTGATGAAATAGGTTGAAATTATATACACATTTTGGCAAAAAATCCGCACATTAAATTAAAAGGATAAAACAAACAAAAATATATTATGTACACAAGCAACAAATCTCTATCTACATTAACTACGCTATTAAAAAAAAAAGTCTATTCACATGTAAATGCATTACTCTTTCTGAAGTGTCCACTTTGCAGTAAACAATGTGGAAAATATGGATCCAAACAAGGATATTGTCACGTTTAGTCAACTACCTTTTGATGTACAGTATTCTGTTAAACTAAAATGTGTGTTTATGCTAGTTATTTAAATCCAACAAGATACCTCTACATTACTGATACATTTCAATAAACATGCTTCTGTGCTAGAAACAAGAGACATATGATACGATATGCAGCAGAATTACAGTGAGGGAGATTCTTTTAGATGTAAGTCTTAGTAATAGGAATAAATAAAGGCAAGATCATGTAGCTCAAACCAAACTGTATATGCTAATCAGTATTTTACTATTTCTGTTTAGGTAACATCTGCACTGAATGAGCGCTGTAATATAAGACTTTTTATTGGGACCACTTACAATCTGGCCTGTGTATGAACAGTGCTGTTGTAGACAGTTTGGGAGGCAGTCAACCCATGAGAAAAAAAAACAAATTTATTTCTCACAAATTGACTTTTTATCACCGTCTGTGTGCCCACAAAGTAATTTTACTTAACAGAGACAATTTTGTTAGCTTAAAGTAAATATAGAAATGTGAGTAGAATCTAATAAAATACTAGTATTAAACTTTGAGAGGGCGCTCACTTGCAAGCATGCATCTTCCTTCCCTTTGTCCCTTTTCAATCTCCCCTATTTACTACCATGATTTCAAATTATGCCCATTTTTCATGAACAAAGAACAAATCCATTGTGAACCAATATCCAGCCAGTCCAAATTCCCCCTCTAATATCTAAAATATGATAAGATAAGACCATAGCTGCATCTCAAAGTGTATTATCCTAAGATTTTCAGCTTAGACCCCAGTTTATTAGTGGCACTCTTAACAGGGCCACAGTCCATGTTTGACTGCAACAGCAAATTAATTGCTTGTGGGTGCCTGTGTGTGTGTTTTAGTGTATGTCACAGCCATCTGGTCACAGTACCTCATGCAAGAAAAAGAGATATTGCTGAATAACAACTCCCCTACCCCCCTCTCTTTGTTTGCTGTACAGCCACAGTTTGAGATGAGAGTTTGGAAAATGAGGGTCTGGGTATAGAAAACAGAGGAAGGTGTTTGTGTCAGTTCCTGCACCTTCCTATGTCAGACCTCTGGGAGGTGATTGCGGCGGTTTCGGCTCTTCCTCCGGTCCAACAGGGGCTTCAGTTTAGCCAGGTCCCCCCTGAGATGTCCAGGTGGCTGCTGCTGCTGCTGCTGCTGCTTCTGCTGGAGGGTCTGGAGCTGCTTCCTTTCTTTGCAGTATTGTTGTACAGCTAGGCTCTCCGCTGGACTGAAGGCAGACAGTAGTTCCTTGGGATGCAACGAGCTGGCCCAGGCCCACGGCGACTGCTGTTTGTCTGTCAGCACACTCACCATGGCCTCGCTCAGCACTCGCAGGCGGATCTTGGCAACGGTGCGTTTGAAGCTGTTCTCGGTGGTCAGGCAGTAGTAAAGGCCCTGATCCGTCAACTGGACGGAGCGGATAAGGAGGCCGTGCTCCGTTGAGACAACACGGTCGCTCAGCTTCACCTGGGGTTGGCACAATTAGGTTGTGTCATAACCACATCTACATAGTTTGTAGCAAAGAATTGGAGAATATATCTATGCAGTAACTATACGTTACAGACCAAAGGGACGAACCTACATACTAAATAGAGATTGAAGGGGTCACTTTCTAATTAATTGTTATGATATGACCTTTGCAGTCACCAGATTCCAAACCATTTGAACACATGAGAGATGTGTTAAGACAGTGCCCTCCATCGCAATCATCCAAACCGCAACACCAAATGAGACACCAAATGAGGGAATATCCTTTGGAGAATGGTGCCATCCCTCCAGTATAGTTACACTTCACGTTGATTGGAAAAATCAATTGTCTTTATTTGTAGATTACAATTACATATGCCTGACTGGAAACAGATTTTGTGTGAAACATTTGAAATATTGAAATACATCAGGTGTAGTAGTCAAAGTGAAGGTGCTGAAAGAAGAGACTTTTCCACTGATTACTTTAAAATCAGCCAGGTCTTAGTTTGGATAAGATTTCAATGTGAAGTAAACTAAAGTGATCTATTCTAAGGCCAACTTTTATTCTCATGGGGAAACGGCTGTAAAACGGCCATTACTCTGAGTCTACTCCACTGAGGTGAGCGCTTAATCCATAAAAGATTTTTCATGCAGATGCTTTCTTTTCCAGCTTTATTTAATCTTTCACAGCCTTTCAATGGCTGTCAAATATTTGTAAACCGTTCTCCCCGCTGTGAATGCAGTCATTAGTCAAGGTACATACCATGTTTGATCTGTATCACTGCTCATTATGATGCTACATGTTCACAGTGTGTTTATATAGGCGATGCAAGTCCTGATCAAGCATGTGAGCTCATATGATTGCTATGACATGTTTAACATCTGATGTTACATTAAACTATGTGACCAAAACACCCCATTTATTAAGTTGTATCTCATATTGCGTCCTTACATACAAACAAGGTGGCGATGTTTGACATGTCAAACTGACCTCTTTCCTCCTGTCATTGTCCCTATGAATGAGCCAGCGGATAGAGGCCTGAGGAGACTTGGGAAGACACTCCAGGAAGGTGGTGTTGTTTTTCACGCCATACTGCGTCATCTCCACAGCGTTTCTGTAGGCTAACACACACGCACAATACACACACACACACACACACACACACACACACACACACGTCAGACGTCACTTGCTGACAGACACAAACACCACAGATGGACCTCAAATCTGTCTCAAGTCCCAACTGTGAGAGGGAAATGTTGACACAAGCTTAGTGTAACACCTGTAGCACAGCCACACTCCACCCTGACTTCTTCAGTTTCTACAGACAAAATAACCATCAATGCATAAGTTGCTTAGACAACATAAGGACCTAAATGGCAGCAGGACGGGATCAGGTAGTTTTTCTCTCAGGATCTCGCAGCACAGGATTTTTTTTTGGGGGGCAGTCACGTGATCGGAACATGCCAGAAATATTTTCCTTGGGCTCGGGATGGAATGGGACCGACAATTGATTCCTGTGTCGCCCACTCGTTGTGACTCATTAATGGTAATGGCCATTTGGTTTGTTCCCCAAGCTGGTTTGAATTTAAAGATGTAAAATACTGATGGAAACGGGAAAATCTGCAAATCCATGGCTGTTTAACACCATACCAGTACTACTGGGGAACTCTTTTGTGAGGGATTTTGCAGTACCTGGACTCACAAATACAGTTGCAGCTACAGCTTCAGTGTAAACAACTACAATTATTTTGTATTAATGAAAGTTTTGCCATCAAATGTGGACTTTATTACATTTGTGAATGTGAATCAGTTCTTAGCTCTGACATGACAACTGTCTCTTCACAAATACATACAATAGGTAAAAAATTTTAGCTGCACACTTTTTTAGGACACTGACTTTAAAAACAAGCTGAAAACACAACAATGACATATTATGACCTTATAAATTTGCTAAGGCTAACATGCTGGCAAACCGTTACCTATTTATATCCTGCTAACATGTGTGAAACATGAGTGTTTCTGTCAATCTGTTGATTGTAAGTTGAGTCTGCTATCCTGAGAAAAATATCTGGTTTTATAGCTGCTAGCTGCTTTTCTTCTCCAGCTACTTGTTAATTTTGTCTGCTGCTAAAATCTATACAATACACTTAAAGGGGCTTAGCTCTGTAGTGCTGAGGGAAATGCAGAGTTGGGTGAAAATCATCTGTGGTTTGTCCCTATGAGTGACACCTTTCACTTTACACAGTCACTTGATCCTTTTGTTGATTTAAAAATATTGATTAGTGCAGCTTTAAATACCTTTTAGATTGAATCCTCTGCATTGAGTGAGTGGATTTCCATGCATAATGTCCTGCCTTCTGCTTCTCCTAAAAAAGGAAAGAAAAAAAAAGAAATAGAAAAAAATTGAAATGAGTATGAATACACTAAATACAGAGAAAATACACATCCTCTCTCTTCATGTGTTTATCTCATATTGAAACTGTGGAAGGAGCCGTCAATGCCAAAACAATATAAGAAAAACCATCTGACTGTTATTCCACTCAGTGCTGCACACTCATTTATACCAGCATGAGGAACAGGGCTTGTAAACAGCTGACACATTTCAGACACATTTTCCACACAAAAACAGGGGCTGTGCTTTTGTTGTGCGACCAAACTAAACTTGACCTGCGAATGACAGGAATGTCAAGAGACACACAGCCGGTAGAGAGGTATCGTTTTAGAGCCGATCTGTCGCTCATACCTCCTTGTCTGTGTTATGTCTAGACAGACTGAGGGAAACAACAAAGGCAGAATTAGTGACATACTTACACTGCACTGAAGGAATCCAGTCATTTGATCTTTCTGCTCTCACAAGTTATGAGCATCTCCTCTTCTGTTTTTGTTTAACATTGTTATATATTATATTGTTATATTATATTGTTGTACATCATCTATTATCCACATTCAATATGGCTGGGTGTGGTACACTGATTGACAACACGTTTGTTGTATACTGTTTGTTGCTGAATACTACTTTGGTTGACTATTGGAAGCCCAAAGCCTCACTAGATTCTTATAGCAAATTGGGCAAAAGTGAACACAAGTGGTCGGAAATAACTGTATATTAATCAAAAATCTGCACTATGCCAATGTTTATTCAACACTTTGTTTTGAGCTGCCTCCATGAATGGGCTCCCTAATCAACACTAAATCTGCAGTTATGAATCCTAAAGCTATAAACCTTTGTGTACCGTTTGCCGGAGGGATAGAAGCGAGAGCAGCTGAGTCCGTCCCAGGCACAGTAGGGGTCTCTGGCGAGGCAGCAGTCAGCACATGCCGAGCCGTAAGCGTGACAACGATGCAGGGAGACCTGTGAGACCCCGAACTCCGAGCTGACGTACAGCTGTTGCTGTAAAGTAAACAGTTCAAATGTCAGCCGCCCTGTTTGTCTTAATAAGTGGCTGGCTGACAGGAAAATGAGGCAGAGCGCAGAAACAATTATGGCTTATTATTTCCTTGCCTTTGGGAGGCTTATTATGCCCGGGAGATTTCTGTCTCGTGCATTACATAGTAGCCGCAGACAATGAATAACATATTAAAACAATAAAACTGCACTTAATATGTGAGGTATGCAAAGTTTAAAAGGACACTTACTTTTTTAGAGGATATTCTCAAGTTTGTAACAGGAGCTTGATTCTGAAAAATTAGCACATAGAGCAAAGTTGAGAGCTTTCAGACATTGTTCGCAGTTATTTATTAAAATCTTAAAGGAGTAGTGGGGAAATTTGCAGAGAACCGCTGATCAGACTTTTTTTTAAATGAAAAAAGCAGTCATTGCACGGTAGACTGTAGCCACTGCCGATCAGCTTCTGGCCAGATGTAACTTTCTAGAAAAAAGCAGAGGCCTTTGTGTGATCATAGGTTGATCACACTTTAGATACATAGATAAATCAGCATGTGCGAAGGTTCACTCGGGGCAACAACCAGACTCTTGTGGTATGTTAGCATGTTTCCAATCACTCTGCTGCACTAAACTGCAGAACATCCATCTCATGAATGCCACCCTGCCTCTTTCTGTCTGCCCTTGGCCTTTATGTTGTAGCCAAGTGCTCCCTCTTCCCCCCTTGCTTTTGATTTTGGGAAAGAAAAGGGATGAAAGTAAGAGCATAATGAAAGGAATGGCACTGTTGAAAAACAGACAACTGACCTTAAACACTTCCAGCTCTTCCAGGATCAGATCTTCATGCAGGGTTTGATTGCTTGGAAGCACAATCACCTTCTGTACTGTACCTTTGTCTGAGGGCAGAAAGCAGACATGTCATGAGTTACACACGCAGATGCACACTCACACGCACACACACATAAAACAACCGTGTGAAACAGATATGGCTACTAACACTCAACTAAGAATGCCAGTGAAACTAGAATATAATGCTTGTGAAAAAAATAAACTCAGAGTCTGTTTTCCTTTGCCCATGTTTGCTTTTTGAATTAGGCATGGGAGCCACAACCAGTTTTCATAGCAAAATCAACTGTGGCAGGGGTGGGAATGGAAGCTCCTAAGCCCTCCAAAGGGTGGACATGGGCCACGAAAAGGGCAAACATCATCAATTCGGCTGTTTTGTCCTGGGAGTTGGCGCAGCAGAGCAGAGAGAAGGAGTTACAGTAACAGCTCCTGGAAACGCCTGATAAGAGCCTCTTCCTCATCCTTGAGACAAAGCAGCATTTCGGTGCTCAGATATGGTAAGACAGCACTGGCTTTTCTTCAAGGATCTAGGCAGGAGGAACAGAATGGAGAGGCTGCCTGATAAACACAAGCAGCTGTGAGAGTCCTAGAGCTGCTTGCTGAATGCCAACATGTGCACAATTGGACATTCACGTGCATGAATGCACGCATAATTATGTACGCACACACATCTATTATTCTGCACAATTTATATTTTATATTTGTGCTCTCTGTAACATTTAGTCTCATAATCAGTCTCAAAGCTTCTCTCTGCATTGTAAGATAACACATGTGTGTGTTCCAGGTATGTAGTTTCTAAAAAACAAGTGACAATTTCAAGTTGTTTTAAACGTGGTAGAGACAAGTGAAATTATCTCAACCCATCCACAAGTCCTCTCACCTGATTTGATAAAAAAACAAGACATAGTCAAAGTCCTCTCCTAAAGGACCTTGTCTTATCACCCGGTCTATGACCTACTTGAGACATAATTTATGCTTCATGTCCGTGTTTTCAAATTTGGCCCCACATTCACAGGGCACCATACCCTCTGTAATCTGTTTATCTGATTACAATCAGCAATGGGACTCAACAATCATTTACTCATAAAACTGACAGCTCACACGAGAGAGGGATTGTGTTATTGCTTCTTTCTGTAATTTCACTGTAAATTGGTTTGCTTCTCACTGATCTTCCTGGTGATAAATCATCCGTGCCAATATAAGATCATATCTGATGCATCTGTAGCAGTGTATGCATCAGCTGATGGAAGTACCAGGAAATTGCAGTAGGAAAATTTCAGATATAAGAAAAAAGTCCTGCCTAGCACATATTAAGTCCCAATTCTTTAAAAACAAAGTTGAAGGCATTCTTATTACATTTGGTTTATGTAAAAGTCCATAATATTAGCTGACATGTCATTATGAAATTCGTTACTTTACACTTACACTTTCAATTATTGATCAGCTTCAAAAATCCATTGACCTTAATATACAGTAAACAGCATAATGCAACTGTTGTTGTGGCCATAAGAAACAATATCTACACAAAGCTTGCAGGGTTAAAAAAAAAAAAAAAAACTTCAAAGTTGGCTTGTACTTTGGTAGAATCTGCGGGACATGTCTACATTCATACCTGTGCCCAGAAAAAGCACTTGGTAGTTGCCGTCGGCAGCCATAACCTGGTCCACTGCCACTGATGTGTATTTGTAGTCAGCATTGGTCCGAACCACCAGAGGTCTCCTCCCTACTGGGTAGATGTGGTTAAACATGACTGGATGGTTCCGTACGAAAGTCACCACGTCGTCTGGGAACTCCTTTGTTGTTTGGATGTCAGGTGTGAAGGCTCCACCGGGACACTGGAGAAACAAACGTAAATAACAATATTGTATTGAAAAGACAGTACATTAGCTTAGTTTATATACTGTGTTTATTAAGATAATAGACAACAATATGTTCAGTTTGCTGATAACTGATCAGAATGCATGAAAGTTAAATATGGAGTTCCACAAGGCTCCACATTGGGGCTTTGTTATTTTATGTACAGTACTTCTTTTGTTTAATACTTTAACTTGTTAAATACCAAGGATGTTGCAGTTTAACACATTTGCAGATGGTAAAACATTTTCCTTTTCTTTTGGTTATGTTATAAAAATGTACTGACATGCTGGTAATACAAAATTTTTCTCTCCTTTTTATGGCTTAAAATATGTAAAGACAAATGATTACGAGGAATATGTTATGTGAAATTTTGTTTTAGAATCATGCACGGATATAAACAATGAATGAATGAATGAAAGAATGTTTGGGAAATTAACTCACAGTTCCAGGTCTTGGGTAAGGGATGCGCCCCTGGAAGGCCACCCACTGAAAGTTGGGCCCCTCTCTATGAGCAAAGGGCCCATTGAAGACGGTAAGGATGTCGGCCATGTTGTACACACACACTGCCGAGCCTTTAAACACGGAGCTGAGGATATAAGATGCATACTTTCAATGAAACAACAGTGGGAACCTACCACACTCACAGCTTGAAGACCCACCCAGCTAAAATATTCTGCAGTTGCTAATTAGGATCTCTGTTTCTAAGGATATAATGCAGTCTGGGTGGAACCAAGGTCACTCTCCAGTGGGGACAGATCACCTATTTCCCCCTCCTTGATATTGATACGGTTTGGCTAAGTCATTTAAAACCATACTACTTCACACATAAAAGAATCTTTGTTGAAAAGAGGAGCAGAAGCATATTGTGCAAAGTGGAGATGGAGGATGAATCCCAGTGTGGGGAAAGGAAAATAATAACATTGAGGTAAGAGACCTCAAGGACCTCACTGTTTGGTTTGGCTGTGTTCTTTGAGCCAACATACTCTACTGTAACCTTTCTATGATCCTGTGGTAACAAGTAGATCAAAGGCCTGTGGCAGTGTCACCCTGGGTTAACCAGACAAAATCAATTAGAGGTCAGAATTCATGGATCAAGTAACCATTCCTTTAAACCTCCAAATTTGCTGTGCAACCCTGCTAACTGTGACTTTCGGCTAAATGAAAGTGTATTCAGTGTGATTTTCTTCAATTATCATCAAGGTTTAGACAGCGTGGTAATCTCGTTTACATTATACATATCATGCTAAGAGTGGGTAGGATTCTACGATACAATTAAAAGAAAAAGGGTGACCATATTCCTCTTTATTTTCTCAAAAATCTGCCAAAAAAAAATCTGAAAAGTGCAGTAATTTAATTCTCTCTGTGCTCAAAAATGCTGCTGTGTACCATTACTCCCTCTAACAATACGTATAATGTAATACAAATTATGTATCAATGCTTACTAGAAATATATTTCTTGCCCTCGGTCAGCGAAATAGCGCACTGCTGCTTATGATCATAAGGACAAAACTTCAAAACAAAGGCCATATAGTGAAACTACCAGGATGTTGTAATTGATAGTTCAACCTCCTGACTAACATGACACATGACGTCTCTATGTAACCCCTTTGAAAACCACATCCCCTCCCGCTGATATCCAGTCAGTGATTAACATAACTACTGAGGCCAGCAGGAATGTTACAGTTGGCTTCAACGCCATCAGTCTTACCTTGTAGATGTGAATACTCCAAACACCAACAGGCCCTTAGGCTGATCGGTGTCCAGCAAAAACACATTTTCTGTAAGGGAAAACACACATGCACACATGCAGGATATGTGTTATAGTACCTTCAACAAATTCCATGTGACCCATGTCACTGTATCCTGCACGTGAGATTGCCAAAAGGTGAAGAACACATGACTTAATAACTGCGGATGTTGACAGATTGACTGGTCAGATGAGCAACGTGGAAAAGCAAGTTTAAAATGTTTTGAGCTAGTGTTTGTAGTTTTCAAAGCTGAGGCTCAGGAAGGACTGGAATAATATGCTCAAAAACGAATACAAGGTAACCAAAAACAACAGTGGTTAACAATGGTTATGAATATGGTTAATAAAGGGCTACAGCCCAAATCCAGATCATACAAAGGAGCTTCTGTGGATTGTTTATGGAGAAAGCAATCACTGGAAACTTTGGAACAAAAATAGTAAGTTTTTGGGAATTAGGGTGGTCTTGTATTTTCTGAAACACTGAGTTTGTTTTAAACTTGTTTCATGGACTGTGAAAATAAGTCAGTCAACAAATAAAGGAAATACATAACATGTAAAAATGCCACAATAGTGTTCCTGTTCCTTCATTTTACTCACCCAGTTCGTCAAAGTGAGTTTCGGTGCCGTCTTCCTCCAGAACGGAACACACCATCCTGGCTTTAAGGAAGGTGGTCCATTTGTTCACCAGGCTCCGCTGTCCTCCGATGTCACTCTGCAGACAGAAGCTGCACATAGCAACTCAAAACCACAAAACATACACTATTGATTTATCTAGGCACAGGCACTTACTGGACACACTCTGGCCACCATGGTGTGGATATTTTTAGTATTTCCACTGTTATCTGTCAGCCTCTCACGGAAGAAAAAATACAGTTTGGCATCATTGGGATCTGTTCCGTCTGGTATGAGGTGGGCGTCAATGAAGATTGGCTCTGAATGAAAAAAAGGATACACTGACACATTACCAATTCATACATTTAAAAATAAACATCTTGTTTGTGTACATATATATATTTATTTATACTGCATATATTTGAAATCTTCAGAGAATGTTTGTGTGCTCACCACTAAGCCACTTAGAGTTGTGCTGGTCTGTTCGCACAGCATTTCTCTTGGTCAGGCTCCTGAAGATGGCAGCATCTGTCCCCATGAAGTCAATGTACATGCCTGAGAACAGCTCCTGGTCTACAGGACACAAATCAACAATATGCTCACATATTATGGAGAGCCATAAAACAACAACAATCTACTGTGCTTCTAGAAACCAAGAAAAGAATGAAACAGCATCAGACATTTAAGATAATATAGATCCAATACACACACATATTTTATTCTTTGACTGCTAAAAAATGTTGCATGAATTGGTTTACAGTCTGTGTGTGTTCTGCTGCTAACACAAGACTTTATGGTCTCCACAGCCGCTTCATGCTCTTCATCATTCCTTTACTCTCACTTCATCATGCATCAGTTCCAGACCATGTGTTTTGGAGGATGTGGGGCAAGTTAGATGAGGATTAGGGGTATGTGGCCCGCATCCAAGCTGGCTTGCTAAGGAGCGAGTGTTGACGGCAGTCAGACAGCCACAGAGAGTCCAAAACATGAGGATGGGGAAATGAAACGCAGACACTGCCTCTGATTCTCTGAGTGCTGAATCACTGTCATCCACAGCTTTGTCCTCGACCTCAACTCTTATTTTGCAGTGCACTCTTCTTCCTACCCCTTTAGGTTATTCCACCCTCCCCTTTTGGCTCCCCCCCCGGGCAACTCTGAAACTCCTCACTAGCTGGCAAAGTTGCTGCTGACATGCTCAGGTGTCAGAAAGCAGAGCTGAGGGTGCAATGTGTCACCTTTAGCCGTGTCAACAGCAACCCTACACCCCTCGACCAATCAGAGATCAAAGGAGAGAGAGGGTGCAGCCTGACCTGAAGGAGGTACTGCTTCTGGTGGTCTGTGTTTGATATGTAAGTAGAGCTGATATTTGAATTCTGATTTCTGAATTCTTTGTGCAACGACATTTAAACTATATTGATACTGACTGACATTTGACGACTGCCGTTGGTAGGAGACGGACTACTGACTGGGACACACAGATACTGCACCATTCAAATTACAGTACCAACACTGTCACTCAGAAACAACATTTCATGACCCCTTGAGAACATGGACGAAGGGGGCTCTGTTACTATAGAAAAACAAACAAAACTTTAATTTCTTCTTTTTCGTAAAAGCAAGTTTTCAGTTGTTGTTTTTTTGAAAAGGCAGAAGTCATTAAGGTGGATGTTTGAAGCACCTACTAAGCATAACGGAGACTGTATTCACTTGAGGGTTGAAGGAGCACCTCCCTTTTCCAGATTCGGTCCTCGAGTCGATGTGAAATACTTGTTCCTGTGACAGAAAACAGAGGAAGTCAGAGATTGTGGAGACAGTTTAACATGATAAGCTATTCCGTCTCTACCACTATAAAACTGCATATACGAGTGTACCAAAGGTACCACAAGGTAGCCCTGCTCACATTTCTTTCCCTTTTGGTTTTAAACACAGACATGGTCCTGGCCTGGTCTTCCTTAACTGGCCCATGTGGGAAAGTAAAGAGAACATTCCCTGCCTTGTGGTGGACTTGACAGTCCAAACGCCTTTTACTGTAACCTGGGTAAACTATAGAGCTTCCTGTCCCATCCTATTTAGGTCTGGTCATTCAAGGAAGCATTATTCCTTGAATGGGGATTCAAGTGATGTAATTTTCCAGGAAAATATGTCTGTTCGCCAAGAGGTTCTGGATGTGGACTCCATCTGGTAGGCTGTTGTTAACCTCTACACTGCAAAAAGTATCCATTTTAACAACAGTACTGATAAATGTTTCTGGGGAAGTCATTTAATGTTGCAATGAACCAATAAAGCCCCCATGCACTCAAAATGTGTTTGTTGGTTCTCTTGAATGTTTCTGTAAAGAAGTGATAACTGTAATGTAGTGTATAATTCCCTACCAACCTGAGTAGCACTTATTAAGACACAAAATAAGACAAAAACATTGACACAGGCAAATACCTTACTGTTGCAGCCATCCCATCAAGTTTCAAAACAACATAATAGTCTAGGTTCTGTTCTTGGAGGCAAAGGTCCAAACTGTGTGTGTTCGCTGTCAACTTCCCACTATGGCAGCTTGTTATACTTCACAGATCCCTTTTCTTGAGACACCGACATGTTTGAGTTGCAAACAGAGCAGTCTGCCTTTTAAACAAAACCCCCAAATGACAAAAGGCACCACAGAAGTTGACAGTCTGTGGCTAAATGTTCACTCGGTGAGCATTTCTCTCCTGGAGGGATTTCCTGCTCTTACTTCCAGAGCTGTGCGGCCGGAGATGAGAGTGCAGCCCTTCATGCCTGACACTAAGCTCCATTTTCTCCCCCTTATCCTCAGCATCTCCTCTCATGTGGCCTAAATTGGCTGCATGAAAACTTTGCTCATATAAAGTTATGGAGTCATCATGTGGCAACACTTCTAAAATCCTAGTAGACTAGTATAAAAATATGATATTGTCTGAAGAAAAAAAAAAACCCTGTCTGATGCCGGCATGAATTTAATTTCAGGCAAATATAAACTGGGATGAGATTTTAGCAATTTTATATGCGCTGGCTGTCATCCACTTAATAGGTTTCCAGTACTGACTCTGAATTATAGTTCTACTACCACTAGAAGTGAGTCTTATTTAAGACATTCTATTTTTTTTTATTATTGCAACGATTAATCCAAAACATTTCATATTTTGTTTTGAACTTTAAATAATTTGATAAAATCTGATTCATCAAAAGATAAATATTTCTCGTCCACATCCCTTCAGGCTTTTATGACTATTATATTTTTTTTCACAAATATTATTTTTGTTTACTTGCTCTGGTTGTCAGGACTTTATTACCACCCACCCCTCTCTAAGGGGTGATATTAACAGCCAACACTATTTTTATCAAATAGAAAAAAGAAGAATAGAGTAATGAATTACTGTAATTGCACTAAGTCAATTGAGTTAATATAATCAGGTTTATTTTTTTAAAATAGAAACAGAGGAACCTGTGCATGTTCTTCATTAGCTTATTATTTCTAAACCAAACCCCCTTTGTATCTTTTTTTTTTAATTTTAAGTATAAATGCTTACAATTCAGGATTAGAAGAACCAGGGGTTCTTGTTTGTGTATAGTAGAATTCAGCAGCCTGCAGTGTATCCTAAATGGACAACCAGTGTGTATAATCTACCAAACACATGGGCAGTGTTGGCCTCTAGCTTCTCAACAGTTACTGTAATAGATGTGTAGACCACCAGACCAATGTCCTCAAAACATGGTTTATTCCCTTTAAAATGTTGTATATTTAGTGAAGCGAATCTGTCATCGTGTTCCTACCTCTGGTCTGCGGCCCCTGTTGATGTACACACAGACAGGACTGTACGCCCCACTGCCACACATGAACAGATGAGTTCTGTTATAAGGCTGCATCACCCGGATGAAGTTTCCACAGCCATGCTGGAAAGTACAGATAAACATAAAAAAAATTCAGTAGGTGAGAAACATTAAAAATTTTAAAACTTTGCTCATATTAATTCCCATAAAATGGTAAACTCAAAGTTAATTGTAATAAGTAATCTTAAAATAAAGATAAAATAAGATGATTGTTTTCCGATTAGACTTTAATGCAAGACTGGAGCTTTTGAGAGGAGAAATAACACACTGTTACTTATGCAAATTCATAGGCAATAAAAAGTACGTATTGTTTTCAATACACTTGCTGCTATAGCCTTGGTTGGTCTTGTATGACCAGTACCTTATGGTAGCCAATAATTTAGCATTTGGCTAAGCTTTATTTGTAGCCACTGTGGTCAATGTTCACAGATTATAGTGCTATAGTATAGTTGTTTTAAAGGTCCAAAACCATGCAAAGTTTTAGGTTCATAATTGTAATTTGGGTTTCTATTAGAACATAATTACATTCTTCAATGTTCAAAAAACATCATTTCTCTCATACTGTCTGTCTGAATATATCTGTATTCACTCTCTGCCTGAAACCTGTTTAAGATTCTCTTTAAGATTTCCTCCCCAACAAGCTGTCTGCTCTGATTGGTCAACGTTTCTGCTCTCTGCACTGTCATTGCAGCCGGGGAATGACTCTAACAACCCTGTAGCAGCACTTTCTACCTCTATATAGTGTAGTTGTGATTTCACAACTGTACAGAAGTCCTGACGGCTCATTTAAAAGAACTGACCCTGAATGAGGGCTGTGTGCATTTCTGTGAATTGAACGTTTTGATACTTTCACAGTATTTACATAGCACCCACCTGCTTTATAATACAAAAAAAGACATGAAAATCCCACTTTTTACCATTGGTGAGACCTTAGTTAACCTTAAATAAACCTACAATAAAATAACAAATGAATAGCAGTTGGCAACACTCAATACATTCACTCTAACAAATAACAATAATTACTTTAATCTCAGCTATGACACAATAAACTGAAACAGAGGAGCATGTCTATTTCGTGGTATCCAGCCAAGGTGAATACCAAATCCAGAACTTGTTTATCTCTCCTTAAGTATCCTATTCCGTATGAGGTGGTAATTTAAACTTATCTCACTTCTTATGGCAGTTATACAATCACATGCTGCACTATCAAACAATCCCATAGCTCACTGGTCTGGTATTAAGGCCAGTGGAAAAAGAGTGTCAGGGGTATATGTGATACACCTAGGTAAGGCAGATTACTGATCTCCCTCCATCTCTGCTTTCACTTCCCAAACCCAGCAGTGGGAGTGCTGGACTTTGTGGCTCATTAAGCCTAGGCTAGCAGAAAACAAGTGGAGAAAGGAACAGAGCAGAAAGAAGTAGGGAGGAGAGGAACACATATCCAGGGAGCCGTCAAGAACTTGGCCATGGCTGCAGGAAAGGCAGCTGCTGCAGCTTGCAATCGGTGCGCAGCTCCACTGGGAGCGTTCAACAAAAAAACAACTGAATTTTCACCGTTACACACCCATATCTGTTATTTATCCTGCTCCTCTATACAGTATCTCTTTCCCAGTCTGTCTGTCTTTCTTTTTCCTCACTTTTATCACCCATCACACCCTCCTTCAACCCTCACTGGGCCTGGGTCCTGCACCCATATCTGATGTTGAGTTTCGCAGAGCTACACATATGTGGCCGCATCCTGTTTTATTGTTATCTTGAGTTTCCTCTTCGTACGCACGCAGCCTTTATGAACGTGCCAGATAAACAGCATTGAACTTTACGGCCTCAAATTCAAGTGGTGATCATATTTAGTTTAAAGTGGAGGCTTTTGAGCTAGCAGCAAACAGACTAAATCAACCTGGTCGGTCTATATGTCTCCTTCTGTGCCACCCTCCGCTGCAAACAATGTGCAGTCGCTCTCTGGAGCCCCACTTGACCACAGCTCTATCATAGAAGAGGAACATAATATATACAGATGTGTAGGGTAAACCATAACGGATGGGGGCTTTGATTTAAATGAAGAAACCGATGAAAAAGGAGAGCAGCATTACGGAAGAGGGAAAATGAAATATACTGTGGTAGAGGAGAAACCGAGAGTTGGAAAAAGTGACCAAGAAAAGTGGAAAAAAATAGTAAGATTGAAAGAGAAACTTTTAGGAGAGAAACTGGCAGAGTTGTGAGCATAAAAGAGATGACAAAAGGAAGAAGGGGCCCCTGAGTGGCTCCACACGAAGATGGCTCACCCAGATATTTGTGGGAGCCTGTCTGCAGCCGCCGGGCTGTGACTCAGAGCAGCACAAATCACCCAGTGACGGAAACAGCTTCTTCTATTTCTGCAACAGCATGTTTTACAAAACCCTGGCTCCATTACCCCAGCTGCTGTCAGTGAATGGACAGATGATGGAGAATGTGGGAAAAACAGGCAGCGGTGGTTGTAGTGTGATGTTTTTTTATGGTAACTTGTACTGTTACTTTAGGTAAGCCTAATTAGGTAATTAGTTCCAATTTATTTACAAAGTTGCTTGGAGAGTTTGTTCTTTAAAAACATATCTTTCTACCTCCCTGTACTGTGCACTGTAGTGAACTGTGCATGTATTTCAGACCAACCCAATTAGAGGAAAACAGAGACGGAGGAGGAATCAGTCTTCTGAGTACTATGCCTTCATTAAATCTTGTTGCAGCTAACAAGTGCTGCTGAGAATCAGGCCGGGGTTATGAAATCTCTGCATCAATGAGCTGTGTCCCATTTGCGAGCTTTGATTCTGGTTTATTTTTCTACAGTGCTCCGTGGCCCTCCATCCTCCCACGCCTCATTCTCATTTCTGACAAACTGTGCCAATGCCAGGAGGACTCCAGGCCAGGAGGTGACCCTGCAGACATCTGCAGCCTGCTACACATGTGGTTGGATCTGACACAAGCTCACAGATGGGAGAGGGAAATCCCAGGAGGCGGCACGCTCAGTTCCAGTTGGAGGAACGGATCTGGGAACAGCTGACAAAACCTTTAGTCTAGATCTTGAACATCATGGCAGATGAGGGCTAGTCGGCAATACTGGTTGGTTTCTTCTGTAACTCATTAGGGTTGCCACCATTAACAACTTCAGTATTAGCTACTATTTGTTGCCAGTGTTGGGAGTAACACGTTACAAAAGTAATGCAATTACTAGTAATATTATAACCGTTACAATCTGATATAACACACGTTTTAACCTGAAATTTACTGGCGTTTTGTGTTTAAGAATTCACAAACACTGTGAAACATTTCGGCACAGAAAAAAAGTCTTTGAGGGTTATTTCCTGTTCCTGGAATTTGAGGGTTGAGATGACTGCAGAGACTGATTCTACATTTGCGAGATGGATATACTCCCATTATTCTCAGGAGTCATTACTGCTGTCCCGTCACTGTTCCTATGGTCAAGGCTAGAACCAGAGACGGTACGGACAACATCTGTGCCCCTACAGGTAAAGGTAGGTCAGCGCGGACAGCAGTGTGTCCGAGCAGCTGACAGATATAAACATATTGGGAATTAATGTTTAGGCTTGTTACATGTTATAGCATTACATTTTATCAGCAGTGGAAAGTAACTATACCGTACTTCAATACAATTGTAAGGTAGGCTACTTTGTACTTTACACTTCTACTCCACTATAGTTCAGTCAAGTAGGCCTATTGTTATGTTTTACAGTAAAATGGTACTTCACTATTAATTTATAGATTTAGTTGCTTTGCAGATTCAGATTAATAATACAAAATATTATGAATAAATTATGATGTAGGCCTATTAAGATAAAGATGAGACTTTGTTGAGACTGTGGTGAAAATCACAGGCTAGTCATACAAGTCATACTTTCGCGGTTATTTTGGTGAAAGTAACTCAAAAGTAATGCGAAAGGAGTCATTTTGCAGGGGTTATGCAGTTGAAGGTGTGTTTATCATAGGACATTTACCAAAAATGTGATGAAGATAAAATACAAGTAATCCATAAAACATGAAAGCATTTTAAGATATTTACTCTTGGCACAGTAACTATTATCAGCTTCATGAGCTGACGTGAGTGTTCATATCTGAATTTCTATTTATTTATTTTCTGAATTATTATTTTGTATTGGCTAACCAATAAAAGGCCCCAAGGAATCCAAAGATGAGGGTTTTGAGGGTTCTTACCGTAGGGTCCTTTCCTGCCATTTGGCATTCCTCTATCTTGCTTGTAGACGCAGGCCAAAACACCTGGTGGGAAAAAAAAAGCATTTAAAAATATTGATAAGTGGGGAAGTTAGCCCAGGAAGCCAGCAACAGATTGAGTGAGACATGAATATACCCATGTTGATCTTTGATCATATCCTGTTCACATGTACAGAAATCACAAGGAACATTTGTGGGAAATGAACAAAACAAATGTAAAAAAAACAAAACATCCAGTTTAAATAGACGTTTCTGTGTCAGTGATTACAGCCAGCTACCATCTGTGGAAAATGTGTGAGTTGTCAAACCCGAGAGTGGTGCTTTAAGGTCTATGTCAATGAATATATCAAGCAATTTACTTAGAAAAAATGGATGCGATGCAGCACTCCCTGGGGGAACCTAAATGCTTTCCCATCTGTTTATGCACTTCATGCCTGTCAATTAAACAGAAGATAACTCCGTCACTGCATACAAAATCAGCTATCAGAGAGCTCCAGCATGTTCATACCTCTTTTGAATGACCCTTAAATTGTTCTGATCGTGGCAAATGTATGGTAGTTTGCATATCATTGCACGGATTAGAATAATACCAGTGCAACAGTTTTATGATGTACCTGACACACTGTTAAATTTAACTAAAAATCTTTTTTCTCCTTTGTTGTGGCGAGAGAAAAGACATGCTATACATGCCTGCATTGCATCAGAACAAAATGTGGACCACAGACCCTAATAAGAAGCATCTGCTGACCTTAAGTGTGCCATGGGTGATGTTGTTAATGTCCATGGAGAGGACATGGTCTTTGCAGCCCACATACATCCTGTCCTGGTCCTCGTCCATCTGCAGGATCCTGTAGTCCATGGCCTTGTCTGATATAGTGTAGTGTTCAAAGGACTGTGAGGCCTGTAGCTCTGAAATAGACACAGTGAAAAAGGCTTAGGAAAACACAGAAATAAGCTTGCTTTCACACTGAGGTGAGAAGTTTTCTCCTTCTTCTACTTCATTAAACTCAAGATAAAAAAAGCTACATAAATCTCTCTCTGATCAGATCTCAAAATTAGGTCCTTGTGCCTCGTGCTCAAAAGAAAACTGTAAACTGTAACTTTTAGGAGTTTGATGCTGGTCTTTAAAATGTGTGTCAGTTCTCTTCTGTTGCCATTTCATATGAAGGGTAACTGAAGATTTTAAGTTTGTGCAATAGTACGGATTATTATCATTATATCCTAAGGTTGGTATCAAACCTCAACAGTTTTGGTAACAAACACAATTAATCTGAAACTCAAGAGTATCCAGAACTGTCGAGAAACTAAAGTCTGAATTCAATTCCTGGTCATTTTTGTGGCCTTTTCTTAGTAGTTTCCTTAGTTTACAGTTTGTGTATTCTTTGATTTTTCTTGATTTAAATCATAATTTTCAAGTGTATTTTATTCAAGCTATGTTCTTTACAGTGACTTAATTTTAGATATTTGAGTCATTTAGCTCTTTTTGTTAGATAAAAATGTTTGGATTTCTAACCTACTGTAGATCCAATGTGTCTCCATGTGAAATCCTCATTGCTCCTATATGGAATCACAAAATTATGTAAACGTCTTCAAGTTCGTTGAGATAAAAGCAAATGACTCTGAATCGTCAGAAATAATTATCACTCTGAATCATCAACATTATCACACTGGATGATACACAGAATATATTGCCCTGAAATTGATTTCACAGTGATTTGTTGATAAAGAGTATTCACAGTTCACTTAACTTTCAAAAAGTCAATTAAAGCTGTGACTACAGGGGAGATACTGTATGAAAAAGTCTCCCTGCAGAGTCTCTTCTACTCATTAAAAGCGCACAATGTTCACACACACCAAGTAAACATTCTCAGACAGTTATTTTCAGCCTATTTGCTCCAGAGATAGAGAACTCTCAACCATACCATCAAAGGCCTTCACTGTCGAAACCAAACTCATGCATATTTATCGCTTTTTCAATCTGTGCTGAGAGCAGGGGGTGTGGGAGGCAACGTAGATCTACACCCTCCATTTCCTCCCCTCCATTGACCCTCTCTCAGCTCTCTTTGTATTCCCTCCTCTAATCAACAAACAGGTTGCCTGTGCTTTGCTTCTAAGCCTTGGGCTAAAGTCACATTTTCATTATTGTGTGACATACGCTTTTGAGGCTGGGGCCTTTTATCTCTGAAGGAAAGTGGCTTTTCTGTGGCACCCATCACTCTGATCACAGGCTGTTGTTTGGGGCGTTCGCCTCGTAAAAACTGGAGTGTTTAACTTTAAATAAAGACAAGTTAACCACTTCAGTCACAGGAGAGTTTCCCACGATTCTTTGCTCTCTACATCGGCGGTGTTTACCTACATTGCTATGTATGGTTAAGGGCTTGAAGTGAGTGTTTTTGAACATTGTATCATCAGAGGCGAGAGCATCATCTGGTGTCTAATGAAGAACATACACACAAATACGACTGTTTTTTTATTTATTTATTTTATTTGCCAGGATTAAAAATTAAAGCTGAATGTGTCCCGTCAAGCAGACGTGTGTTTAACAGAGAAGATAAACATATATAAATAAAGATCGCATCAGCGTCTTGCTTCAGAGCTGAAGAGATAGCAACGCAGATCGCATCACAGAGAGCTCTGTGCCGAGACAATATTTTCCTAACGTTGAAAAAGGTTTAAGATGTGTCACGCCTTGCTCTGCCAGAGTGCAAGACACCAAGGGCGAAAGAATCACTAACAGTTAATTAAAAACATGCAGGGCTCAAAATTCTGCCAAAACAAAAACCTTTTTCACATCTTCCTAAAATACAGTCTTGGAGGTGATTCAAGAAAACCTTTTTAGACCACAATATTGTAACACATTTTTACACATGGAAGTAAATCTTAATTTAAACACTCTTCTAGTTGATTTCTCTGGAGCTTAAGATGGCAGCTGTCATTAAACATACAGCTGTTTATAACGTACGGTCCGAGCAGGGGTTTCACAATCGTATATCATAGCGTATACAGACTCAGTGGTCGAGTTAAACCTAAGTGGGTAGAAGCCAAAGAACCACAGCTTTCTAAAATGTGTAAGATTGGGGTGAAGAAAAAGGCAAAAGGTGAAAAAAGAGGAATCTGTCATGAAGCATTCTTTCTACTTAACTACAAAATGTGGAGCACCTCTATCAAGTGTTCTAGCCCTAGTTCTAGCCAAGCCATGTCTTATATACAGTATATGAAACAACAAATACGAATTCAAAAAGGAACTACGCCCATTTTAAAAATTCTTGTCAGTGGAACTGCTCTATAGACATAAAATTGGGAAATATGCTATAAATGACTATGTGAGTACATTTTCGGTTTCATATCTGAGAATACTACAATAGCATAAATCTCATTTGGGGATAAAAAAAGAAATGAGAACTTCTCTAACTTCTCTGGTGCTCTGGCTTTGAAAAAGGGAGTATGTCATCCTCACAAATATTGATTTTCTAGGCAATGCAACATATTTAAATTGGTAAATTTAGGTATTTAGGTGGTATTCCCCTTTTAAGATTTTTTGCAGTCTCTGTAATATGTCAATGACTATTGAAAGGATTACGATGATTTAAACATACACACACTCACACACACTGTTAATTGACTCATACATTATGGCACACTCTTGTCTTTTTAGCTTTACTTCTGATCGCATCCCTCCGAAACACACAAGGGAACAAATTGTTCGAAGGGGTGTGGTGCGGTGTGAAATAACTGTTTAATATTATGGTGAACTTTGTATTGTTTTCTCAGTGGGGAGAAATTGGAGACATTCATGTTTTCGTGAGGGTGGAAGGCCAGTTAAGTCTGGTGCTGGGATGGGACGCGGCAGGGGCGTGTCACATGGATCCAGCTGATTCACTGAGAGACAACGGAAACCCTCTGGAGCACACATACCTTCGGCTCCAGTATCTTCTCAGCAGGAACGCTGCACAAAATTCTGGGCCCAGTAGAAAGGCATTTTCTACGGGCCCCTCCCCACATCCACAGCTATTCATTCTGGCGTCTTTTTGGGCCCTCCTCACATGAGGGCCCTAGGTACTCAGTCGTCCTCGCCCCTGCTTCTGAGTGCTCTGCTTTCAATCTCATATAAACATATGAGTCATGCTTGCACTGCTGCAGCATTGTAGACCGCTACCAAAAGTTCACAGATGGTGCACCTGCTCCGTCAGGGAGAGGGGGGGCTGCTCTGAACAATCGTCAAGGTTTTCAGTCATTCAGCACTGGGACCATGTGTTTATAGAATCATTGCCAGCTCATAACCTTCGTATAACGTCTTTGTTGATCAAAACTGTTACTAGTGTGCCCTCCAAAACTTGCATTCAAGTGCTTTGGCAACACAACCTCACAGTTTGTACACATTTTCATTATTAGATTAAAACAGAAAAAACTAAAGTTCAAGCACAATTGTTTTTTTGTTTTTCTTGTCTGTGATGAAGAAATTCTCTGGACCACATGTAGTTCGTTAGTCTTGAGTTTATATGCGTTCCTCACTGTTGAGATCACACAACTTTCCCGAGAGGGAAGGGTGTCGAAAATGTTTAAATCATTACTCGGATGAGCGGCTTGCTGCGGACAGCGTTGCGTTGTTTTGGGGATGCTAAAGGACAGAACAATAGATCATAGAATACCAAACTTGTCCTGCTTTGCAAAAAGAACAAGGATCTGCAGTTTTAAGGATGGTATTATGTGCAAAGACACAAAGGTGGGGACCTGACACAATAGGATTGGGAAAGGCTGAGGTAATGTGAGTGATGAAATGTCTTATTGCTTGTTGTTTTGTCTTTCTCGATCATTGCATTCATTGTCGTCATTGCAGGAGAAGAGAGAAAGAAACTGAAGAAAGAGCGATAAAGAAAAGCAGGGTTTGAGCGTTGACAGTTGGTGGGTTTTCTATTATGCATGTGGGCAGGTGGGCCTCACTCCTCCCTGCGGACCTCACTGCAGTTCCCAGTGTCCTGCCTTTGAGCTTTGACCCATACTGCCCCATTGGTCAGATGGTAGAGCAATGGTGTTGTAATCCACTCTAATCCATGCAATGGACAGTGGGTGAGCATTAAGGGCAAGGTGGTGACTAGAGAGCTGAGACTTTATCTCTCTTTGATGTGTTTTTTGTGTGAAGTGGTCAAGCAGAAGCAGCACAAAAGCCTTTTGTTGAGCAGGGAAACGACAGCCGTCATTAAATATTAAACAGCAGGTTGCTTTCTTGCTTTTATCTGCATGGTGAACACCCACCTCTTCCAACCCTCACACCTCCAGGTTGTAATGCATGGTTCAATCATCTAAACTAAAAATATGACAATGTCACCACAATATCCAGCTTTCAATTGTATAATATAACATTCCTCAGCAGATGGAGTGTGTACAGTTGCAATAGAAAACTGTCTTCCTGTAGGCTTAAAAGAGAAAAAGATTTGTAGATATTGTTGGGTTTTGGACTGTTGGTGGGACAAAAACAAATGCAATAGTCATTTTTGAATCGTTTTTTAATTTATTTGCTAATTTCTTTATTATTTTTAAAGATTTGTTTAGGGCATTTTAGGCCTTTATTTATATAGGACAGCTGAAGACATAAAGGGGAGAAAAAGGGGGAATGACATGCAGCAAAGGGGCTGCAGGGCAGAGTCGAGCCTGCGGCCTCTGCGTCAAGGAGTAAACCTCTGTATGGGCGCCTGCTCTACCAGGTGAGAAAAAACCCAGGTGCCGTTAATCGATTAATTTTTGCATGAAAATAATCAATGGTTGCAGCCCAAGGTAACTGTCAAATCTGCCGAGATGTTGTAACAGGTGGCATGATGAATGCTATGTCAACTGATCGCAGGCTGACATCATTTTTATGAAGTTTAAAAATTAAATACAGCCCTTTGGATCATTACAGCAGGCCATACTTTTCATATGTGCTGTCACTACAGCCTTGAAGAAAGGATATCGAAAGAAACAAGCTGTGACCATTGTAGCGGGTTCTGTAAGCCATGGGAGAATTGATTGTTCATGGTCACAGACTCCAGAGTAATAACCCAGAGAAGCAACAAGCCATAAAGAGTCACAGAGTAAAATACAAAAAAATGCTCTTTTCTGTGACTGTGGAGAAAAGCCATGAAAAGTTGTGGGCAAAAGAAAGGGACTTGTTTTTGTGCCCCTGTTTGTATGGCAGCAATTAAAGTGCAGAGGAGATTACAGTGCTCAATTTGCAGACTTTTTGTTTTTGTTGTTGTGATTACTGCATATAGCCAGGAGTGGGAAGGCAACAACAACAACCACAAGGAAGCTTCACTCAGGTTTTTAACCCATTAGACTTTCTGACAGACTTGGTTATTTGATCACGCAAACAATTTTGGAGGCTGGGTTATACAGCAGTAAACAATGCTTCTATGGTTCTGGTTCGGGATGTCCATACAAGAAGGGTTTTGTTGTAGAAATTAGAGATTCACTGTCGATGGAAAGTATGTGGAATCGTTATGACAGAGGCGACTGTAGTTTTGGACTGCCCAGCACTGAGGTTTTAGGAGCCAGGGCTAACTGACTGAGCTGGTGTCACTTCAACAGCCTTTATTTAGGCTTGTCTTCCAATTTGATGAGAGAGAAAAAACAGGCGAAAAAGAACACGAACGGAAACAGTGTGGCATCGGGGAAATGTGGTGGGGGAAAAAAGTGGTTAAGACTGACAAACATAGTTGTGGATTGTAAGATTTACCTGATGAAATCCATCTGCAGAGACTTTTCTGTCTACATAACAAGGTGATAAAATCAGCATACTGTCAAGAATGTGATATTATTTTGTCAAAACATTAGCTTAGCTCTTGTAAAGCAGGGATGAGCAGTTTTACACAAATTGACTATGTGAAGTTTTTTTTTATTAACACCAATGTTTGAACGCAAACCAAAAGGTCCCTGCACCTAATTAACACTTCAGGGTTGGACAGTGGACCAATTACAAACAAATCTTGGTGTCTCCCATGCAAATACAGCTCTCATCAATTGGCTTTGTACCTGAAAGGCTAGTATGAATAAATTAACTCCATGCTAATGAGGCTTGCTTTCTATTCAGTTCTAGGATAACCTGTATGTGGTTGTCAGGGGCAGCCAGTGGGAGGACCCCAATCACCCATCTTGATAAATATTGAAGCAGGGGCTTATACCGCCCCTTTGCAATTCATCTCTCCTCACAAGATGGAGTGGGTTTCATCACAGAGGCCTGACTTCAAACCTGGTGCCAAATACCATTGCTCTTTGTCCGGACAATGCTAAGAGCTCTTCTGGTTCAGTTCTGGATGGCTGCACTTACCTAACACAGTGCTGGCCCACTCACACATACTGCACCAGTAAAAGACTTTATCCCGGCAACTGACGGGCCCCTCTAGAGATAAGTAATGGCTGTTGCCCAACTGAGACGGCCTTCCATTCTCCTTTGGGAGCAGCCTGGTGGTATACAGTAATGACTGGTGGCGTATACATATGGCAGAGGGAAAGTTAAGGTGTCGTTCCACTGCGTGGAGACCACCCAGGACGTCTGGCCGACAGAGTCGTCCGATTGTCTGTCTAAGAGACATACTCCACATTCTTAAACAGGCTGTACTCAGCACTCAAAACGCAAACAACATGCACAAACGCAACTACTCGTCATGGACAGAAGCCAGCGTTGGCTCAAGATAGTAAAGACAATATATCTACTAGGACTTATTAATTTTCCAATTATGTATTTCGAGACGTTTGTAATAGGAATCATATGACTGGAGAGAATTCCTGAGCTCTTATGTATGCTTTCTCTCACTTTGGCTTCCCAAAGCAGACGCCACATCTAAATATGACATGTGAGCCTGGAGTGTATTTTTTCCCTTGGCTAAGTGTGTGTGTGTGTTTGTATGGAGTGATGTTATCCAGCACCAATGTCAACTGCTGGTTTCACAGCACGGTTGACCTGCTAAGGTGTTGGCTAATATTCCCTGTAGGAGCCGAAACTTGAGATGACAACCTGTCCTTCATGCTGCCCCGACTGCCAGCTAGTTTGCATTCCCAATGCTCCAATTAGCACCTGGCCTCCCCTTCACATGTCACCGGCAACCGCTCCTTCGCACAGAACCAACCCGTACCACCCGCCGCCCCGTCTCCTAGCCGTGACCTCTCACCTGCCCACACTAGGAGCCTCTGGTTACTGCTCACCTCCAGCAGACAGTAAATCTCAGTGATTTTACTGTTGGAGGCTCTCGCAGAGATTCTCGGAGCGAGTGGAGGCATGCAGGAGTTATGGGTCAGAGGATTCTCAGAGTTGATGTGTTTACTAGTCTTGGAGGACTACCAAAGGAAGAAGGAAAAGGCTCAACCAGGTGGGACTCCTCTCTGCCCTCTTTAAGGCTGAAGCTGTGTCAAGTCTAACAAACTATATTTCCTCAGTGATAGGATGTCACTGAGGTCCAGGGGTTGTTTCTGTGATGTTGAGTGAAGGTAAAGATTTGCTGTGAGGGCAACAATGACAAATGCACCTGTTAAAGCTTTTGCAGTTGGCTGTAGACTCTAGGAAAAGGTTATTTACAGTAACTTCCCATTCACTTAAAAAAGAAAATTCCACGGCATAAAAATGTTACTTTGAGTTTTTTTAACATTAAATGAGTTCCCCCAACTTGCCTATAGTCCCCCATTGGCTAAAAATGGCGATAGGTGTAAACCAAGCCCTGGGTATCCCGCTCTGCCTTTGAGGAAATGAAAGCTCAGAGAGGCAGATCTGGAATCAGCTCCTTATGAGGTCATAAGGGGAAATGCTACCTCCCCTTTCTCTGCTTTGCCCGGCCAGAGAATTTGGCCCACCCATGAGAAAGCGAGACATCATGGCAGTTGGTCACGGCCACACCACCACCCTCCACCTTGCCCCCTCCGCTCTCCTCCTCAATAGCATTTAAAGCTACAGACACAGAAATGGCACATCATAAGAAAATCATCGTGGGTCCTTTAAGCCTTAATCAAGAGATAGTGATGTTACACTTCTAAAGCATATGAAAAGAGTATTAACAAACAGTAATAGTAACATAAATTGGTTTATACGAATAGGTCATTGATTTGTGATAATGCCAACCTTTGACTCAAGGACTTTCCAGTTGACCTGGGCTATCCCTGAAGAGATACTGTCTTTGTTTGTATTGATGGCCATTGATGACCTGTCAACATGTTTCAGAGGAGGAATAATAAAGCATTCAACAAGGCTAGCAAGGTCAGATGCAGGAATTGCTAAACAGAGAGAGACGGGCAGAGAAAGACAAGCTGACAGAGGAGCTGTCAAACATCTTACACGCCGTCAGCCCCAAGGCGGTGCAAGGTGGAGCTCACCGCACTCCCTTACACTCCTGCAGGAAATTTCCATACTGCAACTTGGGCAATTAGATAAACATCTATAGGACATGAGTACATGAGTCTGTGGACACACACACACACACACACACACACACACCCACCCACACCAGTATTCAGGCTCAGAGACACATAGAATGCTAACCTACAGCTATTTGAAGCATGTCTCCAACAGCTTTGACAGGCCTACGCTTTGCCGTGCCAGAAATTCGCTATAATTACAGAGTATCACTGATTTTACTTCACAGGCTTTATTATGTTCACCACAGGAAATATGCTAATGTACAGGTCTAATGTAAAACAGAGACAGGAAGTTGTCCTACGTTAGCAAAGAATGAAACCTTTAGGAACAGACATAGACATCCTGGCCTGCTTCTGGCTGCTTGTCAGCATTGATCTTTGACATTTTGAGCTTTTAACCCCAAAAGACGACACATGCCAGCATCCAGGTCTGGTGTCTGCATCACTGGATGATCATGATGTTCATCTAACAAGCCGTTTGAAGACATTTCCATAATATCCGTAAAAAAGTGAGATGATTGATCATTAGCAGTTAAACCTCAGGCAAAAGAAGACCCTGACCCTGAGCAGACCCTGAGCAGAGTGTTGAATTTTTCTTTCTTCCACACCTAGTGGATTTAAATCTGACACATAATATTATATAGGCTAAGACTACCCAGGCAGATCTTCTCTCAAAGGAATTCAGAAAACACCGATTAATGAGAGTCTTAAAATAGTCCTGGTTCTCTTGGGCTTCAAGTATTTGAAATATCCACTTTCCAAAATATCTTATAGATTTCCTGTCATAACTCCACCACATAGTTTTAACAATGATTCAGCAGAAAGTTTTGCCACTGAAATGCAATAAAGTCGAAGGAATGCACACCCAGCCAATCACCATGGACAAACATACTCTCTTTCTTAAACAGAGTGACACACATACTTCTTCAAACCCTCACCACCAAGAAAACCTTAACAGACTGACATCCACATACAGTGTATGAGCAGTAGCATTGCTGTATGGATAATGGAGGGTGAGGGGAGGTAGTAATGAGGCATGATAAAAGCAAGGAGTAATCTGTGGAGGCAGAGAGATCCGGTGTATCCGCTCCCTGATGCCTGGTGCCTGATCTCTCCGCCTGCTGTGAATGACGCCCATGTGGCTTATACCAGTGTGAGGGAGCGCTCATTAAACTACAGACATCATCTTAATCAATCTCTCCGATGTCTCCGCCAGGCTTTCTGCCAAATGTGTGTGCAAAATCTAAATTATCCACACGAAAGCATGCTCAGACTCTACAACTTTCAAATAAACATCTTTTATGGTTTGACATACATTACATACTGTATGTGTTTCAAAGGTAATATACTGTATTGAATACTGGAGTTTTGCCAGAACAGGGTGAGACCACTGATGAGGTTAAATGATCCTGATCATAAACGCAGACCACCGCACCAACTGCCAACTGAAGGGATAAATGAGGCTGAAGTTCTGCTCTCACCATTGCTAGAAAGGCATTTTGGCCACAGTAAAGCCAACCTTTGATACAGCAGAACCAGTAAGCAACAAATTAAACGTGTTGTTTCCATCGACCTATTCTGAACAATACTCTTTTTTCAGTCTATAGCATATAAAATAAAAATAAAAATAAAATAAAAATGTGAGTGCGACACAATAGAAGAGCTTGATATAGTGTTTTGTCTGTACAAGTTTTACATTAATTGAAACAATATCCATTCTCTGGAAGCTGCTCCACAATATCAAAAATTGACAGCGGAAATGCTCAGATGTTTTTGAAAAACGTCCTTATTAAATATTTTATAAAGAAGGTTGAAGGCCTGTTTATTTAAAAACAAGTCAGACTTCTTGGAAATACTGGGTTTTCATTTAAAAAAAAGAAAAAACTCACTTTTAATTTATTTTGGTGTGATAAGACCAAATCTTGTATACAAATGATATGGTAGTTTTCCACAAATGTGGATTTTCTGCACATTCTAAAAAAAAAAAAAAACCTAAACTATCTATGCTGCAGACATTGATAAAAAAGTTGTTAAATTTCTGTGAATCAAACTTTCTCTTTCAGATCAGTGTGCGGTTTGCATTTCAGCCTCCATCTGATCGCAAACACATCAAAACAGGCTAAAGTAAACATTGGAGCACCAGAGTTATTTTTTGGGGGCATTTTAGGCCTTTACTTTCACAGTACAGACGAAGACATAAAAGCGGAGAAAGGGGGCTGCAGGTCGGAGTCGAACCCGGGCCACTGCATCGAGGAGTAAACCTCTATATATGTGTGCTTGCTCTACCAACTGAGTTAACCTAGCAACAAGACCAGAGATATTTAAAGCAAATGTAGAGGAGCAATTACTGTATCTTTTATCACACTGAGTATCCCTAAATAGTTTTTGCTTCATGGCAGGCGGCCTGTGTTTATTATCCGAGGCATGGAAGAGATAGACCCCGCTTGAAGGTTTATTATTTGAGTTAGCTGCATTTTTCACTGTTTATTATGCGGTTTTAATTGTGGTCTGGCTGTGCTTTCCTGAGGAACACAAGAGTAAGCAGAGTGAGGGAGAGAGGAATGTCAGAGACAGCAACTTCTCTGCAGGACGCGAGGCTGCGCCGGGAGTCCCCTGAACCTATCGTACCCCTGGATTGGATTTCAGCAGTTATGTGAGGAAGAAAAGGGGGAGAATATTCAAGCGTCCAGATCTATGCACAAGCTGAATGTCTCACTCATTGGTTTATTTTCTTGATTGAGTTTGTTCCAGCTTGTAATAATTAACAGGTTTTCACATGTGGGAGCAGAAAAATCCAGACTAACCTTTTGTCTACCCAGCAGGTGCCAAACCACCTGCGCCTTCTTCCCCATCCCCTCAGAGACACCACTCTTCCAGTCTTCTTCAATAACTCTTCATTCATCTTTCTGGCTGCTTTGGATGGAACCCAAACTCCCTGAATTCTTTGCTCGATGAGGGATTCCAGTGTTTATGAGAGAAATGAGCCTCCACCTTGGGCCTAAGAATCTCCCTACATCTGGTGCTCACCCCTGCCCAACTTTCCCCTGCAGCTGAGAGGGAGTTATGACCCTAACCTTTTTTGTCTAAAATGATTTCTCACTCAAAAACAAAAAGGTGTATCTACTCAAAGCTCCCTCGTGTTTTAAGCCTATAGGTGCTAAATCAAAGCTGGAATGTAAACTCAAACCTAAAGTTGACTGCTTAACTTTGAAAAAATATCCTCCTCCTTCTCATAAATTCACCTAAATGTATCCCAAGGTAATTATAGGAACCGGAAAACACACACAATCGCTTCATCATACAGATAAACACTCATTAAGAATAAAGTCCAGAGTATCTTAAAAAAATGTGTCCACTGCATAGTGGAAGAACTCTCCATTTATGGTCCTCCCTGTAGCGAATACAACTAACGCAACTAATCCGCACTCTGAAAGGGAATCAAGAGCTCCAGGATTACAGAGATTGGCTCATTTTCAGCATGGCCACCTCTGACCTTTTAAGCTGGCTATTTGGAAACACTGGAGACGTGAGGGAATAATGTGACTTGAGTGGTCAAACAACCAAAGATAGTGATAGTGATGTTTTTTTTGACCCGTATTCAGATTGCCAGCTGGTTCAGGTATTTGGAATGAAACAATAAGCAGAGAAACTAGAAAGTACGGAAAAGGAAGAAAGACCGAAAAGGAATGAAAGTGAAAGATATAAGAACAAATATGGGACCAAATTGGAAAAAGATGTGGCACATGTAGGGCAAATTCAGTCTGAGAGAGAAACAAAACCATACTACTGCTTCAGCCTCACACTGTAAGGCTTTTTTGTTGTTGTCGGAGTGCAGAAATCTTGCTGACAGACAGCATCAGCTGCTCTGTGCTGCCTAATCCACAGCGAGAGGTAGTGAAAGGTGATCAAACGTCTCCTTCAGCCCCGGCACACTATCCAGCCACTGAGGAAAGGTTACTACCCCACTCACGGCTCGGGCCATGAGTGATCGGCCAGCTCATCCACACTGACTCATGCGAGCATGCAAAGCTAAACCTGCCTACCCCAACAGTACACTCTCATTTCAAGGGAACATCAAAAATTCACAAAATAAACTCTGTCAAAGAAATTAAATAAAACAACAGAATTAAACCCAGAGGCAGTAACAATGCCTACAGGCCTTTAGTATGGAGGAGTGTGATTACATTTTAACCACAAACAGATTCATGGTAAGTCTGACAAGCAACAACTTTTTGCAGAAACACAACAGGACTATGGATGGAGAAGGATTGTCCAAGAACAGAGCTTCAAGGCCTAAAGTAACAGGCCTAAGTAAAGTGAAGACCCAAGTTAAACACTATCAAAGATTAATCTGAACCGTAACACCATAGTTGCACAATACCTGGAGAGTCTAGGTAATCTGTGTACAACAGCCCCAAGCTAGCCTTGATTATCAACCATTTGTTCAGCATTAGCTCACTAAACATGTGGCATCAATGCAACCTATTACATCTTCAGAGAAACACAACAAGTTATAAGTTGTTGGTTTACATCCATTTTGGGGGTTGCAAGCTTGTTATTTCTTCTTACCTTCAAAGGAGAGGAAGACTCTTGGCAGCGGCTGTGGGAGGCTGGAGACCCCTGTGAAGACGAGAGAGAGAGCCAGGAGCGCCATAGCTAGCACCAGAGGTGGCCTGGCCAACCCCTCCGGCCTGCACATGACTGCACCACTCAGGAACCCCGACCAGTCAACACTGCCTGTTGGAAGTGTTTGAAAGAGAACATAAAAGATTTGGAGTTTTCCTTTATTTAAAAAAAAAAAAAAAAATCCTCACTATCTTTTTAGGCTTTTAAGTTTTTAGGCTTTTGTCTCTTCCACCATCTTAGCTATCGTTGGTAAAGCTAACTTTAGTTTTTCATATTCCCAATAAACTGCAATAAAATTTCTGCTGCTGGAAATGTAACACACATCACTGCTTGTTTACCAGAATTAGGGTTGTGAAAAGAAATTTGCCTAAAGAAATGTAAAACAAAATGTGGGTATTTATTTATTTTAAGCTAGCCGACATATATAGTTTAGACAGCATTTAGCAGGGTCACACTACATGTCGGAAATACATTAAAGGTGCTCTAAGCGATGTTAGGTGACGTTACTTCTTGTTGACGTTCAAATTATTTTCAAACAAAACGAGGCTAGCTCGCCCCTCCCCTCCCTCCCCAACCCCCACCCCCAAATCCTACTTGTTGGTTATTGGCTGGAATGCTGGAAGACTGTGTGTTATGTTTGGTGGTGCAGGTTGGTACAGATTGTTTTTGTTGATGGTTGTGGAGCCTGGGCTGTCTACAGAGACCGCAAGTTTTTTTTTACTATGTGTTGAAGGAACAGGCAGCTTGCGGATAGTGAGGAGATGTATTTGACAAAAAATGTTTTAGCCTAAAAAACGCGTGACATCACCTTTAAGTTAAAGCAGTATGAAATTACTTTTTTTGGCCACTTGGGGGCATCAGAAAAAAACTGTAAACACATTGTTGACAAGGACCCATTAACACCTAAGTTAACATGGCTAATGTGTTAGCATATTTTCCACATCCGACAGATACAGTGCAACATTTGTATTCATTTGGAGTCACGTTTCTTGACACCTGGTGATTAATAGTCCAATACTCACTGTCCCTTTAGCTCTGGGTTGATTCCCACTGTTCCCTGATGGAAATATCTGTCTCTTTAACTATGCTCACCGGCTAGTCCCTAACTATAGCTACAAGCTGCTGAACTACTGAAAAGCTCCACAAAGCTGAGCAACGGGTGATAGTTTTCTGAGGACCACCTTTCACATTGCAAATTTGATGCTTTGTTAATGTAAAAATATTGACTACTGCAGTTCTAAATGTATGCTAGTTTAAATGATCACATTTATGCACATCCCAAAACTTTCTTACTCAAATGTAGCCTAGTTAAATGTGTAGGATTTAAATAATTTAAATTGGTGCCACCAAGTGGCTGTATCAACAAAGTGTGAAGGGTGAAAGTCAGACTACATTCATTTTACACCTTAAAAATAATTAGAATTAAAAACTATTGATTTTATAAAAGCTCTACAAACTTTTCACTTTCATGACTTTCATGTCAGTGTCTTTTGAGCTGCAAATCATCAAAATCAATGCTTACTGGGATGCAGTAGTTTCAAAACAACACAATGTCTTTGATCATAATACATTTAAATACAATACTATATGTTACTATGAGGATAATTCTTTGAGAGAACAGAAATAACACGATAATTTATTTATTAAATCATCATTCTGACCGGTCCAGAAACGTTGATTTATAAAGTAAATCACAGCACAAACCACACTGAATGAAGACATGGATGAGAGCGCATGTCAGATAAATCCCATCACTTACTATATCCTTGCAGATGTACATCTCAAATATGCATGAGTTAAATCTGCACAAAAGAGCTGCCCTCAGCCTTCACTTGTACCTTTTCCATAACAGGACAAGAGCAGCTCAATTATTGATAGAGGCAGGTACTGCACTGCCGGCGGGACACTTACTCCTGCAATGCAAAACTCAACTGCTGGAGAAAGACTACCCAAACTGGCTGTTTCATGAACTGTGTGCACAAAACACATTGCACTAGATAAAGAGAATGTCCCTTTTACATGCAAAAAGAAAACACAATGTATCTCTGCTCTCATGGCTTAAAGATGTGCAATGAAAAATTGATGGCCAGGAGGTAGAAAAGCTGCACGATTGCTATGAAAATTTAAGTTTGGGGTGCAGTGTACAAATAGGTTGAGATATTGGGGGTGGAGTGAAGCGTGACTGATATGTAGTTGAGGTGGAATTCTGCAGTTCAGGTGCATAAGGATAACAGATGGAAAACTGCACTGGAAAGAAATAAAACAGCATGGGGTTTATCCAGGCGGCCCGGCCCCTGTGGTGTTGCAGGCCCTCTCCTGCTGTATCATCCACACTCCCTCCCCCAGAGCCTGCTTCAGATCGGGTGTCTCCCACAATGTTAGCCTCCAGGCGGACGGCTCTGACCCTGTCCTGAGGCTCAGCTCTTGACCTGCTCTAAGGGAAAGTCAACTGCAGGACTTGCAAATCTCTGAATATTGTGACCATGAATTTGAAATTACAAAGCTGTGTTAATAGCTGAGGCATTTTGTATATGACCATACAAGACCCTCAAGAGTTAACCAGGTCAAAACGTTTACTTTTACGTCTACATCTTTGAGAATAGGGAGAACTTCTTAGGTGTAAAGTAGTTTCAATGTAAACTGCTGATGTCTGCGGATTATCCAGAGTAAGGGGGTTCTTCGTTTCTGGATAAGACACTTTTGTAAAAAAAAAAAAAAAAAAAAATTAAATGCTGTGACACAACAAAAACAAAATTATGTTTTGCATTTGTGTGGGCAAGAAAACTTAAAAGAACAAGATACCCAACACAGTTTCCTGTAAAGCCCATATTGTAAAATTCTGCTTTGCATAAATAACGTCAAATGGCACCACAGTAAGTGTTGTGTCCTTAATGTCCTGAGGCAGAAAGCAGGGTGTGTAAAGCTCAGTGGAAGGGATGAAACACGTCTGACTTTCCTTCAAAAGACTGGAGTTTGTGCCCCATCAGACCAATTAACACTTCTTTTAATTAACCTTAAACACTGCTTTCACTGTTTCCCATACCTAACCCTGTAGTTTTATTGTCTCATCTTCACCTTACAACCTAAGTGTATTACCATAACCATAATCTATCCTTAAACTAAACCATAAAGTCGTTACCATGAGCAGTAATTGAAGAAAGTGAGAATTTTAAAAAGTTATAAATGTTGTCATTGAATGTGATGGGTTTTAAGAATCGTCACAATACTGGCATTAGAGTTGAGTAACCACTTAGTAAGAATAATAATTTTTTTGTCATTTAAGTGAATCCTTTAAACTCTTGAACATCCACACCTAGCCCTACTAGGGAGAGGCTCTGGCGTGGCGTCTCACAGCTGCTAAACTCATCATTAGGGGAGTTAGTCTTCTTCTGAGCATCCTCTGACATCCCACCAGGTCAGGCCCGGACACTTCCTTCCATTCTTCCTTTGATGATCACCACACTGACACATGAATGAGCTCACTACTAGCCTTGCTCGCACTTGTGGCACAACGTTAACTCTCGACTGGATTAACGGGGCTCCCAATAAAAGGGGCATTAATGTTTGTTGCCATGAACAAAAATAATAAATACTTCAATTAATTATGTTGAGCTCTTCAAAGCCCAGAAATTCCAGTGCTGAGAGTCGGCTAGGAATCTCTGCGACTGCAATTAAATGCCTCCACAAAAGGAGGTCAGAGTAAGTGAGTGGAGAGTTATATTTCCAGTGGGGTGTAATGATAATTGTGTTTATTGTGCATTCCTTGGCTAACATCCTAATGAATTTTCCATGTTGCTATTTCAGAGGCACTGCTGCTCAAAAAACAATATTGATGAAAGCAGAAAACTGGGTCTGTGATTTGTTTGGATCGCATCTGGTCCTGTTAATGCTTTAAACACATGAACATTATTTGACTACAAGAAATTGAGGCTAAAAATCGTCCCATCTGGATTTACATTTGATAGATTTAATAGTTTTTTAAGTCTAATTTTTCCTTGACTGGAGAACAAGAACTGAAATGGTAAACTTGCGAGTTGCTCCGGCTGTCCCGGCTCTAACAGGACAGTGTGTGTTCATACCACACCCTGTCATTCAGTTGTCAGTGGCTCTGTTACAACCACACGTTCCTTCACACACACATATCTAGCAGGCGCACCTATGAACAGCAAAATGTGTGTATTTCAAGTATTTAAACTTTAGACCTACGGAATAAATAACATGTGAATCTTGTGATTGTAGCAGTAAGACCCTGTGACTCTAGACAACCTTCACATTGTCAAATAAGAGCTTTTTTACAGTAATAGAGAAACATTTTCTGGTGTAATAAAGTTATTTAAAAATACTAACCTAACCAAATAACCATTTGTAAATGCTAATTTGTTTTTTTATTAGCTTCAGGGTAATAAAGCAACTGCAAAGAAGTCGTAACTCATATTCTAGAAATGTATACTGTATCTAAAATAGACAGCACACCCAAAGCATGTGAGGGAAATACAGCCTGTCATAGTAGTCTGATGTAATATTACACAAGATTTAGAAGGAGCCGCACGTTAAATTTGTTTGACAGACTCTACAACAATCAGATTGAGTTTACTTCCAGCTATTCGCCCTGGTGGGACTCTGCACCTGTTAGCCTTCTGCCCACCTCCTCTCTGCATCCATTGTGTGATCTGCTCCACTACAGTACGGTGCAGTACAGCAGGTAGACCCTCTACCCACAGAGACCGGATCCAGATCAATCCCTAGTCCAGAAACTCACCTTTCAGGAGCTTCCTCCAGGGCTGGTCCCACTTGCACAAGCCAGTTACCAAACCAGATTTGGATCTTATTTATCCCCTTTAAAACACCTTGTTTTCAGTTTCCACCAGTGACACCAAAGAGGAAAAATGCTGCTATTCCATCTAAGTGCTCACAGAGCAGGCTTGACTAAGAGAGCACAGGAGAGAGGAGAGGAGAGGAGAGAGGGAGGAGAGCGAAAAGACAGAGAGGGCTGGTGTCCTATTACACTCTCTCCACTGAAGTCCCCCCTCCCCCTTCCCCTCCTCCTCACCCCTCCCTTCCACAATCTTTCCCCTTCCCTCCTTCTGTTAACTAGACAGCAAACTTTAACATGTACAGAGCAACACATCACAGAAGTGGGGGTGGAGGGTGGGGGGGGAAACTCGTCCCTCACATGGAGAGGGTGAAGCTTGAAAAGGTCAGACACATTCAGGACAAAAGCTGCTTTTCATCTGTGGATGATCAAAATACCCTTACAAAAATATAAAATTTGCCCTAAATTATATGAAAAATGTTACATTTTCCATTTCCATTAAGTATAAACGTTTCCACAATAATCTGTTCAGTTTTATTTATATAGTAACTTTTCAAAAACCATAGTTGACCAAATTGCTTAACAAATCTATCCAATTGTTCAGTCTGGCCCAAAGTAGTGACATGGTAACGATGCTGAAAACAGTTGAGTTATTCCTTTTTCCTTTGCTGATGCATTCTTTCCTAAACTGCCTTCACCATTCAATATATTAAATATCCTCCTTTGAGTAATCTTGATTTCATCATCATAATAGATGGTGAAGTAAAGTAATAACACAGGACATTTTTTATCCAATGTGGTCAGCCATTAAAAAAACCGATGAGGATGCTTTTGGTAAAAGAAGCACGCTCCGTTTCAAACCAGGAGCAAAAAAAAAAAAAAACTTAGAGTTAGCTTGTAAGCTTAGAGTTAACACAATCACTGGGGAAAAGCTTGCTCAGCACAGAGACCTAAAAATGGCATGTTGAGGGTCCAAGCCATGCCAAACGCTGCATCAACACAACAATTATCCTGGGATAGATTTGTAGCAACACAAGCCCAAACCAGCGGAGTCATGAGTCAGGAAAGACTTGGGTGCGTTAGTCACTAGAAACATGTATTGGATTTAACTATTTCCATACTAAGCTCCAGAGAGAGAATCTATGCTCCGTTGAATGGATCCATTTGGGTTGTCACTTTACTGCTGGTATGAGCCAGGATTTGATAGATTCTACACGTTGGCTATGAGGTAGAATTATAGTGTATTGCTAAAATCACCGCTCAGGAAAGGGAGTGAGTCAGACAGGTCTCTGATGAAAGCATCGAACGCAGAGAAAGTGAAATGGGGGAGGAAAGAAGGGAATTGCTGGTGGCTGAGACAGGAGGAAATAATTACCCTTCTCCCTGACAATGGAACCTGATTTATGCCTATCCAATTAAAGTGTCAGGATAGCCCACCAGAGCCATGCAGGTTTTTCATTGAGGCGGATTGCATGCTTATCATTGGTGGAGAAGAAGAAGAATGGAAAGAGGTGGGTGAGAGCAAAACAGAAATGAGGCGTTTACTATCCCCACGACAGAGCTTCAGCAGTGAATTAACTTAATGAGTGTGATGCGCAAAAGAGAGCGTGACTGGTGACAAACATCACGTAGGTGTAATGTCTGAAAGGAGACATTATAATAGGGAACTATGTCTTACCGTAAATCATAAAAAAATTATTTATGACCAGGAAAACAGTCTGGCCACGCAACATCTCTGTTACACAATTCGCAGGTGGAAAGGCTTAAGGTGCTGGCGGGTGCTGTGCACGCAATGCTCCTCTCTCGCTTGATCTCTTGGCCATGCGCACACACACACACACACACACACACACACACACACACACACACACACACACACACACATGTCCCTTGTTAGCACTGCAGAGGTTGTCACACTGATGCTAAATGTGCAGGCAAAGGTCAGGTGATGCCATCCTCGCCGCCCGCCATATCACATGTACTGTACGCACTTCGTAAGAGCACAGGCTTCACCTGTAGCATGCTAATACACTAATACTCTATCACTAATGCTGAAGTATTTTACTATGGGTCACTGCTCACATTTATTTTATGGTTTCGCTCTTTCCTGTACACCTAAGACTGAGAAACAGTCAACAGCTCAACACAGGAAATCCATGTATGTATCCATGTATGTCCTGTACCAGGACATCTCATCTCATAAGAAAAGTGTTCTTCTGTAGTTTGCATGTTTCTTTTCTGACCTAGTTTTGATATATAGCTTCCCAAAATTGGTGGAAAATGATCACAGGCATTTGACGCTTTGGTGAAGCTGCAACTAATTATTTTATTCAACAATGAATGTAATTAAATCTGTTTTACTGATTATTTAGACTATTAAATTTCAGAAAATAGCCAAAAATCACAATTATTCAGAGCACAAGGCAATGTCCTCTTTAGAATTATACAAAACAGGAAAAAAAAATACATCCCAATTAGCTGGTTGACAATTGCTTGATAATAACTATTGAAATATCAAGGAGACTAGCAGCTTGTCATTTTCCAGCCTGATGCGTGATTGAACCTCTAACTTATTGGTGTGCTGCACATATTATTTCTAGGATTTTTGCCATCAGGGCCTCTGAGATGATTTCACACATTTATTCCATCAGTGCAGCCAGTGCATACTTGTGGCTGACACTTCTGTAAGCCTGTGAAAGTGTAGAAAAACAAAAAGGCAGAGACATGACTAATGGGATCGCTAATTATCTTGCAAGGCACCAAAGGGCAGATCTGATTAATGCTAAAGAGGAGTAAGCCCCGCCCTTCACTTTAAACCGCTCACTCTGAGAGATTAATCGAGAGGTTCAGCCACTGCTGCAAAAAGAGGTGAGGAATTCTGCCAGAGTCACGCTCTGTGTCAAAACAGCTTGAGAGAACTCTCCCTGCACCTCTTTCTCAGTGTCTGAAGTGATCAGCTGGAATCCATACATTACTGTACAAGCTGTGTGCTACACCGCTCTCTGCTCTCTAATGTGGAGTGACTGCAGCAAAAAAAAAAAAAGAGTGACTTTCTCTGTGAGAGGTCATTTCCATAATACGAGGACATCAGCAGTGCACAATATCACGCTGCAGATGAAACAAAAAGGTCCAGCACTATATGCTACAGCACACTGGCACAGAGGGGAGGGAATACGGAAAGGATAAATCAAGCGATGAGCTACAGAAAGGAAACATTTAGTGAACTCATTACAGTCATTCATTTGTCCACTCATTTTTGTTCCAATGAAACACAACCAGACCCACATATTGTTGCTGTTAGGTATTGACCCAGTTTTTGAGGGCCAACAACAGTGACACCCAAACATAATAACAACAAAAAAGGCCGCAACCTCGCGATCCTCTGTACCTGACTGACAGCCAACCCTTTTTCGCTTCTATTACTTTCCAGACCCAGTTGTAGGCCTAAAAATTAACATATAGCCTTTCTTCCATTTGCCTACATTTATGTGTAGATGAAAAAAAAAACATTTGTTGTTGCATGATCTAGAAAAGAATTTACTAAAAGCAGCTTGTCTATACATTGTACATTAGACATTACGGTTGCATGTCAGTTTGTAACGAAGTGGGAATCATCATACTGTCCAACGTGTCATAGCCGTGAAGCTGCCAATGGTAACACTAGCCACAAGATTCCATATACCATAACCTAACATATCATACATTGCATAGCAACCTGTGGAGAATGTAAGCTATGTCCTAATTCAAGTAATTCAGGCTCATGATTGTTTTGCTTGCCCGGTCCTCCACTCACCGTAGCGTGTTAGCATGGCGGCGTTAGCTAGCACGAGTCAAGATCACTTCACCGGCTGTTTCTCAATTTTTTTGCAAGTAACTAACTTGAGTACGCTATATTGCCTAATTTAATGCAAAGACACAAATGTTCATAAATGTATATAATTAAATTTGCGGGAAGCATAATGCTTACCTGTTCAGGAGGAAATTCGCCAACTCAGCATCCATTTGGGCTCAAAGCTGTCTCCATCTTTTAAATGCATCTCCAATATTTACCTGTGTTTTACCTTAACTGTTCAGAAAGATGCAGTTTTTTTAGGTTGGGTAAAATTAATCTTTGTTAATCCATTTAGTTGCTGCTACCACAGCTGAAGCACAATGTTTTTGCGCATTTGCGTTTTATGTCTAACAACCTGAGGCCTGTTGCACAAAACCATAAGAGATTAAGCCGGGATATTCAAGTTATCCTGGATGAATTTAGCTTTGACTTGGTTGCTCAAAACCAGGTTGAATTAAACCCAGCCAAGTACCCATGGAGATTTATTCTTTGCGGTTATCCTGATCCAGAGCAGGCTAACAGCCAGGCTAAAATTAATCCTGGCGTCTCATGTGTTAAATCTGCTGCCACTCTGATCCAACATAAACGTGTTTAAGTTTTCTTCTGCATGTGTTCTGATTTATTTTTATTAACATGCATTATTTGTCACATGAGTTTGATATAAACCACTACTATTGCAGTTGGTTAGATGGTTAGAAATGGTTGCACTGGCACCCAGATGCCTTTTCACTTATCCTGGATATCTTTATTCCACTTTTGTGAAACAGGCCCCTGGATGTCAAAATGGGCAGTTGACAACACACAGGCCAAAACAAAAAAGCTTAACTTGCTTTAACATTGTTGTCAGAGAAGATAGTATTTCAACTTAACTTGTTTCCTTAACATCCAAAGACATATTGTTGTCATTTTTTGATTGAATACTGTATATTACATGTTGGACCTTTAAACAAAAGAAAGCCTCATAGACAGCTTAGATTCCACTAATCTCACGTAGAAATCCCTTCATGATCAAACAGCAGCTTTGCATCACTTATGGTCAAAACCACCCACATATCAACACAGGTGAAACAATTAAAGCTGCCAAGTCAGTCAGCAATATTACATTTTAACCTAAGATGTAAGATATACAGTAACTAGTAATGAACAGTAACTTTACTCCTTACATTCAGGCTGTCCCCCCTTCCCTAAGTCCCACCTGGTGCAGTCCTGATTGCCTGGACAATCAGGAAAATTGCCAGCACCTGGTGGAGCACATGTTAATAAAAGCATCATCTGTTATGGTTTGGGGTTTTGTTGGGTTTATTTTCTCTCTCCCCTTTTCCTCCTTCTGTTTTGTCTTGGTTTTTCCCTGGTCTTGAGATTCTGGTCCCGTCTTATGTTTCCCTGTCTGCTTATGCTACTTCCTGTTTTATTTTGGTAGTCTTGTTTCCTGTCTTGTTTTGTCTTGTCTAGCTTCACTTTGTTTGTCTGATTGTCAGCCCCGCCCTAATGTGATTCACCTGACGTCTCACCTGTTCCCCATTACCTCATTACCTCATGTATTTAACCCCGTGTTTCTTTTGTCCTGTGTCAGATCCTTTTGTCCGTCAAGTCTCGCGCCATGTCTCCGTGCCCTCCGTGTTCTTCGCCCGCTCTTCTAGTGAGTTGTTTCCTGGCTTTCCTTTGTAAGTGTTACCCCCTGTGATCTGGCGTTGCCTTGCCTCCCCCTCTACTCTGCTTGTGGTTGTTTTTGCTTTTGGACTTTGGGATTTTGGTTGCTCCAAGACTTTGCCCGTTCCTGTTTAGAATAAATCTGTGTTTGTCAACTCCTGCCTGCCTCCTGTACTCTGCATTTGGGTCCTCACCTCCTCATCCCATAACATAAGGATCTGACCATTATGGACCCAGCAGAGTACCAATTGAACCTCTCCTCCACCCCTCGACCCGGCTGCGGAGTTTATGACCACCACGTTCCGCAGTCTCTCACGAGGGCGACCCCACCACCACTTGGCACCTTATGATGGTGCGGTGGGAAAGGGTGGACCAGGAGTATGGTCCCCTCCCGGAGTCGGCAGAGCAGGCGGAGTTCTGGAGACCCAGCTGACATTAGGGAGGCGTCATAAGGCGCTTAGCCGGCTGGAATCGGCCTCAGGCGATTCCTCGTGGAGCTGGGCAGGACCACCGATGTGAGGCGCCAGCTGACTATCTGTCAGCTGATGCGAACACGGTGGCAGGCAAGCAAGTGGACCCTGAAGGCGCCGGTGTGGCCAATATTATCAGGGAGGTCTACCGGCTGGAGGCGAGCCTGCAGCTCTCCTGACCACCACCAGCAGCTGGCGCCCAGCAGCGGAGGCCCAGCCGTCTTCCGAGACAGCGGGCATCCCCAGCGCGCCGCCTGCCGCCGCCGCGGTCATCCCCAGCCGCCGCCGCCTGCCGCCGCCCGGCCAGTCATCCCCAGCCGCCGCCTGCAGCGCAGCGGTCATCCCCAGCCGCCCCGCCGCTTGCCAGCGGCAGCGGTCATCGGCGCCGCCGCCGCCGCCCGCAGCGGATTACCTGCCGCCGCCTGACAACGACGGCTGTTACCCTCCGCCGTCGCCTGCTGCGCGGCGGAGCCCAGGAGTGTTCACTGCTCAGTCCTCCTGGGGGCCTCCCTGAACCTGAAGGGCCTGCCGCCCTGAACCTGAAGGGCCTGCCGCCCCCTGAACCTGAAGGGCCTGCCGGCCCCCTGAACCTGAAGGGCCTCACGGGCCCCCTGAACCTGAAGGGCCTGCCGCCCGCCCAGACCTGAAGGGCCTGCCGGCCCCTGAACCTGAAAGGCCTGCCGGCCCCTGAACCTGAAGGGCCTCACGGGCCCCTGAACCTGAAGGGCCTGCGGCCCCTGAACCTGAAGGGCCTCACGGGCCCCTGAACCCGAAGGGCCTCCCAGGCCCCCTGAACCCGAAGGGCCTACGGGCCCCCTGAACCCGGGGCCTCCCGGGCCCCCTGAACCCGAAGGGCCTACGGGCCCCTGAACCCGAAGGGCCTCAGGGCCCCCTGAACCCGAAGGGCCTACGGGCCCCCTGAACCCGAGGCCTCGGGCCCCCTGAACCCGAAGGCCTGCCGCCCCCAGACCCAGACCGGTTGACTGGCCCCCTGACCCAGACCGGCCCGACCGGCCTTCGTGACCCAGACCGGCCGACCGGCCTTGTGACTGAACCGGCCGACCGGCCGTACCCAGACGGCCGACCGGCCTCGCTTGCCAGACCGGCCCGACCGCCTCGCGACTTAGACCGGCCGCCCGGCCCCGTGACCCTGACCGGCCGCCCGGCCCCGTGACCCTGACGGCCGACCGTCCCCGTGACCCTGACCGGCCGACCGTCCCCGTGACCTGACCCGGCCGACCGTCCCGTGACCCTGACCGGCCGCCGTCCCCGTGACCCTGACCGGCCGACCGTCCCCGTGACCCAGACCGGCGCCTGTCCCCGTGACCCAGACCGGCCGCCTGTCCCCGTGACCCAGACGGCCGCCTGTCCCCGTGACCCAGACCGGCCGACAGTTCCCTCTGACCCAGACCGGCGACAGTTCCCTCTGACCCTGACTGGCCTGCGGCTCCTTGGTCCCGGCTGGCGCTCGGTGGTCCTGGCCCCGACTGATGACCAACAGTTTTGGCCCTCAGTCGGCGGTCGCACCGTCCCGACCCCCAGCCGGGTTGGGGCACTACCCTCTCTGGGCACTGGCTCCCGGGACCCCCTCGCTCTAGGCCTGGGGTTCCCGGGACCCAGTCCCCAGAGCCAGTTCCTGGACTTCCTCCGGCCCTGGTCCCGGGCCCCTTCTGGGTTCCCGGGTTCGAGGTTCGCAGAATCAGCCCCCGTGTCTTAGGTCCCCTAAACCCTAGCTTCCCTGGTCTTGTGTCTGTCCCAGTCTCCGTGCTTTTCCCTGTCACTGTATCCGTACCTGTCCCTGTCTCTGTGCCTGTTTGTGTACCTGTCCCTGTGCTTGTCCTGTGTCTTCGTCTGTCCCAGTACTCGTCTCAGTCCCGTGTCTGTCCTTGTCCGGTGTTTGTCCCTGTCCCTGTCTTCCTCCTGTCTCGTCCGCCCCATCCCAATTTATCACCAAGCCCAACCCGTGTGTTTTCGTCATCCCGTCCGTCCGTCTCAGTCTGTTCCCTTTATGTCCCCACCTGTCCGTTCTTTCCCTCAGTCTGTCCCGTCCGAGCGGCCTGGTCCCTCCGCAGGGTTCCTAGTGTGCCCCCCGTGGGCTTCCCGTGTGCCCCGGGAGTCTTCCCCTGCTTTCCATCGCCCCCGTGGGCTTCCTCGTGCCTCGTGTGCCCCGTGGGCCTCCTCCCTCCTAGGGTGCCCGCCATGAGCTTTCCGAGCGCCCCTCCGTGGGCTTTCCCGTGTGCCCCTTCGGGCTTTCTCATACGCCCACTAGTAGGCCCCCTGTGCCCCCGTCCGGTCCCTCTTGCGCCTCCTAAGTTCCTTCCTGCTTCCTTCCTCTCTCCCTTCTTGTGTTGTTCTTGTGTATGTCTCTTAGCCCCTTCCTCTCTTTCTTTCTGTGTCCTTGTCTTGTCCCCCTCTCTGTCTGTCCTGCTCCCTGTGTCCCTTTTCTGCCTCTGTGTCTTGTTTTGTCTCTTAGTCTTGTTTCTGTCCTTCTCCCGTATCTCTCGCGCTGTCAGCTTGCTCCCGGTGTCTCTCTTCTGTCCCTATTTTGTCTCTCTGCCCCACTTGTCCAGTCTCTCTGCGTGTCCTATCACTCCTTCTTATCTAGTTAAGGATTTCCCTATTTGCCCCTGTCTGCCTGAGATTTCCTCTCTCCATATGTCTGTCTGCCCGACTCTCCGTCCTACCGTCCGCTTTCTGCACCGCTGTTTCCTGCCCTGGTCGCTTCTCTGCTCCCTTTTTCTGTCCCTCTCCTCCGGTTCCTCACTTGTCCCGTCTTCGCTTCGTCCCTTTCCTAGTCTCCGTCGCTCTGTCTTTGTTCCCTGTGTCTGCCTGTCTGTCTTGTCCTTTGTCTTTTCTCTTTCTGCTGTCATTCCCTCTATTCCTCCTATTTGTGCGTATATCTCCCTCTTTCTATGTGGGTCCTTGTGTCCCTTGCGCTCTGTTTCCTTTTCTCCCGCCACCTGTCTTGCTCTTTGGGCCTTTTCTCTCTCTGTGTCCCTCTCTTTCTGTGCCCCTGATCCCTCCTTCGCTTCTCTTCCTTGGGTCCCTCTTCGGTCTCTCCCTCTCCGTCTGCCTGGCTTCCTGTCCATCTTTCCTTGTCCTGGTATCTGAGTCGCTTTACCTCCCTTCCTGTCTGCTCTGCTCTCTGTGTCCCGTGGCCTTTCTGTCCTTGGCTCTGTCAGTCCGCTCTTTGTGTCTCCTTTGCTTTGTCTCTTTGTCTTGTCCCCTTCCACAGTTCTTCCATCTCCTCCTCCTAGATCCTTCCTTTCCTCTTGCTTCCTGTCACCTTGTCTCTTCGCTCGCCTCTCGGCCTCTGTCTGTCGGCCTCACTCTCAGTGTCCCTCCGTCTCTTTCTCCTCGTTTGTGTGTTTTCTTCTGTCTCTGTTTGTGTGTCTTGGTGTCTGTCTGCCTCTCTCTTTGTGTGCGTCTCTGTATCCCTCACGCTGTGCCTCTCTTTTCCCCGGTCTGTCTCACTCTCTGTGTCTGTCTTTTCCTCTCTTTCTGTCTGTTTGGATCTATGTCTCCCTTTTTCATCTCGTCTTGCACCTTCTTTTGCCCTGTCTTTTCTTGTCTTCTTGTTTCCTTGTCGTCTCGCCTATTTGGCATATCTCCCCTCTTGTCCGTTTCGTCTCATAGCCTCTCTCCGTCTCCGAGCCCCTTTTCGTCTCCTTGCCTTCCTTTCGCCCCCTTTTCTTCTTGTCTCTCGCCTTGTCTCCTAGCCTATTTCGTCTTGCCCGCTCCTTCCTTCTCAGTCCCTCTCTCGCTCCTTCCTTCTCAGTCCCTCTCTCGCTCCTTCCTTCTCAGTCCCTCTCTCGCTCCTTCCCCCAGTCCCTCTCTCGCTCCTCCCTTCTCAGTCCCTCTCTTGCTCCTCCCTTCTCAGTCCCTCTCGCTCCTTCCTTCTCAGTCCCTCTCTAGCTCCCTCCTTCCTGGTCCCTCTCTCGGTTCCTCCCTTGTTCCCTTATGAGTTCCTCTGTTCCTCGCACCCTTTCCCTGCTCCTCTGTGCCCCTTGTTCCCTGGTTCCTGGCTTCTCTGGGTCCCGGTCCCCGGCCCCCTCCCTCTGTGCTTTTCGCCCTCCTGGGTCGTCTTTGGTTTTTGGGGTTTCTTTTTTGACATCTGGGATCTGTCTTTGGGGGGTTCTGTTATGGTTTGGGGTTTTGTTGGGTTTATTTTCTCTCTCCCCTTTTCCTCCTTCTGTTTTGTCTTGGTTTTTCCCTGGTCTTGAGATTCTGGTCCCGTCTTATGTTTCCCTGTCTGCTTATGCTACTTCCTGTTTTATTTTGGTAGTCTTGTTTCCTGTCTTGTTTTGTCTTGTCTAGCTTCACTTTGTTTGTCTGATTGTCCAGCCCCGCCCTAATGTGATTCACCTGACGTCTCACCTGTTCCCCATTACCTCATTACCTCATGTATTTAACCCCCGTGTTTCTTTTGTCCTGTGTCAGATCCTTTTGTCCGTCAAGTCTACGCGCCATGTCTCCGTGCCCTCCGTGTTCTTCGCCCCGCTCTTCTAGTGAGTTGTTTCCTGGCTTTCCTTTGTAAGTGTTACCCCCCTGTGATCTGGCGTTGCCTTGCCTCCCCCCCTCTACTCTGCTTGTGGTTGTTTTTTGCTTTTTGGACTTTGGGATTTTGGTTGCTCCGGAACTTTGCCCGTTCCTGTTTATTTTGAATAAATCTGTGTTTGTCAACTCCTGCCTGCCTCCTGTACTCTGCATTTGGGTCCTCACCTCCTCATCCCATAACAATCATCCAAATTAAAGCAAACAAGAAACTAACAAAGGAAAAACACACACGTTAACATGCATGCATTGGTCTGCATTCCTGTTGTGAACTTTTGCATACCTACGTCTTTAAATGTTTCTTTTCTGTAGACCAGAGACAAGTGAGAGAATGCGGTCTTGATTTGACTACGCTTCAATACAAAAAATGGCAACAAAAATTAGGAAAAGTGAATTTGAGTTCTTTGAAACCAACACATATTGTCAGATATAACACTCATAAACATGCAGCACTGTGCCATTGTCTTTAGCCGTAAGGAAGAGGATATTTCTACATGATTTTGTGCCACTTCCCAATACAATATCGGGTGCTGCATGAAATGGCCGTTGAGGAGCCCATCTGTCCCTGTTCTACCTGACACACTATACTGATGATCTGTGTCTCCTTTACCATCACTGCACATAATTTCCTGTCTTCCACACGTCCACCTCAGTGGGTGGGAGGGGCATAATAAATCAAATTAAAAGTTCTCTTCTTGAGGCATTACCTTCCACAGGGGAACTAATGGAATCTGGTTGTGATTTATCCCACTTCCTGCTTCTTGTGTAGCTGCTGTACTGCATGTGATACAGTGAGCTCCACACTTAAATCTGAACAGATTTAATAGAGAAAGCCATCTACAAGTTTATTGGTCTGTCTAATAAACATAATGAACTTACACATTAAACAGTCAATGTTACAGTAGTTGTGGTTTTCAGAGGCAGCTTTACAAGCCTTGTGTGGGATGTAATGTATGCCCTTTTCTGGTTTCTTAGCAATTTTCCAGATATCAAGAGCTCCATATTAGGACAGAGCAGTGTTCTGTGTTGATCATTTCTTGATGCATGCTTCTGATTACCTGATACACATTGTAATGCTTTAAATGATACTTATCCGTCTTTAGGGATCAGCAAGATTACTTCCAGAAGATGACATCTAGTCTCTTAAATTTACATTTAGGTTTTCCCTCAAGTAGCTTCCAATTTTCTTCAGACTGTATGACAGTGACATATGTGTTTTCCACATTTGTTTGTTCCAAGGCTTGATTGGAGCTATGTCATGCCTGCATGAAGTGAAATTATTCAAATGCATGATTAAATCACAAAGGTGTCCTGTTTGCTCTTAAGTGTGAAATATTTGGTGTTTTTAAATAAATTTGGATTGTTGAATGAAGTTGAAAATTAAGTTAATTGGGATTAAATAATAGACCTACTAGTGGTTCTGGGAAAGATTTTCATTTACACTTAGCAAACCTGAATAAGTGGGCAACTCGCCCAAGGGTGTGGATTGACGTCTATCATCCAGACTTTGTCAGATAAATAAAAGAATATACAAAACAATGTGAACATAAGCAGATATTGAGGCAATGGGCCTCTGGGCACAGTAAAAGGCCCCACCACCTTTCCTGTATAATTGTTTGGCATCTTTTTGTTGTTTTTTGTAATTTAGTATTTTTGTAGTTGCTTAGTGTCTATTTGTTGTAATTTTGTGTGTATTTGTAGTTGTTTGCCCCTTTCAATAGTTTAGAGACCCATTGTATCTCTTTGCAGCTGTTTTATAATCTCTTTTAGTCTAATCTCTTTGTTTTGCCAGGGGCCCTTACACTTTGGGCCCCTTATCCTGCACCCAGTAGACCCATTCAGTAATACATCCATGAGTGTGAATAGAGAGTATTCAATGTAAAATATAATAGGTTGCTAAAATGAAGCCCTGGTTTCATGGGGCAGCATGAATTAAAACATGAAACGGCAGATTTTTGACACAATGGCTTTTCAAAAGGCTGAACAACATTCAGATGAGTAACACAATAACATGCCTGGGTGGCATGAGCTAAGAGTTTTTTAGTAACAGTGTAATGAGAAGACTAGGTATGGAATATTTGGCTCTTAGTCTGGACGATCACTTTGGGATTCAACACGATGAGACAATCGGCCCCAGAGACTCTGATTTTTGGACCGAGTGGATGTATTCGGACTGAGTGGCAGCTGGTGGGAGGAGATCCTAGAAAAATGGTCTGTCTGGAGGGAGGAGAGGGTGTAAGAATGATAGGTTTGCAAGAGCTGTTGGCCACCAAGCTGGACTCTAGTGTTGGGGATTCCACACTGGAAGCAACTGGTGGCCAGAGAAATTGCGTGTTTGGGAGTGCAGTGTTGGAAACCATTGAGTGGTTCAATAACTGTTGTTTGATATAGTCTCTGAAGTCAAGAGGTCTGAAGATGAGGGCTGAGACAAGAGCTTAGAAGGGACTGAGTGCAGAGGGGATCTTTAAGAAGAGGGCAGCGACGATGCCCCACTGAAATTTGGGAAGAAAACTTGTTTACAGGGAGTAATGGAAATTTGGGAGAGTGAAATACAGTGCAATTGGCATGCTGAGACAATGACGTCCAGATTGTTACTCGAGGAAGCTGGTTCTTGCCAGATAATCTTGGAAGACATAAGCATGGAGATCATAGGGCTGGCATATGATAATAATGTATACTTTATTAATCCCGCAAGGGTAAATTGCAATGTTTTCACTCTGTTGTCATTACACAAATTACACACAGGCCTGAATTACACACACACGATTAAACATACATGCTCAGTTCCTATACATTCACTAATGGAGAAATGTCAGAGTGAGGGGGCTGCACATGGAAAGGCGCCCCAAGCAGTTGGGGGTTGGGTGCCTTGCTCAAGAGCACATTGGCAGTGTTCACGAGGTTCCCCAATATGTTCTGGAGGATGCAATAAGCAGCATGTGTTTGGAAAGGAATGATGTATATATAAATATATATATTTGTTTCAATAAAAATACTTAAGAGCATTTTAAGGCAGTCTGGTAAGAGGACAGCATGGACGGAGTGATGGTGGATAGGTCTAGATTGGTGGAATTAAATTAATGTCATGGTTTATGGAAGGAAAGAGTGGGGACTGGAGCCAGCCTTCTGGGCTCTAGTAGAACTAGAAGGGCACTCTGAGAATGCCGATCTGTCAAGGCCTATCTGGCAATGTTAACCAAAGTGAAAACTAAGTTGTGCATCTGCCCTGTTTTTCAGATCTGCCCAGAAAGGAAATGGGTTTTTCCTATGTCCATGTTGCACTCTTCCAAGTTTCATGAAAATTGGGTCAGTAGTTTTTTCGTTATCCGGCTGACAAACATAACCTTTTTGTATGGAGGTAATGAGAAGTTACTTCATCAAAACGATAATGTCTTGATCAGAAAAGAGGAAGCGGTTGGCCTCCGTTTTTGGGGAGCCCCAAAAGTTAGCTGAAATGGCATGTGCAGAAAATAGTTATTCTGTAGGTCTTGAGGTTACACCTGGGCCATCACCAGATTGTCAAATCAAGTCAAGATTGAAGACTTGACCTCCTTGATGTAGGAGAAGACAGGAACCAATTTTTCTCAATGTTGTTATAATTGATGTTAAGGCCTTTCTGGATTTCTTGAGCAAAGAGATGAAATGAGGAAAAAGCTTTGGAATCAGCTAAATGAGGTCCAGCAGCTCTGCAATGAATTTGCTTACTGTATATACACACATTCACTCTGGGTTAAAAAACAAAAACTCAACCAGTCTAACTTGAGAAAATGTAGATTGAGTATACATATGTTTCTGGAATATTTTTTTGTATGTATGCAAGTGTGGAGTGGGGTTATCTCCAAATCTATGAACTCATTTAGTTCTCCATATCCCTCCAAGCTTCTCATTTTGAAAGACTGCTATTCAGTGCAAACGCATTATACACCATGCAGATGCTATCAGCTAAATAAGTTATTTTAATGATGAGCATGCCAGAGAAACAAAGACACACTTGAAGACTGAGCGGCATAAGATGTTACATTATGCACCGCACAAAATACTTCCTCCCGTCTTGCTACATTATCATTCAACATCATCATCACAAATCCCTTTTGGCCTGTCAGCTACAGCTCATTAACTTGCCATGCCAGGTCCCATCTCGTTACTGTTCCTTCTGCTGCATTTTATTGAATTCCATCCCTCATTGTCACTGTCTTATTTTTTCAGACATGTACCCTACAACTGCTAATTGTTTGGGATGCAAAACATGCCTGCCTTCTGTCTTGAACTAGAAGAAACAAAAAGTGAGCTCAAAAGATCGTGCTTGGAAACCTAATAATGGGTAAATCTAATATGTACCTTACTGTTTAACCTTCCAAAACCAATCAGCTGATAGGAATTTGTTTTTTAATCAGTTGATTTTCCCTTTCTCACATATCAGGAACATGTTGGTTTAACCTCCAGTTAAACTCTCAGATCAGTAGTGTGGCTGATTGAGTCAAACTTTGATAAAATCAGTGATTAGTTTAACAGCGAACACCCTCGGTGATTGATACTGATGGGATACTACATATCAATCGGAGACAATCCTGTAAAGGAAAAGCCTGTTGCAACAAGCACATTCTTCCCCAGCGCAATTTATCATTATTTACATGACTTAAGCGAATATGGAGACAGGATGGAGACAGATAAAAATCTTTATCTGCATTCCTGTAATTTGACTGTCACTGTGGCTCACTGCTGTAACTTCAGATCTCCATGTAGTGCCTCCACAAGGAATTTCAATCAGGTGGAGAGGGGATTCTCCCTAGGGAGTTTCCTTTCAATCGGCTGAGAGCTACAAGGTCACTTAATAGTTGCCATTGTGTTCAATGCAGAATATTTATTCCGTTGGCATTTCTAGCTATAAGAAAGATCATGTCAGCGCATTTCTGGAGGGTTACGATTGTCCGATTGAGCCTTCATTGAAGGTTAGGGGTCACCTGTTTATCATGGTCCTGGTGTCAATCACAGACTGACCTTTCTGACCGAGTTGAGAAACAGAGAGGATGCAGATTTTCTGCTGTCGCTGTAATTCCCTCTAGACAAAACACAGGAGGGTACTAGGGAAGTAAATCAAGGAACCTTAAAAGAGTACTCCATCAATTTAGCATTACACTCCAAATTAGATTCAACTCCTATGACATTGTTGGTCTCAAGATGTGCAGTTCAAAGAAGTATAAAAATCAACGCAGCTGAGGCAGAGATGTCTTTGTTATTCCACACATTCTTCTTCTTTGTCAAAACCTGGTGCCTACATTGCCCACAATACAACTCGGCCACTGACAGTTCAGTCAGAGTTCTGGTAAACACTTACCAACATACAAACTCATCTCACATTGAGATTTTTTTATTTTATTTATTTTTTTTACAAAAATTCCCTCTAAATCTGCTGATCACAGGTACTTTATCTCATATATTCAAACTCTTCTTTTTATCTTTAGCTGAATTATGATCTCAACACAGTTACACTCAGAGAGCACAGACCTCTGCCAAGGCCATGCCCTTTCATGCAATGTTAACAAAAGCAAAAAACTATGTGCCCAAAATGTTATGGGTTCTTCCTTGGCCGATGCTTCACCATTCCAAAATGTAATGAAAATCCGTACTCCAGCTGACAAAGAGACTGGCGTGGTAGCACCATGAGAGCATATGGAAGTCTTGCATTAGAGATAGCCAAACAAAAAGTGACATGTCCACAGAGTGTTTAAGCTAAAGGGAGCTAACATCATCCATCTCAGACAATGTAAACACCTGTAGTCCCCTAAAGGTTCCTTTTCACGATAATTTTAAACACCAGCGCACAGCTAAATGGGAAACTTTGCAACAATCATGGCATTGTTTAAGTGTAATGATGGATGCCACTATGCATCAATGGGCAAAAATAAACCCCTCTAGTGTTACTGTTTACTACTATCTCTTGGTGCATCTCTTAGAGATTCTTTTGGATCTTTTAAAGTTCAGAGGTGAGTAATTTGCCTCAGAAACTCAAAGGATATACAACCTCATTAGGCTGAGAACCAGGGTCTCTCTCGAAGCACATGGCTCAACTGCCATCAATTTCTATGTATCAGCAGATTGTTCGGATTCACAGAAGCCGCAGCCCCCACACGCTACCTGCATTATGAACAGATGTGCCAGGAGCTGCAGCCCCTGATCCAGCGACGCATGTCGAATGGCTAAATTTCAACAAAGGCCAAGGGTCAAGTCGTATCCCTTACCCGACCCTGGTATTAGACACAGATGCATGATGTCAGTTCCCATGTGTTGGGACTGAAAGGTGACTGCAAACCCTTTGACACGCCTTAGACTTCCCTACAGAGCTGCAATCCCAGCAACCACTGCACCATGAACCGTGAACTTTCAGTTCCCATAAACCAACCTCAAATTATCTAGTCCCAGAGGAGCTGAGTGCTTTCTTCAATTCACCTTCACCCGCCATTCCCCTCCACCAACCAGCCCCCAGACACCCACCAAAGCCATTCACCTGTGGAAGGAAGCACATCGTACAAGAAAAGGTTCAAATTATGTGTCAGCTTGTAGGTCAGAGTTTCAGTGTGTCCTGGCCTTGTAACTCCTGGTGCACAGCCTCTTTTTTTTTTTTTTTTTTACATTTATTGAACACTACACAGATCTTCGACTTTGTGAATACTCTCCTAAAAAATGCACCCCTGCATTCTTGTCCTTCAACCAGGAATATCAACATTTGTTCACAGTAAAATGGAAGAACTAATTCAGCAACTACTGGTTGTTTTGCTCCAGCTCAGAAGGAAGACATTTTTTAAATTTAGCAGAGATGCTCACAAGTATCTGAGCTAGAGTCCATGTCAAGTCTGAAGTCTCTGAACTAGAGTCCAAGTCCGAAGTCTCTGAACTAGAGTCAACATAATTTGCATACAGCACTTTTGTTTGGGCCTCAACATGTTTGTTGTCTCATGTGTAGCCCCATGCAGCAGAAACTGTTTATGTATTACGCGTCACGTAGGTAGGTTATAGGTTACGGTCAGCTCATTTCCCGAAAATAAAGATTGTTCACGAGTCCCGCATCTTGAGTTTGAGTTGAGTCTGAAGTATTTTGTGGACAAATCTCAAGTCAAGTGTGAAGTCATTATGTGAGCGACTTAAGTGTGACTTGGGTCAGACTCATACTCAAGGTCCCATTCAGCAGGTGTTAAAGTTAACAATGTTATCTGTGTTATTACCACATCAAAGCTGATTTCATTCAGCTGTTTTTACATTTGAAACATAATGAGGCTCCACTTAACGCAATGCGTTGCCAGAGATAGTCTTTCCAAAAAATGTTGGCTTGTTTTTTTTTAAATTTCATTATAACATTATGGTTTTGCTTTTCTTCCACATTAGTCTCAACTGTATGCAAGCATCTCTATTAATATATCTCAACAATACAACTTTTTAAAAATGCCTCTAACTACTATTTGTGTTTCCACTTTGAAAACATTATTTCTTTTAATAGATTCACATGATTAACAACATCATGTTTCCTCATGACTTTGTTTTATGACCTTATGACTGATTTCAATAGACTCGGCCTACAAGACTTGCATCCCCATAAAGTATAAATTCATGTGAAACAAAAGATCATTTATCAGATTAGAGTGCCTGGATGGCAGCATCAGGGCGGGTATATGGGCCCTGTGTCACCCATAACTTATAAATTGGAGCTTGTGTAAACTTCCTGCTGTTTTATGTGCTTCCTGAGGTCAGGGGTCAACTGACGAGCACGACAAATCACAAGACAAATCAACGTCTAAGAGCCTTTTGTCATTGGCGTACTGGAATTCGATTAGCTTTACTTCATTATAAAGAGCCTCGATCGGCCCCGTCGTTACTCATTTTGATGAATGATGTTTTTAACAGTGAGCTTACATATTCACTGCAGGCACTGCATTAGCGGAAAGTACAAATACTTTGTTACTGTAATCAAGTAGATTTTTCAGATATTTTTACTTTACTGTTTATTTTTGTGACAACTTTTTACTTTTACTTCTTACATTTTAACACAAATGTTGGTACTTTCTACTTACTTACATTTTACAAAATTGGCTCATTACTTTAGTTTCAAATAATTTCAGTGGAGTTACCATCAATATCTAATTCAATCTGATGGGAATTTACGTTGCACCTGACACACCATGATTAAAAATGAAGAAAAGAGATCCCAGAGATTCTTCAGACAAGCAGCAAGATATTACCAATCATCCTTGTTGAGATGTTTGAGATAGTAGAATGACTCCTAGTGAATGTGCTGCGTAACTCTAAAAGTATGGGGAACTTCTTTTGTTTGTTTAGTAAGTCATATTCTATCAATAATTTTTTTTCCAGAAGCCATATTTGAGCACACACACATACATGTAGATTCCTTTAAATGTTAAGGGGAAGATTAAAACAGAGAAACTGGATCTGTGAATTTTTACAGACTCACAATTGAAGTCATATCTTGCTTCTCATTCAGAATATTATTAACCTGGAGTCCCAGTCTCTGTCACAATAATTATCACATGTTAAGTTTTAGGCCTATTGGCAGACATCCATTTAAAATGTAGGCAATGGCATTTAAAGAGCCTTTTTTTCATGTCCATTGAAGTTTCTCAGCTTGCACTCTAGTAACATTTGTGTGGTCCTGGTAGCCTTGCATAAAAAATGGTTGTCATTCACAAGGCTACTTTTACTTTTATAGTTTAAGTACTGTAAGTAGTTCTGTAAGTAGTTTGTTACTTTTACTTGAGTAAATAAGTTAAATCAGTACTTCTACTTTTACCAGAGTATTTAACACAAGTATCTGTACTTCTACTTGAGTACGGGAAGTGAGTACTTTTGCAAACTCTGCTGTTGTATGCGGTATAGGACCCAAAGGGTTACAATGCAGGCTGACTGGTTGAGGACAGTGCTTTATAGCAGCATAGACCGTAAATATAGGCCATCCATCCATGGTTTAAAATGTGTGAATAGGCTATTGTTTGCTGACAGTATCACAATACAATACTGATCATCTAATATGGTGTGCACATTTAAACACAGAATCCAGTGGTGTCTTATTGTCAATGCAGAGAAATGATTGACACTAGGTTGTGGGTTGGTGGATGGTGGATAGGGGCAAAAAAGTCAATGTGACTAAAATATAAGTGTTATACAGGCAAAAAAGTCCATTAAACTCACAGCAATCCTCCCTTTGTTCTGCCTGGTGTGGTTTGGTTTTGAAGGAAAAGAGAGACACGCGCCTGAAGGGCGGGGTTGTATAACCTTGGAAAGGGGCGTGGTCGTAGTCATGATTGACAGTCCATGCAATGATGCAGGTGAAATGGAGACTCGTCATTTAGCACAATGCAGCTTTAATTTATCTTGGTCTCATCTGCCATGTTAGCAAACATTAACTCAATTCCTTCTTTTCTAATGAGGCTGGACTAATTTTAACAAAGCAACAAAAACATAATGCAGGTGGCTGACATGCTTTATTAACATGGCTCATTGCTTTGGTACTCATTATTTATTTGTGCTTACATTTCAATCTGGGAACCTCTAAAGACTAAGCCAGTCAAACGCTGAGTTACACACTGATTGAGGCTCAGACAGGTTAATCAATACACTCAGGATTTGTGGTAAGAGGGTGTCATCTGTATAACTGCCACCTTTATTTATCATTACTGCTTTGCTTGCTAAAACTAGACAGGGCTTTTGAATACAAGTGTAAGTGTAAGTGTAAAAGAAAAAGCTAAAACATTTCCAACTCTATTTTCTTCTCTATCCGGTTAGATAAGAAATGTATTTTCTGGTGGTCCAGTATCATTTCGAGTTTCAGTCGTTTCCTCTGCCAGAGTGGTACTGCAGTCTTAAGGCAATGCCGCATTTTTGACAGCTGAATATAATTGTTGGGAATCAAATTTTCCACTGTCCTTATCAGTTCTTATTTGTCTGCTGAGCGTAATACCTTCTCAGCTTGAAACTGGGAGAAGATTATATTATAGCTATGACTTAATTCATATGGAGGTTGCTGTTTGTTCAAGGTTAGACCTGCTCCGACACAAGGAAGAGGCTCATTACAGCAATCAGGCCATCATGTGGATTATAAACATATGTGAACAAGAGGCAACATGAAGGTATCATTTGGAGCTTGGGGGTTATACAAACATTTGGAATAAACAAACACTCTATTACACCTATCAGTTTTTTATTTTTTTATTTCAGCACCAATTGTTGCTTGCCAATAGAGGACAAATAACTAAAATATGGAATGTCCTCAGTCTGAGTTGCAGCCTCTCCCATTCTCTATATCACTTTAAGCTGTTTTTTTGTTCTGTCTTCCACTCAACAATTCAATTACAATGAGGTCTGCTACCTGTCACTCCCCATTTTCTTGATTACTTCTGCAGGGTGAGTGACCCCCGACAGACGTCTAACATTCAAACAGGGACGACTTCAACTCCGGATCAATAATCAAACCCAGTGCATGTCTACACATCAAAAGAAATGCCCCGCCAACCCCCCACGGAGTTGCTCAAACTTTAAATAGATGGGGAGGAGGGCAGCAGAGAAGGGCCATATAGAGACAGGATGTTTAATTAGTTTGACCCTGTGAGTGCCATGGGACTTTCTCCACCCCAAGTAGATGTATGTTGCTGATTAGCCAAGTGGATGATCAGGAATACTCACAGGTAATTCCATTCAAGGCTCTCATTGATTGGGTCAGATATAACCTGTGGACTCATTGTCCCATGGGGGTTGTGGGCGGACATCTTTGTCTGAGTTGTAGATTGGGTTGGACGTCCATCTGCCACAAGTGGATCAATCCCTTCAGCAGGACAGCGGTCACTTTGTAGTGGCCGCTGTAATCACAGTCGCACTAAGAGCCAAAGGTGTGTTTTGACTGTGAATTTAAAATGGAGACATGAAAAAAGGGGAGAAAGCAATAGAAAGAGGCATGCGGTAAAAAAAAAAAAAAAACACACCAAAAATGATCAAAGTTTGGGGAGCATTTAACGTTCAAAGTGGCTGTGCTGACTTAAAGAGCGTTTTACCTTTGAAACATTATCACAAAGCTGACAGCTGCCTGCTACATGAAAATGCATGTACTTACCAGCATTAAGCACTGAAATATGATCAAATAAGTCTTGAGTCACGTTATATTTCAATGATGCAGTCTGTAATTGTATTACTCTTTAAAGTGTAAATAAATACTATTAATGAATGCTATTTATACATTTTTGGTGAAAGAAAAACAGCCATTTTTATTTAAAGGGACCTCGCCATAATCATACTGTATTTATTCTTACGTAATTGCCCACAAGCATATCTGTGGAGAACAATAAAACCAGCTCACTGACATTTGCCAAGCACACACATACCAACAGAATAGAGCCAAGATATGGACTGTACTGTATGCATATGAGTTGCAGTGGTCCAAAGCTGCAACAGCAGGACGGAAAACACTTTCTTGAAGCTTGAAGTACATATTTTAGGCTTGCAGAAGCAGTAGTAGTAGGGAGTGCAGGGATGTGATGATTTTTCCCCCAGCCAACTTAAAACTAAATTTAATGTGTGACCAGCGTAACATTAACATTTCTGAATGACAATATATCCAATCTGGGTATTTATGAATGTATATTCAGATTCTATAATACTGACTAACGTCATTGATTGAGGTATTATTTACTGAGATCACTTTTTTTAGGTCAAGACCAACACAATCAATCTACATACAGTTGTATTGACATAACAGTGGTTGACATACTAAGCCTCCCATGCACCATAATAAAGCTTAAAAATAATGTAAATGAACTACATTCTTTATGAGGTTAATGCTGAAAACAAACCAAGTTGATGCTAATTATTCAGTCAGCTAACATAAGCAGTTGGGGTTTTGTTGTTTTTGTTTGTTTATGTGCAAAGTATCCGTGGCCAACACAAATGAGAAGCATGTTTTGTATTTCATGTGCGGACTGCATAATCTGTAAAACCTGCTCTGTGACTTTGGGTAACCCTGGCATCACAAGCAGACAAGGATTTCCTGGGTATAGTTAGCTGGATTTGGTGAGAGGACAGACGACAATACCGGAGGAATGCGTCCATATGTATGCTGGTATTTTGAAAGGAATGCCCACAAGCTACACATACCTCACATAATTAAACAGCAGTTATAGATTCTTCTGGAAGAAAGAATCCGACCTGTTCACTCACTGTGAAACTGAAGTTAAAAGTTCAGCAGATCTGAGTTTGGAGTAGGGGTTTACAGTAAATGTCAGAGCGAGTGTCTGTCTGCTGTGTGGTGACTGAGTGGTGCTTTTGCTGTTCGACTTCCAAACTGAAAAGCATCTGCAGAGCCACTTTGTGACTACATCTACATCTGTTTCTTCAAATTGGACTGCTGTATAGTAAAATGCAACTGGAGGCCAATGAATCACTGTTGTCTTTGTTTTCTATTATCTGTCACTCGTAAACGTGTTTAATTCATTCTTGTGAAGGTGCAGGGAATGGAAGCAGTGACATTTTCGTAACACTGTAAGGTCAGGGTGAGGACAAAGACATTTGCCAGCACCGTTTATAATACCTCAAGAGTGTATACAAATGATACACAAATCAGATTGAGAAATGAAAGTGTAAGTAAAGTTTAAGAATGTAAAGTTAATGGCCGGTATACGACTCATGACTCCCATGACTCCCATGGGCCCTGTTCTTCACACTCAGTTTGAGACCAAACACAAGGGGCAAGCGGCCTCTGGTGATTTGGCCAGGGCACGAGTCCTCACACACACACACACACACACACACACACACACACACACACACACACACACACACACACACACACACACACACACACACACACACACACACACACACACACACAAACAAACAAACACACACACACACACACACACACACACTGTATTTCACGGTTTGCTTTTTGAAAAACAAACACTGCTATTCCCCGTTCTGATGCTTTCTTTCCTGAGCGTGTTTATGCTGAAACACAACGTCCATTAAAACCAAACTAAGATGGCCGCACTTAAAACAAAAGCCGGTAGCCCGCTGAGCCTCAGAATCACTTAATGATTAATTCTTCTCCAAACAGGTAAATGGGCCAGAGAGAGGAGTCATGTTGAGTTGAATTAATTCATAGTCAAGTGTTTAAGTCTCGGCCACCTGCTGCTGCTGGATCACTTACCATTGATCACAAGTTCAACGAAAGCAATGCTAAGTATCAAAAAACTGATTTCTAAAAGAGACATCAAATGTTTCACTGGTTTACTTAAATTTAGAGGGATTGCTACCAACGAGTCCATCTCTCCTGGCTGGTTACTCATCACTCATACAGGTAGGATCTGGTTCCACGGAGTCCCGCCAGGGTCTATCTTTGGCCCATAGTTAGCTCAGAAATCTCTTCGAGGGTAAGTTAGTAAATTTACAGAGCTATATTAGGAGGAAGTGGCTGTTTCTGTAGCACACGATCCTGCATATTCAGAGTGCTATGAAACTTTGCCGTGCTAATACAACCATATAGAGCTAACGTGCAAGGATTCATTCCAGAAAGTACAGATGGCTTAGTGGTAGTGTGATGCAGTATGGAGGATCTGGGTGGTTGGGGTCAAGAAAAGCTTTTAACCACAGTGATTTGAGATCTCATTGCAATAGCATTTTATCAGAAAGCTGTGAATTTGAGCATGACAAGAGACAATTGATTGAATCAGCAGACACTCAGTTTGAGGGCAGCTTAAGACAATGTGCACTTGTAATACATCTGAAGCTAATCAAAAACAATATTCTGTAGTTGTCTTTTCTGTGTAAATTGCCTCGGTTAATACTATATGTAAAAGAGCTGTGTGGAGAACATGAGATGGAAAAGGCCATTTGTCGCGGCTACCATCTCCAGCAACGGTGACGAGTTAAAATGTGAATTTACTGCTCTCAGGGCCCTCTGCCAAGTGGGTAAAATGCTGTTCAGTGCAAGGACTCCTCCACATTTGTGCTGCAATTTAGTGAATACTGCCTATTATGAAGCAACCCTTTTCACATTACACATCATAGTTTTATCTGTTTTAAAAGAATAGTATTAAAGGATGAAATTGATACCTCTTTCATATCTTTGTTCAATTTAAAGTTGGTGCCTGGAGAGTGTTAGCTTAGCTTAAAGGTACCAAAAGCTGCGAGATAAAAATGACACAATGTTTTTACAGATTAACCAAATAAAAAACAAAGATATTCTGTGTTATTTTGTGATTATAGAGGTACTGGTAAAAAAGCTTGATCCACTTATTTCCAGTTATTGGGCTATGCTAAGCTAAATGGCTGCTGGTTGTAGCTTTGTATGTATACAGAGAGATATGACAGCAGAATTGATCTCGTAGAATTCTCTGCAAGAAAGTGAATAAATGTATTTCCCCAAAATGTTTAATTGTTACTTTGATTAAAAAAAGAATTGACTGATGCAGAGTTTAAACAATCCTTATGTAGATATCATCTCTATAGATACCTCTGGAGAGATCCTAAGAGAGTCTGTGATGTAAGTCAAAATATTGCCAAGAACATTACCCACACACAGCAGTATTATCTATCACTAATGGGCCGCCTGAGAGCGCTCCACCTGTGGCTGGACATCACCATGCCAAATCAAGTCAGGCACCCTAGGAGCTGTGATGAAGCACAAATACCACAACTCCCGTGTGAATCCTGCACCTCCTCATAACAATGTCCGATTAGAATTTGGGAGGGTCACAGAGCATTATCCTCAATTCCATGGCCTGCCAACTTTCGCCCATTGCCTTATCAAAGACTCAGTTATGCACAACAAATCAACTTGGTGGGAAAGCTGAAAGGCATCCCACAGCTGGGTAGGTTGTGATCGATGTCTTGGCTTCACTTGTGTGATATTAACGGCATAAATGAACAATATTGACAAAAAGGTTTGACTATTTCTATAACACTTTCTTACATTTTTTATTCGTGCTTTGCGATTTACCCATGGTGGTCTCTCAACTGTTATGATGTTTTGTGAAATACTGTGTTCATTTCTGGAAGCCAGAGAAAGCAGGAGGCTTTTTTGAGCAGACAGGCTGCTCACACTGTGTAATTAGCTCTCTGACACAGCGAGATATAACACGCCCTAACTAATGAATCCCACCTCCGTCTATCTGTATCCATCCATCAATCCATCCAACCCCTCAGCAGTTTCCCCTGCTGGCACAATCTCTTTTCGAGGCTCAGCTATTATACACACCACATTTGCCAAATTAAAAAAAGAGGGCTGCTGAAATGACCATGACCTGTTTCTAGAGTTATGGTTTCATCTAATGAACTGTTACAACGCTAAATCATCAGAAGTTGTACAATCAAAACATTTCAGACCATGCAGGGCGGTGTCAGTTAAACTGGTATTAGCATTGCAAGAAAACTGCAAAACCACTCAAGACACTGGCATGACACTACAGGCACATGTTGTTGACTGCACTGCCCAACATGCATGTCTTATATCTGGAGTTTTGAGTCACAGCTTTCAGTCTGTGTTTTATTCCCACTTGAAATGACAGTGATTTATCTAATAAGAAAGACCCCTGGAAACTACATTTTCAACATGAACATATTGTATCAAAGCATCTTCAAAGAAAAGAACATGCCCTGTATGGGCTGTTGCTGATTTTTGACAGAGGAATGTTTTTTAATGGTGTGGTCGGAGCATTTGATGCCTGAGATCAAGATTTTGAAATATTTTCTCATAATATCGGTTGAGACAATGCCAAGTTATACTGCAAGTCATCTTAATGGCAGACAGGGGAATAAGAGCCATTGAGTCTGTCAGAGGTTTTATTATGGCAGGTTGCTGTGCCTGATCTTGTAAATGGATAAGGTATTGAGTTGTTTGGTGCACAAAAGCAATGTGCGTATATATGTGACACATTGTGATGTCTCATTGGTCCCACTCTGGCAGCAGAGTGAGACTTGAAGCATGAAAGTATGTCTGACAGCTGTGGGGGAAAAACATATGCAGCTGATAAGCTTGAGTTAAAACAACTGGGTATTCAGCTGGAGGTGATCACAAAACATTTCTACTAGGAAAGACACATTCCAGTTTTGACAAGATTCAGCTCCAATTAAGCTGCCTGAAACGCAAACACACACACCAAAAAGAAAAAAAGAAATCAAATTAAAAATGCCACGTTGTTGATTTACTTTTGTGTCTGGCAGCAGAGCACGTCTTGTGTCAGCATAACAAAAACATATTAATAACTTCAAGAGCTCGTATTAAAGCATGCATATGTGCACAACATGGACTCAGGTCAGAGAATAAGAATAGAGTATCACTACTAGTACATGTTGTACAATTGATCCATTATTCCTCACAGCATCTGCACAAACCAACAACAAATGACAAACTCATGACGGTTGATAATGTGAGTGAAGATCAAATCCAATTTGGAAATGCTGCCACCTAGTGGGCATGTTCCGCTGATTATTGAGAATATTTACACAGAGATAACATTCAGGCACATTGTTAAAAAAATCAGTCAGGTTTATTGGCCTCTGTAAGGAGGAAAGGCACTGTTTATAATATATATATATAGAGAGAGAGAGAGAGAGAGAGAGATACACACACACACACACACACACACACACACACACACAGGTACTGACTTATAACTATAAAGGTAAGAATGAAGATGAAATCAATTTCATGTTTTATTGCTTGTTATTTAATATTTTAGGGCTACTCTTTTGAGAAAAATGGCATTCAGCTCTGTGGTTTCTGTTGGTGTCTGATTGGATGATCACAAAATACATAAGTTGTGTGTTGGAATAGGAAGGAAGATATTTGTTGTCCTATTTGCAGAGCTTGGGAGAGGAGACAAACTCTCATTATTTGCAATGTACTTATTCACAAACTACCCAGCAGTATGTAAAGTAATTAAAACAAGTCCGAACTTTACCAGCTACAACATTAAAGGGATGTACATATTAATGCATCACTAATTATAATCCTTCCTGCCCTTCCTGCCAGCTGCCATTTCCCTGTACAACCAGTCCCCCTAGCTCTGTGTAAGGATGGAGGGGTTGGGAGGTAAAGCCTGCACTACAACTTTACAGCAAACTTTGCATTTAATTTTGCACAACTTGCACGATCCCAACCTCACACATGTATATCCAGCATACAGTAAAAAAATCTTTCACTCTCTTGTTTGTCAGTATTGTATATTGTTGTATATTGTCTATCTATTATGAATTATTCAAATGGCCCATTCTGCATATACTGTTGGAACATTAAGTATATTTTGATGATAATACTATATGATAATAATATAATGTATGTAAAGAACATGAAGTTTCAGATGAGGAACTGCAGTTCTCTTTACAACCACTTGGTGCTGCTCTCTCAACATGCGTTATGCTGTTGTGGATTATGCATGACATTTAGGGATAATACACTAAATGGAAAAAATATTAGACTCATTGTTTCATGAAGTATACTGATAAGACAATAACCCAGGTAAAAGCCTCATTTTTCTTATTTAATCTACATCCACAATCACAGAGGAGGAGCTGGAGATAAAAAGAAGCAATGTGGAGTTAGTGAGTCATTTTTAAAACTTTGAGACAATTAAGGTGTACTTTATGCCAGAAGCAATGCAATTCAAAACGATGAAGTTCTGGGAATTGTCATATAACACATGGAGCAAAGATGCTGTAAATGTTGAAATGCCTTAATGAAACTGTCAAGAGTCAATACTGGGAACAAGACCCTGAGCACTATTGTTTTCTTCAATACCCTGGCTTCTTTACGCTCTGTCAAGTAGTGCCCAGAAAGATCCCAAAACTCATCATCCTCGTTAGAGCGGTGCAGGGAGTGAAGGCTGATCCTCTATCTTAGAAGGAAATTCCACACAGTCTTCACTTACTCATCAATCAGTCCTCCCGAGTCAGCGCTAGAAGCTTGGGCATTGGATGAATGCTGACATGCTGAGAAAGAGATCCTGTAACAAAAAAACTCCTGTGATCATCATATGCATTTTTGAGAAATAAAATGCCTGGGGAGAACACGCAGTTCTGGTGGCAGGAAATGACAAACATTAAGCGACCAACATTTCCAAGGCTGGATGAAAGCTTGAATTGGAGCAAAATACTAAAATGTAAGCACATGTAAAACCATTGACTCAAGGAGGGAAAAAAGCACAAACCTAAACATATATTTTCTCTCCACTCCAAGATGAGTGAAAGGCACGAAGGCCTATTAGTGAAAGTACCCATTTCCCAAAATGAGTGAGGGAAATGGGTAACTTTGAAGCAAACATCTATCAAACATTTTACAGTTTTCTCAAATGAGCAATCAGGGGTATTGATGTACACAGACTCTTACAAATCTGTGGGTTTCATTCAAAGGGCTTTAATTGTCAATTCAAATGAGCTGAGCAATCTTTTCTAGACAGAGCGGAGCATCTAGTGCCGTCTTAAGTAATTGGATGTCATCAAACATGAACACAGTCAGCACAGGGGGATGGAGGTGACTGCATGTAGTTTACAAGCTATTGTACTGCATATAGTTAGATGTGACCCATTTTTAAAGGTCAGAATAAAATAAAAAAAGTCAGTAGGCAACCTATAGGTCCATACTACACACACTATTTACGAGTCTTACTGTGGTCATGTATTTCCAGTGACTGCAGCATTGCCCAAGTGCCTGTTAATATGGCTGTGGAAGTTTATTAGAGCTCACTGGGACACAACTTCATTAATGAGGCCATCCTATGGCTCGCGCAAATACATGGAGCACACACAGATACTTTGCAGGTTTTATTTCATTTCCACATAATGAACAAAGGTATACATAATGCATTGCACTGTATGAACTGAGAGGAATACTACAATTGATAAAACAATTAAAATAGTGGTTAAGGTGCAATGACATGTTATATATCACACCCTTCCCTCTCTGAATATTTCCTGCCTTCTAGTGTTAAAACGAAAAAGCAGAAAAAAGCAATTAAATCAACGTATCTAGAAGCATGTAGATGAACTTTACATAAAATAGACATATTGTAATATGATCTAATAATATTAATACAAAAAAACTTGATAATGGTTTGTCTCTGATTAAATCTTTAGAGAAGGAACATATTTTTCCCAATCATTGACAAAAGGATACAATGTTTCGTATTTGTTTTTACAATGGCAAATATTCTAGTCTCATCAAGAAGAATATTTTTGCAGCAATAGATGACCAAGTAAGGTTCTGCCATTACTACATAGTGTTTGTACATAAATATTAATGTGCAAGCACACAAATATACACACTTTAACTTCTACATGTTAGACAGGGTTGGCCCAGTAGATATTGTGAGGATCGCTCTAAATGCCGCTTTAAAGTAGAATAAGCTTTGTAAGCAAAAGTGTGGGCTAAATGTACTTTGCATTGTTGTTTTCAGACATGGAGCACACTTGCTTACCATTTGGGGGTGTGTAAACGTAATCAAGACCGCAGTTTTGGGACAGATGGTAAATACACTTGGTTTTTGAGTGTGTTGCTGGTGGATACTATTGTCCAATAAAGCTTTGCATAATGGTAGTGAAGTAGATGCTCCAAAAGAAAACTTAAGTAAATTGTGAATAGTGGTAAGACAGTTTCAGGAAGACCACAGAAAATAAAGATAAAGACTCTTTGGAAAAAATTTTGCTTTCTCTTTGTGAATTCCAGAGTTGAAGTTTCAGCTCAAGCATTGCATCATTTAGAAGTACAATTAGTATATACTAGAATTAGCAGGCCTATGTAGTGAATACAACTGGAATGCAGTTTGGGTCAAGAATTGCAGTGTAACCATGAGCAAGTGAAATTACCATGAAAACGTGTTTAAAGAAAATCTTCAGATTTTTACTTTAAGAGGGTGTGATGTCCTTTTGAACGGCTTTGAACAGCTGTATCACAGCGTCCAACCACGCCTCCCTCTGTTGGGGGCTGCTGACTTGAGCCAGCGTCTGAGTGGTGTACACCAGGGTCAGCACCGTTCTCTCAAAGTCCTGCCAGCTCAGAGGCTGCCGGCGCTGGGTGAGCTCCACTATCAGACGGCGAATATCGGAAAGCCTCTTGGGCAGGATGTCCTCACAGATGACCTCCAGCTTCTCCACGCTCCTCAGGGAGGCAAGCTCTTCATCGGGGATCAGCATTTCCCCACCTTGGATCTCCATTCCAGCGAGCAGGATCTGTAAGGCACAGGTCCATTAAGGAAAATCCTTAGGAACCATCTACTTACTCTACTAACCTAACTAAATAACTAGTTAGGTTTTACCTCATATACCAATCTGCCAAGACAACTATTTATTGACCTCTTTGAGTAAACTGAAGACATCATAAGAGCTTAATGTTATATAAAAACTTTGGGTACACACATACTTTACATGTCTGCACATGATTAGCAGGACAGCAGCTGTGTTTTCATTTTCATCAGATGGACCATAAATGTGGGACTTGGACAAATCTTTTGCACATCCTCAACATATTTTAAGAGGCGTCCAGTAACAACGCACTGACTGAGTCATTAACTGTTTCAGCACCTCCAAACCGACATGATCTAAACTGACCTCAAAAAGCAGGTTGACATCCTCTGATGAACGCTGGAACGTAGGGTTGATCAGCGAATATGCCTCACGCTTTATCCTGTATGCAGATGGATACAGAGCTAGAACACATAAGTACAGGAAATTGGATTAGAGGATCTCCCTCGTATTCGAGAAACCACATTATCCAACATGGCATGCATGTGGGTAGGCCAGAGGTTGAGCAAACAGGTACTGTACATTATTGCTCAATATTATGCAGGTGAGATAGAATCTGGCTCCAGCTGGGCAGAGGGTAATTGTTCAACCCGAGCCACAGATGCTCCTATATTTACAAGTGGCAGTGTCCCGTGCATCCAGAGGTGAGATATCTGCGCTCACAGAGGGGCAGGTGTTGCTGACCTCATATGGACAGATTTCCAAGGGTCAGTCCATCTGTGTAGCAGACCGGGGACCCTGTATTCTGAGATGTCCAGATAGGACTGGAATGAAACCCCTCGCTCTCAGCTAGTGGACAGTCTCAACAGTTGCTGCAGCTACATCTCTATGATAAAATACAAATAAATTGGTATTTTACTGGAGTTGATAACCAGAAGCAATTTCACATGGTCACACACCTCCATCCAGAGATAGTAAAGTAATTGCATTATCATCAGTAATTTGATGACTTATTTTTAACTCTGAAAAAAAGCAACTCAAGTTAATATATTGTAGCTTTTAGCTACCAAAAGAGCTAAGTCGTTTAGATCACCAGGTACTGAGTACCCAGGGCCCAAAAAGATGCTACAATGAATAGCTGTGGATGCGGGGAGGGGCCCATAGAAAATGCCTTTCTGCAGGGCCCAGAATTTTGTGCTATGCCCCTGATCATAACACCCTCTACTATGTAAGACTCCAACACACTGTAACAAGTGTAAGAAACGCAAAGTTGATTAGAGCTGAAAGATGATTAAATTTCTCCAGACGTTCTCTTTTTCCACTGCTTCGCATATGATGTGGCCATCCAGTACTTGGCTCAATGTGTGAGCCAACACACAGATCAAACACAGATCTTAATGAGGTATACAGTTCATAACACTGGGCTCCATCTGAATTCGGATCCAATCCAATTCCTAACATACAGCGGATCTATGGCATGCTGCCTTGCCAATTCTGCAATAATGATCAGCCTCGTTGGCCAGATACATTTAGGCTTTATAGCATTTGTGAGGCCAGCCAAAGCCACATGCACTGGCTGATCTCCCCATGTACCTGCTTCCTGCTTGGGTGACTGCCAGTCTCAGCTCCGGCTTTGCTTACACAAACCAGCCACCATTCAGAATGTAATGAAAATCCGTAGCTCTATGTTCCAGTGTTAGAAGAATAAAACCCACCAATTTGGCACATTGTGTAATCCTCAACATAGTATCTCAAACCTTTTATCTCTCAAACCTGCATTAAAAAACAGGGCCATAGCTAGGATTTTAGAAATACCGGAGGTCAAGGGTCCAAGTAACCCCTGCTTAAAATGTAAAAAAGCCACAAAATACCCCTGTAAATCCTTTTTTCCTCTTTCCCTGTTGTTGTGTCCCCCAGAGCCCGAGGATCGTATCCCTGTGCCCAAGGATCGCGACCTGTGCGTGGCCGTCTTTCCTGTTGTTGTCACCGTCCTGCGTGTAGCGTTTCATTTCCCTGTTGTTGCGTCCCCCAGAGCAGCCCAGTGTCATGGCAGTTCGTGAAATGGTCACGTTCAAATAACGTGACCTGTGCACAAAATAAACGAGAAAATCGTGACCTGTACACAAATCAATAAATCAAAATAATGTGACCATTTCACGAACAGGTGTGAGACCGGGTTGGATAGCGTCACATTAAAGACAAGAATAAAAACATTGCAATGTGCTGTTTTAAGACTTTAGTCTTTGTATGGATTAAATAAACGTGGTATAAGGTAATCGTAGGAGGTGCTCTCAGGCGGATTTTGTTACTTTTGGACAGAACCAGGCTAGCTTTTATCCCTCTTTCCAGTCTTTATGCTAAGCTAAGCTAATAGGCTGTGGCTTTATATTTAATATACAGACCCGAGTGGTGTCGTTCCTCTCATCTAACTCTTATCAAAAGTTTTAAAAGTTGTTTTTTTCTGTAAATTTGACATACACAATTAGTAAAAAGATGTTTCAACACCTTCTCCACAATAAAAAATCTAAAAAAAGAATAGAACCAGAATCTTAAAAAGATTAAGTAAAAAATCAAGTACTTTGAGTATATCATATGTAGTATCATTCCCTCAAATGTTCTAACTCCCTCCAACCAGACACCAAGGAACAGTATTGAGGATATTTCCCTAGATCCAACACTGACATGTCTGTAGGTGAAGATTTGCACTCCTTATGAGTGAGTGACTCCCGCATGCACAATCAGCAGAGGAGGAGAAATGCCTGTACAGTCATGTTAGATACTGAAGAGACACTCAAGCTTCAGTGGGGCCTTGTCAAAGCAAACAAAACAACACCCGGTGGAAAATGTGCTCATTAGAACAAGGGTTATGTTGTTAAAGGATCAAGGAGCTGCAGGGAAATGACACCTTGTAGGCCAACCCAATGCTGATTTACATTTGAAATTAATAATCTCTAATTTACATAAAAATTGTCTACCAGCTTCAAGCAGCAGGAAACAGCAGTTTGCAATAAAGTGTTATTGCTTGTTAATGCTCACATGGTTGGAGCAGCACTGCTGCAGACAGAGAAACAGGCCATGTGTCTTACAACATGAATAAAGCTACAAACAAAACGATCCCTGCAAGGTAAACACAATCAACGTAATGTTGCACATATACAATGGATGAGTAAAACATGTAGAGGACTACTTAGTGGCAAACAGGCAAGATAAAAGCAAAGTTTACTGTCTGAAAACAGGGTTTAGCAAACAGGCAGACAGTCAGGACGACAAAAAGGGAAAGACAAGCAGAGGAAAGTTAAAACACAAGGCTTTGTTGCACAATGGACAATCAGGAAACTGAGGGAAAGGGTTAGGTATATATACTGAGGAGCTGCTGAGGATTGGGGTCAAGTGCATAGCTGGAGGTAATAATAAGAAGTGGGAAAAGCAGGGAGGGAATTGGAGCCTCTGGAAATAGAGCAGAATTAAGCAATTAAAGTGAGACTATCAATTCAAATGGTCAAATTTATAATCAAAATCAGTTCATTCCAATTAAATATTTAGCCAGTTTAAAAGTAAAAGAGATGTGTAGGATTTGGATATTAAAGTTTCAACATGTTACTTAAGAAGATTTTTCCGGTTGAATATCTAATGCTGATGTCCCTGCTTACAACATCTCTTTACCCTTCTAAGCCTATTCATTCCTTTAATTCCTCTTTCCTCCAGTGCTTCAAACAATCAGTGTTTAGATGGGCAGGCTTCCTCCAATGTCATTATGCACAGACAGGGAACTTGTAATCTCCCGCTAACTACTTGCAAGGAGATGAGGGAACAACAAAGATCCATTAATTAGCAGGGCTAAATGGTATTCCTGGCTAGAGAGGGGGGGAGGCACAAACAAAAATAAAACAAAATGGATGTCTGGATCTATGCAGGTATTGTAAAAGGGGGTCAAAAGGACACAGGAGGGAATAAAATCTTTGCTGCAATGTGCCCAACTTGTACAATGAAGAGTCAGACTTCCCCATCAATATTCCCACTATGAAACAAATCTATGCGAGACTAATCTGCAATAAAGTCACTTAGTATTGCCAGGGAAGACATGACTACTGGGTAGACTGGTGATGATTGGAGATACTGGACTTCACAAATGTCCAACTGCCACTCAGCAAAATACTGTCCTTCACAATGGAGGATCATGGTGCTTTACACAAGATTAACGCTTTAACATGCAAACACCTTTTGGGGTTCATCTGCCCAAATAGTAAAACAAATGGACAATTTTGATGCGTGATCTCTGCAGGTCAACTAAGAATTATCAGCAGACATTGCAGTCCTCCTCAGTTCTTCAAGTGTTTTAGCATCTTTCAGCTCATTGATTTGGTTTTGATGCCTGCAATTTTACAGTTGTGATTCAGTCTCACGGCTCTCATCAACCCTGCTGCAGCAGAAAGCAGTTAAAACTCCACTGTGTACTACTTGCCTAGCACAAAATTAACAAGAGTTAAAAGGAGAGTGAATGTTGAGCCTAAATTTGTCAGGTGGCCAATAACACAAAGTGCTAACATGCTAATGTTGCTTCATGTGTAATTAGGTAAGTGTTTGCTTTAAAAGGTGAGAGGTTATCCGCTGCCACCAAGTGTCCAAAATAATTAATCAAAGTGGCATAAATAAACAACAATTCAACAACTTTGCCTGCCAGAATTTGCATTTTGGCAGAGGGAAGAAAAATCTTCAAACAATGCCAAACAATAGAACCGTCATTTGTGAAAGTATTATTAAAATACTGACAATGGCACTGTCTCTTCTGTAGCCGATTTTAGCATCATGTGACTAATCCAAAGACTTGAAGCTGTGTGAGTGTTGAGGAAGGAATTTCCTCAGGGACGGGCTCCAGTAACAACAGGCCAGTCACTTTTCATGTTACCGATATTGCTGAAACATAAATACATTCCTTCACGGACACAGAGAAGCAAACCATCATCATTGTTTCTATTTTCTTATACATACATATTTAAAATGAAGATGCAAATGGTTGCAATTGTTGACTAAGGGATGGTTAAAGTCAACCTTTTACATGATGTTGACATTGTGGCCCATGACAAACGATAGCGATATAACCCATACGTATATATGGAGTCTGTATGTCCACCTACCTTTCCTGTGATGCTGAGTGGCTGTCAGGTACATAGACTGGTAAACAATGAACAGCAGAGCCCACCACTGTGTCATGTTGATCCACACTAACAGATCTACACACACACACTCACTCACACACACACATACACACACACACACAACTGAATACACACTCTTTTCCCCCTCTCGCTCTGTCTCTCTCAGGGGATAAACATCACAATGGTGGATGAAAATTTTCAGACTGCTTATATGCAGGCTCATTCCTTTATTCGCTGCATTTATTTCTTCTGTTGCCACCTCCCTCCATCCATCCTCTTTCTCCCTTTTTTATAGTGTGTGTGTTCTTTACTCAGGCTGGCTCGTCTCGGCTCTCATCTGGAAATCATCAGGATTGGAGAACGCCTGCTCTCTTGGCTGGACTTTTCTCACAGCTACTGCTTGACTAGCTGACTGGTTCAGTTACTGTTTGACTTTCCAACTGACGGGATAAATGTGACCGACTAACTGGATGACTGGTTGACTGACTTGCTGATTGATTAACTGAGCATATTGTCATTCCATGAGCCAGAACCAAACCAGAGGTAGTGCAAGAGATGGATGGTCTCCTTAGAAAGATGCTCTCTAGCTTGATTAAGCCTTATTTTCACACTAATTGATAATTCTGGTTTCCTTTAATTTTGGCCATTAGTTCTGATAACATTGTACACAATAAGTTAACTGCTAAGATAACGTAAGGAAACGTGAAAACATTGCTACAATGGAGTCAGACGGAACAAAAAAATAAATAACTCAGCAACCCTTGAATGACTTGTCAGGTTTTGTGTAGAAATGCATGGGTCCCAGAGGAATCCTACTGAACCCTATTGACTTTATGATCCCATAACTTTTCCTCTGGCACCACTATGAGGTTGACATTAACAACTTGTATGGATTTTATTTTTTAAATGTATATGTCCCAGGGCCAAAAAAAGAAAATAAATAAATAAATAAATAAATATATATATATATATATATATATATATATATATATATATATATATAAACAGAGGAAAGATGGGAGGGAGGGAGACAAAACAACACACTCAGAAACAGACACACACAAACAAAACAAGGGACCAAACACCTGCGTAAGTCAGAGGTCCGGCCTGTGGCACAAGCCTACTGCCCGGACCTCACAGATTCAGCAATTATCTGTGTCCAGTCTTTCCCGGTGCTCTATGCATGCGTGCCGTGGAGAGTTCCATACATATTACACACAGATAGGAAAGGATCCACGTGCACATTCACAGGTTGTGAGGTGGTTGTAGTCATTCTCTTCGTAGTTGCAAGTCCAGCAGCACATTTTCCCAGAGTCCCAGAGAGCTGGAACATGTGAATTCTCCTTCCAATCAGGAGTTCTGTATTGTTGAATAATGGAGAAAGAGTGTGCAGGTTACAAGCTGTATGGCAGTATGTTTCAGCTAATCTCAAAGTTTCAATAAGATGAGAGATAATGGGGCCAAAGCGTAGCTGGCACTGTTTATTAGAAACAATGGCAAAAAGAACGTCATGGAGTGACCAAAGCTCTCTCATAGCACTCTCTAAGGTACGGCAACAAAGAACCCGAAATAATGTTTGAAGTTGGGAACTGAAAGGCCACCATCCTCTCTCCTCCTCTGTAGAGTAAACATCTTGAGTTGCATAAATTTGGATACTGCTGATTGTAATTTACACCAGTAGCCAGCTGGTGGGCTGCGTATTACGAATGCATATTGGTGACACCATAATCGATTGGTGAATGGCTTGAGCTAGGGGCTCTAAAGAAATGACAAATAATGCAGGACTCAAGGGGCAGGAGCCTTGGCAGGAGGATCTAGAAACTGGAAATAAAGGAGGAGGTGCATCCGGTTAAGACTATTAAGACAATTAAGACAATGTCCACTTTGGGTTGGCTCCGTGCTCTGCCGTCCGTCAATACTCACCAGGTCCGGATTTGTTTGAAGTCACGAGAACCCACAAGAACGAAGGCTGAACGGAGATAGTGGCTTGAGACGAAGCTCCTAGCCCAACTTTGCCAAATAGTTGTTTTATATGGTTCCTACTCCGGTATTCTACCACTGTATGCTCGATATAGTTACTTAAGGCAGAATTAGCATTGTCATAGACTGCATGTTTGTCACGAATGGTTCATTCAAAAGAACAAATCTTTTGGGTGAACAAATTGAACTAAGTCTTCCTGAAATGATCCATTCATTTCCGCTCTTTAGAGATGTCGCCGTACAATGTCATGAAACAAGATCCTGCATCTGTTCACAAAATAATTTATCACAACAAGATCCAAGTCAAAGCTTTTTTTTATAATAATGAATGGCCGTTACATTCAAGCCATTGCCAAATGAGTTTATACAAAGCTAATTAGGACTATCAGCGCCCCAAAACGCTCTCTGAATTTCTCAGCATGCCTGTGCCTGCATGTGTGTATTGGTGGCGTTGGGCAACCTTTGCTTGCAGAAACTCAACAATGACCTCTTCTGAAGTGTCCATCATGTTTTTTTAATCCTCTGTGTCCTCCTTGGCTACTAGCAACTGTTTGGAGGAGGGTTTGTGTTATGTGGATTTACTGACAGTTTTGTTGTCATTACTTAGAATTCGTAATAGGGGAGACAGAAACTACACACTACAGCTTTAATGTATTCTATAAAAATTGAAATCATCCATCTCCCGCCCACACAAACCTTTCTTTTCATGTATTTTGGCTGAAATTCTAGGTTAATTAATTGAAATTCTACATCGCAAAGAACAAAGTCCTGAGACAGATGGAGACAAACAGCTAGGCCTATGTGTCAACAGTCATCAACAATGACGTGAGGACCACTCAGAGCATCTTGATTCCAGGCTGTCAAGCATTTTATGCTCTCTCCTCTAAAGCCTCTTCTGTTCTTTGTTGTCACAGAATATGTGCAATAAACACACAGTCCCCATTCTAGTGCCAAAGCACATAATAGAGTGTGAAGGTGCTCTGGATTTCAGATGGTTTGTTTTCTTTGCTCTGGCTGCATCTGCTAAAATAAAATACAGATAATGGCCTCGCGTGAATTAAAGGAAGGCATTTGCCATATCAGTAGATTAGAGAGCAACAATTAATTATTCAGAGGATGCAGATATCAAACCCAAATGTTTATTCTAACAATTTAACACTGATAATAGTGCACTATTCCTTATCGTCGCTGTGCTGTTAGAATAAAGTCTATAAGTCTAGTGTCTCTGGGCAGTTATTGTCAGCTTTAAAATCATAAAGGGACCACATTTCTTTCAACTAAATATTCCCTGTTGACACTGGCATCAGGAGTGAAAGTCAAAAAATGCAATCATAAACGGCAGCACCAGACGAATGGTGTGCTGTGCTCTCATTTAATTTTTTTTTAGGAGTGGACATGTGGGAGCCATGACTCCGTTTATCTGGATACTTTTAAAGCGATTTGATGTCTCCTTGTGTAAAAAATAATTGTCAACAACTCAGCATTCATGTGCTCCATTTTAATGCTCCAAAAATAGGATGGTGGTGCGGAGGAATTTTACAACAAAAAACGTCTCTCACCTGCTTGGTGAGGAGACATAAATCATAACTGTGTTAATCCAGTTTCATTTAAATTAGTAGAACATGAGGTTATTTCTTTTAAGACATTTGGAAGCTGGAAGGACACTTCAGTGCATGAGCTGTAACCCTGCATGTGATTCACATCACTAACACATAGAGCGAGAAGGTAGATGGCATTGTGAGGGACGAAACAAAAGCCAAAAAAGTGGTCTCTTCTGCAGCACATATCTTCTGTCTGCCTGCAGGTGCATGACAACAAAAATGGTACTGACCCCTGAATGTTTGGGGTCATAAACACACAAATACTCAGTCCACAACAGATGCACTGTAAAAATAAATAAATAACTGTTGTTTACGTCCATGAGGGGGCAGTGTTACGACACACATCCTGAGAGGTCCAAAACTTATCCAAGATCATGCAGTGATTGCTGCTGCTCCCCAACTCTTTTGGTAATTCTAAATTAATTCAAAAATAATAAGAATTCTGTTCAGATAAGGTCTGACAGTATGAATGCAGCCACTTAACAGAGATCAAACGTTTGTTTTGGTTCAAACCAGGTGAGGACCCTCGAGACATCCTTTCGTTAAATTGCATCTGCGCTGTAAATAGAATGCCTCAAATATGCAAATTGCTATGAGGCCACTGTGCATCCGAACATGCAGTTCATCAAATTGCTATCACACACTAAGCTACAGTATACAGTTTAATCCTACAAAGCTGTTAGTCCGGATAACAGGTAAACACCTAACCTGATTGGGCAAATATAGAAAATTCTTAAATGGTGTACTCTTTCTTTTTTTAGTTTTACAGCCAAGGGATTATGATTTATGGGGAATGTTTTTGAGTAATGCTCAAAGTTAAATTCATGTTATAATACAATGAATATTGTTTCTGACAGGTTGCAGGAAGAGAAGCCTGGAGGCCAAAGCAGGAGTCTGCATATAAAACACACTGCTTTTCTTAAGGACAGCAGCCTCCAGCTATTAACTGAGCTGTGTGTGCATTGCTACTATATTGCAGTTCACTTCTGCTTAGTTCACACTTCACAATCTGTGTAAAAGCCAAAGCCTTTCACAGGTTATGAGTTAGAAATTGTAATTATTTTTAATCCCCAACCAAAGCTCTGCTGAAAAAGCTTTCTGTCTTCTTCAGGCTTTCACTGTAAATGAGACTTTGTTCCAGCTCGATCCGAAAGGTTGAAAAGAAGTGAAAAATAATAAAAAATTAAAACACAGAGGCACATAAACAAATAGTTGTTTTGGAAGGTCATATCACTTAAATGAGGAAGAGCAGAAAATGTCAGAAAAAGTAGGAACGGGGGCAAGAGAAAGGTGTATCAGGAGGATAATTACGTCCTTTGGAATGTTGGACTGAGAGAGAAACTTGAGAAAAACTTTGAGAACAGTCGGAAGTGAAATCTTTAAAAGTTTAAAACCAAGATCCATTGATTGACCATAGTTAGTGGCAGCTTGGCGGCCATCACAACAAGTGAGGCCGGCGTGAGAATAGGCTGTCTTGCACATCTCTACCTGTCTGGCACGAGGCACATCACAAATCAACACAGCTCAACAAAATACTGAGTGTGAGTGTTCAACCCCAATGCCTAATCATCATGCCTCAAGCAAAATAATTACCTCAACTGTCCATCACACCTCTGCAAACAATTTCATCAAGGCTCATCTGAATAGAAGCACGGTCGCAGCTCAGCCTTTAGTCTTTAAATGGAGTTGGCATGTCTTGGACAGCTTGCATTGTCATGGTTGGCCCTGGTGGATGCCAGGTGTGTCTCCTCCTAACCCAAAAAAGTAGCTACCTGTCTGCCTGAAATACACTACACACTGGAGAGGAGACAGCTACAGCAGCATTGCAGTCTAACTAGACCACCTGTCTCATTACTGTGGCATCCACTATTTATTACCATACAGTATCTTAATGAGTCATCAGAGTAAATAAAGCTTTATAACTGTCGTGAAATTAACGTCTTGGTATAGTTCATGTTGCTAATTTCCTTCTTTCTTCTCCTGCTTGTAATTTTTGACCAATTAATTTATAATGACCTGATTCATGGTCCAGTTGGCAGAATTGCAAAAAAACTTATCAGGCATCTCGTCCATGTTGGTTTAAAAGTTGACAGTTCAGTCTTGCCCTTTGAAGCAGCTGTTGACAAAACAATCTTCAACTGGGCAAAGCTGGCAATTCTCCAGGGCCCCTCAGATTCTCATGGGCCCCCGAAGTCCAAAAGGTTGTCTATGCAGCAATTACTTTGTGGCAATTTAATTCCTTTTGTTGGAAATGTTTCCTAATCTTGAGGCCCTGTCTGTAGTTTTAATACTAGCCCTAACCCTAACCCTAACCCTAACCCTAATATGTCAGTTGATGTCATTCTTACATGATGCATATTCTTTTAATAAAAAGTGTTTCAACAAATTATCACAAACTAACTGACAAACAGCAAAACTGGGGCAGGGTAGTTTTCCAGTCAATGAAAACTAGTGCATTTCTGGGGCTCTGGGCTGAGAAGTGTTTGGGTTATTTTGTGATGAAAACAACCTTAATTATTTTTGGAAAATATTTAATTGGAAATGAAATACAGAAAGAGCCGAACACAAAATGTGCGGTGTGTCTAAGCATGGTTGCAGACCTTGCAGACCTAAGCAGAATTTGAGTAGAATTTTCTGACAAGAAAGTGATACAATTATACGTTTTAGAAATGGTGAGTCAAATGACACGGCTGTGACTCAGTGGCAGAGCGGTCGCCTGCCAATCGGAAAGTTGGTTTGATCCCTGGCCCTGCTGTCTTAAGTTTAAGTGTCCTTGGGCAAGACACTGAACCCTGAGATGCTCCCTATGCTGCGCCATCGGAGTGTAAATGTGTGTGAGTGTTTATCTGATGAGCAGGTGGCACCTTGTACAGCAGCCTCGGCCACAGTGTATGAATGTGTGTGAATGGTGAATGGTTCCTGTATTATGTAAAAGCGCTTTGAGTAGTCGTTGAGACTAGAAAAGCGCTATGTAAGAACAGTCCATTTACATTAAAACAACAGAAACACATTGGTCATCATTATCTATGTAAACAATTATAAACTCATGACCCAATTAATCTTAATGTAATGCCTCGAATTTCTCTTATTTTGCAAACTTAGGGGACAGCATGGACATATGATTGAAAGACAGGGGGTGCTTAGCCCCCCAGTTATTGATAAATCTTATTGTTATTGTTGTTCTTAGTATCATTTAGGGGTGCTTAGGAACATTTTGGGGTAGCTTCAGCCCCCCTAAAATAGGCCTAACGACGTCCCTGGGGGACAGATCCCTTTATTACTATAGTGTGTTTCAATAGTTCACCAACACCCTCAGATAACCTTAAACAATGTGGTTAAACTCTTAAAACTTTGTAATAAGCTAAGCAACACTTATAAACACTGTTTTACCTCTTAAAACTACTTCATAAGTGTAAATTATTGTTAAATATAATACAATATAAGAAGTTTTTTTAGGTAATTCTGTTCTCTAGTGTAGGTATAGCAAAACTGAAAATGTTCTCAGGTCCCAATAAGTCACTCAAGGACACTTAGGCAGCCAACATCTTGGTTGGAATCTGAAAGGAAGCTGCTCTACTCACTGCATCACCCAGCTGCCAGCAAAAATGCCTAATAACTAGAATAACGATGGATATGTATACTTCATTTCCTGTGTAATCACTGTCGCTCATGCTGAAGTGTGCATCGGCGGGCTTCTGCATGGTAATGAAAGGTGCTTATGGAGTCTTGAGGGGTAAACACATGGGCAGAGCGATAACATCTGTCACTGTGATAATGACTGATGAGTGAATCGGACTCACGATTTCCAGTTACCATCACCAACTGGTGATAAGTAATGAGGATGTGTTTGCTGGGCGCCTCCATATTAACACACCTCAGAGGGGACGTTGTCACAATGCGAGCCAGAGGCAATGAAACATACTGGGCCAATCGTTGGAAGGAAATAGGAAGTTTGTGTCATTTTATTCCAGTGAATTCCAAGAAGTTGGCCAACTAAGAAGAAGAAGAGGGATGGTTTAGACTTTTTTTCCCTGTTTTTCCTTCTTCATAGAATATTTAAGGGTTTGTTGTTGTGGCTGATGTGGTTCTACTTCCATGGTAGTATGTACCTTTTATTTGGGTAAAAGTGAGTACAATTCAGTATCAGAAACATATTGGGAACCATACTGTAGCATTCATTCAAGACCAATATTCCCTTTATCCTGATTCCATTTCATGACATATGACTTATTAAAAATACATTTCAACGGAGAGTTTGAAAGTTTTGATGAAAAAACTTTCAAGCTCTCAGGTTGCCTTGCCTCAGTTTGATGCTTTCTTCAGACTGTGCTTCCATATGTTCAAAGGTCATTTGGCAATCTGGGAAGCAGATCTGAGTGGTTATGTACAGTTAGTAAAATCCATTCCATAGCAACAACGTCCAATGTGCACCTCACGCCTTCAAAAGGCCTGTTTTCAGATGTTTTAAACTTTAAATGTATTTATCATACATACCGTGTATAGCGGCCTAGAGGAGTGTGTACTTCTTATTTTCTACTGGTGTGGTCGGAGTGAACAAAGCACATTTTGTGGATGGCATAACTGCATATAAAGTCAAATATGCAAAAAAAAACAGCCGTGTTTACAATATTCCTGAAGTTGTATGACTTCATGAACGTACAGAGATGAGGAAAAAGAGTCTTAATTTAGAGTTTTAATTTGTATTTATATTTGTTTCTATTTAACTCTTTTAATGTTTTATTTCCACATCTATGCACATATGTTTTGTTTGTATGCATACAGATATACATACATTGATTTTTACAGTGCTATATATATATATATATATATATATATATATATATATATATATATATATATATATATATATATATATATATATATATATATATATATATAGATATATATATATATATATATATATATATAAAAACTTAAACTTTCTTTATTTTTACTTCGAACAAATCTTTCCCACCCCTCATTCAACTTTAAATAGTTCCTGTATATATTATATATGTTGTATATGTATCACATATTTTACATTATATATTCATAGCAAGATAACAAATGTACATAGAAACATATATAATTTGAAACACCTACCAAACATTTATTACATTTTGCACCAACAACCAATTACACTAACCAAGTATATAATGTCCTTTTCAGGGCTCTGAATGCATGACATGAAACATATTATTTATTTATTTCAGTCAACTTTAAAGCACACGACTTGAAACTCTCCATCAATCTCTCTCTGACACCTGTGCCCCTTTGTGGCACCTTCTTCAACTTCAGCGGACAAAAACTTCCCTGCACCTGGTTCACAGAACAAAGCCACTGCTCTGTGAGGCAACATGTGGATGAATGAGAGATGGAGAGCTGAACCCAGCGAATGAGGCCAGCTCAAGGTCTGGGGGCCTGTGTGTGTTTTATTATTTGTGTGTGAGGTAGTAGACTGAGGTGGGAGGTGAGTTTGGAAAGGAGGGTTGAGGTGTTTGCTTTTGGCCCTGAAATGGAGAGCTGTGCAACACATCAAAGCTTCTGCAGCCACAACCCCAGATGGGTAATAGCAGGATCAGACTGTAGCCTTCTGCTGATGATGCAGCACCGAAGTGGTAACAAGTAGAAGGGCGGCTTCATCCGACTGGTACTGGGAAGTTACTAAATAGGCATGACTAAGGAGAGGAAGAAGAGGAAAAAGTCTCAGGGTCATTTGTGTTGGTTTGTCGGTAAATTAAGATATGCTGGGGGAGAAATTATTCTTGTTCTGCTGGAAATTAAACGTTTTTCTCCCATCCCTCCTCCACTGTGCTGTGAAGGAAGGTCTGGCAATGCAAGACTACAATGGATGCAACCCATTCATCTGTCCTTTTCACCAGTGAGTAAGCATAGCTGTTAGAAAGTAGCAACGGTAGCAGCTTTAACATTAAATGGTTAATTTGCTGACCGAAACTATACGTTTTTAGGATTGTTACTATTTTTAATACTATTAAGGCTCTTGGGCTCAGAAATAGGGACTGAGAATAAGGAGTAGGGTGTGATATGTACATGTGAGAGTTGTTGTCGGAACAGAATGAAAAATGAAACCCAGAAAGTATTCATTACATGCCATTATTCATAATCCAATTCCACCAAGTGACCTTGCCGGTGTTATTGATAAAATCCATGTTTAATTAAAAACCTATCAAACAAGGTGGATTTGTGGCAACGAATCAATGTTAAACTACAAGACGAGGTGTGGATGCAAGACGCAATGAACAGCTGGGAATGGGAAAACCATCTTTTAAGAACATTTTATCTCTCAGCTTGTGACTGGATTTGGGCTTCGACTGTTCAGCTGCTGACAATGTTCAAGCTTTGATTTCTGTATCTGATTTCAAAACAACATCTGGAGGGGGGAGCGAGGGAGCTCAGCTTGAACCTGCCTTTCTCTCTTCATTGTGCGTGCGTCTTTGTGACTCTCAAGCAGTCCAAAGCCAACCAAATCTAAATCTCTCCCTTGTTAAAATCTGACACTTCTTTCTATCCCCAATCCTCGCAAAGCTGTCTACCGCAGAGCAAAGTGCCTTGTTAGATCAGATCTGTTGTTGGTTCTCCTGTAATATCCCCGGCTCACAAAGTCTGGATTATGCAATTAAACTCTACATCTTTGCATACATCTTTGGTTTTCAAAGCTAAATCCTCATCAAGGCACAAACATACACACTCAGATAAATAAAAAATGAGCAGAGAAAATTAAAGTACGCCTACACGAGACGTGCACATTTAAAGGAATGTGTGTCCTTATCTAAGATGCAAACAGCTGGTAATCAGTTTTTCTTTTTTTCTTTCCTCTGTTTCCTCTTTTCAGGTTATTTACTGTGAATGTGATCCTTTCCTCTCCTCTGCCACCTCATTTATGTTTCTCATTGGCTGTAAAGTCAGCTCTCAAAGCTTCCTCCGTCAAGGCTTTTCCTCTGGAGCAGATGCGCTCTGGTTGCTTTCCTATTTCCCTCACATCTTCAGGACCAGTCGGTGACAGCAAATAGCCCGGGATCTGCCACGCTTCTTAACTACAGCTCTGCCATAAAAAAGCAGAAGCTGCTAGTTGTTATGTCCAAAAGTCTTGATTTTCTTTGCTTTGAATGTTATCAGCTAATTGAATGGGCATTATCAGTTGTTATCACTATCATAGATTTAAGGTGGTTGGGCCCTTCTCTACCTCGTTGGCTCAGTGGGCCATCAGCATCTATATTAGATGCTCAGATCAACTGTTTGACTGCAAGGTGTTTGGTGATGTCATATAAAGAGCCACAAAGGTAGTAGATAGATGTATACACAGATAGATATTTATTGTCCCATGAGGGAGATTTGTTTTCACAGTCTGTTTAATGTGCATGGCAATATACACCAGGACTGTTGGAACGAATTCCAAAAATATAATTCAAATAGTAAAAAAATAAAATACTATTCGAATGCTGGAGTTACTATTCAAATTAGATTTTTTAATAAATCTCCCTCTTCTCATGTCACTTCTGATGGACAGTAAGTAATGGGAGTGAGAAACACAAGGCATTGTGAGCTAACGTTACGTACCGTGTAACGTTGGTATGGGGGGAAGGGGGGGGGTGTCAGGCTGCGGCTGGAAATCTGAAGAGGGATGGGAAATAGTTTTAAAGTGACTTTAAAATTGACATCCATCGAGCCAAAAGAAACTTATGTTAACATTAGTTATCTTGTTCTGGTTTCTGAACTGTGTCATGAGTTATAGGAGCTCAGCTGGGAGCTTCATGGAGACAGCTAACATTTCTAAAGCTCACTAATTAACATGCAATATCTCATTTCTTTAATTTGTACAAAAACGTTCTGGTTTAACAAAATGTTACCTGAACAAAGACGTCCTGGAATGGATATAGCTGCTTCCCTGGGCAGTCTCTATGCTAAGCTAAGCTAACTGTCTCCTGGCTATAGCTTTGTATTTAATGAATTGACAATATTCTCATCTACCTGCAAGGGAAGAGAGTGAAAATGTTGAGCCAAGTCTTTGTTGTCGATGCATGCCCACTGGCACAGGATGTAGACAGACAACAGATGTGTAGATGTGTCTACCATTTTTGTGCTTTGGGTATAATAATTAAAAGGCTACTACATTTCTAAGTGAATATTTAAGCTTCTTTGGGGGGTTCTCTGCCATATCAGCAAAGTGATAGGAAGGAAGGATAAAATGAGATCATTGTGTCCTCATGTACACTCTCTGCTTGTTAAAACCCTGCCAGTCTGAGTTCCTGTTGCCTCAACATCTGCCCTTCCCATCTCGCTTTAAAACACAACCTCGAGTTTTTTTTCCCTCTTATAATCCACGTTCATTTTTGGGGCAATTGTGAAGCATAAGCTTCGCCTTACAACACAGAGGCTTAGGGGAGAAATGGTAACACAATGAAGGAAGGGACTTAACACAAACATTTGGAATTTATTCAACAAATTCATAAAACTGTTGAAGGCACTTTTTGTTTTTCAGGGTAATCTTTTGGATTCATTTTTATCTTTCTGTGCCTCGACTTTGTGTACTAACCCAGACTGTGAAATAGCACAGATGTGATGTCCATCTTGCCTACTCATAAGTCATTCCATTATGTCTCTAAGATTCCTTCTCGATCTAATTCCCAGAGCCCCTCCCTCCCTTTTTTTTACTTTCTTTTGTCTTTCCTTCATCTTCAGTTTTTTGCAAGGTCAATTTTCTGTAATAATCAACACCTCGGTGTCAATAAACAGTAAGTGAACCCCTTGGATTTCTCTGCGGTTTTTGCATGATTTTGTCAGAAATTGTCGTCTGATATTCTACGAAATTCCCAATAATGGACAAGACATTCTACATCTCTGATATAGTCACATAGAAACAATTGCATATTTTGCTGTATTTATGTAATTATTTGCTTGAACAAGTCAAAATCAGGTTGGAAAATGTGTTACCCTGAAACAAATGCTTATAAAAAAAATATTTGTATACGTTTAAGTGCATTGGATTTAAAGGGTGATGGTTGTTCAGGCCCAAGGGCAGCATTGAGCATTAAGGATGATGTTGAGGCTATTCTTTTATTCTGCCAAAAAAAGTGTCCGCAACAAAATAGTCTTTTCACAGAACATTGTCCCAGTAATATAACAGAACATTCAGGTTGCCAATTTCAGATGTACAATGTCATCAATTTATTTTAAGGAAGAACTGGCATTGTCGCCTCATACTTATCTTATTGCTGAGACATCTTTTGCAACCTTGGTGACTTTGAGAAATTTAGACCTGCCTGTAACCCAGGGGTTCTCTTCCACCTTTTTTACTTGCATACTTCATCTGAAAGCACATGTGAATGAGGGTGGTTCACATCAGCTTATGAAGAGATGAGTTTAGGCAATCAATGGCTTGATGTGTTTTATACAGAACTACATATTTTGACGTTAAAAAACTATTGCAGCAGTGACTCAACCTGAAACACTCTTGTCTGAGTTCTTGGGCCGCCTTCCTCTACAGCCCAGTCTTCTCTGATAGGTCAGCTGGCCCACTCTGTTGTAATTGGTCAATCAAATTACACTGGGCGAGCTGTGCTTGCTCAGGCAGCACCTATGGGCAGCACATTTGAAGAACTGGGTTAGCTTTCTCAATCAATGTCATCATTAACTGAGGAATTTCAAAAAGGAATGTGGGTGAGCCATTTTTAGGCAGTTGAGAAAAAGTGCTGCCTGTGGGAAAGAAAGCTCATTTGAAGTGAAATGTGTCTGTTACGTACAAAACTTATATAACACACTAAAGATGGGAAATATCCCAAAAAGCATAATAGGGGCTCTTTAATATTGTGATTAATTAATAAATACACCAATTCCAAATCCAATTATTTGAGTATTAATAGTTTATATGAAGTATATCTGTCTATTATAGTGACTTTAATGAAAATCAGACCACATTTTAAGGATAAATTGGGCGTAAATGTAGGTAATTCCAACGGTTTTCACTTTCGTTTTCTTGGCACAGATATAATAACAATAGCAGTGATCCAGCCTTGAGCACAGCGGAGTCAGGAAACGCCTGCAGATGCACACAGGTCAGGACTCTGCCTTAGCTCTCGTCGAGGTTATGGGGGGTCATTATGTCGCTTTCCCCAGGCAGCTCATGTGGGGTCATTACGTTGCTTTGGCCATGCAGCTTGTGTGTTTGTCTGTTTATCATCATTTGTCCTCTACTTGTCACGCCTCCTGGTTGACCCCCTGAGGTTGGCCCTTCCGGCAATGACCGTTCTGACCCTGGCAACCAGGCACAGGCGTCGCACCAGAGCCGCAGTCTTTTCTCATCTACATGTGCGTGCATACGCCACAGACGAGGGTTTTGCGACCCTGCATCGAATTTTCCATGAATTCATGCAAGCGTGTATGTTTGTGAATAGAGAGAATGAGGCCACCAGGGGTTGTATAGATTTTTTTTCTCTGCTGACACTCCCCAGTGCAAACGGGAACACTGACCCAGGCAGTTTTCTGGCATGCCAGGGCCCCCATTGATCACTTCTCACACAGTAAACAAACAAAGACCTCCATGCTGCCTCCCTATCATCCCCCGCAGCATCTCCAGCGACAGACTCCAGGGCACAGACAGGCAACACTGCGCCCATAATCCTGCATTACCCGGCTGAGGTTTGCTTTGTACTGATAAAACTTCAAAATAAATCACATGAAGTACATTTATTAAATGTGAAGGCGTTATCAGCACTGAGCACATGCAGCCTCAGAATCCCAATAGAATTTTTTTTGCGATGAAAAAAGATATTAGTTTGGAAGTATAGCTTAATTATTTATATGTAGTATTTAAAAAAAAAAAATCTGTTCCAGCCAAAGAAGTTGATAATATTAAATTATATTTCTGGAGTTCTGAGTTCTGTTTATTTCCATGGGTAGCAGACAATCATGCTCTGCTTTCAAGCAACCCGTGGGGTTATTGGATTTCATGCCTATTTCAAGAGAATGAGTGATTTTTATGCATTGAACCTGTTACAGGTAAGTCTGAGAGATAGTATGGCAACGCCTGTGGAGAAACCTCCTGATGACATCACAAGGTGTTAATCATTTCTTTTGTGATCTGGTGCTATGTGCCTGACCTCGCAGCTTCTCCTCCAGGGGCTCTCATTGTTCAACAAGTCCAGTCAATGATTCAAGCCACCCACTGACAGATGTCACACCGCACCGTGTCCGACGCATACATATTTTTTTGTGTTGAACACAAAAGCAGAAACTCCAACACAGCTCCGTATTCAGAACACTTCCCCCCATGACGATGAATTAGAATTTAGGTATTGTGAAACTTTATTAAAGATTGGAGAAGAACTTCAGGTAAACACAACCCTCTGTATAATTAAACTCCAAGTAGCAGCTCTGTAATTAAGACCCATCCTATCAGTTTTCCCTGACAACGTGATACAAACCTTTCATTTTATAAACCTAAACAATGCAGGAGCTACGTTCTCTTTGTTTGGCTCTATCTCAGGAATGGAGAAAAATAGAGTTTCTTTATTTTCCACAGTTTCCTGATTGCAAATGAGTTGACAATGTTCTTTGTATGCTCAATTGCATCCCGGGTCGCTTATTTTTCCACCTCTCCCAGCGATGTCTTCCCGCGGTCAAGTCGAATCAGCCTCTCAGGGTTCCATTCACATTATTTGCTCGCTACTCTTCTGCGTTTGACAACATAATTACCAAAGCCAAGGCCCTGTGCAATTAAAAGCTAGTGACTGCTGACAGCGAGAATTTGCGTAGAGGGAACACGGCAGGGATGAGACAGGATCTCAACAAAAGCGTTCTTAGAGGGGAAATGTCCCCGGTGTTTCCACGACGCTGACAGGAGTGCGTGGAGGATGATGAACCTTAGATAAAGTTTTTCCATCTTACAAGACCGATATGGCGATCTAGATGCCCCTGAAATGAAACCATGAATCTCTTTAACAGCATTTGCACAGGCAGGGGGGCAGTGAGGAACAGAATGTGATGGGGATTTTGGAGAGGTTTTCGTTTTGTATGTGTAAAGAAGATACTCAAAATTGTGGGTCAAGTTAACATGTCTGGGAAATTTGATGTGTCCCAGGGCCAGATTGAAGGATTTCAGACAGATGGTTAAGCCTCACAGAAAATTAACCCGATGATGCATTCAGGTGCCCCTCAATGTGTAAAAGCTTTTCACTAGGGGGCTTCCTTTAAACAGCTGATTAAATGTAACTAGGGACGTCCTGTTTTTGTGACTTGAGGACCGCCTGAAAGCTTGTTAATTTAGTTATTTAACAGTTTTGTTATTTTCTTCCCTTTTTTCCTTTTGAAATAGTGAATACTCTTTCCTATTCAGACCCCCTAAAAGTATTCAATAAAACAATCTGCAGATAGGAACAACTGGATAAACTAATGCATGGACTAATGGATCATTTTATATTAGCAATGGCTTCATGTAATGTGGAAGGGGTTAATCCATACCTACGAGCTATGATTGGTTTTCTCAGTTTCTGTGCTGCAGAAATGAGTCCTAAAACCTGGAATAATTTGCATTATTGCACTGCTGGTTCCCTTCATCTCAAAGTCAATAGGTTTTTGGTTTGATGCCTGAAATAAGGTCTTAACACTAGATTTCCATGTTTTATTATACAACATAAAATACTCGTAGACTACACATAGTCAAACGTCATCACGGAGAACACGCGATGAGCTGAAAGCTAGTGGTCGTGACGTTGTAGTCATGCAACCGTGGTAGTTTGTTCATAGCCACACCTTAGCTTTTTACTTCGGGCCATTGCATTTGTGCTTACTTTCTGCAATAATCAAAGATCAATGGCTTTTTGTTGAAGGAACCAGGGCGATGCTAAGTTCTGGGTTGGCTTAAAAAATACGTCATCCCTGCAACACTTTATATCTAAGACATTTAAGAAACACTTCTAAACACAGCGAGTGTTCAGCGGTGGTCTCTTGTTCAGTAATGCAACAAAGCAAAAAGTCATCTTACAAGTTAAATAATTTGTAAAAACACTTTTAAGATTTAAGGATATTTATTGCTTGTGTCCTTCAGTTGAAAAATGTGGAGGAGCCATTGAAATGGGAAAGACCTTGTTGACCTGTCATGACGCATTGAGTCTAGAAATGCAGACATTACAGCATCCAGACACTGAACTGGGACACAGCTTTTAAGAAGTCGTATTGTGTAGGAGTCCTGAATAGAACAGCAGGACAGGGAGCTATTTAGATAAAGACACACACACGCGCACACACACACACACACACACACACACACACACACACACACACACACACACACACACACACACACACACACACACACAAGGTGTATTAAATACAGTTATGGTAATATGTGCAACCATTGAGTGCATTCAACATAAATCAAAAATATCATTTTTCACTTTTTAATGAAGAAAAATTACCAACTTGTAGCCGTACAGCTTGTTAGACAAACAAAATGACTAGAATTTCCGTTTTGAAACATGGCTCCAACCTTTCCAAATGAGCTCTCCATCATGTGTAATCAATAATTGTCAACCCTCGTTCCACTCTGACAGTGCATTGACTTTCGACAAATCCAAACTTTGCATTGTTCTGCCAAGACAACCAGTTTGCTCTTAACAAATTAATTAACTGCAAACTTTTTTTTATTTTTTTTAGGTGGAGAGACAATGAAACACTGAGGAAATACTGAATGCATTGGTGAACAAAACTCCTGCTCCATACCACACCCACCAAAATCAAAATTGATACTGACCATCTCTGATTACAAAGCAATAAATATCAATGATATATACACATCTTGATTTAGAGCATTAGCTGTGATGATTTTATATAGTTTATTTACTTCAGAGCAGATTCCCAATTCTACACTGGCACAACACAAAAGAATCAGCCCTGAAATAATATAAATTACAATAATTCACCCCTTGAGCACTGGCTTATGGTCGAAATGTAATAGGATTTTCATTAGTGAGTTTATTTAATGGCAGTTCTTGATGAGATATGATGTGCATTTCATTTTGAAAAAGCAGAGAATGGCACTTTGGGTTGTTAAACAGCTCAACAAATGAAAAGGAAGGCAGTGAGGCAAAGAAGGAAATTCTGCAGCTGCCACAGTGCTTAATCATCCTCAAAAATATTAGTAGAGGACCTTTCTTTGAATCAGGTAACTTTTGTCAATAGTCTTGGCCTTGGTCTGGATGTGTGCTTCTTTTTTTTACCTCCAATTCGGTCATGGCTTTCCAAGCTTGCCAAAAAAAAGTAAATAAAAACTATTTGCTTTCTCAGTACTTACTGCAGAATCTTGTAAACAAGACCACATTTGATGCCCTCAACTTAGAAGCTGACTTTCAAAATATCCAAATTAAAGTCTCCATTGAGATCCACAAACTGCTCAGACACATTGATTCTAAAAGATGTTTTTTTAACAAGTAGGTGACTCTTGCTTGATCGCCATAGAAAAGCAATAACCACAAAGCAACACTGAGGACCCCGGGCCAGCGGTCAGGCTCAGCAACAGTTCAGCCTGGAAGATGATGAAAGTTTGTGTTCACTCCAGAAGTAGGAAAACACAGAAACCAATGACCTGTTAATAGAAATGGTCTGAGAGGTGAACACAGTCAGCTGAGAACCATACAAAGGATTAACTGAAAATGATGAAATGTCAAATAGTGTAGACATATACATCTTGAGATAAAAGAACAATTTGACCTACAGTATACTAAGTAAACTCCATCTCAGTTCACAGCTGTTTATGCTATACTGCAACTGCCAAAAAAAAAAAATCATAAACCTGCCCTTTGTTGACCCTTCATTCACTCAGTGAGGTTTTGCTGCAGAACGCCATGACCACACTTATACAGTTACACATTCACACCTGCGAGCTTCCCAGCACTACCAGTCTAAAACCCAGCCGCCTACACACACTGCTGTCCTGTTGGTATATGTGTGAATCTTCACTGGTGTCACAATTCGATTATGATTGTCCTGTCAACGATTAGAATCACGATGCATCACCTCCTAAATATTATTATATATTGCTACACATGGTTTTCATCAACAAGTTCAATCAGTCAGCTATATATCTGTTCCATCAAGACATTGTTATATTTTACCTTACCTTTTATACGTGTGTTGTCTGTAGCTGATCTTAACTAATTGGTGCTTGTGGGATTAATAAAGCTGTTAGATTATATAATAGAATATGAGTTCATAATAATAATATGAACTCCCCTTTGTCTGCTCTTAAAAAGACACTTCCTGTATATAGCGGAGTCTGAACACAGCAGACAACAGACAAAAAAGCAAAACCAAAAAAAGCAGCGCCCAGAAAAACAATACTCAATTATGGTCTGTCATCACATCAATGCAATGATCAATTTCAACGCCCCTAACTGTCTAGCCTGTCTAAAAAGAAAAACAGCTAGAACATTAACTTCCAAAATGGTAGCTTTCCCTTTCTTCACCAGACGGTTATCCTTCTCCAACATCTTAGCCAGCACAACACTGCAACTCCAATGTTTTTACAGTCGTCCTTTTCACTTTTTCCATCTGAGTCATCACCTAAAAGCCACCTGTTCCCAGGTTCACCTGCGCTGGCACACTTCTGTCAGCACTTCTGTCAGCACTTTACCCCATGACATTATGAAAGTCTCAGTCAAAGCACCAGACTGTTTTCTTTGGATTGCAAACATTGTAAACAGCTACTGTGTGTGCAATTTTTCTCATCAAATTTCCAGGCGTCATATACTTTTAGCTCAAAACACACAGAATGATAGAGTGATTGATACTGGTTAGATGTGCGTGGCACTTATAGGCTTAAAGGTGTTGAGATGTTGGATGATGCTGAGTATTTATTTTTCCATTTGTTCAGACCGAAATGACCTTGTTTGAGGAATGAAAGCAAATTCAAAACAAATTACCATTAAAGATACACCTTAATGACATACTGGATTGATTTAGAAATTAAGATATCTGCTGCTACTATTTCTGTGACATTTCATGGGAATGTGCAGGGTATACAGTGAGGAAAATAAGTATTTGAACACCCTGCTATTTTGCAAGTTCTCCCATTTAGAAATCATGGAGGGGTCTGAAATTGTCATTGTAGGTGCATGTCCACTGTGAGAGACATAATCTAAAAAAAAAAAATCCAGAAATCACAATGTATGATTTTTTAACTATTTATTTGTATGATACAGCTGCAAATAAGTATTTGAACACCTGTCTATCATCTACAATTCTGACCCTCAAAGACCCATTAGTCTGCCTTCAAAATGTCCACCTCCACTCCATTTATTATCCTAAATTAGATGTACCTGTTTGAGGTTGTTAGCTGCATAAAGACACCTGTCCACCCCATACAATCAGTAAGAATCCAACTACTAACATGGCCAAGACCAAAGAGCTGTCCAAAGACACTAGAGACAAAATTGTACACCTTCACAAGGCTGGAAAGGGCTACGGGGAAATGTCCAAGCAGCTTGGTGAAAAAAGGTCCACTGTTGGAGCAATCATTAGAAAATGGAAGAAGCTAAACATGACTGTCAATCTCCCTCGGACTGGGGCTCCATGCAAGATCTCACCTCGTCTCAATGATCCTAAGAAAGGTGAGAAACCAGCCCAGAACTACACGGGAGGAGCTGGTCAATGACCTGAAAAGAGCTCGGACCACCGTTTCCAAGGTTACTGTTGGTAATACACTAAGACGTCATGGTTTGAAATCATGCATGGCACGGAAGGTTCCCCTGCTTAAACCAGCACATGTCAAGGCCCGTCTTAAGTTTGCCAATGACCATTTGGATGATCCAGAGGAGTCATGGGAGAAAGTCATGTGGTCAGATGAGACCAAAATAGAACTTTTTGGTCATAATTCCACTAACTGTGTTTGGAGGAAGAAGAATGATGAATACCATCCCAAGAACACCATCCCTACTGTGAAGCATGGGGGTGGTAGCATCATGCTTTGGGGGTGTTTTTCTGCACATGGGACAGGGCGACTGCACTGTATTAAGGAGAGGATGACCGGGGCCATGTACTGCAAGATTTTGGGGAACAACCTCCTTCCCTCAGTTAGAGCATTGAAGATGGGTCGAGGCTGGGTCTTCCAACATGACAATGACCCGAAGCACACAGCCAGGATAACCAAGGAGTGGCTCTGTAAGAAGCAGATCAAGGTTCTGGCGTGGCTTAGCCAGTCTCCAAACCTAAAGCCAATAGAGAATCTTTGGAGGGAGCTCAAACTCCGTGTTGTGCAAACCTGGTGAAAAACTACAGGAAATGTTTGACCTCTGTAATTGCAAACAAAGGCTACTGTACCAAATACTAACATTGATTTCCTCAGGTGATCAAATACTTATTTGCAGCTGTATCATACAAATAAATAGTTAAAAAAATCATACATTTAGATTTTTGGAATATTTTTTTTTTTTTAGATTGTCTCTCACAGTGGACATGCACCTACGATGACAATTTCAGAACCCTCCATGATTTCTAAGTGGGAGAACTTGCAAAATAGCAGGGTGTTCAAATACTTATTTTCCTCACTGTAAGTAGCTAAAGTTCCTCACACGGAAAATCACACGGCTAATCATTTCCTACAACAAGCGCAAATGTAGGTTTTTACCAAACTCCTCCTCCTCCTGCTGCTGCAGATGTTATCTCATCTTAAAGCACAGAGCAGTGATCACTAAGATTGAAGCCAGTCTCCATTTCTGTTGAAAGAGTCACTTGCCTTTGAAGCGAGGCAAAGGTAGTAAAATGTATCCTTTTCCCCCCCACCACTCAAATTCAAAGGCATATGTTGGCATCCTCTGCCTCTACGGGCTCATTCCCATTTGTCCCAAGCTTTCAGTGCAATTTGTTAGGACCTGATCCTGGGAAATAAAGGAGGTGATGGTAGAGCTAAGTGGCCTGGTTGTACTGATACATGTGACATGTATAAGTCAGAGTGTGGGTAGGGAGAGCTGTGTGATGGTTATAAGGTCTAATCAGCCCACCACAGGTATTGCAGATAGGAAACATGGCTGGTCCTGTTATGCTTTAACAGCCCATTTACCATAATAACACTTGTAAATATAACATGTCCTCAGGAGTTGCAGAGTTGATGAATCTGCACAATACTGACACGTTCCCAATGTCCTATTATGCTTTGTAATAGAGGTCAGCAATATAAATGTGCATGCGTTTGGCATGAAATTAACCCTATAAACTCATTTGAGTGTGCATCAGTTTCCCAAAGAGCCCCAGGAAAAATTCTGGACACACAAAATGGGCTAAATAATATTTGGAAGAAAAGACATAACAGAAACCTATGCCTGCTTCCACTTGTAACGATAATAGCCAGATGGTGGGACCACGAGGAATTAATATGAAGTTATTTTGGAAATAAATAATTTTAAAAGGAGAAGGATGTTCAGGAAAATAGTGTCTCTTGCCTTCTGTCAGTGTCAATCTCAGAGGAAGCAATGTGGAAACCTGTTAACAACCACCATGTCGACTGCGACATGCGATCTGTTGCTGATGGTAAAGCGCCCATATTATGCTCATTTTCTGGTTCATAATTCTATTTTGAGGTTGCACCAGAATAGGTTCACATGATTTAATTTTCAAAAAACAGATGGCTAATCCTGCCTTGTACTGACAGAAATTGGAGAAACAGCTAGCTGATGTGGTCTGAGCTAATGTTTTGGCCTATGATGTAGGCGGCCCTGCTGATTTTGGCCAGCTCACCAGGAGACTGAAGGCTGTATCTCACTCCAAACAGCATAAATGGTTTTTTCCAAGTTTGTATGCGAGTGGAAGCATCAGAGACACAAAATAACACCCCAAATCCCAGATAAAGTGATTTATTTCACTGTAGATGCTCCGTGATCTGAATGGATGAAGTCTGATTTCTTCACGTCGCTATCAGGCACACGTGTTCTGTACAGAATAAGCCTTTAAATCAAACAAATGGATATTAAAATCCCTCAATTCAATTCAATAACAACAAAAAGTTTATATAAAACGTCATCATTTTGAGTTGATTCTGAACCAATCAGCTGTTAAATCAGCTGAGAGTTAGGCGTTTCCCAGCGTACCCTGGGTCCGCCTGGGTCTTGCAGTCTGTGAAAAGGAACTGCGCTGCCTGCGTCTCAAACCTGCGGCCGCCTTGATCTCGTGAGGTTTTCGTTGCCCACGTATGCATGACGTCAGATCAAGTCAGGATCAAGTCGGACACAAACTAAAAGAATTTAGATTTCAAATGGAGCCTCGCAGTTCTTCTGTTATAAGCTTTTCCTTTGGGAAAGGGAAATAGAATAAAATCAAGCAAAACAAGGTGGATTTAAACAGGTTTTAAAGTTAACAAAACACCGGGTCAGCTGCACTGGCTGCTGGTCTGCTCTGTCAGAGCCAATTAGCTTCTGCCAAGATCAATACAGGCAATATGAATGAGGATCTGCTGTTTCCCAAATTTCTCATCAGCTCTAAAGACAACATTCTGATCATCAATCTCAAACACAAATGAGATGCTAAACTTCTATGTTATTTTATTAGCTGGATCAATGCTCCCAATCACGACTATCCTGTGAGACTCATTTAGCTGTCAAACTAGATAATTGATGGACAAAAACATTTCAACCTCATGGCAGCTCATAACAAAATGTCTGCATCAAGTCATCATCATTCTGGAGGGAACGAATTTCCCAGGTGATATATATAAACTTCATCATACCATGTGACCACCAAGGTGTCCTTAATCTAAGCAATCACTGGCACTAAGAGCTGTGTCTCTATTCCACACGACATACTACTTCTAAAATGATTTTTTTCCTATTTAAAAAGGCCTTTTAATAGTCATAGTTTTAATTTTAGTTTTATAGTGTTTTATTGTTATTTGTTGATTTTGTTGTGTTCTGGGAACTTTTTTTTTTTTTAACTCCCTGCTACTGTAACACTTTGAGATTTCATTTGAAATGTAAAGGGCATTATAAATAAAATGTATTATTATTATTATTATTATTTTCAGTATGTCATGTGCATGAAAAGTAGCAAAACTACATCTAATCAAAATAGTCAGCATGCATTTTAAAATGCTTTATGTTGTGTTGTGTGTTGAGTGTGGTCTTGACTATACTCCCACTTAGCAATTCACAAAAGAAATAGTAGAGGGTACTCACAGCTGCAACACATTGGGGATATTATTGTGTCAATTGCGTCTTATAGATCACAAATGCATATTTTGCCATAGTAATATAAAAATATTTTTTATATAAAAAAATTGTTACATCTGCAAAATCAGTACATCTGGTCATAACCTAGCATTTTATGTCTTTTTCAGCATAAATCTTCTCATGCAAAAAACTATTAATTAACATCTCTTTATGCTGCTTTTGTGTTCTTTCAAACAATTTTTTTCCTTGAAGTCTGTCAAAGACAAAGAAACCCTTGTCCATGAAATTAGTAGTTTTTTAGCTTGACACCCTTTTTTGCTGTGAGCACAGTGTATGATTGCATTTTTCGACCAAAGTCATTTTTGTAAGAGAAAGCCAGATTACATAAACTTAATTGTTTCAGTCTTGTGTGAACAATATTGCTGGAAGTGTTCCTGCGCTGGTACAAGTGGAGAATATTTAAACAGGAAGTGAACAAACAAAGTCTCAGAAACCCATTTCCAATTTGTATATCAACCATTAAAAAGTGATTGTCACTTTTGCAAGCCACCAGCCCTTCACTAATAACACTCTTAAGCCTGGCTGCTGATAACAAGAGCAAAACACTACAAAACAATGTGATTAAAAATGGCTTTTAATATTGAACATGCATAAAACAATGAAATATTTCCACACGAGAGCCGAAACCAACCCATTTATTGTATTGACATCACACCAAAATGAGGCTCCATGTGAAGCAGATGTACGAAATAAGCTGACTTGACTTTAGCTGCTAAGCAAAATATTTAAATTCTACCCTGCAGACACCCTCTTTCCATCAGTCATTTTTCTATTGTACCTCGGCATCCGTTACAGTAAAGGACTGTGATAATGGCACTGAGCTAGGATACAACATTAATATTCATTAATAGGCAGTAAAAGACTGGGGTACTGAAAAGGTTAATAGAGTACACATAATGTATTCTTCTCAAAATACTGCAATTGAATTACCCTCCAAGCCTGGAGGAAAAGCTAAATTCTCGGTAAAAGAACTAAAGGGAAAATTAAGGAGTACAGGCATTTGCACCGCTGTCACTTTGCACAAAGACCATTGGAGCGAGTAAATACTCTACATCCTCCTTTTAATTTCTAAACCCCAAGCCTCTGCCATCATCTGCTTGACATTGTAATTTCAGCCTACTATTCGGTAGCTTGCTACGGCACCCATTATAAGGCTTGCATTGCGGTTGCCTCTAATTCCATTTGCAAGTAAAGGACAAAGAAGACAGATGCAAACAAGCATAATCAGTCCCTTTGAGAAGCTGATGGGTTGCTGATGGGTTAAGCAAGTGCCCTTGCTGCTAGCAGACATTGGCTACTGCAGCTATGTGCCAACTCTGGCAGAGCACGGGGATGTTTAGAACTCAGAGATAATTTGAAAAAAGCCTTATAATTGGCTACGATCTGTCTGACAGCTCTGAGTGGAAGTCCCTGGGGCCTCTATATCGATGAATCTTCTTGATTCGAAACCTCACTACCTTCTGCCAGCAGTATGGGGTCTATTTCAGAAATCGTCTTTTAAGTCTTTTAAACTTATTGTGATATTGTGTATCTGAATAGTGGGCAATGTACCAGCCTTCTCTACTTTCTGGGTGTCATTTAGCAGTAGTTTGTCCATAGCCATATTTAAACTTCCCCCTACTCAGCTGATACCTTTAGCCGCTGTCACACGTGCACTGCAAACCTAGAATTATCTAGACATTACTAGCTGTATATGTGAAAGCCAATGTCAGAATTAGTCAGGTTAGACATCAAACAGTGTTTAACAATGCCAGTCATGCCAAACCGCAAGATCTCCTGTTGTGTGCTATATTTGTTAAAAGGGAAACTCCAGACTATTTCAGGACCTAATTCAGTCTTTATTTCATATGTGAAAACGGCTTCTGTCTGTCTTTCACAATGGATCGTGGATTTCTTCCAAGATCCTGCACCTCTCTTTATCTAAACCAGCAGTACCCTTGGATTTATGTTCATATTAACTCTGCAGTGCAGATTTATGTCCAATGCTAGCATTCAGTGTCACTGCAAAACTTAAACTTCTCCTCATGTAGTAAAGTGGAAAGTAAAGGAGTAAAGTTTAAGTTAAGAGCACGTGGAGCGTGTCCTCGCGCCCCCAATTTGCATTAGAAATATGTAGGGAGTTGACAGACAATCCTAAAAAACACTTTCATTTAAAGCACACTGACTTCTAAACCATAACCAGACCACAAAAGCTTAAAAACACTTCTCTGGGGTCACCACATATGCAAAATGGAGAAAACAACAACCATCCCTCTACAAAACCTCTACAAGACACTGCCAAGTTTTTCCTGAGAGACCAAGTTCAGCAGCAACATTACCTTTCCTAGCTTGTGGATTACTTTGAAATCGTTAAGTTATAAACACCAGAAATTAACGAGTGTAGAAGTAGTATCTTGCATGAGGTGTAGTCACCGAAGCAGAGCATGATCAGATAAATGGGGTGAATGGGTGTCCCATAACACTATAACAGAGTGTGGACCGCTCACCAGATGACGAAACACTCTTCCTCCACCATGCTTTACTCAGCCCCGGACAGTTCCTGGCCAGCGTAACAAGACCCTGTGCAGCTGACACATCGGCCTCGACACACAATAAAAATGGTACACTTTATTAACAGAATAACCATGATAAACAACACTCCACTGACTGTTTAATGACTTGATCAATGCTGTGAAATACAGCCTGTCTGAGACTACTAGGAGGATTCACTGCCATCTTGCATAAAATGAATTAAATATAAAACTTTGGTGAGATAACTCTCCACCATGTTGTCAATACGTTGATTTTAAAGTCCAGTGCAGTCTTGTTGTGATTGTTAAGAATGTGTCCCATTATAAGTCTGCTGCTGAGCTACTGTATTACAGGGTGTATTTGTGTGTGAAGGACATTAATGTGCTTACTGCACTACTCTTAATGAGGCAGCCCTCTGCCACTGAGGCCACAATGGTCCTTGATGATTAAGCTCCTGAAAGTTCTCTCTGTCATGTTGTTGCATCTACTTAAGAGTTCTTTCTCTCAGTTGCTAACAGAGTATCTCCTTTCTGTTGCAATTGCTTTGTGTCTTTCTCACATGGTGAAGACCACAAACATCAGAAACTCCCATTAAAATGGTAGGGAGCACTGTGCGCGTATGTGAATTAAACACAGTGGATAATGTGGGTTATCAAGTGTGTCTTTCTCATTAAGTCCTCGCTGGCTCCTGCTAAGACAGAGGAGAGGACAGAGATGTACTGTCACCTCATGCCAAGAAGAGAGATGATCATTATACATGGCATTGTGGCATGCTGACATCAGTCAAAGGGGACGACACAAGTGGAGACATCAGCCATGTCGTAATGGACTTGGTCTTAGCCTCAAGTGCTGCCTGTACTATTAGTCACTTGGTTCCCTCGGTCACTCTGCCAAAGACAAACAAACATTGCCTTTAGAAAAGAAATGAATCAATAGGAAAAACAAAGATCTTTCAAAGATTTCAAAGCACCACTGGCTAATACAGAGCTACTCGCACTCCATCTGAGCCCTCAGAGGGTACGGTGTCCTCATTCACTTTGACTAAGACAAATGGCTCATAGAAGTCCTTATTACATCTTTGTAAGAAGATGTGGTACAGCAAATTGGCCAAGAAAGTTCGCAACTGTTTTAAAATAGTGGGCACTTTTAAAAGTTGCGTTAGTAGAATTTTAGCTAATATGCAGCCCATATGCAGAGGTCCACTCCTCGACGCAGCGGATCAGGGTTTGAGTCCGACCTGTGGCTATTTTCTGAATGTCTTCCCCCCCTTCTCCCCCCTTTCCTGTCTACAGCTATCCTGTCTATTAAAGGCTAAAATGCCCAAATAATGATAAAAAGAAAGAAAATGGCTGCCTGCTTCTGCTTGAACTGGGTGAAAAAGAATAGTGACCGGACCATGCAGTCAGCGTTCAGTACGCTCAGTTTTAGTGCCTGTCTCTTTAAGCCCCCTTGTGACATCACAACCTTACGGAAGTGCTGATGTCTCATTGAACGGCACCATTTCTGAACACAGGCTGTGTGCATTTCTCTGTGGATGAGGGTTTTTATATATATATATATATATATATATATATATATATATATATATATATATAAATAAAATAATTCAGATTTTTGTTTTTGTTGTAACACATTCACACATCCAATTGCTTTCCACTCTCATGTTTTCAGAACCATTTTGATAACTTAGTTGGTTTTCCCACTGGAAGTGTAGACTGTAGCCATTAAGTGTACATGGTCAGCAACAAGGTTTCTGGGGTAACCGTGGTGTACAGGTACTAATTTGTGGCAAGAAAAACACCTTCCCCTTCAACACCTTCACAACTGTGTTGTTTGCACCATACACAGAAGATCCATAGATTGGAGTGATCCAAATCCTCACCCTGCCGTCAACATGTCCCAACAGACACCAATAATTGAGCAAGCGGCACTATCCCCTACTCGTTAAATATCCGATTGTGGTGTTAAGACTGTTTGTCGGCCACTTTAGCTTGATCTTTTTGTTTTTACCTGACAGAAGTGTATCCCAGGACAGTGTGTCATAGCCTCTAGCCGCTGCACTTTAATGCTTGATTTTCTGAGATGTCTTTCTGCGCATGATTGTTTCGTCAGCGGTGATCATGTTATTGTCCTTAAATCACGTGCTCAGCCCAATCTCACATGAGCTGCAACTCAACATTGTGGCCAAGTGTGCAAATTTCACATAAGTGAAACACTGTCTGGCAATGTAATTCAAAAATTAAAACGTTCTCTTTTGTTTGTTATACATGGAGAAAAAAAATGACTATAACTTTCACTTCTACAAATTCAAGTAAGTGAACAAAACAGCTAATTGCACATTGCATCAACCTATTGATTGAAATATTAACCTACTACTTGAAACATATTATGTCCCTTAGAATTAATTACAGGATCTGAGCAGCTAGCACAAAGGTTTCAGAGGTTCACTGGAATGATGATTACCTGCAACACATTCTTTACTCTGGACATGAGCTGAATTTGTAATCAGTGCAAATTACTATGGATTAGTTACTGTATGTTGGGTAAAAAGGCTCCTGGATGATTTATTAACAGTCAAGAATTTATTTTATAATGTAGTTTTAATATGTATTATCTTCCGTTATGTATTGTGTGTTAAATCTGTATCTGGCTCTGTAGAGAAGTTTAGAAATGAAGTTATGTGGACAACAGAATTTTTTCAAAGTTGTTAAAGTCAAAATTCTTCTTCAGACAAATGACCCAAGATTTCAGAGTGCTCAGTGGCCACGCACAACCACGGTTGTTGACGTGCTCAGCCGTCATAACAGTAACAATGAATCTGCTTTTATATCCAATTAAAATGTTCCTAATAGCATTGTGGTTGCATTGATTTCTCTGCAAATGGCTGTTTAGCTGAGAACATTTGCACTGAGGCATCTAGAGGGATTTGGATCTGGCTCATCGCACATTGGCTCAGAGTACAAACAAAGAGGGACTGTAAAGTAAATAGCCCATAAGAGATTTATGTTTATGTATGTGTATTCAAGCTTGTCAGGGCACAACTACCTCCTTTTAAATGTCTTCAGCTGCCTTCTACGTCTGCTCAATGGACTTCGGAAACACTGAGGACAATGTAAATATCCAACCTGGTCAATTCTCCATCTTTAACTTAACTTAGTTGTAACACTAATTGGTCAACCTGTCTCTCAACCATGACCACTAGTTTGCCTATTAAACTACCTACTTGAGTGTATCAACGTGTTAAATTGGAAATTGTGACTGACTGTATTGTTAATTAAGCCAAATTGGCTTAATTAACAATACAGTAAAGTCCATGCAATACATTAAATTACGTATATGCATTGGCTACCCCCTGTACTAATCCATCATTTAAGGACCCCTCACTATTACCCTTACAATTTACTACACAACATTACATATAAAAACAGAGTTGCCTCCCGACAGCCAATTTGTACCCATGCACTATATAGCAATTCTGGAGACTACATAGTATATATGACTAAATACTAAATATATCTCTGTATTTTCAGTATTAACTCTTTACCCATCAGCTTAATGTGTGACGTTCAGTAAAACACAGAACACACACAGGACACTGAGTGATATTTCTCATATATTGTCCCCTGACCCCCGTGGCAATTATGCGTTTTCCCTCACAGCTATACGAGTGTCATTAAAACAAAAATACAAAAATGAACTTAATTCAAATGTTAAATCAAAATACACAGTTATCCAGTGACTTTCAATTTGTGGGACATCTTGAATTTAATGCTTGATTTCGCGGTTGGCTTAACTTTAGCATTGTCAAAACTTCCTTTACAAAAGAGGTCTTGGGCAGCGCTAAGTGCAGAACGGAGCAGCGGTACCGCTGCAAAATAGCCTCATGAAGAAAGTTGTGTGAAGTGAGAAAGTTGTGTGAGAGAAAACTCTGATTGGACAGATAGTGTAGCTAGCTATCTGGATTCAGCCTGCAGAGATCTGAGGAGCATTTAACCTCACAGTCCTCATAAATCCACCAGAATTTAAAATTCAAACACAAAGAAAGCGGAAGGTAACGGACATCCGGCCGAAAAGAGTGACATCCGGCGCAATTTCAGGCGGCACCGGAACAATCCCGGAAGTAGAACGTTGTGGATATACTGTAGACTACGTGACTGCTGAGCTACGAATAGAGAAATGAGGTTTAGATTCGTTAAAAATCAGTCGTGAGCTCAACTAATGCACGAGACAAGGAGTCAAAAATAGGTTAGAGAGAGATACCCAAAAGACAATCAGGAGTCCATATTAATTATGTTAATGATTTGGATTTTCTACTTCATTAACCACCATTTTGAACTGCTTGATTATAAGGGTAGCTCTGCGTAAAGTCCCTGTAGCAACTGTGTGGAACAAAAACAGATGTGTGGGTGTAATTACATGCATACATGTGCATGCATGTATACAGCCACGTGCTAATTACTGCATCTGGTAATCACTGCAGAGACACTCAGCAATCAATTATATTCACAAATCATATAAAAACAGTGTTCGCATGTTTTTTTTGGTTTCCCTCAGATTGAGTTGATAATTCCCTGCAGTTTCCTTTGTAAAACAGCAGGTGGGAGCAGAGTTCACTTAAAGTTATGGATGACTTCTCATAACACTCCTCTTTTCTTCTCTGAAGACATATTTGTGTGACTTGTAAAGTATTCGTACACATTTTTGGTTATGTTTTTGGCGTAAAGAAATGCATAGAGGTTTGGGAACCACTGATCTGCACAGTACATGGCAAGGGGGCTGCATGGAATATAAATATGATCGTAAACTAATGATCCTAAGAAGAATTAGTGCCTTTGGTAAAATCCCAGGATTTGCCCATGTAGCCTCTGCATCCTGTGGAAAAGCAATTCAAGGACTAAATGAAAATGTATTGCCAATGAATCATTTCACATTTATCATCAGCCTGAATCAGAAGCTTTCTTCTGCAGGCAGCAAGATTTATTTGATGGCTCGACAAAGACTAAATGTAGCAAGAATGTCACTGTCAACCAAAAGCGGACCTCAGTTTTTCGCTTTGAAAGTAATTTAAATCAGCAGAAATAAGATGGTAAGGATTGGAGGGGGCGTGGAAGCGAGGAGACGAGGCTGTCAAAACGCGGCCGAATCATTTTATCTTGATGTTTTCCCACATTGCAATAATTGATTTGTCTTTGTTCTCAGGCGTGAGTACACAAAAATGGCAAATGGCCTAGAGAGGCATGTGTATGTTGGATTAAAAAAGCATTGCAGCATCCACCAATTGTCTCACAGACCTTTCACTCTGCGTCTGTCTGAAGCTTCCCTCTGGACATGATCCTTTTGATACAACATGATGCAACCCTTCACCTCATGCTACAGCTCAGTTTCATGCTTCTATTGATTTTTACCATTCCCTTCAACGTTGCAGGTCTATCATTACTAGCTCATGTTGTGTGGACAAAACCAAATTACTTTAAATTCTTTTGGATATCCCAAAGTTTCCAAAGACAAAGGGAAATGTGTATGAAGTGACAAGACATCTTTTATTTTGGATTAAAAGTTTTCAAGTGCGATATAGCATCGATGAAGTGCTGGATAATGTAGATGCAAAACGTGTGACAATGTCGAACAGAGAAGAAAATGTTTTGATGTATACAATACATGAGTCCCAAAGGAATAAAATGTTGGAGTTGTCTGCCACGGGTGAAACTAGGATTTACATGCTACTCATCCAGGGTTCATGCAGAAATTTGTCTTTGAGCACATTTCAGTGATAATGGAACTACAACTCTCGGTTGGGAAAAGGACTTTGACCTGATATGGCCCTCAACAATATTGCTTTCTAGAAGGCCTTGCAGGCTGAAGAATACAACAGACAACAGGTGCTAAATACACATTTTGCACATGATAAATAATTTCACCGAATTGTGTTTATCAAAGTACAGTTTATGACAATGCAATCCCACAATGATTCCAGTCTAAAATTGATGCAGCAGTAACTATGGCAAAGCAAGTCAAGGCAGCTTTATTTGTATAACACATTTCAGCAACAGGCTTATTCAAAGTTTAACATAAAACATTAAAGACCAGTTAAAAACAATTAAAAATAGAAAATCAGATGAAAATACGAGCTGTCAGGCTGCTAGTATGGGACAATGTATAAACTGTTGCTCTATACACGTAATCCTTGCTGTTCCCAGAACGGGCCGGTCCCACCAATCTTATTAATTCTCTTTATATAGATTGTCATACTTGACAATACTTGGTATGGTTGCTATAATTTTCTGTATTAGAACTAACTGTCCTTTTATAAAGAAGCGTATTTGAATCCAGACAAATCTAGTGTGAGTCAGTTAGTCTGAGAGGTTCATAATGGAACACCTTGAGGCGATAGATTGGTATGACAACAAAGATTAAAGTGTGCACTTTTTAACATTTGGAACGGAGTCGCATAAGTTCACAAATATGGATTAGATCGCCCGAGGCTATGAGAATTCCAATGGCCAAATTTGTCAAACAGCATGATGAAAATGACATGTTATTCTTTTTGATTCAATGGTACTGGAAAACAGTGCACTGAGTGGCAGTTACCTTTTAACAAAGTGGAAAAGCCTGAGAAAATCAATTTTTTTTTTTTACTGTATAGTAATTTTTTAATAGGCTGCATTGTTCTCAGTTTACTACCAGGCAACGTTATGGTTGCCTTCACAACCACCTTCACAATGAGTCAGTTTTCAAACAAAGTTCAGGTGTCAGAATTGATTTTATAGATTTTTATTTCTGTTTTACATACTTTTTGTCACAACAAAGTCAGCAAGAGCATGTTTTGTCCATTACATAGTAGTAATTCATTTGAAAGCAACCAAGAGAGGACCAGCGACCATTTCATAGCATAAAAGCAAAGGCAATTTTGTCATGCAGCAAAACAGGCAGGGCTTCTAACCAATTCCAAGGCAAGGGGAATGCTAACAGCCCCCACCATCCAGTTTCAACTCTAACCCCAATTTACCCATCATTCAGAGCCCCCAGAGCCCATCAATTACAAAGTACACAGAAGCTGCAACAAAAAACATTTTTGCTCTCACTCCAGGGATGACAAAAATAACAAATCTAGAATTGCTTATTCTATTATGTGCTGTTAACATTGTTTTGAAAAGGGATTCAGTAACCGATTTTAAAATTACAACATTCAAGTCTTTCTAGTTAACCAGCATGATGATTGGTCAAAGAATACAGAATATCATTAATGCATGACCACCGTAAAATTTGTCAAAAACACAGTTTGATATGTAAGTGATATGCTGAGTAGAAAAGGAAAATTCAACCCCTGGACCTCTCTCAACCAACACTTCCAAAATGAAAAAAAGATTTGATTGGAGGGACTGGTCTGGTCTCTTAAAAAAGAAAAAAAAAAGGACGAGGTCACACATTAAAAGTTTAATATAATGCAATTCTACAACTTTTCTTTACAGTAGAGTGCAGTTACTGTTCATTTCATGGCATAAAGCCCTGGTCATACAATACTTGTATTGAAGTTGTAAAAAAATTGTTAACATACTACTGATCTATTACCATTTGATTTGCAAAAGAGAACTGTAAATGAGAGATGTGTATTTAAGTGCTAAGCTTTGCGTTTACATTACAGAGTGTGAGTTCTAGTGTGAGCAGAGTTCTAGGATCCACGTGTGAGAGGGCTCCCCCAGTGTTTGGTCCCTAAGGGAGAAATAATTGATAAGTCCTTCTATTAAGTGGCTACAAACAGAGGCCAAAAAAATTCTATCCCAAAAACTCAGGGGGGAAAAAAAATAACAAGGTTAAGGAAAATCACCAGACGGACACAATGACCCTCCAACAAACAGACAAAAGCAGTGGTAAGACAAAGGTTGATCAGGGTAAAAGAGGCGAGTCCATCTTCTGTCAGGGGACCACTGCATCCATCTGTCTGTCCATTCACCCACCTGCCCAGCCACCTCCAACACTGTGCTGTCTCACTTGAGCAGAGCCTTTATGGCATCGTCCTCGGCCGCTTCAAAGGCACTGATGCCGTCCGGTCCTTTTCGGTCTTTGTCAGCTCCCTGTGGAGGAGAGGAGACATGAATATTAAATATGCTTAGTAGGTGCATCAAGTCTTCCTCACAGTATGATGCCAACACCGCTTCACTGAGTCCAGTCAGGGTTAAGGTGATGAGCAGAGACTTCAATCTATAGCCGCTTTTCGAATAAAGTGCCCTATGCCCATTTGCAACTAATAGAGCCATATCTAACTCAGGGCAAGGAGGACCGAACCGACATTTCAGACAGCAGAGGTTACAGCATTGGTAAATATTATGGATATGGAAAAAAGTACCCACGCTTTGTTTGCAAAGATTTCAACTTCTAATAGACGTGCTGTAGCCGCTGGCATTTTATCTTCAAAAACAAATAGTAGACACCAGAACACATTTTGAGAAAGACAGATACTCTTCAGTAAGAGATTGAGTTCAGATAAGTATTTAGTGGAGCAGAGGCCAGCCTGAGGTTGACAGTCAGGATTTAGGTTCTCTATGGCTCAGCAACATTTGGCAGGGCTTGGCAGTAACCCTTGGCAACCAGATTGAGTCAATTGGCAACCCTGTCATTGCCTCTGGTTGCCCCCCTCTGGCAACCACTTGCTCAATGTTTGTTTTTTAATATATGAAAATAAAAAATTTTAAAAGAAAAAAAAATTTAAAAACTGGAAAAGCAAATTTCAAAAGAAGTCAACATTTAATTTTGTTTTCTCCGTAAAGACTATGTTTGTGCGCAAAACTACATTTCCGCTGATGTGCGAACACGTTCCACACAGGCGCATAGACGACATGTTGCAATGGTGAAACCAATGAAATTGACTGTGGAATAAAAAATAAAAAAATACAAAATAAAATCGATAACTCATCAACATCGCAAAATAATCCACACAGGTGACAGTAGGCCTGCTGAAAATGTTTTACACAATAGAAAAGCAGAAGAGTTTGGGAGGCAAAGTATCCTGGCATCCAATTATATTGTAACAATTCCAAATTTTGCTGGACAATTAATTGGCTCAGAAATTAAAATTTTTATTTATTCCTTACTTTTTTAAACAAATTACAGTTGAAATAAATCAGACAGTTTAAAACATGGCAACGGTATTGTTAATTAGGGCAACCTTGAGCTCATGCCTGGTTGCCAAGACTGGAAACCACTTTAAAAAGTAAGCGTTGAGCCGTGTTTTGGCCCAGGTCAATACACAGGTGAGGTTCCTGAGCGTCTGTCACTTTTATTTTCGTCTAGGTCAGTCACTTAGCACTGGCCTGTCAGACTGTCTTTAAACAGACAGCACATGCAAAACAAAGCCACAGACGCACAAATTCATTTGAGCTCTTAGGGATAAGGGAGTGAATGTGAAAGAGGTGTTAGTGGACCATTGAGATTACCACGGACAAAAAAAAGAAATGTAAAAGAAAAGAGAATGAGACAAGCAATGTGTTGAATGCACATGTAGTGATCAAAGATTTTAAGGGTAACAGAGGAGTTGAGGGGTATGTAGCAAAGAGACGTCTTTTTGTGTGCCTCTTACAGAGTCATAGCAGAGAGAGTCTATTGTTGTGTGGAGTTGAAGGGCATCAAAAACAATGCGACCCAGTTCAAGTGTTCGGCATTGTGAGGATGGTTGTCTGGGTGCAAATTCCATGCCACAGGAGCAACAGAGTGCATCCCGAGCAAGGGAGATTTACCAGTAACCTGTCAGCTCTGCATTTCTTATTGGTGAGGAGACAAAAAGACAAAGTAAGAGACGGTTTTGTCAATTCAGAACATGCATCACTATTCTTAGAAGTGTGAACATGCCAACACTTATTTATTATGTTAAAGCCCTGTTGTGTAATGTGGCTTTCTTTTTGAGACCCTCGTCTGTAAGCTAAATATGAAGCAATAGCCATCCAACTACTAGCACAAAGACTGGAAACAGAGGAACAGTTGGCCTGTCAAAGGTAATGAAATCTGACTAAAGTTCATGAATTAACACATCTCTTTGGTTTAATCCATAAAAAAAACAATATCCAAAACCTACAAATCGCCCTTTTTTTAAAAAAAAAAAAAAGGGGGTTACTGTATGTGCAGGCTATGTTTTGGTCAAAGACCCTTGACTTCCTGGAGTCTCATCGTAATGAGGACAGTGTGAAATAGGTTTACTTAACGTGTTTTTGTTTTTTCTGTCCAGCACTTAAAATTTCAAAAAAGGAAGTGAAATGATCCTCCTCGTCTTATCTTATCTGCAGTTCCTTCAGTGTAATTTATCTGGTCAGAGACAGGACAGAACAGATTCCTGGGGGGTCCTGATATGCAGTGTAGTTTTATTCATATTTTTAGAAAAAAATGCTGAACCAAAGTATGTATAGCGATAAAGCATTTGTTGTGTTACTTTTCCAATCATGCTGAATGATTCATTTCAGGTACCTGGTAGTCTGGATCAACAACGGTTCATTTCCAGGATAATCGCTGGAATATCCGGTGCTGCCGCATGTTCTGGCGACTGTCCCTCACCTTCTTCTCTCTTTGTGTAGCCATTCTTAAAATCGGTTCGCTACGGAAAATATTACCAGAAACTCTGAGCTAGCAATGTTCATGTTTAAAACGGCGAGTTTTGAAGAAAATTTGGATTGTGCAAGAAGGCAGGCCTGCTTGGTTCTTTCGGGGAAGGATTCTAAAGATTTACAAAGAATGCCTTTTTGGAATTAACTATCTAGTTTATATCCTTTGTGTTCCACTTCTGGAATTGCTCCGGTGCTGCAAAAAATTCCGCCAGATGCATATATTTTTGCCTTGAGGATTACTGTTGATTGCTCCTTATGTCTCTGCATGGTAAATTGAGAGCGCTTACTAGACTATCTGTCCAATCTGAGTTTTCTCTATTTTGCAGTGGCTCTGTGTGGCGTTTAGCACCGCCCATGATGATTTTGATTGGTTGAAAGAAATGCTATTAAACCAGAGGACGTTTTCCTCCCATTCCTGAATGCTATGTGGAGTAGCCAGACCCTCCTTCAGCACACTTTGGAGAATTTGGTGCATTTGTGCTTGAAAAATTACTTTCATTAACTGATTGCAAATTAATTTTCAGTCAATTGACTAATCATCGCAGCTCTACTAGGGATACACATGGGACAGCCAGAATGAAATCAAATGGTTCTACTAGTTTTTTTGTTTACAGGGCATGTAAGTGTGTGCATCCCTCTTAACAAAAAAAGTCAAGTCAATCAAGCTGGCCAAGCACATTGGAAGATGTTTTATTTTTACTGGCAAATCCCTACTTTTAAGGACACACACAATCTGAATGACACCTTATAGAGGTAGCTGAGGCAACAACAGGAAATGACTTTACAAAATAATACTGTATTTCTTCCCAGTCAATGGTCATGTTCCTCATAGAAAAAAATGATGCAAGCGTATTCTTGTGTGCATTCCTGTGTGTGCCCTTTCATTGTTGAGTTATAATTAACTGGCTGGCCTCTGCAGGCTGCAGTCTGTACTCTTGACAAGGATCTTACAGCTGGGTCACCTATTGGGGTTAAAATGGCCTTTCATAATTCATTGCCAACAACAGCACAGCACGCAGTCAGGGGGGCAGGGGTCAGCTCCCATGATGCACCATGCCATTATGTGTGCAAACACAAGACTGGCAGTTGAATAGTCACAATTCATTATTGTCAGTAAATTCCTTTTATCCACTGCACTGTGGGAGCTGTGGTACTACAGGTGTTGCCAGACTGAGTGGATGTGCAGCAGCATGGTCAATAAAGTGGCTGTGGGATATATTTATCTAATGTAAAGACACACAGTGAGTTTTCAGACCTGCCGGGGATAGATGTATTGAGATCTGGTCCCTGTAGCGACTGATGACCTTTTGGCTGCATTTGTGTGTTAATCCTTGTTGGTGCTTAGTAGAGATGAATACGAAGCCATGAGAAGAGCAAACCTGTGGGTTCGCTCATATCTTCGCCTTCCACTGTAATCCCTGTTCAGATGAGCTATGGCTGCCTGTCTTATATGTCCGGGGTGTCCTTTCACTGTTCGTGTCCCGCATGTGGCGTATCATTTCCCCGTTCTTCTTTTCCAAAAGTGATGCTTCCCATTACGTAGTGACCAGCACAAATACATTACGTTCTCAAGAACACGAACAAAAAAAAAATGAGAAAAACATGTCTGTGTAAACAAATCAATAAATTAAAAATAACGTGACAATGTCACGAACTGTCTTGGGACAGTGTTGGATGTTTAAAACTGGTACGGACATAAAATCTAGCAGACAACTTGGAACTGTACTTCCTCCTTCTTAGAAGACCTTTGTCAAAGAAAATCTTCAGCATTACCAAAATAAGACAACCAAAAAAATCTTTCTATCTTGTTGTCACAAAACTGAAAGATAGAGCTTTTAGACAGCAATAGACAATAATTCTGTGTCAAGTAGAAGTTTAATTCAAAATAATGTATGTGCCGATGCTATACTTTTATGGGAAAGAACTTACTGAGTAGTAAACTGAAATTTTCTTCCTGTTGGCAATAGTCAATTGTTTCGGTTTATCTTTGAGCCAATAGCACTGACAGTCAGCTGACAGCAGTAGCAGCTGCTGGCCGATTGCTTGTAAGACTTTGCCGTCTTGTCGATCCGAGGGCCAGGGACGTGCGGTTGTGTTGATGAAAATGGGGGATTGATACAGCTGATACAAAAGAGGAATAAGTAAGCAGTTGAGTACCACGTCATTGTGTGTCTAGGTGAACATCAGCGTTTCCCATAAATAGATTACAGTTTCCTCTTTTCAAACGTCTGCTTCACCCTGCAGTTAAAACTGAGAACGGATTGAAAAGTCTACCTGAATTGTGCATATGTGATTGTATGTAGTGCAAAAATGACTTCCCTAATCGGTGCGACTTACCGTGTGAATGCCCCCTCCCCTTTTTCCATTACTTTTGTTGAGCCAAGATGATGCCACCATGAAACAACTCTGTAGAGGAGCTTTCATGTACCCTGCCTCATTTAGCCTGGCCAGAACACACAGCTGCTCAGTGTATGTATCTCTCCTTTTTGTAGACACATATTGGTTTGCAGCAGACTTTGACTGTAAATGTATGTGAACCATCTACATGGTATCATGCAGTGCAGTTGTAGGCTCTTCTCTCACAGTGGTGCTGAACTAGTGCCATTCACTTTACATTCAAGCAACAAACTAAAAGAGACCCTACATTTTACTTATTGATTTGGAACCTCAAACATTTTCATGTTCATTGCATCATTGCAGTGTAATGGCTCGCAGCTACAAGATGTGACCAATAAGCTTGACTACCACTTAAAGTGTTTTGGGTGACATGGGGTATGCTACAGATATAATAAAGAATAATCATATTAAATCAAGGAGATGTTAGCCATACCCACTGGTTTTATTCTAATGAAACAGGAGTGTTCAATGACAAAGGGGTACCAGAGACAAAGAACTGAAGGAGGTCTTGAAAGACAAGTAGCTATTGTAGCTCCCATTAGTGTGACATTCATTATCCAAAGGGACCTCAATCCAACTGCAGTCTAGCGCATTTAAGCAGTGGTAAAATGGAACTTCATGTTCACATGCATCTATCTCACTGAGGTAGCATTTAAGATAGTTCCAGAGCTAAACACCTGAGAAAGGCTGAGGCTGAAAGATGGGGCAGAGCAAAGGGCATGTGCAACAATGAATGAAACCGCTTAAAAACAGACACAAAACAAATGAACAGCAGCAATACTGTGTCATGCTCTGCGAACATTCCAGCACAGCCTCCACAGGACTGTGTTAAAGGGCCTTTTGTCCAATGAGTTACCTCATCAGCACTCAATGCTCACGTGGAGCCTCGGACACATTGACATGCACTCGGGGTGAAGGACACTAGGGAACTTCTGTGTGCAGATGCATGAATAAGTGCATGCTCAAATAAAAGTACCAACCTTTTCTAGCAGGACCTTGACACAGGAGGTGTGACCCTCGAAACAGGCAGAGATCAGTGGAGTGAGCCCGTGTTTGTCTGGAGCCTGTGTGGGGAGCAGGTGGGAAAGGCATGAGTGGGAGACAAAATGAGATGAAAAAGATGTTTTGTGAAATGTACGAGCAGATCATAGGCACGCTACCAATCCTCATACAGAAGGGGCACATCCCTCTTTTTCTCAAATATAAATAAGAAAAAAAAACCTCCTGTGAGAGAGAGGTTTTACTTATCCCTTAGCATGTCTGGAAATGAAAAGAAAGCACACAGCACTTCAACACTATATTTATCTCCCATGTTTAAGAAGCTTAGCTGATTATCTAGACAAGTAAGGAAATGCGCAAACATTTTTGAAGTTGAAGGAAAGACTATATTGGTACGACTTTAAATACTTGTGTCTGTGAAGACCAAAATAGGGGATGCAATAATGTTGAGCTGCTGCATCCAATCTCAGGCAAGGGGTGAGATGCACCTAACTAATGTGGTTGCCATGAAGATCAGAAAGAAACTCACTCTAGAAATTCTACAGAACATTTCTGATCTACAAACAACAGACAACCATCTAGGTATTGTAGTCGATTCATGCTGCTTTGCACGTACAATTCTACTAGTTACTGAACAGGCATCTGAGACCTTTAGAAAAAGCTGGAAATTACAAAAAAGCTGTATCCAAATCACAGATGTCAATACTGTGACAGGTAAGTGCCCTTTTAGTGGATACAGCTCAATCTACTACAACAACACTAGAAGAGATCTAGGCTCAGGGGGGCTATCAGGCTAAATGTGAGGTCTGGCAAGCCTAGACAATATTAAATGAGAGAATGGACAATGGCTGAAATAGCATATGATAAATTGGTTTTAACAGCCAGACTATTTTAAGTCTATTGTCAAACTGTTTAATTTGAACTCCTTATTTTGTTTGAACTAGTCTATAAAGTAAAGGTATGGACGCTGTTATTTTTTGTGGTCCTTGCAACCCTGGACAGTACAGAAATGAAATCCAAAACAATGTGATGGGAGCTGGTTGTTGTGCTCTTACATTAATATCTGCTCCCTTAGAAATGAGGTACTCCACCACATCTGTCTGACCAAAGTCTGCAGCATAGTGTAGAGGCTTTCTCCCACCTTCCAAGGTCCGGTTTACATCTTCAGCCTGGAAAAGAGAAAAAAAAAAAAGCACTTTAACAGGGCTGGGATATAAAAAAGAAAATTGATTTTCAGATTCAATTGAATTCATAACCAATCTGTCTGTATCAACTAGAAGACCTAAGTAATCCATTGGTACCAACTATGCTATGCTAGCTGGTTGGGAAGAATAATTAAATAATGCTCCAAAGTCAAGCTACATTTTGGCAAGGGAAAAACTGGGCTGGCCCTTCTGATGAACTGTCATTCAATTCTCACTGACTGTAGTGTTTCACTTTGTGTTGTCTACTGTAGTGTGTTCACGTTAAATAATAATGCACCAGGTTAGAGGGAACCTTGTACAATTGTAGAATGTCTTTTTTTGTGTTAAAGCAAATGGTTTTGCAAATGAAATATCCCTAACTGAATTGTTACTGAATCGAAAATGAAATCAAAACCTTGTGAAATGGAATCAAATTAACTCAGGAAATCAACGACGATACCCAGCCCTAGTCACAAGCTACCAAAACGCATAAAAAAGGTAGATCTGGGCACCATTTTTCCTTGAAACAGACACTCTCACTGTTGCTACAAGCTCACACTGAAATTCAGGGACCAACAATGGCATGTACCATCCTCTACCTTTCACTTTCCTGCTGTGGTGCTGTAGACTTCAGACTGTCAGCCTTGCAGCCAAGAGAAAAGACAGACACACTCACCACTCTCCCTCGTTGCCTTAAAACTAACCACACACACAGCTTAGTGTTCAGGGTGGCCCTCCAGATATCAGTTACAGCTGTGGCTGCCAGTTCCAAATGTTTCAAAACTATAAATGACAAACTAATTGTCTGAATATTAAAGATAGAGGCAAGTTGGGGAAAAGGCATTAATTACCTCTGAAATGGGCCTCCATAACAGAATATAGATGTAGAATAATCTAGCCTATTTATATAGAGAAATATCTCATTGCACAAGTCCCTCATATGAACACCTGATCTGGGGATGAAAGAGCTAGCTTGGTATTGGATTCACCTGGAACAACAAAGAGCATTTATATAAGGAGGGAATAGGAAAATAGCACAACTGGAAGATGCTGTGTTATTACATTGAAAGAAGACAAGATACTGCAGACTCTGCAGTCTTTTAATCACGACTTTATGACATTTTATAAAATGCTGAAGGAACAGCAACAATTTTCTAATGGTAGTGCGGCGCTGCTAAATGTATATGGAGGAAACACTGTAGTCAAGTCAATCACAATGACTTAATGTAGGATACATCACCTCCTCCAGCAGAAACAAGCTATTAATCTACAAAAGCAAGGGATACTTTAAACTCTGTGGTAAAATCAGTGTGGCCCAACAGGCACTTCGAGGCAATTACTTTTCTATCAATGACTTCCAAAAAGATTATGCTGGCTAGTGTGGAGGGTGCTTTGGCTACCAACCGAAACCCCTACCCACCAATTTTCAATCTTTTTTTCAGCCAAGCCCTTTACAAGATAGAGAATATACTAGGGACCTATGTCCTTCAGCATGATTTTTAATGACTTTTTTTTTTTTTAACACTTCCATTGTTTCTGTAATGTCACAGAATACAAGGGAAATGTATATAGAAATAGATATAGAATATATATTTGACATGTTTTGAACATGATTGCATTCTAATGGTTATAGATTTGTCAGATTAGAAGGTAATCTGTGATTTCTTATCGTTGAATCCGAAGCTTTTTGTAAAAAAAAAAAAAAAAGAATCATTTGAGAATCACTTAACTACACATTGCTGGAGCACGGGCCCGTGTGGTGGTTAATTCGCTAGCAATGACCTACATTTATTTCACATTAACAGAAAACCATTCTACCGACTATCTAGTCTAGTCTACAAAAACGCATGTATTGTCAACAACTATAATAGTCACTGCTGCTGAAATTACAATCAACATAACCATAGCAGACAGCTGTCTATCTATAATGTGTAACGTTACCACGTACCAGCTGATGCTGTTAGTTAGCTTACCAACAGGTTGCCTTAAGCGGAAAGTGTCAACGGTAACGTTTGCCAGCCGAACTAAACACCAAAACCCTGCAAGTAACGTTACAATGTTAATGACTAACATTATACGATTGGAGATAGTTAGCAAAACACCGACTATTATCCAGGTAAGAGTAGCACTGTGTGTCGCTAACTAACGTTAAGCTAACTTGGCGTTCAGATGTGTATGTTAGGTCTACGCTAACGTGTTACGCCAGCCTTGACATGTTTCAAAACCAATTTAAGCTTAATTAAAGCTCCATAAACTAGCTAACGTTACACATAACGGTACGGATACAACACGCCCCGGTAGCTTGCCAATATTAGTGAACCTAACTTGGCATTGCCCAACTCCAGCTACCGTAAACTAGCCAGCTAGCCAGCCTGCTTACTGGCGTTAGTTACCTTAGCTAAGCAGCCACTTTTCAGAAAATTGTTGCACACAGCTCACAGTAAAAAAAAAAAAAAGTCACCGTTATCTTACCGTTACCAGTTTGGCTTCCACCTCATCGAGGTCTCCGGTCTTCAATGCCCACATCAATTCTTTATCGCCCATCTTCCTGTGTTTGCTCCGGTGTTGATCCTTCCCTGTTATGCTGCAGGGCAGTTGTCAAGTTAGATGCAAGCTAGTGCGTTAAAGTTAGCTAGCTAGCTATAGCTTAAAAACTCCACCTGTGCTCGTGGTGAGTAAAGTTGCAGAACTCTACTGAATAAAATGTCGTTTTAATACTTAAGAAAGCGATTTTTGTTGGATTTGGCGTGACCTGCCGAGGAATGGCAGGTAAATATAGGCTCAAAAGAAGTTCTGAAAGGCAAAGTAGCTGAGAGGGATCCGCCTTTCTGCAAGCTAGAAGTGTTTCCGGTGCCGTTACCCGGAAGTTATGTTGTATTTTATGTGCTAATGTTGAAAGGATTAATTCCCAATATACACATACGACTATGTTTTCACAAATTCTTATTACAAAGCACATGCTAGCTGTATATTTCTTTCATACACTTGATGATATTTTTTATTACTATTATATTCGTAAAAACACATGCTTCGGCGTTACCGTGGAAGTATAAAAACGGAAATTCCGAATCTAATGGGCCATGACTGCTTTTTGTGCACACCATGGATGTATTAAGAGAACTGGTGCACACCATAGACCGTCAAAAAAAATATAAAAAATTAAAAAGTGTGTTATATACACACACACAGTCTATGGTGCACACCCAGAGAGGTAGTAGGCTACAAACTCTCTTATTTTTTTTTAATTTTCCTGTTATTTCTTGTTTAATGTCCATGAGCATAACTACACACAGGAAACATTAAACACAACCAGTGGTAAACATAGATATAAAATGAAATAAATACCATACAATTATAAATAAAATAAGTCACTTTATATAAAGATGTTTTTTTTATTATGCAGTTTTTTTATGATGAGATGTATAGTCACAAAAGACAAATGCAAACCATATTGACCAAGTGACTTTACATGCCATGCCATATCACAGTAACACTCAAGACTGAAGAATAATTTTTTTTATTTTATAATAAAATAATAATTTTATTTATTAGATTACAGCAAAATATCTTATTATGAAGTTATATTGCTGTCATGTGAATCTAAAACCATGCAACTTAGATGTTAAATGAGCAAAAAAACTGTTAAGTTATGTATTGATTGTTAAGTCCATTTGATTTGATTGTTGGAGTTGCAGGTTGGCTTTTCATTAGTCTCGCATTGCCAGACCTTTCACAGCACTGTGAAGGAGGGTCTGGCTAGTCACAGCATTCAGAGATGGGAGAAAAATGTGCTCTTGTTTATTGGCTTTTTTGTTTTGTTTTTAAACCAATCACAAACCTATCATCATGTTAAGACTGAGCCATGGTGCCCCTGTAAAATAGCCTCAGGAAGGAACTTGTTTTGGTAGAACATGTATGTTCAAAAGTTGTTTAGTCCTGCAACATAAAACTCCGATTGGACAGATAGTCTAGCTAGCTGTCTGGATTTACCCTGCAGAGATCTGAGGAGCAGTTAACCATAGTCCTCATAAATCAACTGGAGATTAGAATTCCAACACAAAGAAAGTGGACAAAAAGAGTGACATGTGGTGTAATTTCTGACGCAACGGAGGAATCCCGGAGGTGGAACGTCATGGATATAGACTAGCTTTTCATTAAATCTTTTTATCAATTGACCTGTGAGCACCAGACCTACGTAATGCTTGAACAGTCTACTGAGTATCTTCAGCTCCTCAAGCTGAATCTGCACTCTGACCTCCCGGCAGAGATCAACGAAGTGCCTTTGTACATGTATATCTGTATGAGAGAGTGCTTCTTATGACTGATGATGTTTTAGCTGAGGGCCTTGTGCATCATTATTTTCAAGGCAATCTTTCAAGGCTATCTCCATTGTCATCCACTATTTGAATAACTGCTCAATCAGTCCCTGATGAATAGAGGATCAGCTGCAAAAAGACAACATGGCAAGAGGGGGAGGAAGAAAAAAAAGACTGTTTTACCTTGATATGTAAAGGACCAAGGGCAGATAAACTAGTTCAAAGCGATACAAATGCCTTTTTGCCATATCTTTTCCACTAGAGCCTCCTACATCTGCTCCCTCCCTTTATTTCCTGCCCCCCCCCCCAACTGTACACATCCTATCTGTAGCCTCTCCTTGTGAAATGTAGGTGATGATGACAAAAATGTACACTAATCCTGACATGAAATCAGCAGCCCCTTTGAAAAACCAATCTGTCCAGAAGATAAAGAGGACAATAAAAGACACCCTTTTGAAAAAATTCAATATGGCAGTATGATGAGAATAAAAATGCCACTAATGAAATGCAACCACTCTCCAATGCTACTCCTTCAGGTATAGCTCCCCTTTACAACATCCCTCCTCCTTGTGCACACACACACGCACACACACGCACACACTTCACATATAACAGACCGAGCAGCAGCTGAAACTGTTTTATGTGATAGTAATAAACTGCTCTACAAGTATATGTTCAGATTTTACACCCAAATGGCAATAAGGGCACAGACTGCCCAGGTTTCTCCAGCTTGTTATGGTAATGTGGTATATATATGACTGAAATGACTACCAGAATGGTTAATATTGTAGGTTCAGATGTGGCTATTATAGGGTCATACATGGCTGAAATCAGTTGCAGTCCATCTAGTCATGCCTGCAATAATGATGTCTGCATCCTAATGTTCTTTGGACATTTCATTACATATTCCCAAACCTGTTTTGATCAGAAAATTAATACTTTATTAAACAAGAATACTAATAGCAGGATGTATATTTTTTCATTTCTAGTGAAGGTTTTAAACCCATTTTTGGAGTCTAAATAACATATTATAGATGTTAATGTGAGCAAAAGTAAGCCCCTGGCATGTGAGTGAAAAGCACAATGGTATTTTTATTAATGTGTGGATTCCAGGGAGAAAGGTTTCCGCCTGACAGAAATGTAATTTTATCTATAGGCATGACAGCATGGCACCTCAATTTTTTCGGGCTAATAGCAGCACTCAGGCAATAGAATTACAGTATGCAACTTTTGGACTATTTCATAGACTCATTTAATGGACTTAAAAAGTCAGATTAAAACTAAAACTCTCTCCTCCACAGGTATGCAAAAATATTGAGGATAATACTCAAATGATAGAGATTCAGCACCACGAAAATAAAAGAATTGATATACTAGTACAATATATCACCTACAAGGAATGTTTCCTTTTACCCATCCTAACTAATTAGGAGCACTGAGAAGCCATAGGGGACCAGCCTCAGTTGTAATGCTAGTACCTCTGTCAAGGGCAGTAGTTACATGCAGCATGCATGTTGATGATGCATGATAGGAGGAAACCCAGGAAGAACATGAAAACTCCACACAGAAAGACCCTGCCCGGGAGAGGGGGTAGGAACACAGTACTCAGCATTGCCTATTTGCTGTGAGGTAGCAATGCTGTCTAATAACAATAATATAATTATAAGCTCTGCAGTTCGTCAATTAGATCATTTTTTACAGATCAAAGACAACCTTTTTATGAAGACTGAGACAGTCTATCCTCCTCAATGAGAGATTGTAATTGATGCTTTAAAGCTGGTACATTGGTATGGTACATTTTGGGTTATTAATTATGCATGAATGAGAAATACACGTAATTAAATGGTATACAGAAGAGAATACACAATGCCTTTACAAGCACAAAACTTACTTCACTTTCCTTTTTTTGCTTTGCTAAATTAAAGTAATCAGTCAACTGTAATTACTAATTTCTTTGCAGATCAACATCTCACATGCAAAACACATACAGTAATAAGCTCATAAAACTTGATGTGTTACTTGAGTTGAATTTAGCCAGAACAATAAAGAGTCATCAGATAGCTACAACATTTTAATACTGCTTAGAGGGAAAAGGATGTAATCAAGGAGGCAGGGGTGTCGGACTGGGGGTGTAAAGGGGACTAAGTGCCCAGGGCTCTCATGTGATGAGGGCCCAAAAAGATGCTAAAATGAATAGCTGTGGATGTGGGGTGGGGCCCATAGAGAATTACTTTCTCCAGGTCCCAGAAGTTTGTGCTACTTCCCTGAACTTAGGATACAATTTCTAAGGCTCAAGGAGCAGGTTATAAAATCTCTGCTACTGAACAAATAATAATGTATCGCTGTAAAATAAAGCATTTTTTAAATGGATTGCTTTGACCCTTTATATTTTTCTTTTTGTTCTTCAGGGTACACTATTAACCACCATTAACAAACTAAACAAACAAAAGAAGGATGTAAGTTCCGCCCATATTTGCAAAATAAAATGATCACATCACCTCCTGTGATCTGCTCCTTCTCCCCCTCCGCAGTATTTCTCGAGACCATCCTCATCAAGTTGATTAGTGTACTGAAGGGTAATCCATACTTACTAAATTGGTTTAATCCATCTATCTCAGTTGTACATGCCTTGTCTTTGTCACGGCTAAATGTAATGTGATTAGTGAAACCTGCTGTGACTGTCGCAGACACCCAAGGTATCCTGAGTCAACAGCCTCAGCACAATCCCAGGGAGGCACTGAGAGTCGCCTAAATGTCAGATCTGTTTGCAAAGAAGAAGCCACCTGACAATCAGGACTTGGGGACATATACAGTATATAGTAATATTTGTCCAAAACTCACAAAAAGTTACCAAAAACATATTTTGAGAATGTTGTATATCTCTTTCTTATATGAGGAGAACATCATTTTGTAATTTTTGTTTTATTTTAGTTTCTAGGGCAGGCATGTTTTAGTTTCAAAAAGTCTTACATTTAGTCAAAAAAAAGACAGTCATATGGAGGATTTATCAATTTTTAAAGATATTGAGGGATTCATGAAGGTGAAATTTGTCAGATTCCTCCTTCGGTCTGCTCTTTGCTTCCTGTTTGTGTGTGTTAAGCTGCATTGAATGAAAAAAGTAGCTTGAAACCAAATCAAATTTCAACTTTAAACCTTGATTTCAAAATGTCTCTCAAAGAAAACAAAGATACTGTCACCAACATGACTAAATCAACACAAAAAAAAGTATATTAATAAAGGCAAACTTGTTAGCAAAAACCTTTTTTTTGTCTGTCTCTGTTTGTTTTTTAGAAAAAAGCTGCTTGAAAAAATTACAAGTGAGGCTTTAAGTGTACTCACAGTAGTGTACTATGCTGTTAATTCACCCAAAGGTATGTTGAGCGATAGTGTAGGGGAGAGCCAGGACGATTGAAACACGGGACGGATGAAACACAACAGACTTCCTTAGGTGAAAACATAAGGCATGTTAACATCCTTCTATCAGCCAAACATTTCCGTTATTTCCTTTTATCACGGAGTTACAGCCAATAAAAAAGTTTGGATGGTCAAAAGTAAACTTCATTAGCGGTTACATTTTTTTGATTATTTTCATTTAAAGGTTTGACTACAACTGTCCCGGCTCTCCCCTACATGTTGAGTGTATTAGACGGTGGGCCGAACACGTTTTTCATGTTGTTGATCAATCTCCACCGATTATACGATTGTTTTATGTACAACATTAAGTAATTATATGTAGACAAATAAAATTTGTTGGCAACTCTGGTTTGATCATATATTTTCACAAACGTATATTTTGATTGTCAATCTGCTAAGGCAAATCACGGGACAGCTCTAGTAGCTGAACCAATCAGATTGTAGTTTAGAACATCATCAAAAATACTAACCTATCGCAGACCGCCAGACTAGGAACCCGAAATGGGCGGGACATAGCGCTAATGTTATATTGTAGGCCTATATTTATATACATAAATATTATTAAACTTTATCTTGGATATGGAGTGCTGCATGCATGCTACTAGCTGTACATCAAAAAACATCAAACTCTTTTCAGTAACAAGTTGGATCAAGTTTGTACAAAGTTTTTTAGAGTAAGTGAATTTAAATACCCAAGTCAAATCACCCAAAAAGTTGCGGAAAAATAGGAAATCACAGAAGGCCACATTCCAGATGTGCCAATTCATGTTGGCTACTATAGAGAATGCTACATGCAGTATGCTAACAAAAGAAATATTGAGAGAGCCAGCAAGAAGAGAGACAAGACAGTACAGTAAGTTGACGGTTTGTAAAGCAGCTTCATGGTGGTTAAGTGTAGTTGTTTGACCTCATACGTTTGGATAAATCATGGTATAAATGCTTAGAATCCATTTTAACCCCAAACATAAATAAAAGATATTTACATCTCAGAAACGGTGAATATCATAGAAATATAATTATATAATGTAACATAGTAAGTTTATTATATATTTATTCTAAAAGTTGAATAGGTATTATCTTAGCACAACTACCTTTATAACTAAATGACACAGCGACATCTAGTGGACACATTGTTCAAAATATAGCGACTCAAAATGTGCTCCACCGAACAGTTGAGCAAAACATTAAAAGGGGTTTATGATGAACCATAAAAAACAAGGGCATTTTCATTGTTTCAGCAGAAAAGATGTCAGGGTTTAGTCTGATCAGGTGAAGAAGATGTCTCACAGCAGGGCTGAGGACCTGGGATTTCCTGGGGAAACAGATTAGCAGTTGTAAACTGTTAGTAGTAAAATTATTGGTTTACGGTCTCATAAATGAGAATTTACATTTATGAGGCACATACAAAAAAATAAAAAATAAAAACTAGTTGAGCCCAGATTAAAACGCATACAGTAATCACACCTTTTGTCAATATGAATAATAAAAGCATTTAATTAGGGCTCAGCAGTAACTTTGAGTGGTTGTCTAACTTGGTATCAGCTTGTAGTTTCTGAAACTAAAAATAAGGTTGACATTTTTAGCCAATTTATGTCATGACTCATGAGTAAATTAATACACTAAACAAAAGAAGAATAAAAAAGCTTAATTACAGTAAACAAATAATTGTATGTAGTTTGTTTTATTTGACAATTTAAATCTTAAGTGTTACCTGCTGGTTTTACCAGTTTTGGAGTTCCTACATTGAAATGGTAGAAGATCTGCTATCATTTGTCAGGGCCACACCAAATGCAAACGGGTCCACCATCTGGTTCATGCTGCTGTGGTTCTTTTCCTATGACAGAATCAATTACAGTGGATACCTCTCAGTATATTGGCAAGAAATGAATATTCTAAAGGAAACTTATCCAAGAATCTACACACAGGTACAATCGGGTGACTTTGTGGAACAGAGGCAGCAGGCACTGCATGTGATCAGGTAACAGAACAGACAGCAAACAGGCACTCGAAGACCAAAGATTGGCTTAAAAGTTTTTCATTGAACAAAAGGTGCAGTCTACAGGTGGATACTGACACAGCACAATAGGACTTTACTGTTTCACTGGCTGTGATACAGCGAGTACTCTGTATGGCGTTGGTAAACTGAAGGCAATTAAAACACTGCCTTCTAACGAAGACCACTGTGCCACAATGAGTAGGTTGGGAACAGCGTTTCAACTGCCAGCAGAGCTGTATGAAGCTACAGAAGCATTTACATGTGCACTCTATGACCTTAAAGACTGTAGGGATGTCAATAACCACACCCAGCGGGCAAACTACCAGGCAGCCATAGATCCCTGAAAAGTCAGCATGGTGTGCCCCCACCAATGGCCCATGGTTGGAAAATTGAGGGAGACTTCTTGGGGATTGACTGGATGACACTTCCCCCAGCCCGTCGGCATCTTGGAGCTTGTGTACTGCTCCTGTAAAAAAAGCACAATTTGTCAAAAGGAGATGCACATGCAAATTGAATGAGCTCCCATGTACAGACATTGGTCTTTATGCGGACTGTGAGAACTTCCCAAATTAGGTATCAGTGTGGGCATCTTTCTAGCAAGCGAAAAGAGAAATGTAAAATATATTTAGTTTTAATTGCTTTGTTGTTTGATGATAAAATGTATAACGTTTTAATATATATATATATATATATATATATATATATATATATATATATATATATATATATATATATATTTATATATATATATTTATATATATATATTTATATATATATTTATATATATATATTTATATATATATATTTATATATATATATATATATATATATATATATATATATATATATATATATATTGCAGATTAAGAACAAATTATGAATGACATTCTGGAACCAGGCGTGCTTGGAGTAGCCACGCCCCCTTTTGAATTCTACAGAAAATTTAAACACAAACAAAAAACAACTGTCGGAATGTTTGTCTTCAACGTGACATCACCAGATCAAAGGATCAAAGGATCAAAGGCAACCAATCATTATGCAATACTCTAGAATTTTGATGTTAACTCACGGGTTAAAACCCAATTGGAGTCATTTCAACTGGTAGCGCTACACACAGTGTCTTGTTTTACGGTGGAGTCCGATCTACGTCAGAGACAATCTTCTATAGACAAACACAGTCTGATACAGACAGCAACAGTTAAAGAAGTCTGATCCGAGTTGGTTCCCCACTTAGCTAGCTAGTAGTTGTGTGTGTTTTACTGAGAGGACATAGGCTGTACAGAAACATATCAGGGTTCTTTTTGTGAGCGGGACTCTTCCTCCCTCCTCGTCGTTTTTCTTGTCTGTGGTCAGTCTGTACGCACCAACGGACACAAGCCTTTAAAGTTTAAGGGATCACTGGAGGAAACATGAGCTCAGCCAGGCCCAGTGGGATTAAAGGGCCCAGCAAGATAGCTAGGCCAACTGGGACAGCAGCCCCCAAGACCAACCCCAGCACAGCAAAAGTTAAAGCTGCTACGGCCGCCAAATCAGCTGCAAGTGCCAGTGGAGGAGATGCTCGGGAGAGCTTCCAGATTGGGGAACGAGTATGGGTAAATGGGAATAAGCCAGGCTACATACAGTTTGTGGGAGAGGCACAATTTGCTCCAGGCCAGTGGGCAGGTATTGTTCTGGATGAGCCACTTGGGAAGAATGATGGGTCAGTGGCAGGGGTCTGCTACTTCCAGTGTGAAGTCCTGCGAGGAATTTTTACCCGCCCATCCAAGTTGTCTCGCACAGAGGGCAAGGCTAACGGAACTGAGACAGCACCTCCCTCCCATGCTGCATCATCCACTCCTTCAGTTAGGAGCGCATCCTCGCATACACCCGCCACAAAATCAATATCAACTACCACTGCAACAAAGAAGTCCTCCTCCACTACACCAGCTACGCCATCCTCCAACCTCCCACGAACAAACAGTGAATCTGTCTCCAACCTCTCTGAAACTGGATCACTCAAGAAGGGGGAAAGAGAACTAAAGATGGGTGACAGAGTATTGGTTGGTGGTACAAAGGCAGGAGTGGTACGTTTCCTTGGAGAAACAGATTTTGCCAAAGGCGAGTGGTGTGGTGTGGAATTGAATGAACCCTTAGGAAAGAACGACGGGGCAGTGGCGGGCACAAGATATTTTCAGTGCCAACCCAAGTTTGGTTCATTTGCTCCAGTGCACAAAGTCACACGCATTGGCTTCCCTTCCACCACGCCAGCCAAAGCAAAAACAACTGTTCGGAAAGTAGTGGCCACACCATCAGGACTAAAGCGAAGCCCTATTTCCTCCTCCATCAGTACCATGAGCTCTGTGGCATCCTCTATCAGTGCCAAGCCCAGCGGCACAGGCCTGCTAACAGAGACATCACCACGGTATAATCCTAAGATTTCAGGTACCACAGCCCTGCAGGAGGCCCTAAAGAAAAAGCAGCAGCACATTGAGCAGGTAATGGCTGAGAAGGACATGGAGAGAGCTGAAGTTGCCAAGGCCACTGGCCATATTGGAGAAGTGGAGCAAGAAATTGGCTTGCTGAGGGTTGATCAGGAGCAGATGGAGGCAAAGATGGATCAGTTACGGGCCTCGTTAGAAGCTGCAGACAAAGACAAAGTGGAGCTGCTGAATCAGCTAGAGGAGGAGCGTAGGAAGGTGGAGGACCTTCAGTTCTGTGTAGAGGAAGCTTGCAATACCAAAGGGGACCTGGAGACACATACTAGAATGGAAAATAAAAACATTAAGGAGCTTGAACAGAGCCTACGCTTTGAAAAGACCAAAGCTGAGAAACTTCAAAGAGAGTTAGAAGACACTAGGGTTGCTACTATGTCGGAAAGATCTCGTATTATACACCTTGAGAGGGACCTTTCGCTGCGAACAAGAGAGGTAGTAGACCTGCAACTGCGTATTGGATCCCTAAATGTTGACAAGTGGAAGCAGGAGCTCTACTCCTCCACAGACAAAACCCAGGAGCTGGAGAAGTTGGTATCTGAGCTGCAGCCATACAAGGAACAGGTTCAGTGTCTTTCTGTTGAGCTGGACTCCTACAAGCATGATGTTGGACATTTGTCCAAAAAACTGGAAAGGCAGAGTCTAGATCTGGAAAATATGAGTAAGGAAAGTGAGGCTGTAAATACTGAGAAAAACAAATTGGAGAAACGGCTTTCAGATGTGCAGACTAAACTCTCTGTGCTTGAGATTAGTCACCAAGAGCTTTTAGTCCAGAATGAAGAACTGCTAATAAGCAGAGATAAGCTTTCAAAACATCAAGAGGACCTACATGCCAATAACACTTGCTCCGATGAAGAAAGGATTTCATTGAGTAAGGAGTTGGAGAACCTGAAATATCTTCTTCAGGAAGTTCAGACTGAAAACAACAACCTGAGAAATGCTAAAGGTGAAAACCAGGCTCAAATTGAGGAGCTTCAAAGACAAAATTCAGAGAAGTATGACTTGCTTCTAAAGCTTCAGCAGGACATCTTGCATATTGCGGCTAAAAAGAAGCAACTATATGACGATTATAAAAATGTTTGCAAAGAGGAACACCAGCTTGAAGACGACATCAATGAAATCAGGTCAAAGTTTATATGTGAGAAGGACAATCTCATTTTAGAGAGAAATTCTGCCAGAAATGCCAATAATGCAGAGTTGCAGGCAAAACTTAAGTCCTTGAACATAGAAAAAGAAGATCTTACAATGAAGAACACCCAGCTGCAGGCCCTTACAGAAACACTGACAAATGAGAAGGTGGAGATGTCTTCTGAAATCAATGCTGTCGTGTTGGCTAAAACAAGCCTTGAGATGGTGAAGGAAGAGCTCCAGAATAAATTCAGTGTTACCAAGAAAGATTTAGAGAGCTCTGTCCGTGAATGTGATGAACTTAAAGCCTCCAAAATGAGCCTGGCCCAAATGCTGGAAGAGTTCAAGACAAGCAGTCAGGTGACTGATTCTGAGAGGCTTCACCTTCTGCAGGAAAAAGAAGACTTACTTGCAATCCAAAGAAAAGTCTGTAATGAGAATGAAGAGTTACTTGGAGAGATAAAAGAATTAAAAGAGAAGCTTACAGTCTCAACAGAACAACTATCGAAGTCCAATGAGAAATTTAAAGAAGCATTATCATCTTTTGAGCAAGAAAAGCAAGCATTCCGCGTTCAGAATTCTGAAATTGAGATGGCTCTACATATTCTACGCAAAGAAAAGATGAGCCTGGATTCAACACTAGAGCAGCAGAAGAAGGATTATGGGTGTTTGGCAGTGGAGTGGAGAGAGCAGACCATTTGTTTTCTCCACACAAGCCAAGAAAACTGGCTCACTGAACAGTCAAAACTCCTTGGAGATATAGGAAAGTTGCGCGCTAGCCAGACACAACTAGAGGTTGCTGTCAAGGGCCTACAAATCGAAAAAGAACTTTTGGAAAAGCAATGCAAGAATGCTGTTGCGGAGTTATTGGCTTCTGCCGTTATGAAAAAAGAGATTTCCACCAGCATCTCAAATCTAACCAATCAGAAGGATGCCCTGCTGGTGGAGAGAGATGAAGCCACCCAGAAAATCAGGCAGCTGGAGTCTCAACTAAAAAATGCCATTTCCAAGCAGCTTGTGGCTACAGAGGTCTCTGGCCGGACTGCTGAAGCTCTGGAACAGCTGACGAAAGAGAAGGCCAGTTTGATGCAGAAGAACGAAGCCCAATCTCTATTGGAAGAGCGCCGCAGCGCCAAGCAGAAGATGGAGACACAGATAAAAGCATGGAAGACAGATAATTCCAAGTACCAGGAAGATCTGGATGTATACAAAGAGCAGCTTGGCATAGAAACTCAGAGGACTGAGAGTTTCAAAAAACAGTTGAAGCAAATTGAGAGAAGCTTGAAGGAGCAGTTTGAGAAGCAGAAGACTGCTCTCCAAAAGTCCATCCATAAAAACAGTGCCTTCATTTCACAACAGGACCAGCAGGTGAAAAAGCTCATGAGCAAGCTGGTTGAACTGCAAGGGGAAAGTGCCTTAGTTGAGACAGTGCAGGGTACAATTCAGGCATTAGAGCGGGACAAGTCTAATCGACAGGGTCGTGTTCAGAGACTGGAGAAGGACCTAGCTGCAGGACCTGATACCAACAAGTCCTTAGGTGATGCAGTTTTGGACCAACTAAGGGAGGATAAGGAGACGGCAGAGAGTCAGGCAGCGATTGAGTTCCTGAATTCAGTTATTGTTGACCTCCAGAGGAAGAATGAGGAACTCAATGACAAATTGGAGAAAATGGCGCCTGCTGCTCTCAATGGGAATAATCCAAGGGAGCTGGATAACCATGACAGCCATTACAAGGAACCCGTGAAGAAGAAGGCTCCTCTCAGGCTGTTCTGTGACATCTGTGACTACTTCGACCTCCATGACACCAAGGACTGTCCCATACAAATGCAGATGCCCGACTCCCCTCCACACACCACGGCAATAAGGGCAAAGAACGGTCTTACTGCAATATCTGTTGGCCACTGTACCGAGTCCTGTAATGATGACTAGACCTGTAAAGCCTTTTTCCACCCTCGTTCGCACAATCAGTATATTTGCACACTGTTAGATTATACCGTGCGTTTGTATTTGCATGTATCTATGTCTGAATTAATATTAATATTAATAGAAAAACCAACCTTCATCTATCTCACCCCTCCTTCTAGCCACCCTTCTTCTCGCCACCTCCCCTCCACCCAAAGATTTGCACTTCAGACTCATTGGAAACTATAAATTCAATCAACATTATTTTTTTTAATCTTGGTTTCTCAGGTTTTTTCCTCACACACACACAAAAAAAAAATCACTTTCAGCTAATTGTACACTCCAATTTGCCCCTAAAATATATCAATGTTCAAGTAAACGATCAATGAGATACAAGTGCAATAATATTCATGTACGTGTTTTCCCTGTTTAGTCAGGTTTTCTATCCAAAGACAAATAAACAAATAAAATAAAATTTCAATGTATCTATGTCTGAATTAATATTAATACAATTGTATGACATGTGGTGACTTTAAAGTATGGTATATAAACGTGAAACAGAAAAGTACCAATCAAATTAATTGTGATACTGATGTGATTCAATATGTCTTTCGAACGTGTTTAGTCCCTGTTAAAGGCGATTATAAACCGCTAATGTCAGTTTTATGTAACGTTAGCTAGGTTTATCGTCAATCTAGCTTCATTCATTTTTGTCCAATCATATACAGTAGTGTAACTGTGAAATCTAAATTAAATAACTGTAGATTTCACAGCCATTATTTATAGTGTATACCCTCAAATTACATTAAAAAAAACATGGTTTTAATATGGTTCAGCATTAAGTTGAATTTTGAATACACTAAGTACAAGTGGTCTCTGTATTTTATTTATTTTTTAGTCACAGGGAACTTGTTGCTAAGATCAATGTTGGATGCAAAAACACCATCACCAAGTTAGGGATGAGAGTAATTTCCGTAACACGCCACCCATGATTGATTTAAAGCTTCAACCTCTCAATCACAGCTGGCCTCTTTGTACTCAGATATTGCACATGGAGCAAATTTGGTTTCTAACCCAGTAGAGGATAATGATAGAGAGTGCATCATCTGGTTTTTCGACTTCACTATTTGAAAACTTTTGATAAAGTGGGGTGCAACTACAATTCTATTCAATAGAGCAGGAATAAAAAATGCAGTTTGGAAAAGTAATAAAAACTGCTAACTGCAGGGGAGCGTGTTGTGTTTTGAGGGCAGAGGAAACATTAGTAGTAAATAATTTCACATCCAATAGACCCATAAGCTATGGAGCTTAATCTCAAGACAAATTAAACCTCTGCTGATGCCTGCAATACTGAGATAAACACATACGTCATGAGGCAATGGACATTCATGATAATTGATAACATAACCAGTGTAGGTTATGTAGTTGAACACTTGTGGAAACCGTTGCACATTAAAGTACATTTTGCAACACACTGCTACCACTGATTCTCTGAAAAAGGCTGCCTTAGAAAATGAACACACCAGCTGTGATTGAATGATCTTAAAGAGCACCTGAGCCTTTGAAGGACCTAAAGCCCTCTGGGTCTTCAACATCAACAAATGAACACGACTAAGAGCTACAATATTTCCCAAAACATCCTGTTTGGCAGGCATATGTTCTGATCTATGTGTGGCTGACTCGTCTTTGTTGACGAGAACTGTCTATGTGGCCTCTGTGGGCAGACGTGTGCTGCTTCCTCTGACTCCACATGCTGCCTCCGTCTAGAGGTCAGGCCATAGATGCTGCCTGCATTAATGGGAGCGTGGGCAAGAGGAAATAAGCAAGGCACAGGCCAAGACCTGTCTTCAAGTTGAGACACGCTGACGTGAACCACATTCATTCCCTCCAACAGTCACCCTCAGCGTGGGTTTTGAGGCACCGAGCTGTGAAGACATTGCAGTCCAGGAAATGTTCTCTGTCGCTCCAAAGCGGTTATCTAAAAATTCACCAGTGTTTTCACGAACAATGTGATAAAGTTGCTACCAAGAGACCCAGATCATCGCTATAACTCAAGGATGCTTACAACTCCTAATAAATTGAGCAGAAACTGACGTGGCTGTCCATTGTTCACCCGTATCACCTTCGCTCATCTGGCCCTCACTTCCATCAGGCAGTGCTCTATATCCCATCATCCATCACTCTAATGTGTTGTCCAATACTGGCTGCCCATGATCAACCCTGACTAGCCCGGACTGGGGGCTTGTGCTTTCTGTGGTAGATGTGAGTTCTGATAGGATGTGACAACTTTATTAGGCACAAATCAGGCCGCCGCGGTTCCATTCTCTGCTGGATGCGTGAGCGATGTGCGCCCCGAGCTGTCGTTTTTGTCACGGGTGGGATTCTTTCTCTCTTTTTCTCTTTTAATCTATCTCTTTTTATTCAAAGCCTCCGAGCCTTTCTCTGACATAATCAGCCCTCTCCCTCTTGACCATCTACTACAGGAACCTTTAGGTGACGTATTGTGCCTCGGATTGTTGGTCCGGCCATTGGTGAATAGCGGCATGCCCATCTGAAAAACAACCACACATGTCACGCCTGACTATCGTTAGCTCCAAATCACATCCAGCATGACATAGCTCATCAACCTGTCCACACCCTACTGCACATATAAAGCCCGCTCTAGAGGCTCATTGTAAAATACTTTTTACTTCTAATAAATCCCTTTGACTTTGTCATGGATCAGAAGGAATAATACATTTGGAAGGCATTGAAAACATGATTGGCTTTCATGGTTATAAATGAGAACAAGGATAAATAATGATTTTCCAGTGTATTCCGTTTATGCCAGGTGAGATAATTTTTTTCAAAGGAAAAATCCCCTCGTCAGTATGTTACAGCGCTAGGTTAAAAAGGGAATCTTGAGGAGATTAACACAGGCATGTTCCCAAAGCTCCTCACTCAAGAGCAAAATGGAAATCATCCAATTTCTCTGAGAAAAGTTTAGGCAAATTGAGCAGCATTACGGACAAAGAGCGAAGACAAAAGAGGATTTGATGCATAAACATTTTCCCTGCACTTCAGCAGCTTTCACTCTGGCTTTGTGAACAGTTCATCCCTCGGAGGGGACGGGGATGTTAAGACGTGAGGACAGAAAGCAATGACTATTTCCTTTAGTTCCTTCTTCTCTTTGCATATATATTCAAGTGAAAGTGTATTGCCGGAATACAGGCAAAGTTATAAATCCTTTTTTTACATTTATAGTGCTGGAATGTTCTATTTTTAAATCGTGATAGATGGACGCTAGCTTGGCTTGTTGATCTCAGCTCAAGTAAAAAAGAAAAGAAAAATTAATTGCCAAAGAATCACAATAAATACCAAGCAAATCAACAGATTTACTATATACCTCCAGGAGATGTACTGCAGCTTTAGAGGAAGATTTCCTCTTAAATGATTCAATTAAAGTGACAGACCCCCGTCTCCGTCAAAGCGGATGAACTTTGTTTCCCATTTAACAGCAAATAAAGGCACATGGTTGCATTAAAATAATAATCTTGAAGATTTTCATTTAAATTAATGTCTGTTTAGTCACTGTCGTCGATTGGGGTAAGACAATGTTTAACACAAAGTTAAAGGCCCTCTCATTTGCAGTTTTACAAACTGGGAGTCTACGTCGGCATTCCCGGGAAATATTTGTTTTGCAGACTCACTTTATTCTGGACACTTCCGACGCAGTAAGTAAAAGTCCCATATAATATCAATGCATTGGAAGATAAGCCTGATTGGGTTACCTGTCTCTGGGGGCAGCTGACACGCACACTAAAGTTTGATTGACACATTTTTGGCAAATAATTTGGGAGAAATCTTTAAAAAAAAAGAAGTCCATTTTTTTGCAAAAGTTACTCAAATACTCTATGAGACCTTAAGAACGTTTATGTCATTTTGATGGTGGGTGAACACTCATAGGCTCCCTTTAGAAACTTGATTTCTCCTAAATGATTGCCTCCAGAAACTGGAGGTTGATTGGAGTCGAAAGAGGATGAGACAAATATGACATATACATATATATTGCCCATAAAATAAAGTATTCATTTGTAGAAGTTGCGGAAAAAAGGTCAAGTGTCCAGAATACCGTGAGCTGTCAGAAGTGTCTGGAATACAGTGAGCTACTCGGAAGTCGGATTTTCCGAGGTCAAGATCGGAAACGCCCCCCTGGTGACGGATTTCCATACTCGGAACTCAGGCAACCACTGAGCACTGAGTACCCTCCAAAAAGCTGTAGTAAAATACAGTTAGCAATTAGCACTTATCATTTATTATTTATTTGTGTCTCATTAAATTAGTCAAACACACAGTCCTGTCCATATTCTATCTATCGACATGTTGTTACGCTGTTTGTATGCACAAAAAAAAGCGTAATGTGTTGTTATAAACTGGAATTGCTAACATGGTTAACCTGGCTAGAGCTAATGACAACAATGAAAATCCAACTAACTGTGAATGGAACGCATTCATCGCCGATGTTACGTCATTCCCAGGATCGGTTTCTGAGTTCCGAGGTAAATTGAATGCACTTAGTAACATGTTTTCAATCGCTGAGCAGTGATTGGTCTGCCAGACAGGGTTGGCGGAACTAACGCAACATACTCGCTCTTCAACTCACTTGTGTGTGAAGCAGCGTATTGTTTTTTTCCAGTCTCTGCTAGCGTTGCAAATAAATGGTTACTATGACTGAAAAAGACAAAGAGCGATGGACGACAGACGATAAAACTTAAAAACCAAGTGAAATCTTAAAACACACCTGCAATTACCACTTATTTGTCGTAGGTGCCGCCAAAGAGAACAAAGCAGAGAGCTTCAGGACTGTAACTTTAAGTTAAGCGATCAAAGCACTGTGATCGAGAACACAACTAAATATGACATATTATGCCAACTCAGAAGAAGTATCACACTGGTGTTTTATGAAGTAGTGGCATAGTTCCAGAGGAAAACTAGTCCATTCATCAGTTGTTGATCAATAGCAAAGGGGCACTGGCAAGATCTCTTTTTTTCTGTTGCACAAAACACCCCCATTTGTATGGGTAACAGTCACTAGAGTAAAAAATTAGAGAAAAATGTGGTTCTCATCTCCATATCTGTGATATGTTGCTGTTCTTTTGGGAATGACTTGGAAATGATGAAAATGTTGAGCACCCAGAAGGATTTGTAAAAGATGCAGCTACTGTTTTCAATGAGGCAGCTCTATGTGGACACTATCAGTGATCACAGTATTGGTGTGTACCACAGGATATGTGGTTTCTTGCTTGGGCATGCATAATTTTCTCTAATCTGAGTGGGATTTCTCAAATGCTGAAGATGAGAATATAGTTATTTTTTATTTTTGCATTTTACACATTCAATCTTCACTTTGTTGTGAAGCTCAGTTATCATTTCTCAACGTGTCCCATATTGAATTCTCCTTTGTCATATGGCAACAATTCACCAATCCAGCAACAGATGATAAGAAAAATGATCATTAAATGAGGACCATTTTGTTTTGAGACCACCTTATTAAAAATAAAACACCTTTCTCAACATCTTTCCACTAAACCCGATTACAGTTTTGCTCTTCTGCTATAGATAATAACATCTGTGTGTTGTGTTTTTGGGGCTTGCAGATAAGTGTGAGCGTGTAAATCAGTGTTTACAAGGAAACAGGTGTAAAGTGTGAGATTGGGGAGAGAGATAGTGTGTCTGTGGAGAGCATGTGAATGTGCATGCATGAAGCAAAGGTGACATTCCATTTCAGTATACTGTAGAGCTGCAAACAGGTTAGACACCTGCAGCTGGGAGCAGCAGCAAAGCCAGGCATACAGAGCTGTGGCTCCATGGAGGAGCCCACGCTCTCAATTAAATTAACAGGAGATGGGCTCATTAGCACTCAACTGATTACTCAGGGAGTCTCGCGGCATGTATATGCTATAGGGAAAGCAGCCAAGGCTGTCAGAAAGCAGGATTGTCAGTTGCAGAGCAGATCATGTAAAGTGGATAGTACACTAAGTTGTAAAGGGAAACCTGTCCAATCCAAATTTCCTGGGAATAGAGTCATGTGTAGTTCTATTTATTATGAATAGAAATAAAGCAAATATTGGGCCACATTTTTTAAATATACAAAATAATGTAGTAGGAATTTCTGAATTCATTCAATAATTTGTTTTATTTATGTTTTATTTGATAGGGTCAGATACAGTATACAACTGAAAACTGCTATCTGTTGCAAGTAGTTTATAGCAAATTTTAGTTTGCAACACCTGTTCCTAGAAGGGAATTTTAAATATAGATATTAATGTAAGCCTTCGCTCTCACACCCATGGTTTACAAAATATCCAAGGTTAGCAAAATTAAGCTGCAATCTTTCAGTTCCTTCAGGCTTTTCACGCAGTAGACATGTCCGTAGGGAGTTGGGATGGGAACCGGAGGGTCGCTGGATCAAGTCCCCGTACGGACCAAAAGTATGGTGCTGGGCACCGCCAAGGTGCTCTTGAGCAAGGCACCGAACCCCCAACTGCTCAGGGTGCCTTTCCATGGGCAGCCCCCTCACTCTGACATCTCTCCATTAGTGCATGTATAGGACCTGAGCATGTGTGTTTAATTCAGGCCTGTGTGTAATGTGTGTAATAACAACAGAGTGTAAAGTGTAGTTTCCCCTTGTGGGATTAATAAAGTATAATAAAATAAAAATTAAAAATTTAAAAAATAGACTGTTATAGTAGGGAAAAGAAAAAAATGGTTGTTACTAATAACATTAATAATTGCTCTGTTTCATTAAAGAGTCCCAGTAAGCAGCTGCCTCATAGTACCGCTATGTACCAGAAGCAGCACAAATGAACGGAACCAAGGCAGTTCTACAATATAATAGGATTTGGCTTTGTAGGTTGCATGCAAATTGATTCAAAGAAACCATGTTAATTTGAACACTACTATTTACACACTACAGTAATGTTTATATATATATATATATACTGCTGACATTAGGGGTCTTTTTTCTGTTTATATTTTAAATACTGTGTTCCAAAAACCTGGAGTGATATGGAAATTTTATGTGGGAGTTCAATAATATTTTTGTATTTAACTGTGTTAAGAGCTCAGCTGCTAAATTGTGATTGGCCTACCTTAGTACCATGTTATATATAATGACTGTACATCACAAAAGATGCTGCGAATTGTAACGTTGAATGGCGGCAATGTGACTGAATGTTGTGTTCAGCATGTTCGCTCTTCAAATGCCACGCTCCATTGTGCTCGGCTGTGCCACCGCAGCGCAACTCATTGCAACCTGCATTACCGGTTAATGAATTAGAGAGAACACCATTCTTTCATCACCTGAGCCTTGAAAATTTCTAGTCCAGAACTCATCACCTCTTCATAGCGTTCTCTTTTTTTCCTTCTAATCTCCACTCCCACCACTCAATCTCCTGCTAAAGCAATCTAACAGTCTTACACGGGGGAAAAAGAGCGAGAAGATTGCAGGCCATTCAGAGCGTGATTCCTGGTGAAAGACTCATGATTTCCCCCATACATCCGTTTGTACTGGATGTCCATATTGTTTATTGCAATGAAATGAGGATTAACCCGTCTCAATTAAAGCATTAGCATGATAATGCCTGTGTACCTTATTCTGCATGTGTTTAATTGCACAGGTGAACCAGATTGAGGCTTTCAGTTTGCATACATGGCACTGCTTTTGATCCAGTGCCTGGCTATGTCCTTTATTTGCATAATTGTAATTACCAGTGTGGGCAGAAGCCCGGCTGCTGCCCCAGGTAACGATCAGATGAGGCCTGTTTTCCTCCCATCTTCCTTGCTCGGGCTGTGAATTACTTAAATTGCCCAACTAAACACCTTGCACAATCTGGGCGAGTTACAACTTTAGAGGCTCTGCTTTCCTTAATGACACATTTTGCTGAATGCTGCCTGAACCGGTTTTTGAAGAGGAGGAGAAAATGAGGAGAGAAAATCAGCAACACTTTATTCCTGCTGACCAAACTTTTTCTCTGAATTGATGCATTGCTCCCAGGTTTTCCTCCAGTGGGCTCTGCTGTCCGTTTCCACTGAACATCCTTATTACTGGTGTGTACAGAGCTGATCTCATGCCAGGGCTAATCCATTTCTAGCCATGGTGGATAATGAGCAAAACTATTTCCCCCAAAAATAATCATAGTCACACACAATGGGATTAAGTAGCCTACCGATACCTTTCTAGGTATTGTTTTTTGTGTCACCAGAATACAAAAACACAACAGTATTTTGCATGTTGGGGCTTAATTTTAATTTGGTCTCATTTATGTCTTTTCTCCTCAGGATTAAGCATATACTGCACGATAGAAAATGATTTACATCATTTTCATGTGAAATGTGGTAATTAGAAAAATCACTCCCTGTGTGCAAAAATTAACATGCAGCATACGTTGACTGCCAAAAACTACCAGCGCTTCAAAAATCACCACTCTTTCATTCATTCCAACTTTTACAGGCAGGTATTAGTTAACCTCTGGAATGCAATCAGAAACTTTTCGACGTGAATTAATCTGTTAGCGCTCTACAGAGTGAGAGTGCTCATCATTCAGCAAAGCTCTGAAATTGAGATAAACACTATAATTTTTTGGACACCAACTCTGAACTTCTTCTAGACTTTCTTTCACTGTCCAAAATCTCAAATATTTATATAATTATTTATGCTCTTTTGTGAAACTGATACCTGGAGATGGGAGAGAATGATGATGAGAGGGAGAGACAGAGACTAATATATATATATATATATATATATATATATATATATATATATATATGTGTATGTATGTGTATATATGTGTGTATGTATGTACATGTATACATATGTATGTATATGTATATATGAATATATATATATATATATATACATATATATGTATATATATATATGTATGTGTATAAATATGTATGTGTGTATATATATATATATATATGTGTATATATGTATATATGTGTATATATGTATATATATGTATGTGTGTATATATATGTATATATGTGTATATAGTATATGTATATGTGTATATATATGTATATATATGTATGTGTGTATATATATATGTATATATGTGTATATAGTATATGTATATATGTATATATGTATATGTGTGTGTGTATGTATATATATATATATATATATATATATATATATGTGTATGTGTGTATGTATGTATATGTATATATATATATATATATATATATATATATATATATATGTACATGTGTGTGTAGGTAATTTTTATTTTGAGGCTCAGGAAAGCCTTATCTAGGAAAGTGTGCAGCTATCAAACACCTAAACTCGACCAGAAGCCTTTACATAAGGCAGCTTTATTAATTCACAACCCCAGAATCCTCAAACATTTCCTGTGAGGTGCGTCTTCTTCTTGCTTTAATTTATCCACCTTACCGACCCCGTCACCAAACACTCTCAAGTATCTGGAGAGGGTATTGCCTTTGCAGCTACTGAAACCAATTACTGTAGACTTTAAATGAGTGATGAAAGCAAACCAAGGCTTTGTTTTGCGCTCAGATGCCTTTGTGTATGTGTATGTGTCTCCTTAGCTCCACAGTGTGCTTCATGGCACCTCCGCTATAGGAGGTTGTCATCATGGGTGTTGCTTCGCCTGCTAAATTTAGCCAGACAAGAACACCCTGTATTTCCACTCCCCGCAGTCCAAATGCTGCTTTTCTGTGGGAATAGAGCACTCTACTCCCAAGCAATCAATATTGGATGCACCTACAGGGATTTACCAAGCAAATGGCTCCAGGCTAGACCCGGCCCCTTCCCACCCATTTTCTATATATAAAACTGGCCTGGCATATAATGAAAAACATTACCTTCCACGAGGGCACATAACTCTACCAGCGGCACACGGAGGAGTTATGGAGCGCAGGCCAAAGAATGATCCAATTACACAAATAGTGTTCTTACACCAGAGGATCATTTGTCATGGCACTCTATAGAGATAAATCATTGCAGCGCTTTGGTTTGAGATGAAACTCCCAGAAATCACTTGATAATGGGAGGTAAAGAGCCCATCGCGAAATAAGCGAAACTGTCCTCACCGTCGTGGATTTGGAGTGTGTGTATTTCCCTGTGTGTGTGAATCAGAGTGTGTGGAAAAAAAGTGCAGCTTATATGTGCATGTATGGAGTCTGCATCATACAGCAGCAGTTCTACTCCCCCCCCCCATGAGATGAAGAGCAGACTTCAGCTCAGTCATTCGCTGGAGAGTGTCTGTCTCTCTGGTGCTGCCTTGTTCCTGATAAACAAACACATATGACAGATGTCAACACGATTTCAACCAGACCTGCTGTGGGGCTTCTTCTCAGTGACATCCTATGCATATGCAGGGCGCCGCAGAGCAGAGGCAGAGCACAGCTCCTCAGTATGGCCATGTACATACCGAATAAGCCCTCACAGCCAGTGGAGGGCAGAGACGACAACCTGAGTCTTATTTTTGTAGTTTGGCAATCATTCCTTCAGCAGGGTAAGGAACAGTAAGGTCAGTCAGTTTTTAAATAAACTAAAACTTATTTGATAGAGGAAAAACAAAGGCAAACCATAAAGTTTTACTGCGTAACGTTTTGATATTAATGAAAGTTGGTTACATTCAAGCCATTGCCAAATGTGTTGCTACAAAGCTAATTATGACTATCAGCTCCACAAAACTCTCTCTGTATTTCTCATTATGACTATGGTCATAAGATTGTATCGTCCGGTGACTTGCCTGCGCAGAAACTCAAGTAAAGGTAATGACCTTTTCTGAAGAGTCCATCATGTTTTTTACGGTCACGGAAGGCTTGTATCATGTGGACGTTTTGTTTTCATTACTTTAAATTCCTCATAGGGGCGACAGAAACGACACACTATGGCTTTAACCCAAAACATCACAGGCGGACTTTGACCAGTGTTGGAAAGTATCTACATTTACTCAAGCAAAGTACTTAACTACATTGCTGTTTTACTTGTACTTCACTTAACTATTATCTCTTTTCACTTTATACTTCAACTCCAGTACAATTCAGAGATAAATATTTTACTTCAGTTATTTGATAACTTTAGGTAATTTGAAGAGTCTGATTTTAATAATATGAAATATAATCCACAATGATGTATTATGATTATTATTATTATTATTGCTCTTATAGGTTGACAAGACGTTATTGATCCCCAGGGGAAAATTCACAAGCTACCCAGCAGTATGTAAGCTGCTATTTTAGCAGATGCAACATTAAAGTGGGCATTCTGCATAACAACTAATAAGATTAGGGACGGTTTTAAAGGTAAAATGAAAATGACCAAGAGATTTTGCTATTTTTGTCAACAGCATTCAAATATTTTCATCAAACACCAACATTATTTTTATCTCATTCTCCTTCCAAGATACATACTTTAGCTTTTACAGACAAATCAAAAATAAGCCTCAATGCAATTCTGATCTCCCATTATTTTACCACTAGACCTATTCTATTAACAGTTTTAACAGTCATTTTTGACTTACTTTCCTTTCTCTTTTTTTTATAAGTTTGATTATTTTATTTGACAAAACCAAAGGAGTATTTAACCAGAATGGTCCTTTAACACTCATAAAACATCTACATATTTCTGTGTATATCCTACTTTATTCATTACAAACGTTTCCTTGTATAGTAAAGTGATAAAGTGAATTTTCTGGAAACATTTGCAAATGGCTGCACTGCAATATAAAATCTGACCTCAAGTCACTAAAGACGCAGTAATTGCATCAATCCATCCGTTAATGGATGATGAGGTATGTCTAATAGCCACATCTCAGCCATTTTCATGAGTCTAATGCACTGGAGCTAATCGAGAGACCTATGACTTTAAATGCATAAGTAATAAAGCTGTATTGGCGCACCGATCAATACCAGCTGCATACTGTATATTTTAAAGCATAGTCCCCTATTTTTTGTAATACTCTTGGAAAAGATCTGTCCTTTAAAGGGGCTGAAAAGAACATTTAAGTGGAGACGTGCTGTTACAGAAAAGTGTTCTATCTTCCTTGGCGATCAACATTTCAGTCAAAGCCACAGCTCTTATTCTCCTCTTCAGGGCAGCGGTGCCTTCACTTGTTCAGTGACTCTTTGCCTTTGCAAGTGCTGCTTTCTCAGCATGTAGACTGCACCCTTCGTTGAGCTATGATCATGCCTGTATAATGAGCAGAAATCCTGTTGAACACACATCATTCCCCCGGCAGTAGTGGGGAGGGGTTGGGAGGGGAAAGGGAAGGAGGGGAGGGGGGTTAAATATTCCACAGCGTGGTCCGATCTTGCCAGTCTTCAGAGAGTAATGATGCGGATGCACAGATCCGCCACACACACATCCCTATCTCTATGCCTAATGAACGATTGCCCAGGTGAAAAATGAGCTCAACGCAGCCCCTTAAGAGGAAAAAAATGGGATTCCTTGCCCTCGCAAAACAGCCCGCATCCTCACCTAGCTACTACTGCTCACCCCCACTCTTCCTCTAAACTCTGATTTCAGTGGGGATGATTGATTAAACTGAAAACAGCCCCACTCTCATACCCCAACCCTCTCCACTGCTGCATCTCTACCTAATTTGGTTTGCTGTTGCAGTGGTCTGCGTTTACAGCATTTGGATTTCACCTAAAGCAACAATTATGCAACCCGGTGCAACACAGCAGCTCAGGTACTCACCGGTGAAATGAAGGTTAAATGACATTAGGACACGGGTCTACGAATGATTTTTGACAATCAGCTGACTCAGCTGACATAAAAAAATAAAAAAAAGAAAAGGTGCGTGCCAACTAAACATTGCCTAATGTCTTTGAGATTGTAAGCGATTTAGTTGGCTCAACATAATGCTAAAAAGCCTACGGTATTTGAAGCAGCAAACAAGAGAGAAAAAGGGGGAGTTCAGCATTACTACAACCGCGGCCCTGAAAGTCAATGAATGCAGCACTTCAGTCCCCTTAGGCCCAGTAGATGCCACGATGCAGATCACATGGCATCCTCCTGAGGTCCTTGTCCAGCTGGTGTTTCATCTGACCTAACATGACAGTTTATTTTTTTTTCATGCAAAACACCGCTGTCTGGGAGCGCTTGTATCGCTCCAGCCTGGTCTCACAGAACTCTGTGAAATGATCACAAAATGTTAACACCATTACGTGGTGGTGGCACAGATTGTGTGAAAAGTCTGTGTGGCCACCATGGAAAACAATGCCAATGTAAAGTCAATGTGAAGATGACGTAGCATTAGAAATGACTATGGTAGTGAGTAGTATAAAAGCCCGAAAATCCGTGTAAGGAGGTTGGTTGGGTGGTGGATGGGTCAAAACAGGACTTTCACCCTGGAGACCAGGGAATTGTGTCCCGCGTGTAATGTTTCCTGTAGTCGCTTTAATCTTTTCCTAAACCCATCCGTACCGTTCTTCCTGCGTGTCACGTAACCGTAAGCCCACCCACGACCTTTTATTTAACTTAAGGGGCCATAACACAGATTTTGAGTTAAGGGGGCGTGTTCATTTCACGGAATTCTGTGAGATAAAGTTGGTTTCTCTCAGCGCTAAAGAAGAAGAAGAAAATGGTCTTTAGCTTTAATATTAGCCTTGTCCCCCCCAAAGCACACCAGTCTCTTGGATTCCCTCCCACGGTCAGTGTTGCAGTGTCAGCTGATGTTCTTAAGCAGGAGGAAGCCTCTGACAAGCTGGAGGGAAAACATAACAATCCCAACTGGATGGGAAAATCAGAATTCTCCCGTCACCAGAAGAAATTACTTTTTAACAGGGTTATAGATGTTGTAATACAGTTGAATGCAAATGAAATGTAAATCAGGTATCTTAATGTAATACAAGCAGGAAAATAATGTTCTTTATATTAAGACACCTTAGCTCAATTCCCATTTGATAAACTGTACCTGCTGAAAAATAAATCTGCATCATATTGACATTTTCAGTTTCCCTCATGAGCTGTTACTTTAGTTTCTAATTTTCATTTCTCTCCCTGGAAGAAACTGGGAACTACTTGTTCCACTGCAACTTGTGTTCACCAATGAGGCAGACATTATTTTTATGTGTAATAACTCTTGAAAAGACATTCTGACCTGAGCAGTATTTTGTGAAAGAGGCTTGCTAAAGCAGCTAGTAGCTACTACCATACTACAGTTTTTTGGGAGGGGAATAAACTTAAAGACATGACATGACCTGTCCTCCGGAGGACATAGCCATACCACCTCCATGATACACAGAAGCCTGGCTGAACACACTCACCGGACGGCAGCTAGGAGCTAGCCGCTAGCCGCTAGCAGCTACTGGCAGGATCGAGACAGGGACCAGGGTAGGTGAATTTGAGTTGAAAACGTATCTTTTTGTCATGTAAGGGCCCTGTTCATGTTGCACAGACATTTTGATTGCATTTTATGTCTGTTAAGAGGAACAAAGACACTCTAAAACTTGCCTCGACAACTGACGTTTTAGCTCAGTGGAAGCTTGTACACGTAGCTGTAGCTACTCTTTGTTGCCTGCACTGATTTGGTTCGGGGGGCTTTCAATTGAAAGTACACGCATATTTGTGACAATCAAGATTAACATAAAAAATGGCCGCAATTCTCCTTTAACCACTTGAGCTATCAGGGCTTTTTTGAGCTACATCTGCTCTCACATAGATAAATATTACATATGTCACATTAGCTGCATCAAAAAACAGAATTATGATAATAAACAAAGTCTGAATCCTTAGTTATATACTATTTCTTCAAGATGACAATTTTTATTTTAATGTGTGAATGTGTTAAAACCTGGTAAGACTTTCTGTATAGTCTGTCATTGAGAGTTTTCATTTTGTTTTCTTTTGATTTTCCTGCTTTCTGTTGTTGCTCAATATCCATTGGCTCTGATGGCGGCTAAGCAGCCCACAGAACAACATTAAAGGTGCCCTGCCACACGTATGTCATTCCTTTGTGGTAATGTCTAAAGTTTTACCATGGACTTTGTAACATCCTAGTGTGGTATTATAGAAAGCTTACAGGAAGACTCAGCTTGATTTGTGCCAGTTCTCATTAATATTCAACAAGCTAAGCTGCTTGACTCTGATTGGCTAACAGCATCCTTTACTCAGCGCAACTGGGTGAGCTCATGAATAGTAATGAGCTCAGGCAACATGACTTCAGATTGACCAGCTTTTGTAATTAGCCTGATTGCTCCTCTTATTTGTTTTCAGTGGCTAGAGCTAACAGAGGAGGTAGTAGTTCATTTTCACATTCAGGACATAACACAAACACATATGGACCTAACATATTTCATTTGACAATGTCTTAAATGTAACATTAATATCAAAAGGTTACGCAGCTTTAAACAGAGACACACTATAAAACACACAATAACATAATGCTCACATTGTTTTTCATAACATGTTGGGTTATTCTACAGCATATTGGATTGCATTGAGTTGCATTGTGCATAATTGTCATATTGATTGAAAGAACAAAAGGTCTACCTCTGCAGGCCAACCAACTCAGGACTTGTACTATCACAAGTTCACCTCAAAAGGTCAACCCTGGGGCTCATTGGAAACTTCAGTTGTTTCATTGATCAGTGCTGATCTGGAAGAAAGTGCTCTTTACCAGGTGGGATGAAACCAAGGCTTTGGAGCTTAACTATAAAATGCATATTGAGTGGGGTTTGTGTGTTGGATGTTAACCATTAGCCAAGCATGTAGGTATCGCTACACTGAACAGGAACAATTGGTATCATTATGCATCTACTCAGACAGGTCTCTTTGTGTTAAAAGTGAATTGCAAACATTCAATGAGCCAGTAAATGTCCACTGACCTATAACTACGCGTCACTCTCTCTGTCTCTGTGGTGTAGAGGGCAAATGAGGGGATGTTTCTGTAAATGAGTTTGGGGAGTGAGTTCAGGTCACAAGTGAAGAAGATACGGCCGCTCGCAGATGAAGCCATTTTTTACCTGAATGAGAACAAGCGTCTGGTCTGCGTTGAGATGTGCTTCATGATTGGTGTCTGATGTGGACTCGTTATCACCACATGCTCCATATTTGAGAGGAAATGTGGCAACTTTAAGCACATTTAGGTGTCACATTTATGTGATTGTGTGATTATGTGGATACGTGTGACTGACTTGTAGAGACAATGACCAGGGACTTATTGCTAAAGCCTCACTGTGTGTACACTTTAAAGTGTTGTTGCACATACTGATACTGAATTAATTATTTTGATTATACCCCCCATTGCACCACACATTGAGTTCTGGTTATATTATCATTTTGCACTTGATGTGATGAGTAGCATTTGTCTTTATTGACAGGCAAAGGGCAAAATGAATTAATTGAATAAGATATAATATACAGTGCCATGCATCCACTTATTGTCTAGTGTAAAAATCCAGTATCATAATATAATTCACCTATTATTATCACCTAAAATAATCAAGATCTGAGTTCTACTCAAATCCAATACCAAGGCCCACTGAAATAAACATGAAAACTTCATTAATTAATTATTAAAGCTCTGTGGCATAGTTTTTGCGTCCCGCATGAGGAATTCTAAGTAATGACAACAAAACCGTAGGCGCGTCCACATGATGAAAGCCTTCTGTGACTGCGTACCACCCCGCTTTCCCCCACCACGCATTTGCTTGTAGCCAAGGAGGCCACGGAGGATTGAAAAAACTTGATAATTAAACATGGTAATTATCTTCACTTGGGTTTCTGCACGGGAAAGTCACAGGATGACACAATCTTCTGAAATACAGAGAGAGTTTTTATGGAGCTTACAGTCGAAATTAGCTTGGCAATGGCTTGAATGTAATAAATAGCACTTAAATACTGTAGTATTTAAGAATTTTCTATATTGTTTCAATCAAGCAACATTTACATCCTTTAACAAACTCACACAACAAAAGTTCAACGGATCATGAAAGAGCACTGTCTTCATTCAAAACAAAGAAGAAGTAGTAGAAGTGAAGTTCATTATCCTGCCATGAGCTTATAAACTCTGTATGCAGGCAGGCTGAAGACCCTTGGGGGAAGGACACAAATGTCCAATATCCAAATATCCAATCATAACCTCCAGCTTTATCCTGTGACTGATGCATTTATATGAAAGCCCTCCTTTATTGCAAACATATAATAAAGGTCTATAAGGGTCTTGGATTCCAGCCTTTGCTGAGAGGATGTACTACTGACATCTTATCTTTGCCCTGGCAGCCCTTCTCAGCAACACAATCACCCTCCAATACACCCTGAATTACTTTGAACAAAACAAATGACATTTACCATTCAGGAGATAAGCAAGGGGGCATGAGTGAAATAGACAAACAAACAAAAGGGAGAGTTAGAGGCTGCAGTGGAGTTAATCTTCTTGCATTTTCTTGGAGAATAATCGAAATGGTCCTGGTCTTAATAATTCTGTCCAAAAAAGGAGGCACTTCTGGCTATGAAAACTGCAGAGAGTCAATGAAGAGAGAAATAACTTGGAATAAAAAGGCTTTGACTGGTTGAGTCCACATTTTCATTTCATGGCCATTGGGGGTAGCTTTGGACGTCTAAAATCAGCTTGGGATACAATTCAGAGCCTGTTTTCTTATTAGGGACCTCAGTGACATCTCAAACAACCTTCTTTCTCTCATTCATATGGATTGCATTCCACTGCTCCCAGGAACACTGGTTTCGTGAATAAGAGTTCTTTAAAACAAGTGAACGTGGTTAAGATTTAGCTGCTTTCAACACCAGTTTATGTCTCTCCTTACCCGCATTGCCTCACAGCCGTGCCTGCCTAGGGTCTGTCAGAGAACACTGCAGGACACCAAATTGGCAGTATCCAATCATTGCCTGCCTTGGCAACCCAGTTTCTCAGTGAAGCCACAGGGGGCAGACTGATGAAGATCAGGGTTGCGAAAAGAAAGGAGTGCTGCCCCTTTCAGACGCTCTAAACAAAACAAAAAATTCAACTGCAAGGTAAGGCTGTCTGCTCTGCGACAAGTGTGGGTGGCAGAGGTGAGTGGATGATCAATTGAACCCATCTGACATTTGCTATTTGTGTTATTCTTCTTAAAATACCTTTATGGTTTCATGATGTTTGATGTTTTATTTTATGAGATATAATACAGCATTAAATATCCTTTTAAGCTGTGAATTCATGTTCATTTTGCCACTTGTGTGCCACATGTATGTACCTATGTTGAGTTTCCAAAATGCTGGACAGTATATAGGTTGTTCTCTTGCCCCGTAAGTGTCCGAAGATATCAATTAACACTGCAATAAAGCCTCTAAGTTCTAATAATTTCTATAAAATTCATGTTCCATCATAGATTTATCCATTTAAAGATATTACAAATATTTTTTAAAAGGCAAACGTATACAAACGTATACATTTGCTAATTTAGCATTAACTCAAGCAAAAGAAGCTTAATGCGTGCATATTATACTCATTTTCAGGTTCATAATTGTATTTAGAGGTTGTACCAGAATAAGTTTATGTGGTTTAATTTTCAGAAAACACCATATATATGTTGTACTGCACATTGCTGCAGCTCCTCTTTTCACCCTGTTCGTTATGGAAGTAAAAGCTGGACTACAACAGAGCTGTTTGGAGCAGTTTGTGAACAGTGTTTTCTCTGGAAGATGGTAAGTCCCTTTGGGCTGGACTTTGGGCTTTTTAACTTTGTAAACATATAACGTGCACAAAAAAATATACAGTATATAACACAATAAAGGAAAGAGAAAAAGCCAAAAAGCATAATATGACCACTTTAAGCCAATGATGCAATTCAATTAACTCTTACCTTCTTTACAGGTTAGCCTAACATTAGCTCTTTCCTAATGATGTTAAACTTTTTTTTGCTTCTTTATAAACAATTTTTTTTAATTTTAGTTCATTTATTGAAAAGAATGTGTTATGAAGACATGTTTTCAATTTTCCAATGCACATCATCCCCCAACTGAAAAAAAAATATCAATCAACATAACTGCATAGTGGGACATTGTTAAGCATTTTCTTCATTAGCAAACACACTGTTGGAGCATATCCTATTTCAGTTATGATACCCTGTAATGAATGCCGGAGAAATGAATCAAGTGATGAACCATCCACTCACCTCCTATTCCGTTCAAGATGATGGAAAACAGAAGAGACACATTTTTGTGTCTTCTCTTAGCTGCTGTCATAAATCAAAATGTGTGCTATAGTGAGCAGCTGTGAGGCAGGTCCAGTGTGGTGATTAACACACACATCACAGTTTTCATACACACCATTCTTCAGCTTCTGACTGGAGCAGAGTCCAATAACAATTACTGAAACAACGTTCAGTACAATAAACATTTGAAAGGATGTTTCAGTGCTGGCTCCCACTGTTGATGAATTACCACGCAGCCATATTATTTAGCCCTGCATGATTAATGGTGATTTAAATAAGTAAAACTCGTCCTCATTGTTAGGCAGTTTCATTCTTTTCTCTGTGTGTGCCTGAAATAGGTTTTGTAAAACAAGATAATAAGCAGAATGAAAAATTCCTCAAATTACAAAAGACTGGATATGGACATTGTGTTTACCTGAAGAATTGAAAGCCGTTTGGGAAAAGCATTGCAGAGCAAAACAGAGGTGAGCAGTGTTGACATCTGAACAATTGCTTGCTTGCTAATGACTGTGTATCCAGTTCCCTGGAGAACTTAATGGTGTTTAGTGTATGTTAAGACACTCAGCGCCACAGAGCTGCTCACATTTTTGTTCTGCTTATTTTATTGATGATGGGATCTTTTTCATGGTAAGTAATCTGACTTACAGAGACCTTGGTGATGGGAACAACACACCTTTTTTTCCCCCCACATTTTAATTTTTTAAAAGCTTTCATCAGTCTGATTCATGAAGTCGATATCAGACCTCACAGCATGCACAGCTGGATGCCTAGAGCGCTGAATGCGACCTGATGCTGGCCAACCTGCCATGCAATAATCGTCCTAATGCCGCTAATTATGAATATTGTCAGCTAATGAGTAGATGAAATAAGAAAATTATAGTTCATCACTAATGAGTTCACCTAATTAGGCCATTAATTAACTCCAGAAGAGGTACATTATGAGGGGGGAACTTTGCTGTATATGCAGTTTAATGATGAGAGCAAGAAAAGGGTCAGACACTGGAGGGACGCATGAGAGGGGAGCATAACTATGGGCCTTTCCTTCTTGACCCTGTTTTCACCAGACAGTCCAATCAAGCTGTTGGACCCTCTGTCTCTACCCTCATTATCAAAGCATTGCTTCAGATGTACATGCAATTACACAGAAAATCTTCCTTTTCGATTAGGTTGCATGTAATCAATGTGTGAAAAATGTTGATTACATTGGCCTATAGTTTCTCATTTTACACCCAGTGTTCCCTGGTGTCTAAGATTAGTTGGCTTGCATTTAAATATATAAAATAATGGCTGATGGAAAGGCAGCCTCCAAAAGGGTTTACCTTTTTATGATCCAAGATTTTATTTGAAACTAGATCTTTCCATGCAACACATCCTGATACCTAAACGACAGAATAGGCAATGGCAATGACTCCGAAAAGGACATATGACCTATTTGTATTGCCACATGGTGGCCTTAACGTGTGACTGCAGTGCAGATTTTAAGCATTTGTCTGTTTGATTTAATATAACGGGTACAGTTTTAAGCACATAGTTAACTTTGTATAATGGAAATAGTTTAGTTTAGTCATCAAAATGCTTAGTTAGGGTTCGTAAAAAACATCAGGGATTGGCTTAAAATGAGTTACGTAAAACTATTAAAATGAGGATGTAACTTAACTTCATTGTGTCACAGACTAAAATCTGTAAAACTCAGTTAATTTAAAAAAGCGACAGTAAACCCGGTCTCCTGGGTAAAAGTCCTGTATTTATTTGACCCCTCTACCACCCCAACTTTCCTCCTCACGCCAAATGTGGTACTCTTTGCCACCTTGTTTGCTCTTGCTATAATTACTTTAGCAACCTAACAAGGAATGTAATTATAGGTCATCATGAGCTTCTTGCACAGTCAAACTAAATAGTCATTTTCTGGGTGACGATATGTGCCCCATGAACATCATATGGCTTCCTTAAAGATTCCAGGTTTTAGTTCCGATTGTTTCACATACTGTAAAAACTGCAACAGTAAGTTTCAAGGTTGCAGAAATGGCACCTCTTAGAGACATTTCCACCTGTCAGTCAGGGAACATGGTGTAGAAATAAAATTGATGCCACATGACAAATTTAACACATAATGTATTCATCTCAGTCAGTCAAAAGTGAATTATTTATAAGGCAATTGAATCTATTCAATCACAATAATCTACAGTAACTCAATTCACATGAACATTATTCCCCATGCAGCTATACTGTGAATTACTCCATAAAGAGCTCACATAATAATCCTTTGCCCCTCAGACAGTTCTTGTAGAAGGCAGGATAATTGTCGAGGGACTGTGGATTGCCTCAAGGGTCAATGCTGTTCCACACTTTGTACACCATTACGCTCCCTTTAATTGAATTGAAGAAAGTGCAGTTAATTAAGCGATTAATGCCGTGAACATGAGAGCTATCGGAGTACAAAAAGACCCCCTGATTGTGGATGGTGCAGCCACTGACCTACTCGGGGGAATCTGTGTCTGCCTCACAAACTGCGCAAATGCCACTGCTGTTCACTCTGCACTGTAGCTTTTGATTTTTCAGACAGATAGCAGTAGCCAGGGTGTGTTTGGCATGAGATGGCAACTGCTGCACTTTTAGTGGAGGTTAAAAAAACATTATAAGATGAAAATGCATGATAACAAAAACACTAATTTGTGTTTTCCATACAATATTGATTTACGCCATTGCATTTGAGTAAAAGTACCTTTTTTAAATAAGCTCTTTTCACTCTTAACATATTTAATAGCATACAAACTGACATGACAGGGTTGTTGAGCTACTTTAGCTGGCGAGCTAACCGCTAACATGCTAGCCATAACATGTTAAGACTATTCTGTCACAATAGCTCCCTGAGCTACTTCCTATTTTCTCAGTACTAATCCTTTTACTCCCCCTGGTTTTTTGTTTTTAGGATTTTACATTATTTTATTCAATAAAAAAGAGAGAGCAAGTCTCTTTGAGATAAAAACAAAAACCTTGCTAATGGCTTGTTACACACAGCATTCCGGGATGGGAGAAAAACTTGTTTATTGGCATTTCTTTAAACCAATCACAATCGTCATGGGCGGTGCTAAGCTCTGCATGGAGCCGCTGTAAAATAGTTGTGCGAGAGAAAACTCAGATTGGACAGATAGTCTAGCTAGCTGTCTCCATTTACCCTGCAGAGATCTGAGGAGCAGTTAACCGTAGTCCCTATTAATCCACAGGAGTTTAAAATTCCAACAGAAAGAAAGCAGAAGGAAACAGACATCTGCAAAAATACATGAATCTGGTGGAATTGCCGCGGAAGTGGAACGTCAAGGATATAGACCACCTTAACTGCATGCAGTTTATACTATGACGTAGGACGTTGCATTTACTGCATCCCCTCAAGCAAACCCACTATTCGAGATCATCCGATTGTAATGAATTGATCTCACAATTACATTTTGCAATATTTTCATGTTGTCATTTGAGCCCTAATAGTCAGTAAAATAAAAAATAAAAAATACATTTCACTCCTATGTGAAAATGGTCCTCTGCATTTAGATTAACCCACATTCTGATGCTCAATGAACAGCTTGTGATGTAAGACAAGCACCTTTGTGAAGTGTAATCTCAGAAGTATTTTCTTCACACATGTCTTTTGATGTGGGAGGAAACTGGAGCACCCTCAGGATATCCACATGAGCATGGGAAGAACACACAAACCATCAGAGAAAGGCCACGGTGGGGTTTGTAACAGAGGTATATAACAGTAGAAACTCCTGAGCCAACAATTTACCAGAAAAATCCTGAAACTGAACTGCAAACTGCCTCTTGAACATCAGTGAGAAAGCTCCATCGAAAGAAAGTTGGATTCAGGAGTTGGGGTTTAAGATCTGCTTTGGTAGCAGCGGTTGTGTGTAGTTTCCCACAGTTAAAAAGTTTCCTCTTCCTTCTTTTTAACGCCATAATATATCCATTTGTTCTATAAACTCTAAGATATTTTTGGTGATCATTTTCTAATTATCACAGCGTAAAATTGACATCAGAATTGTCAATTCTCACTGACAATTATTCTGAAAATATGCTACTGTCCGACTGTTATTGTGCTGTCATCCTGATCTGAAAAACATCAAATAGTTAAGTTTAAGTTCAATTAAAGATGATCTGGTCATTTGGTCTCAGAGATCTTTGTCAGCCAGTGAACACAACTTGTTATATACTAACACTTTACAATACTAGATTGTATTTAAAATGGTCTAACTGATACATATCTTTGCTGTCATTCTAGTGAGTGTGTTGCTCCACCACTTCACCGTCAATAGTGGTAGGAACCCTGACTATTACTCCCTAAGTGGGGACCATCTTAAGGTAATTAGTTTATATGGTTTTACCCCCTATAAATAATTCCTGCATATGGGAACACCGAAGCTCCTGCTTTATAATAAGAATCTAATATTGTGCTTTTTCCTTCCCCCTGACTGCAATCTGTCTCCCATGATGGAGCACATTCACAATTTGTTGTTAATACAACCAAATATGTTTCAGAGTTCCTCCAGAGATGTTTGAATAATCAGATCTTAGTTGCCTCTCGGATGCTTCTACACCGTGACTTGGCTCTCTTTCTTTGCTCCCTCTGATTGCAATGATGCATTTAAATGCCAGGAGAAAGAAGGTTCACCGAATAAGAGGTGCAAAAGAGGAAAGTGGATTGGTGGGAGACTTCTGGCTGGGAAGTCTCCCACACACACACACACACACACACACACACGTACGCACACACACACACGCGCACGCACAGACTGTGCCTGTTAGCCTGGTGTCTGTCATCATAATGAAGCATCTAGAGAGGAGTCGAGGTACCATTGATACGGACAGATGTGAAGGATGGATGGACTGACACATGGTGAGAATGAGACAATAGTTTGTGAACATGGGAGGAAGATGGGCAATAGTGCTGCAGTCTGCCACCAGAATACAGTGGTGTGAAAAAGTGTTTGCCCCCTTCCTCATTTCCTGTTCCTTTGCATGTTTGTCACAGTGTTTCGGAACATCAAACCAATTTAAACAATAGTCAAGGACAACACAAGTAAACACAAAATGCAATTTGTAAATGAAGGTGTTTATTATTAAAGGTGAAAAAAAATCCAAACCATCATGGCCCTGTGTGAAAAAGTGATTGCCCCCTAAACCTAATAACTGGTTGGGCCACCCTTAGCAGCAACAACTGCAACCAAGCGTTTGCGATAATGTGCAATGAGGCTTTTACAGCGTCCTGGAGGAATTTTGGCCCACTCATCTTTACAGAATTGTCCTAATTCAGTTACATTAGAGGGTTTTCGAGCATGAACGGCCTTTTAAGGTCATACCACAACATCTCAATAGGATTCAGGTCAGGACTTTGGCTAGGCCACTCCAAAGTCTTCATTTTGTTTTTCTTCAGCCATTCGGTGGTGGACTTGCTGGTGTGTTTAGGATCATTGTCCTGCTGCAGAACCCAAGTTCGTTTCAGCTTGAGTACACGAACAGATGGTCGGACATTCTCCTTCAGGATCTCTTGGTAGACAGCAGAATTCATAGTTCCTTTTATCACGGCAAGTCTTCCAGGTCCTGAAGCAGCAAAACAGCCCCAGACCATCACACTACCACCACCATATTTTACTGTTGGTATAATGTTCTTTTTATGAAATGCAGTGTTCCTTCTATGCCAGATATACTTGGACACACACCTTCCAAAGAGTTCCACTTTTGTCTCATCGGTCCACAGAATGTTGTCCCAAAAGTCTTGGGGATCATCAAGATGTGTTGTGGAGAAATTGAGACGAGCTTTGATGTTCTTTTTGCTCAGCAGTGGTTTTCTCCTTGGAACTCTGCCATGCAGGCCATTTTTGCCCAGTCTTTTCCTGATGGTGGAGGCATGAACGCTGACCTTAACTGAGGCAAGTGAGGCCTGCAGTTCTTTGGACGTTGTTGTGGGGTCTTTTGTGACCTCTTGGATGAGTCGTTGCTGCGCTCTTGGGGTAATTTTGGGCGGCCGGCCACTCCTGGGAAGGTTCACCACTGTTCCATGTCTTTGCCATTTGTGGATAATGGCTCTCACTGTGGTTCGCTGGATTCCCAAAGCTTTGGAAATGGCTTTATAACCCTTTCCAGACTGATAGATCTCAATTACTTTCTTTCTCAATTGTTCCTGAATTTCTTTGGGTCTCGGCATGATGTGTAGCTTTTAAGGATCTTCTGGTGGACCTTACTGTGTCAAGCAGCTCCTATTTAAGTGATGCCTTGATTGTGAACAGGTGTGGCAATAATCAGGCCTGGGTGTGGCTAGAGAAATTGAACTCAGGTGTGGACAACCACAGTTATAGTATGTTTTAACAAGGGGGGCAATCACTTTTTCACACAGGGCCATGATGGTTTGGATTTTTTTTCACCTTTAATAATAAACACCTTCATTTACAAATTGCATTTTGTGATTACTTGTGTTGTCCTTGACTATTGTTTAAATTGGTTTGATGTTCCGAAACACTTAAGTGTGACAAACATGCAAAGGAACAGGAAATGAGGAAGGGGGCAAACACTTTTTCACACCACTGTATGTATGTGTATGTACAGCATGTTGTATTCATTGTGTTGTATTCATTGTGTGTGGGTAACAACGAGAGACATGTCATCATGCGGTAACATACTGAAATACTGCTGAAAAAGGACACAATCTTCTCTCCATGCATAATATATATATATATATATATATATATATATATATATATATATATATATATATATATATAAATCTGTTAATTTCTTTTGATTCAAATATTTGTGTACAAAATGTCAAAAGAACAGTGAAAAAAAATTAAATTATAAAGGGTTAGACAACCAAAATACATTACATTTTTTGTTGCTTGGTAAATAGCTTCATTAATATATTATCAATATAGCTATTCATTGAAGAGCCCCTCTAGACATGTTTTAAGACATGCAATTCTCTGCCTGGAAGAATGATATGTGTCTCATATGGTTTTTCCACAAAGAAATGACCTAGTTAAAAATTCTCCCTCAAAGAATCCAAATCTTTAAAATATTTATAGTATATTTTAAATATTTTTTAACAAATGGACACAAGATGTCTCTCACTGAAAAATCCTTTCAGTGCATGTTCACTGTAATGGTAAAGTGACTATATGTCACTTTTAAATGTTTCTGAAACTAATAAACTCAATTTCCATCTGATGATCATACATGACCTGAAACAGAAAACAAGACGCTATTTTTATATAGTTTTTAGTAAAGCCCTTGCCCGGGTCCGATTTTTCCCACAAAGTCACAAAATGATTTGCAGGTACACGTCGCTAATGAGCATACATTTTGGTGGGTTACAAATTTCAGCATAACACCAGGAAAGCCTGTGTTAGTGAGAATCCATCCAGGTAAAATGTAGCAGGAGATACCTTTATAAAGGCTTAATTGTATTCTAATTTTATTTTAGTTAAGTTTAATATAATTATTTATAATTACGTTATCTGAAGTAGTTACGGCTAATACTGGGGCATGACCATCACATTAAAAAAATAATCAAACGAATACTAAAAGCTAAAAGGGAAAGTGAAAGACAATAGGCGAAACCCTGAGTCTATCAATTACAATTACGGGATTGTAAATGATTCAAAAATATCCCCAAATTGGCCCTCAGGTACTTTATATGTCAATTTCATTCACAAAATACATTTGCAATGCGCAATGTGGTTGTACGCCAGTAGTCAACATTAAATCACGTCCCCTATTAGCACGGACGTTTTATAGTCTGTGTTTGTGTTGGTGAACTATTTTTTTTCCCTTGTCCTCGTGTACTTATGTAAAGCATCCATGGGTTTCATGAAATTTACTATATAAATCTAAGTTATTATTACATTCGTCTCTCTTAATGCTTTGGCTCGTGACACAATGACAGTGATACCCAGTGTAGCTCACAATACATCCAGGCTAAGTGTGAAACACTTGAAATGCAAAGATACATCCGTAACATGTTCTTTCATTGTAAATACAGGATTTTCTGCCCGAGCAAAATATTCATCGGTACTATATGACCTCCTGGTAACGCTAACTCAGTAACATACAGTGGGCAGTACAGCACTGGAAAGAAAAGATCTTTACTACAGCCTACATAGCCGCTAGACTCAACACAAACTGAAAGTTACGTAGCCACTTTAATGTAAGTTAAAGTTATAGTTAACTTACTTGTGTAAGATGCATACTGGATTGGCTTGCAAACTAGACTTCACAAAACCATGTTGCATGTCCACGTCTTAGTCATTTTTAAGGTGAGTAAATGTAAATATTATTCTGGTAAAAATAGCAAATACAAAGTTATATAGAAGCAATATTTAAGAGACATAGTTGCTGTTAAGGAGAAAAGTGAGCTTTGTCTAAAACTCCCATGCCAGATTGTATGTTCAAAACATTTTTGCAACTGTCAAGAAGAGAAATGCAGTTTTAGTGCAAGTCTGTTTGACTGCATTATAAGATGGGAATCCCCATTTCCGTCTTCTTCCTTCCTCCCATCTTCTCTAATGATGACTAATGTGATCCGTCCCTCATCCAATCGTAATTCCAGAGATGACAAATGTGCGTTATACTTTTCACACACTTGCCTCTGCCTTTTCTCATAGCCAAAAGTATGACAGTGACTGATGCTTAGCGTCTTGGCTGTGACTCGCTTGGCTTTAAGTGGCACCTGTGTCATTCAGTGGGAAATTCAGTTAAAAAAAGGCCTGGTTTACATGTATAATTAATTAGGCTCATCTCTTAGCTGAGGCATGGCAGGTAATCATTAATGGCAAACGCTAGTCTAGAGAGTGGGTGCCTACAGAGGAGGGACTTCACAGGCAAATGGCCTGAAAATAAATGGGTGGCTTTCACATAGAGAAGGGGTCTAGGTAGATAATAAGGTATTTTTTGAAAATGCTGGAAAATAGGCCAGACTTTCATGATGTACAAAAGCCTTTTAGAGGCTCTCTTTCGGTGCCTTCTCCACCCAAACTTCTCACATGACTGGGTTTTGTAGATTAGACTCTTTGACTGGGGCTCTCAGGATGTCTTCGCCTTTTGAGCCACGGTGCCTGAGTGTTCTGGAGGACATGTGATGGGCCCTGCCTAATTAGAGAAAGGACACCCTATTGATGTTGACTCTAAGCTGGAGCGTTTAGGCCTCGGCCTTGTGTGATCAGGGTAATTTGACTGTGCACTTCTCGTCTCCCCTTTGCATAAGGTGAAGTAGATGACTTGCCAAATTTAATGAGTATTAGCGTGCACGGAAGCTCCTCTCCAAACAGGTCTGCTGACCGACAGGGAAAAATCTCAGGATCAGCACATTAACACATTGAGCCCATGGTCATGCCTCAAAATTGGTGTAATGAAGCATCATGTGGACGTCACAATTCCAAGCCGGGGGGGGGGGTCTCCTCTGAGATTTTTAAGAGTTTTGAGGGGAAGAGTCAGCTTTATAAGTTTACTGGTTTATCTCTGCATAGACATTTCAGACCATGTTTTCCTTTCGCCTAAGGCAGCTTAGCTACATATGTGATATGTGTGTGGGATGTAATCCAAGTGGGAAATGGTTTTTGATAGTGTCTGTAAACTTATATTATAAAAGGTGAAGCACAATCTACACATTGCAAGGCAGTTGATACACTATAGCCTTGCTGTCGACAAGCAGCTAATGATAAAAAAAGCCCCAAGGACTCAAGAGGGCAGGCTGCTAGAGTATTAGAATCAATTGGTATAATTGCTCCTGAACAATGAAATTGAACAGGAAAATAAATAAATAAATCACACAATCCTTGGTCTATTTGTTGTAACAATTAGTTTCACTGTTGTCACAAATATCGGGGTGTGAAAATGAATTGCCTGCATTTATATGAGCAACCTTTTTAAAAGATAAATTGTTTTATACATTGGTAAGAGATGAGCGGTGATGTTGAGGAAGGAGCAAGAGTGCTGCGGCTACACTCTAAGAAATTTCTGTTTATTAACAGTTGTATGACTGTATGTTTTCTAAGAGAACTCGTCCATTGAGAGTGATTCACAGTTGTATTTGTGTTCATTTATATTTCATGTTGCATTATGGGACTTTTATCTCTGCTCGGGCGACTTTTGGCGGCCATGGCGGCCATTTATCCGTCTGCATAGGTACCCGGGTAAGGGAGCGTCAAAAGCCTCAAAAAAAGCTGCAAAAGTGGAACAGAAAGCGTTGAAAATGTGTAAAAAAAAGCGCCAAAAAGTCAATAAGAAGCGTTGAAACAAGCGTCAAAATGACTTCATCTGAGAGAAGGTGAAATAACATTTGAAATAACAGAAAATAGAGTTTTTTTCTTCAATTTTTGTTTTTTATTACGGTTAATGAGCTGCCAGAAATGTCTTTTTCTGTTATTTTACGGATTTATTTCTTAGAGTGTACAAGGAGAAGCAGAGCTGTAGTAGGTCACTGCCCAGGGCACCAAATGATCTTCCAAGGCCAAAGAGATCACTATTTCTCCTGAATAAAAAGATTAGAGTGAACATTGCCCTCTGATAGCTGGTAGCATTGTCTGATCTTCAGATTATATGCTTAGATACAGTTATGGGTTACAACTTGAAGGGTCACAACTTGAAGGAAGAAACTAAATAAAAGGAAGGGCCATTAAGATCTTCTCTAAAAGGGGCACTTCACTGAACTTACACATCAAGATCATGTTAAGATGATGTGGAGTTCTATTATATTATTATTATATTCATCTTGTGCAATAGAATCATTTTAAAGATGTTGGTGTTTAGTAGCCTCCCTGGCAAAGGGAGGGTAAAAGTAGTTATTGAATTGCATCATAGGAAGTGAAGTATCCAGTATCTTTGGCTCAACTGTTTCTTTTTAAACCTCTCCTTGCCTGGAACTGAATGGAAGTGCAATACTAAATCACTGGTTTATCATACTCCTTTATCCTTTAACCATGATAATAGAATTTGTTTTTGTAACAGCCACATGGTGTCACGGCTGGTAACATCTGTCAACGAAGGAAGGAGGCACAAAGGAGTGACCAAGAATCCAAAGGTAACCAGAATGGGGTATGATAAAGGTGCAGGGTATAGATACAGATACAGGTTTCAGGATGCAGGTTATAGGCTTCAGGTAAAGATTCTAGGTTACAGAGTACAGAGGCAGGAAAACAATGACGCAAGACAGCAACGTTGATCTGGCAAGAAATGAGTGGAAAAGGGCTGGTTGAATATGGAAGGGATCATGAGGCCAAGTGGAAACAGGTGAGCAGGTGGGTGGGGGAAGGTCAGGTGACTGGGACTGGTGGGAAAAGGGGTTATTGCAGGGCAGGAGAGAGTGGCTGGATGTGAGAATGAGATGAGGTGACTGGGACAGGACAATATGTCAGAGGGGATCTGGTGGGCTGGCTAGAGAATGGCCAACCTGATCTCACAGAAATACATCAAATGACCATGACCACTTATCACCTCATTACGTGGTGGTGGCACGCAATGTGTTAAAATTACGTGCCGACACTGCAAAACAATTTGGGTTAAGGTAACAAAACTACTTGGTTATACAGATAAAGTTCATGGTTTGGGTTAAAATAAGTATGTTTGTTATGTACGTAACTAAACTACATATATATGTTATATATATATATATATATATATATATATATATATATATATATATATATATATATATATATATATATAGTTTACCACCTCTTGCCTGTTTATGGCTTATGGTCAGCTCTGTGCGTTGCTATGGTTGCTTTACACAAACCAACCAGCCAGCAGTTGTCAAGGCTGCAGACCCGATAAGGAGAAACACAGCTACTTTTAAACATTATCAAAGACTTGGATATCAACAGGTTTTTGGATATGGACACACATCTCTATGCCAACCTTTTCAATAAGATGGTTGAAGGAATGAAAAAGGAAAGTTCTTTTCGCACGGTCCAACAAGTCCGCCACCGGTGGTAAACTTTTAAAAAATTGTATTTTGCACGGCTTCTTGTAGCTATTAGTTGTTATTCGATTAGTGGAATATTCACTTTCATTAGCCAAAAAAACAGCTAAGTCGGAATATCGTTTTTTCTGAATAAGGGCAAAAACCGGAATATTATGTGCATGTAAATTTAGTCAATGTTGACTTTTGGTTTCACATGGGACACTAACAACGGTCTACTGGGTGAAAGTCTCATCTCTGTTTAACCCATCAATCCAGCCTGATGTTTTCTCAATGCAAAGATTGGCATTGTGGTTCATTTTCCATTGGTGCTGGCACGTTATTTCAACAACTTACCACCACTACGTAATGCACTGTTAAAAGTTTGTAGTAATTTCATGTATTTCAGTGAGATCAGGCTAAGAATTGCCATGAACGGGTTGTGTATGAAGACATGTTGACCAGGTACAGTATATGCCATTTCCAAGAAGGAAATAAAATGCTACTGAGAAGTCACTTATGTATCTGCTGCTGAACATATAAGATAATTACTGATGTGGAGAAGCTTGAGGGTAACAATTAGATGCAATCTAATTAGACAGAAGCGACTGCAGTTTAAACAGACAACCCTCCGAAATGTTGTTTTATTTTCTTTTTCGTCAAAAGCTTTCTGACGATCACAGCAGTTGTGTTCAGTAAAACAAAAAGCTAATAAAGTGCAGCAAAGGTTTTTTTATTCATAACCACCTGCATTGCTCACTGAGCACACCTTCCAGGGCTCTACAGTTTGTCACAGCATTAAATACAGCTGAAGTGAAGTCAAAAGAATACAGTAGGATACAACATATCCTACATAGAGATGCCATCACATAAGTGGAGATATATAAGGGCAATATTCTATGTGAGTTTCTTCCTCCATTTTAAGCTATACTTTTTTTTCTTTGAAAACAAGGTTTGTTCAAGGTTATGGTTGCTTCTTTCCTGAATAACAGCGTTATTAAATGGCCGCTGTGCCGATGCCACATAAACAGACTACTCATAAAGGTGATGTGATGCTCTCTCATTGTTATGCATTGAACTTGGTTCATTTTTACTCTAGCAAAATCCATTAAAATCAATCATTTTTGCCTCATTTTTTTCCTCTTGCCTTTTTCCGTCCTGCAAACTGTTTGGTTTTAAAAAGTTAAAACAATGCTTTTTTTCTGAAAACAATGTACTTTATGTACCCTGCAGCTAGATCTAATCAACTGACTAGCCTTAATCAGCATTTGACTGACTCACACCATCCCAAGCTTCTAAAGTCTTGTGTTAATTAGGTCATGTCTGGCATTTAACATATAGAAAGAAAATGTTTGTTCCACAGCAGGAAACAAACTTTTGGCTCTGGCTTGAAACCATCCCCTACTGTGTTGAGACTAGATTAGACACATGATAGTCTTTGATCTGTGTCTGGGAGAAACTCAAATGTGCATGCTAAAGGTGTGACGATCACATTTGAGGCAATGAAGAAAGTCAATGAAATGCACCCAACACATTGTCATGCCAACGGAAATAGAATCGCCCAAGTGCAGGGAATATAATTCTGAAACTTCCAATGATTCAGGACTGATTGTCGTGACTCCAGAAGGGAGATCCATGTCTTTCAGTCCGCTGACAGCTGCAGTGTAACATTTGTTTTTTTTTGTCATGTCATTGTTATCATTCTGTTTCATTAAATCTTTAGTTTTATTCTTTAATTGGACCCTAGCTTGTCATTCCTCATCAATCCAACAAAACACGTTGTTAATATTTATTAACAAAACCAAACTTTGGTTCAGGCGATGATAGCAAACATCTCCATGACTGAAAGAAAGTAAATCAACTAACTAACTGACCATAGCCTTCATTCAGATCCAATTCATTACTTGGGCATATTGAGTAGATGGAACAGTACTTATACAAGCAAGTCGGGCAATCCACTCATCACACACTAATAAACAATCGGTGCATTGTAAGAGAACGCATTCAGATCACAGCTGCTCCTACCTTTGTTGTGGATGGCAAATGTCATTGGGATAAATGCTCAGGTGTTGCTGTTTTAACCCAAATTACCCCGTGCCTTAGATCTCTCAATTGCCTAATTAACGGCGAGTCTGAAGCCTTTCAAGTTCTGCACTTAAAACAAAGCTGGTGAGCAACGCAGTTTGTCGGTTCTTCATTTGTGCACCTGGAGGGAGGAATCAGTGGTGACATAAAGAGGGGAAGGGCCATTTCAGGAAAGCAGACCCTCTTGCGGTTCTCCTTTCCTTTCTCAGTATCAGTAGTTTAATGATGTGTGAGGTTTGAGGATCCCTGAGAGTCCTTGAAGTGGTTTAAGTGGGAACCAGCCAAATTAGTTTTGTATCTGAATACAGGACAGTGAGAATGATACAGGAATAAGATCAGATTAGATGTTCTCCCCTAGTATCTCTTCTCCTATTGTGTATTCTGACTTTAAGGAAAGATTTGTTGTTCCTAACCTTTATTTGTCTGACATACCCCCTCACCCCTATTAGATCAGATCAACCTTTCATCACCCCACCTCTTCCGTCATGTTACAAATGTGTTCAATTCAAATTGTGCAGTGATTGTTAGTTAACACAATAAAAGCAGATTTGCCTATTCTTGCAAGATGTAGCCTGATGAGCTATTTCAACTGTTAATCCTCTACTTTTAGATAAACTTTGTATCTGTATAGCTAATATTTTTAGCTAACTCTTTCCAATCCTCTTCAGTTGCTTATAGCTAACATTTGCAACTGTTGACTTTATTTGTTTATGTAACAATTTAAACAATTTATTTATATATTACTTTTAGTGAAGTAGCCTATTTTCAACTTCTCTGCTAGCTCAATTGGTAATTACATTCACACTTTTAATGGCAACACATGGTGTTAAAACTGATTCGGGCTGGTTGGAGGTGTTACTGTGCGGTCAACCCATTGATGTTTATTTCCAGTATTTTCTGTATTACAAGTACCTGTGGTTGGGAATCACTGATTTGTATGGCAACCTGTGGGATTTTACCTGTTTTGCATCTGCATAGAAAGAAACCTTCACAGTGACATCAAAATGTATTGTCCATGAGAATGGAGATGAAACATATAAAATGTAATTGAACAAAGAGAGGAGAAAAGAAATCCATTTGGATTTAGATGATTCATTTACAAAGCTCTTTGATGTCTCTGAATTTGTTTTTCTTTTACATATTCACACTCTTCATCTTTGCTCACCAACTAGACTTGATGTTTTTTTTAACTCTTGGTAAAGTTACTTTCTGATCTTTTATAGACGGACGGTTTTATCTGAGAAGTTACTCTGTAGTTTTCCCTGAGAGAGAGAGAGAGAGAGAGAGAGAGAGAGAGAGTTAAAGTACCAACCACAACCAGCCAACCACTAAAGGCAACAATGTGAGAAATGGATATAAAAAGGGGAAAATCGATACGCCGTTTTAACTTATCCCCCCTCAAGGATGTTAGGAAGAAAGGATGACTGAGACGCAGCAGGAGTCTTAACATGGAAGAGCAACCAGATAATAGATGGGAAAAGATCTCAGCATCTAATTCTATTATCAGATGGTTCCTGAGTTGCAGACTGAGTTGTTGACTGTTGTGTGCACAGTGTGAAGGAGAGCTAGAGATGACAGAGAGAAATACATCTTTGTAGGTGTTTTAAATTATCAGAGGAGCACATGAAATGCAGTACCACAGTAAATAGACAGACAACCTTTCTTAAACTTGATGAATTTAGAAAACTTCAGTTTTGGGTTGGGGTTTTGGTCTCAATTTTTATTTTTTATATTTGGCTATCATTCCTATGGTAAGATTTAACTCTCCATAGTACAGGGAGATATGGACCTGGCAGCTACAAATGAAACATTCTTGCCTATTAGCTGTAGTCTGCTTAGTGTTTGCACATCTTTTTACAACCAAACCAAGAGGAATCAACTAACTCACCAACTGGGCAGTTTGGATGATGTCATCCTGCATGATCAGCCCTGCATTGACCAATGTAGGAATAATATATTATATATTATTATTTATATAATAAATTTGACCCATTTTAAAAATGTCTATAGTCTTTTCAATATGTGGGTTTCTTTGAACCAAATTGCCCATAGATAACATGGATGGTTCCATACAACATTCTTCGTAAAGTAAAATGAAGGATCGGATCACCACTTTCACTGAATTCTGGGTGTTTTATAAAATTTTATAGCATTTGAAAAAGCAAACCGTTTAAATGGTTTCAAAATAGTATCCTGACTTAAGTTTGACCAAACTTTTAACTATGTTAAAAAATAATTCATAATGTATGCTGTTCAACTCAAAGATTAGGTATAATTTGATATAAATGAGGTTTATTGACCATGACTTCCCTATAAATGTATGTAGAAATGCAGGAAATGTGATTCCAATTGAAAACATGTTTCTGGCAGAGGATGGGTTTACAAGTTGAATGTCTGCTGCATTTTGACAGGCGCTTAAGGGTTCCTTGTGTGTCGTATCAAATGCTGAAGGCCATGACAAAGCGGTAGTGGTATTGGCGGTCCTGGGAATATGAACAGGCTGTATAATTACATTCTCCAAATTTGGGTATTTTAATTTTTTCTGATAAGCTGAAGGCTTAAAGGAAAACAAGGACATGTGTGTTGTTTATTTTATTAATTCATTAATATTTATTTGTTGTTGATCATTAACATGCTTTACAATTGATTCAGGAAAATGCTTAAAGTTTGCATTCTTACACCATGGCCATGGTGACTTTGCACTACTGGCCTCATTTTGCTTGCAACTTTGCAAGGAATAATCAGGTTTTGTTTTGTTGTGGCCTCGTAGGGCCATCGCGTAACTGCATTTGGAAGTCAACTTAAAACACTAAAATCTGATAGGAGAAAATGAGACTTGTGGTAAGAATTTTCTTAAAACAAGATAACTTGAGAAGAAAAATGACTCCCTTTGCAAACTGCAGGAAATCCGGTGACTAAAATGTAAAAATGTAATCCCTGTTCCATCATGACAAGTATCATTCCCAATGAATAAAGTAGGGATCATTATGTGATTACACAAAGTAGGTGTCTGATGTGAGTGAGACTCAACCAGACAAATTGATGACAAAGTGTCATACGGAGACTTGCACTTACACACCATCTCCCTATCGCCCTTCTACACACAGCAAATAAATCCATAAGCACCATGCTGGAGCACGTTGCCATTTCTGCTGTCCCCATTATTTTATTCCCCTGTTAATATTTCCCTACCTCCATCTTTGCCTTTTTCTCCCGCAGGCTTTGGTTGCCACATTTGCTCCACAGGCATAATATCCACCTGCTCCTGTCACACTACCTGGCATTTCATCCCCCGACATGAGGCCGGCAGGCAGGTACGGTCGGTAATTGAGATTCTGAACAGTAAAACTGTGTGTGTCTATATGTTCATAAACATACAGCACTTACAGGAATTTATGTGCATGTGTAAAATAGGCATCTCTGTGAATGTAGAATTTTGTATTGCATGTGTGAATCCATGTATGTATATACTTGTATGTTTCTGTTTGTATAATTGGAACCATTCCCCCTCCGAAACAAGCACTCTATCCTAATAAGCCAAGTTTTGACAAATCTATGCATCAGCACTGTGGGTCATGCCGATGAACCTATTAGTAAAGAAGAGAAGGATCAGGGCTGAAACAGTGAAAGGAGCGATGCCAGGCTGTTTTGTAATGAGAAAAGAGCTCACGAGGCGTCACTGTGGGAAATATTTAGTCCGTTTGAAAATTATTCATAATGTGTGTAGAGTTAAAGGGAGCTCGTAATCAGATGAACTGTGCATTTGTGGGTAAAGTCAGACATCCTCAAAAGAATACAACAGGTTAAAAGTAACAGTAGCTGTTAAGGGAAAACTCCTGTCAAGGTTGAATTACCAAATGAGCTAAATAATGGGAAACTTTCCAATTTGCACCACTAAAGTACAGTTCAGACTAAATAATGGTGGCTGGCATCTCCCTTAGAGATAGGGTGCAGCACAGTCATCCATGAGGAGCTGGGTGTAGAGCCACTGGGAGTAGAGCCGCTGGTCCTTTGCGTGAAAGGAGCCAGTTGAGGTGGTTCGAGCATCTGGTGAGGATGCCTCCTGGGCGCCTCCCTAGGGAGGTGTTCCAGGCACATCCAGATGGGAGGAGGCCTCGGGGAAGACCTAACCTGAGAACACCTCAGGATCCCCCAGTTGGAGCTGGTTAATGTGGCTTGGGAAAGGGAAGTTTGGGGTCCCCTGCTGGAGCTGCTCCCCCCGCAATGGGTGGATGGATGAACATTAAAGCATGTAAACTTGCTCTAGTAGAAACCCCAAAACACAAGCAAAACCCTGTAAATGGGCATAATGTGGGACCTTTATAACAAAATATGAAGCAATAGGAAACACACAGTAAATATTGCAGGATGGGGGGGTTAGTGATATCAAAACTGCCTTAGCTTGAACTTCTTTGAGAATGATATCTATTTGAATGGAAATTTGTCTTTTAAAACACTTGCTTGATGGAATGAATTAGCAAGGTTGTTGCAAAGCTGAAGCTGAAAGGAAAAATGATAGAAAAAAAGAAATTACCTTGGCACAAATGTAACACTTGTTACATGTTTGAACATCTAAGCATTTACGTTTTTATTTTCGAAAACAAATTTAAGTGAATTCACAGTACTCAATAGTTTCTTTAAAGAAAGATATAGATTTTATGTAATATGCCAATTTTCACGTAAGGTAAACAAGAGGGAACAAAAATCAGCAGTTTGTTTCAATATATTATTTTGTCTCTAGTAATTTATGGAATTACTGGAAAAAAAAACTAAAGGTACACAACAGTAACAAAGAATAGTGAGACTAATCCTGCATCCCTCCGGCATCATGCAGGAAGTTTTCTTCATCATATTGGATGTCTGCATCATCTCTAAATACTAATGAATGTGGTGTTTCCATTGCCTTTACCGCCATTACTTTCTGAAACACAGTAAGAACGCAGTTTTACTATAGTAAAGGTAGTGTTTTTCATACTTAGTTTTTTATAGTTGTGTATGTTACCTCAGACATCTTACCTGGGCATATTGGTATCTTTGCTCTTTTCTCTCAAATGGTACAGTGTATAATTGTTTGTAATTCTTATTTGGTGTTTGCATACAAAAAAATACATGTGTTCAATAACTTGTCAAACAAGACACCTTCTTAGGCTTTCAGCTAAAATTGCAATCAGCAGTGTTTGATAGGCACCAGACTGAAATCTATTCTGTTTTGAATTACATAGAAAAATAGGAAAAACTTAACTTTCTGACCAATAACTAACATTATTACTGGATCATATACATATAGTACTGGCCCTCAGTCTTTGGCTGTAGATCTGGTAGATCTTCTTTAACCCACAAGATAATCTTCCTGCAGATGGAGTGACACCTTTAAGCTTAAGCTCCTCTTAAGCAGACAGAAAGCTTGTGAGGCTGTTGAAAGCGTGAGTCGTCGTTTAAAAGCTTCAGGACCTGACCTTGAAGCCGTTAAAGCACTAATTTGACTGATAAGGGCTCCCCCAGAGTTGTTTATGCATCTCATATTCCTTATCATCCTGTGCCCACCTGATTGTTTCGCGGGGGCTGGTTGTGATTCGTGATTGATGAGAGGAGGAGAACTACGAGGGGATTTAGAACTTTAAATTGTAGTACAGATACTCTGTTTGCCTTTTCGCAGGCTGGTCCCATTAGATGCACCTTCTTCACCATATTAGGAGGGAGTAATGATGACCACTCAGGCGCACTTGTTGCTAACTCAAGACTTGAGGTGTGTGGAGTTCCAAACGTGGTTGGCCTGGAACCTGTGACCGACGGAAAGCGGCTATATTTGGACATAAATTGCAGTGTTATCTGGTTTGTGTGTTTTGATGAATGTGTGTGCGTGCGTGCGTGGTGATGTGAAGCACAGGATTGCCTGTCAGACTTCTCTAATTGAACCACCAAGGAGGAGGAGGAGAAAGGAAGGAGAGTTTCCACCTCCTACGCTCTAATACAGCTGAGATATTGTCTGCTGATCATCTATGGCCTGGCCACCCAGTTTGAGGGGGTGGAGAGTGGAGAGGTAGCAGGGTACAATAAAGGGCTCCTCTCTACCTCAAATGAAATATCTCACTCTCTTATGCTCTCCGTCTCTGTCTATTTTGGGAATTGGAGGTGGGTGAGTGGGGGGAGGGGTTAATGAAAGTAATGTGTTCTATAGTAGGTCACTGTATCACACACTGCCGCTTTAAATAATGCATAAATAATGCCTGAAAACAGTTTTAAAGATTCTATTATGGGTTGCAGAAAGACAGAGTGGCTTCAATAATTCTCTCATCAGCTTTAGTCAGAATAAATTCCAATGCCGGCAAATTTATCAATATTAGATGCAGAACTCAAATCACTTCTTTTCATACACATAATGGGGGTATCTGACATCTGGCAACAATAAGGCTATTTAGTATGAAAAATTGGGTTATATATATTTAATATGCCCATGAAGAGACAGTCACAGTTTGTGCATTCTTTCATCCATTCTTCTTCTCATGCATTGCTTTCTTTCCGGTCTCCTTTTAAAGAAACCAGAAAAGATGGGGAACTACACAACTTTGTAATAAAACAACTTGAAATTTACATTTGAAGAAGAAATATTGGTAAAATGGTAAAATGGAAATAAAATGAAAGTTGGCTAAAGAGGCAATTTAACTTGTTTTTCTATCCAGAATCTTATTTTTCATTTTTTTTCATCAGTGATCGGTGTCCTGTTCTGACGGGAAATCAAACAAAGTGTGGGTGTGTCGGGACATAATATCAAAGCCAAATTCGGTTTCGACCGATCTGCTCCTTCCAAAAATACAAATAAAGACATTTCACATTAACAACATTAACAACATGTATACACAGCTATGCTCGTTGTTTTAAGGTGCAGTGGTACTTAGAGCTAAATGCTAAGATCAGTATTTTAAAATGCTCACAATGACAATATATACAGTGGTGCTCAAAAGTTTACATACACATGCTTAAGTTGACTAGAGTAAAAATCATGTTTGAAATTTATTTTAATACCTAAATTAGAGGTAAAATCCAACCTTTAAGTTTTCTTTGTGAATGAATAACGTATTGTAAATAAATAAATGTTCTTATTTAAAATACAGTCATAAGTATACATACTATGTTAAATTCCCAGAGGCAGGCAGATATGGCCAGTTATTTCCTGCATTCAGGATATTATGCATCCTGATAAAGTTCTTGGCCTTTAGAATTAAAATAGCCCACATCATCATTCTCTTCACCATGCTTAGAGATAGGCATGGGATACATAAAATCATCAATGCAAATCAAACCAGGTATTAGTCTAACTGAAATAAAACCATGCCTATCTCTAAGCATGGTGTATGTGATGATGTGCTATTTTAATTCTGGCCAGTTTATCAGGATGCATAATATCCTGAATCAGGAAATAACTGGCCTAATATGCATTAGATATTTTAAATAAGAACATATTATTACAATGTTATTCATTCACAAATGACAATCACATATATATATATTTCAATATATATATATATATATATATATATATATATATATATATATATATATATATATATATATATATATATATATATATGTTTATTTTTGTAATCTTGAGCGGTTGGGGCCTTGCTCAAGGGCACCTCAGGCGTGGTAATGAGGATGGGGGCAATTTCACTTTCCCTCACTTTTTTCCTTCTCTAACCTTAAGGCCACCACTGCCCTTGTTGGTTATAAATCAAGTATACTAGATGATAGCAATGGTCTAGTAGATGTTGAGATATTTTACTGGATAAGTGAAAACCTTGACCTGCCGGCGGCATTTTGTGTGTGTTTGTATGTGTGGAAGGCTGTAAAAATTTCAAACACTGAGCCTTAACTATACATTAGGTCCAATATATTCTATGAGGTTAAAGGTCAGGAAAGAAAACCGCTTGCAGGTGTGGCTGTTTGTCAACTTCACTCTCATGCCTGGATGAAAATGACTGAGCTAAATCGAGGGTCATGACTTCAAAACAATAACCGTTACCAGTTAGAAGCTGCACAGACCCTTAGGAGCAAGGTTAAACCACACTGCATTACCAAGCGTAAGCCATGATATTATAGCGAGCTTTCCTTGAATGAAGGTCAGTGAAAATACAGAAATACAGAGTGGCAAGGAGTAAATTATCAGAACACCCTCTGGCCTGAGCAGCCATGGCCCAGAGCTAACAAGTCATTACTGCAAGGATAACACTGAGAAGAGAATTTCTCATTCTGCACAAAACACATTAAAAATAAATCAAGGATTAGTAACACATTACTCTGTCCTTCTAATTAGTTTTTTTTTGGACAAATAGTTAGATAGTATAATAATAGTTAATAGTTATCTACTGCCATCACAGCCTACTTGATGCAGGACTGTGCAGAAATCCTGTAATTTAAAACCATCCTTATATTTCATACCAATTGACCAGTGAATGCAGCTTTTTATTGAATCCCAGCCTTCCCCTTTTGAAGTGCACAATTTCCATTCTTGTTCTCTTGTCCAACGCTGACACTACCTCTGTAGCTCTTATGACATGTTCTATTCGGGATTTATCGCCTGAGGAGGAAACTCTCAAGTGGCCCTCATCGTCTGCTTGCGGCCCGCACAAAGAGACAAAAGAGCCTGGATAATGAATGAAGGCAGACGATATAAGTTGACGTCTCGTTTTATCGCTGGTGCCATCAACAACATTGTGTTTACAGTGTGTGTGTGCGAAAGGGCACACACACTGGGGATATAAATAAATACTGTTGTGTTGGTGCATCTCTCCGTCCCTCTTTGTCTTGTCCTCTGAGGACACTTGAACACATCTATTAATGTTCCATTCACTGCAAATAATATTAATCTAATAAGGGTTTACCTGACAGTCTGGAGCCACAAAGTCATGCATGGATACTTTTTCAATTCAAAAAAATAAAGTAATCAAACCATGTAAGACACAAAGCAATTCCATTTGCTTGGACCCTCTGTAACTGAAATGTCATTTTAGAGCCATCTAATTGCTGTCTTCATTCCCTTGAGCATCTGCGCCCCCTCTTTGAGGGAAGGACAGGCTAAGGCACAGGCAGAGCTTAGCATGTGCATGAAATCACTAATGTGGCAATAATAATCCATGGGAGCAGGGACTCCAGGGGAGGCAGGTATAGCAGCACTTGTCTGTATTCTATAGGTGGACTGCATGTCATCATGTTACATTAATGCATTCTGTTTATGGCTGACAGTGTGCATAAAGGATGATGAAGGTGAGACCGGGCCACACTAGACAGCAATTCAAATTGGGCATGTGTCATTTTAGGTGTATGGTGGATAAATCAGTTTAAACACTTCATTAATAAAAGTAGAGCATTTATATGCAGTTGGAGTTGACTCGAGAAGAGGTGGGTTTACTAACACTTCAGATGTCTGATTGGACAAAGAGAAGGTGCATCAAAAACATGCAAAATTATTGTCTGCCAGATGTTTCTGCTGATAAATCCTCTAAATGGCATTTAAAGTAAAAAGCTGCAGATTTCTGATTCCAATTCAGCCTTTTGTATTGTTTTTTACTCTGTGTTGAATTTTAGTGATGTTTACATGTTTAATCAAATTACTTCATTTAATGTCAGTTTGTTACTTGTACTGCAGTCTCACTGAGAATTAACATGATGAGCTAATTGTTTTTGTTTGCTGGTCTTTGCATCACCACTGTCCACTTCGTTAGGTGCTGTGGGCCAATAACTCCAACAAACCAAGCCAGAGAGACGTGGATATTTTTGCAACCAAAAGCCATTGTCCATGCTCTTTTTGTGCTGAATGTAGGCAACATATGGCAAAACCTGTTAGCTGTAACCCAATAATATAAACAGCTCTTACCAGCAATAATAATCCATGGGAGCAGGGACTCCAGGGGAGGCAGGTATAGCAGCACTTGTCTGTATTCTATAGGTGGACTGCATGTCATCATGTTACATTAATGCATTCTGTTTATGGCTGACAGTGTGCATAAAGGATGATAAAGGTGAGACCGGGCCACACTAGACAGCAATTCAAATTGGGCATGTGTCATTTTAGGTGTATGGTGGATAAATCAGTTTAAACACTTCATTAATAAAAGTAGAGCATTTATATGCAGTTGGAGTTGACTCGAGAAGAGGTGGGTTTACTAACACTTCAGATGTCTGATTGGACAAAGAGAAGGTGCATCAAAAACATGCAAAATTATTGTCTGCCAGATGTTTCTGCTGATAAATCCTCAAAATGGCATTTAAAGTAAAAAGCTGCTGATTTCTGATTCCAATTCAGCCTTTTGTATTGTTTTTTACTCTGTGTTGAATTTTAGTGATGTTTACATGTTTAATCAAATTACTTCATTTAATGTCAGTTTGTTACTTGTACTGCAGTCTCACTGAGAATTAACATGATGAGCTAATTGTTTTTGTTTGCTGGTCTTTGCATCACCACTGTCCACTTCGTTAGGTGCTGTGGGCCAATAACTCCAACAAACCAAGCCAGAGAGACGTGGATATTTTTGCAACCAAAAGCCATTGTCCATGCTCTTTTTGTGCTGAATGTAGGCAACATATGGCAAAACCTGTTAGCTGTAACCCAATAATATAAACAGCTCTTACCGGAGCATTACTACTGATAAAATGCTGAACCTAGCTTTAGCATTGAAGGAAGTAGTTGTATGACCATATAACTACAGTGGGGTTCAAAAGTTTAGGCACCCCAGGTAAAAATTTGTATTAATGTGCATAAAGAAGCCAAGAAAAGATGGAAAAATCTCCAAAAGGAATCAAATGACAGATAAGACATTCGTATTATATGTCACAAAAAGTTAGATTTTATTTCCATCATTTACACTTTCAAAATAACAAAAAACAAAAAAATGGCATCTGCAATAGTTTGGGCACCCTGCAGAGTTAATACCTTGTATCACAGCTTGGAAACGCTTCCTGTAGCCAGCCAAGAGTCTTTCAATTCTTGTTTGAGGTATCTTTGCCCATTCTTACTTACAAAAGTCTTCCAGTTCTTTAAGATTTCTGGGCTGTCTGTCACGCACTGCTTTTTTAATGTCTATCCATATATTTTCAATTATGTTGAGGTCTGGAGATTGTGAAGACCATGGCAAAACCTTCAGTTTACGCCTCTTGATGTAATCCACCGTGGATTTTGAGGTGTGTTTAGGATCATTATCCATTTGTAGAAGCCATCCTCTCTTTAACTTCAGCTTTTTCACAGATGGCATCAAGTTAGTGTCCAAAATTTGCTGAAATTTTATTGAATCCATTTTCCCTTCTACTCGTGAAATGTTCCCTGTGCCACTGGCTGCAATACAACCCCAAAGCATGATTGATCCACCCCCATGCTTAACAGTAGGACATAAGTTATTTTCATTAAATTCAAGACGAGTCCGGGCATTTAAAACCTTAAGATTGACATCACCTGGTCTTTCCAGATGATGATTGAGAACAATCCATGGCACTGTCAGGTCTTAGCTTTCCAAAGGGGGCGGTGCATTCTAGAAACTCTGCAGGGTTATTTTGAAAGTGTAAATGATAGAAATAAAATCTAACTTTTTTGTGACATATTATACGAACGTCTAATCTGTCATGTGACCTTTTGGAGATTTTTCCATCTTTTGTTGGCTTCTTTATGCACATTAATACACATTTTTACCTGGGGTTTACCCAAACTTTCGAACCCCACTGTATACTAACATTTACGTTATACTAATTAGGATAACTCATACTTTAGTTCCAATCAACAGCAGTGGTATATTGGTTTCTCAAAGCTAGCCAAATTCCACTTTTATATCCAGAACCATGCCGATGCCAAAGGAAACACGTTTGGAACCTGTGAACCTAGTCCCATGGCATGTTTTTGTAGATGATCATGTCATGCCAGTTAGATAATTAAAATGGTCCATTAGTTTGATGACATTGCTGTGATGAGATGTACCTCCTCCTGAGTCTAAGTGAAGCAGAGTTTGTCCTGAACACCACCTGAGTTAGAGGCACATTGTATAACGGAATAAACCAGTGAGTCTAACAGTGTTTCTCCATTTAAAGAAATCCAGTTTGGAGCCAGGGTATGCCTTGGCATTCAGAGCATAGCTTTATTAAATTGAACCACTATTTGGTTGAAAAATTAACTTGGGAATACGTTTTCTATGCACACAATGAGTGGGAGAACAGCTGCATCTGTTTAGTAAGATACACGTTGAATATCAGTGCAGGGGATGTGGTAAATGTAAAAAGCTTAGGCTGACCTTTACCATCACGAATCAGTCACAGTTACCCACAGAAATCTTCAAACTGTTTCCAAAAGCTTTATCCTGATTGATACCATCATAAATGTGACTATAGACTCTTAATTCAGCTTCCAATGGTCTCTGTGAGTACTATTGAGGCAGTGAAGCATACTTAAAACAGCTTCCATTATCTGATTCATTAGCAGATCAGCCCATTGACTATGAGAACAATAGAACTACTGGCTATGACTGAGCAAGCTGAGGGTAGTAGGTGTCAGCCATGCCAAGCACTTAGTTATGCACCCATATGGAGAGGCATTTGTTGCTTGTATGTTTTCCCCCTCATCACCCTGGGGCACGATAGCATTAGCTAAATGCCTTGAAAGCAAATACTGACACCTCCCAGTGCAAGTGCGGAGGCTCACAGATGCGCAGAGAGAGGAGCCAGCTGGAGGCAAAACACAGGAGGAGGCTGTAGAAGAGGAAAGCGGGAAAGCAGAAGTGTGTCAAGTTATTTCCTTGGACACCACGGAGCTGTAGCCAGAACGCTATGGTAACCAGATGGACTTGCTGTGATGCATATTTCATATTTCACACCGCCAGCTCAGTTTGTTAAGCACTACTTTGGCAATGTCTCATGGCAACACCTGACACTTTTGGAATGTGTGCAGATGCATGGATCTTTGGAAGTACAGCCGCAAACGCTGACCATCAATCAACTGTAGGTTTTCTTTCTTACTGTCCATTAACTACCAAAAATAACTTCTTTCTCAGGGTAATATTAACTCAGCTCTAAATGGCTGACAACAATCTTGGCCTAATTTACCAGCGCCTACGTACTGAGGTGGACAGTGTTGGGGAGTAACAGAATACATGTACCGCCGTTACGTGTTCAGAATAAAAATTATGAGTAACTGTATTCCGTTACAATTTAAATAGTTTTGTTTCACAAGTTTATCTAAATAAATTAAGTCAACTCCATAAATATCCCAGATGCCCCAATATGAAAACGAAAGAATGAGCCAAGGCAGAAATGTGTTTCTATCTTAGAAATTCAAACAGAATTTCACATGAAAGAAATAACACGCTGAACAAAATATAATTAATAATAATAATTAATAATAAAATATGTGCAGTGCAACCTCTGCTTGCCAGCAACCAACCTCCTTTCAGCGTCCAAATGACTCCACCTCCAACCTGAAGCATCTTAAAGTAAGTTATTTTTTTTAAATTACCCAAGGGTAGTCGTCTGCTGTAGTTTTACTGGTCACCTTGCTATTTTATAGTGGTATCAGGTAGCTACCTGCTTAGTTGACGTGCAACTTGATTTACTAGCCCCAGAGCCAATGAAAGACTGACTAGCCCCATTTGACATGCTTGCTAACGTTAGCTAAAATTAACTTGTGGTAGCAAGACTGTGGTTAGATTGTTGTAGTAGGCTATGCAGTTTGGAACTACAAATACAAAGATCTATCTGCTTGTTCATACTTGTAAGGACTGCCACCCATATTCCTCTTCAGAATGTCTCTAGACGGGCTACTTTTCTTTGCTAGAGATAGAAGTGGTCTCCCTGTTCCTGAGTCTGTTTCAGACACCTTCTGTTTTCACTTGACTGGTTTCACTTTTAATAGCTGCCATAGTCAAGTGACAAAGGCTGCCTGGTGGCCGAGGCACTGATGACTAATGAGGGGTAGGACTCTGACTTTCCCATATTCTGGCTCTCCTGCAGGGTTCACTGCAGGGTGCCACTCAACTTGTTCTAACAATCCTTATAATGCTGTATTCAGACCCACTTTACTTTTTATTCTTTCACATTTCGTCTTTTTTCACTGCCCTCCTGCAGTGAGAAATTGTATATTAAATCATTAACGGTTGTCCTAACAATGCAAATTCTCTATGAGAAGTGATTGGTTGGTGCCAGCACTGAAGCAGAGTACAGTAAAAGAGCTCATGAATAACATGTAACTTCATGTGTTGAGTCACACAATCCACTTTGTTATGAATATTACAAGTCCCTCTTTTATTGTCAAAAAGAGTTGTGCCGCCACCAACTCTTCGGCCTGCTCACACTCAAACTACAGATTTAATCCTGGCCGGTACATTATACCAATAATATTAATGTGATTATAGAATTATTAAATATTTTTTTATAGTATACATTTTTGTTTGAAGAAAAATTTGTTAAGTATTTTTTATGTGGACTGTATCCTCCTGAATATATTAAGACAACAAGTAAACATGTAGGAAGTGTTGAGTTTGTGGTAACACCAAAAAAAAACATCAACAATACATTTAAACAGGAGCCAATCAGAAAACAGGCGGTTGTCTCAATGAAATATGTAAAAAAAAAATTATAAAACACAGATGATTAGGGAAAAGGGCACATTTGTAATAAGCATGTTTCAAATAAAGGCTCTCTATGTGAAGTAGTGGTAAATAAAACTAGCAAACAAACTGACTAATGGAGAACTTTCTTAAATGTCATCATAATGGATGGGCCATCCTGGTGCCTCTAAAGCCTAATAATGTCCTCACCTCCCCTTCAATTATATGCATGCAGCCCAAGGCAGAACTGAGTCCTATTGCAAACTGCTGTCACTGTTTGATTAGTGAGCTCTAAGTTGATGCAATTTCAAATTGTAAAGTGATATTGTCATGCTACATTGACTCCTCAGCGCAATGGGGACTGAAATGCAAATTGTTAATTCTGTGTTCCTCTTTAGTTAAGGGTTCCGTAGGCAGTTTCGTCTTGCAATATGCTCAGCCAGCTCAGCTCCATCCTGCAGGAGCCACCTCAGCCCTGCAAGAATGCAGAGGAAGTTGACATAATAGCCCAAAGTCACAAATGACACAAAAACCCAAATAAGATAGAAATTTAGCCACAACTGCTTCGAGCTACAAAAAGGTTTTTGTGTGTATTTTGTGCTGCTTTCACCAGGGCCTTGAAACAAAGGATCTGTTCATTGCTATTTTGTGAATCCTAATGGCAGAGAGCTTTGTTTAATGATGAGGCCCCAGGCACACCTAAACATGACATGGTTTACTGAATAAACACTCGTTTTACATTATGCATTAATGCTGTTTCAATCAGGAGACACTAATTGAAAGAGGAGCTTAAAGAGTTCTTTAAAAATGACCTTGATGTGATGATGTGGACACTCTGATGTGATGATTAGGACACTGGTGGTGTTGAAAGAGAATAACAAGATCCGGATGATGTGATCTGGAGCCAGATTTCTGATGAGCTCACAGGAATGAGCCATTGGACAGCTGCTTCTGATGAAAACTGGCGGTAAACATCCTCAGTCAGAGTTCGAAGCAGGAAAAGGAATAGATAGCATTAAGACAGTGTTCCAATTTGCTAATTTTTATGAAATAAGGAAAATAATGATCCATTTTGCACCAAGGAAAACACTACACTCAAAATTCCCATGATACAAATCAGCAGGTTTCTACCTGTATCTGCTGGATTCACACACTTCATTGTAACATCTTCCTACCCAAGTCTGTCTTCATTCACAATAGAGCAGGTGACTGTCAGATCCTGGCACTGTCACCTATCTTTCACGTAAAATGTACGACAGAGGAGCTCTCTGCACTATCAGGTTGACAAACTGTATTGCAGCATGTCCCCAAGACAAATGAGCTAACAGATAGTTCAGGTGTTGAAGCGGCACGGTAGAAAAGGGTGAGGAGTTTAACAGGTGTTTAGTCCATTTAGCTAATATAACATGAATCATTCTCAATCATGGCCAGTATCGCAGCTGTGGGTATGTGAGCACCACATTTAAAAAGAAAACTGTTACTGCTAAAAACAGAACTATTTAAGTATTAAGCCCAACAGTCCTGTTAGATATTACTTGGAATGGCACTGCTCCCTTGACTACACCTTGGATCATAGTGAACTGAATCATAACACTAGTTACAATAGCCTCAGACCAATACAACCACACTGTCTCTTTTCAACTCTAAAACATACTTTGAGACCTGCCTCTTAAAAGCATGGATGGATTACTCTTAAAGAGAAAAAATGGTGGAGTGCGTGCAGAAAGCACAGTACAAAGAACTTTTGTGTGAATGCCAGTTACAAAGTCACACGGTGAATGATGACCCAAGGCAAGCAGGCATGTGGTGGGAGCAGCGGACAGTGATGGAGTTGTAACTGAGGTTAAAAGGGGGGAAAGAAAGTGGAGGGAAGGTAGTGAATTGCAGTGGGGTGAAGTGTAAAACAGACAACATTAAATCAGCATCAATGAACAGTCCTTTAACTTAGTGTTTGTCTCTCCCCTGAGAATATTTAAAGGGCAGAGAATGACCTCCACTTAAAACCTTTTCATAACCAATTTACAGGGACTTCCAGGGACAAGTAGGAGGTGTTTCATTGCCAGTAGAGAGAAATGCTTTATCTTTCCTGTCTGCACACCGTCCTATATCATTGGCTGGGAAGGCCGTACTTTATCGGCTTAATATATGGAATATCCAAAAGTCATTAACCTTAAGTGCTGGTCGCTGAAAACAGGTTAATGTGGCTAAAGTGAGGACTTTCAGTGATGGACCTCCAATGATAAATGAGATGAAAATGGAGGATTTAAACCCCCATGGGTCAAGGAAAGGCGATTAAGTCCTGAAGGCTTGAGATTCATTGTGTGATGTTGGCAAGGAGCTCTGGGAACTGTAGGAGAGGCTGTCATCACCCCAAGAGACTGAGTTCCTACGTTTTGGCAGAATGCTTTACGGGGAAATCATATGTGGGTACCCCATCTATCTGACTCACCCAACAGTGGCCTAAAATGTTCATTACAGCATATGCAAGCAAGTGATGTCCCTACTTACTAAAGTGTGTATCAAGGGAACTTGTAATGAACATAGAAGAAGCTATACTGGACTGTGAAAAGGCAAATTTCACCCAAAGCAAAAAATCCATCTCCCATCAGAAATAAAACACAAAGGATTACATGGGTCTGTTTCATAAGGACTGTTATGGGAAAGCTTGGTGCACGCATATGGTATGTGTCTACTTTTGCATTTCCCCATGTTTTAAGATCCAGGATGGACAGATAAACAGAAGGACAGAGAGAACGTAGAGGGAGAAAGAAAGCAAGTCCGAAATAAGCAGTTTTTGCAATGAGGCCAGGTGGCAGATTGCTTGAGCTGGGAGATGAAAGTAGGAGAAGATCACTGATCTACTGTAAAGCACACTGCTGCAGGAGATGGATAGCACCCCTTCTTCTATCTTCTGTGTTTCTCTCCTCCATGCCCGTGAGCGAGTGATGCATCAGGGTCAGGCGTGGTTGAGTGTTTGGAGGATCAGAGCGGCTGGCGCCCACTCACCAGGGGTTGACACACATGAGGAGGTCAGAGAAGGATTTGGAAAAAGAAAGAGGGAGTGATGAAGAAAGGATGTCCAAAAAAAGAAATGTGCACTGCATCCAAAACTGCAGTGTCTGGTACTCATGTATCTTTATTTTATCTGTTTTGTTTGGATGAGAATGATGCAGGTTTATGGCATATATTATACACTCAAGTTAAGTGGGTGAAGACTGCCAGCCAGCAGAACCTGTAACCTTTCCCACTGAGAACGCCAACCTACCACCGCACTCTGCTGCAGGACATCACGCCGCCTGCCCTACCTGCAATCATATAGACACATTTGCAACCCATTCTCATTTTTTGCATAATTCAATAATAAATGAATGATGGGGGCTTCCCTTTATAATATCAGTAGGCGTCTGTCAAAGCTCAAGTTATGCATCCATTTGCATCGCTGAATGAGCATCTGGCCATGCAGGTAGTTCAGATTTTGTTCAGGAGAGCACATGCATGTCGTAAATTCTCTTAACCAGGATCCAGCTGTTCACTCATTATACAAAAATAAGAATAAGAAATGAAAACTAGCCTGAAACTACATTAAATAGATTGACAAATTGACATAAAATGAGTGAATCAAATAATGTAAATAATGTCTATTAACCATTCTTAATCAAATGCCTGGTTTACTGGATTATCACTGATGATTGAGCTGATGAAGCATACGTAATGACTTAGACAAAAAATTTGTAGATATTATGCTGACTTATGGTTCTCCTTATTAGAAAAGTCTGTCCTTTAAAAATGAAAACAGCTGCTTGTTGTGGCTAAAAATGTAAGCAGTGAGAGTGGACCGACACAGTAAAGGGCCAAAAAACCAATACAATGAACTGATAGACACTGTAAACTGGTGATAATTCTCTATGGAGTCAACATTACAAGCTACCCTTTCACATACAAGTGTAATCCATTGATGTGACATTTATAGAAATATTGCAGCTCCACAGGGAGCACCTTCTCATCTTCTCCTGATCTACCAAGTAGTTCTAACTGCCTTGACTGTAACAGTGGTGGGGTGTCAAAATGCTTATAGGGACTGTATGTCTTGATATGTATACTGACAAATGACCTATTTTGTCATTTGATTATGAGGACTTATTCTTATTTTCTTCTTGCACTTTGGAAAAATATAATTCTTCTTTTTAGAAGTCACCATACAAACAGATGAAATGCATGATCCTTCCTCACCGACTCACAAGTTTACTGGCCCTGGGGGTCAGCTGGCTGAGCTGGTCCTTTTAGTGTTACAAAATTAGCCGATTGGCTAACATTGACACATTTTATAGAAATGTTAATTAATGTACATTGTCCTAATCAAATAAATAAATCTACACAGCAGCAGTGTACACTGTCTCTTTGGGGAGCAACTGTAAGACAAAGGAAGAAAGGGTGGAAAAGGTTTAGCAGGAGAGATTAAAATCTCAGTGGGACGGCGAGAAAACGACCTTTGCTGTTCAATTTAACCAAGCTCGGTGGGGGACTTTATTATTTATATTCTTATTTACGGCTGCTTTGACATTTTTATCTCCATTCCCACCGGCCAGGCACAGTCAGAGCATCGCTTTCGACCTTGGAGGAAGACTTCTTCTAAACTAAACTTTTTTCTATCTAAAATCACAATCTGTTTTTGTGATGCCGGGACAAAATCGTTCTGTTCTGTTGTTCATTTTCTCATTCCAGTAAGAGCAGTTAAGTTGAGTTTTTGTTGATAGCAATGATAACTGCCTCCAAAGTTTCCCTACCTCTCATTAAGTCAACTTGTGGTAGCTCTTATTCTATAAATAAAGGCCTAGATTGTGACTTTGTCTCCAAACATCTATACCTGGATTGAGCGTTCATTGTAAATTGACTTTTGTTTCTATTGATTGGGATTGTGGTGTGCTTAATAACTAACCCTAACCCTATTTACACACACTGAACAGAATTATTAACACTTGAACTTGAACTCAAAGATCTAAGGCTTTTTTCTATGTACACAAAAGTCTTATTGTTCCCAAATCTGTCTAAATCTGTGTTAGGGAGCACTTCTCCTTTAATGAGATAATCCATCAACCTCACAGTGGTATATCAAGATGCTGATTATTGCACAGGTGTGCCCTAGACTGGCCACAATAACAGGTCACAAAAACCAGTCTGTATCTGGTGTTAGGGTTCATCCGTGAAGCAAACACCTTGCCAAACAGAGAGAGAGAGAGAGAGAGAGAGAGAGAGGGATGGATGAACTTAACTCTAACCATAACACCAGACACTGACTTTTATGTACATAGAAAAAGTCTTAGATCTTTGAGTTCAGCTCATGAAAAATGGGGGCAAAGGTTGCGTTTAGAGTTTTGTTCAGTGTTAATGGATAATCTTTAATATAATTTGTTTGGCTGATCATTATTTGAAGCATTTATTGTCCTTTAATGTGCAAATATGTATCATAATGTAAAGGCTGGATTTATGATTTGTTTGGGAAAGATATTGTAATTGGTTTCCTTCTTTGTTTAGAACCATGATAATCATCATGGCAATCAGAGTTCCCATCATTCTTTGGAAAAATAAACTGGTTCCCTAATTGCAACCCTGGTTTTCCTGGTGGTTTGTTCCTCCAGTTTGTGGCTCCATTTATAACCCTAAACGTGGCTTCATTACAAATCCACTGTCCTCTATGCCACTGTTTTCGTCGTGGTGATGTGATGCCCAAAGATATGCAGCCATCAGGACCAAGCACTCCATCCAATTTGTGGATTGGTGCCCCATTTGTTTCCAGATGGGCATTAATGCTTTGCAACACCATTGCTATTGCAGAGGCCTGGGCCTGGCTTGACACACAGAAGAGGAAAAGTCCAAATAAAATGGACTACGCTGAACCACCACAGTGTCTCCTTGTGGAGAGGAGGGGAAATAAAGTTCTTTCTAACAGTGGGAATGAATTCCTCTCGGGGAGTGGATGGCGAGGAAGAGGAGGGAGGGATATAGGGAATCTGTCAGGTATAGAAGAGTAGAAAAACAATAGTGCGGAATGAGGAACAGGGCTGCCTGGAATTTGACAGAAAGACATCAGTCCTTCATGACAAGGACAGAAACCCTTATCAATGAACTGCACTCTGCAGGGCCAGCAGAGACACAAGGGAGGGGGGGCGCAAAGCTCCAAGGAGTTTGTTTTTCACCAATGACAATCCACAAAAGACTCTGCTATGCCGGTATGGATTTATTCTAGATTTGTAGTTTGTCCAAACTTTGTCCAGTTATTTCTTTCCTTCAGCCTCCTGAAAATCAGTAGGAAATATGTTTTAACTGTTTGTCAGGCGCTCGGATGTATGAGAAAATAGCTGGTGATAATTTGGGCACCTACATTTTAAAGGTAACATACATGAAATGTGCACATATTCAGTGTGTACACCAGTACATGCTATTTTGCAGGTTGGAAAGGACTTACTGTAATGATCGCATTAATGTCCTAATTAACTTGCAATTATTCACAAATAACCGCACATTTTTTATCTATTCTAAACGTTATGGCTATTCTTTTTAACAACAACAAAATGGATCCGTGTGCTAAAGCTGTTTTCACACATAAAGGTAATTTACTTGTTCCTCGCTAAAACATTTCACGGTCTCTTGAATGTAGCATACCTGTAGCAAGCTTCTTCGTAGTAACTAGCTGTAAAAACAAATGTCGAAGAGGACACCGCTGGTAGCTGGTGGTTCAGTTATTTTACAGTTAAGTAATTAATGAAACGACTAGTGTGCGGCATGCCTGTTGTTTTGTTTCCAGTCTAGCTATATCCGGTGTGATATTGTGGTTTTCTAATGTTACTAGTTGTTGCGACAGCATGTGAAAAAACTACAAAGTTCGCTAGGCAAAAAAGAACGTTAATCATGCGATAAAAGAATTAACGCCGTTAAAATGGGTTTGAGTTAACGCCGTTAATAACACGTTAAACTGACAGCACTAATCTGGAATATAAATCATAGACTTAATCTTCAATTAAACATAAAAACATTCAACTTTAAGATTACTACTTTCTATCTTAATCCAGAGATTTGTGTAACAGTCATTTTATCTTCTTTTACAGTTTAAATCATCTCTGCAGGGGCGAACAGCTCTGCAAGTCCGAGTGACTCATCCATCAATTAATGGTAAGAAAAGCTTTGATGAAGAAAATATTTCTGACTGAAATATATTTAATAAATTAAAATGTAATGACAAGTTTCACAGATTTATAAATAGCTGCTTTCATGTCAATTGATGACATAACTGGAGGGTATTTAGTAAAATGTCCATAATACTGAGGAACTGCAATATTAGTCATTTGAGCTTTGGGGGTATGACATGATGTAAAAAGGAAATCCAGATCTTTCTTGTCACAGTGAGAATGAAATATGGGAGCAGAAGTACCGTAGAGGCGGTCATCAGTGTTCTGGATAGGACCAGTCAGCAAATGTCTGTAATCTGCCGTGAAAGCTGACTGCTATGAAGGAAACATCTCAAGCGTTCAGCTGGTGACGGCTGTCTGCTCCTTTGCTAAAGTCAATCTCCCGCTTGACTCCCCTCTCCTGCTCTGATGGATACGTGTGTGTGTCTTACAAAGAAACACAAGCACACACCTACACACAGACAGATGGAAACACGTGCACAAACAGTGAGTCATCCATGCCGGGCTTGTGCCCACAAGGCTGCCAGTGTGAGGGTAGCAGGCGAATACTGGGGAGGGGAAGCTTGAGCTGCTCTGGCTGCAAATGTCCCCTCTTACTTTCAAGCTTTTATGAGCCGATGAATGATCCATCTGAGGATGACACAGGGGCTTCGACTAGGATCAATAATACATGGGGAGAGAGAAAAAGTGTGAAAGAAACAAAGCCAGCCCTGTGGACCTATTTGGTGAGCCGTTATACTTTACAGATTCAACTGAGCACTTAAGCTTTGATGCTTGCATAGGTTGACTGGGGAGAAAAGTAATGGCTGCCTTGGCAAAGACTAAAATTACATGTGGCTGTGCAAAATTGGAGGTATTTTACATATCTGGGAATGGTCTGAAAGAGCCGTGTAGAGGCAGTCCCAGCCAACTGTTATTTTCAGTATTTTAAGTACAGCCCCTTTAACAATAATTTGAATGACCTGGATTTCAGGAGCAGGAAACTGAGCCATATTTTCATAGCTTTGGCCAACATTCCTATTTTTACCATTTATTTGTTTATTTGTGTGTATAATGTGTTTTTTTTTAAATCAAATTCTGTTTTTTTCGGGTGCCCCAGTAGCTCACCTGGTACAGCTGGACCCATGTACAAGACTGTGTCCTTGGCAGCAGCCCGGGGTCCAGTGCAACCCATGGTCCTTTGCTGAATGTTATCCCCTCTCTTTCCCACATTTCTGTGTAGTTCTGTACTATCTAGTACAGAATTACACATAAATGCAGCAAAGAGAGGAGAAACCAAACACAGACAATCACACGCAAAGCCTGCATGTGGGATAATAGGAAATTTACCAGAGACAATGGTCCGAACAGTCTGAGAAGTTGGCAACAATAGGGTTGTCCGAACAGTCAAACAAACATGGCAAGAGGGGGGCAGATCAGATTCAGGTACATCTGTACATCAGGTACAGATGGCTGGAATGCAGAGCAACAGCCAACATTGACAATCTGGCAGAAAATGAATAAGATGGGGCTGGTAGGCCTATATACACTGCAAGACTGACTAAGGAGTACTAAAAAATGCAAGGGGTCATTGCAGGGCAAGAGGGGGTGGCTGGATCTGCAAACACCCAAAAAACTATCTGCATGGCTATATACAGTCCCAGAGCTAAATGAGAAAATGTTTGATTGTAATTTGGGTGTACCAACCCTTTAACCCTCTTTACTCGCTATCAGCAGGCTGCTCCAACAGCCAATCAGATGTAGAACCAGTCAAACCGACACAAGTCAGGTAGTGACAACACACAGGAACAAGAGCTGGAATGAAATGGATGATGAATTAGTGCATGTGATCATGGGAGGAATGTGCCTGTCACAAACCTACCTACTCTACAAATGTGAGAATGTTGTTTGGGTGGGTGTGTGTGATTGCAGCAAGCCAGTCTGTTCTCTGCTGTCCACTGTACCTGCCATGCTGTTGACTTAAAGGAGTCCACACATCAATAAAACAAAAATGCCAAATGAATTTCTCACTGCCAGAATTCTGTGTTGATATATTTGAAGGGTTTAATTACCCAAGCGGTATTGACGGAGGGTTGAGTGTTTATCTGTCACTTGGGACTTTTTCTGAAAATTGTCAGTTGTCACACATCGGAAAGAGATGTTCTCAAGAGGCAAAAAAAAATAAAGACACAGCGGATCTTAAATGAAGATATTAGTCTTGCAAAAGAGAGATATATACATATACATACAGAGAAAACAAACAACAAACAAACAATGACAGAGAGCTGTAAAAGGGAACGCAGCCTGGGCTGTGCTGACAGAGTGTGTCGGAAAACACCCTGGGGACACTTGCAAGACACCTGGATGGAATGCAGACTACTGTCTTACATTCACAGCACACCATCGAGCATCTGGCCATCTCTTGTCTCTCTCTCTGCGTGTCTCATAGGCACAGAAAAAGCATAGGTAAAGTCAGACAAGCTGAAGGTAGGGAAAAAGAGGAAACCTAAAAGCGTAGTGTGAGATTCAAGTAAAAGCGATATCCCTGACAGAAAACACAGACTGGCTCTGAAATACACTACCACCCTTTAGCCTGCTACCTAAGTCAGAGTCGTGCAGGTAAAGCAAAACAGCTGGAAACATGGACAAGACAGAGAGGGCAGATTGAGAAAAAGGGAAAAATGCAGTCAGTCTTCCTGAGAAACCGATTCCAACATGAAAGCGCTAAAGCGTCACACCGCATTAGGTTGGATATAGATTGAAAAGGATGTGCATACCAATATTCTACACAATAAACTGCCTGCCCTGGAGGTGTGTGCATGGGGCCTCTCTGCAAACCTGACAAAACTCCCCACCCACAAGTGAAATCAGCAGATTGTATTCTCTAGCTTGTCATGCTGACATCAAAGGCAATTTCCTGTGTTCGTGCTGTCTGAAACAATTGCTTTTATTTCCAGCCAAAAGGCAAAGTGAGGGTCCTAATCAAAGGACAACTTTAAAGTGTATCAGCGTAACAGAATAGAAAGTGGGAGGTTATTTTTAGGTGTCCAGTTTACTGAAACAGAGGACCTATTCGCATCAGGTATTAACATATCGAAAATCCAGCCTAGTCTCATGGCAGTTTGTGAAATGGTCACGTTAATGTCGTTATTTTTGTGTGTTGATTACAAATTTGGGAAGCATCTTTTTCTTGTGATCACAGAACGATTACGGTAACGAGTAGTATTGAAAAGCCGAAAATCCGCGCAGGGAGGTCGGTCGCGGTGGGGGATAGGTCAAACAACACAAGACTTTCACCTTGGAGACCTTGGGGATCGCATCCTGCGTGGTGCAGTTCTTCTTCCTAACCACAACCATCCCGTTGTTGTCGGTGTGTCCTGTGTGTGAAGGTACCTTAACCCCATTCCTTGTGAAAATCATACTGAACAAAATTATAAACGCAACAGTTTTGTTTGCCCCATTTAAAGATGTAAGACTTTTTATATGTACACATAAGGCTTATTTCTCTCAACTATTGTTCACAAATCTGTCTAAATCTATTAGTCAACACTTCTCCTTTTCTGAGAGATAATCCATCCACCTCACAGGTGTGGCATTTCCAGATGCTGATTAGACAGCATGATTATTGCACAGGTGTGCCTCAGGCTTGCCACAATAAAAGTCCACTCTAAAATGTGCAGTTTTATCACACAGCACAATGCCACAGACGTCGCAACCTTTGAGGGAGCGTGGAATTGGCATGTGGACTGATGGAATGTCCACCAGAGCTGTTGCAAAGTGAATTGAATTTTCATTGCTGTTTCAGAGAATTTTGGCCACTATATGTTAATGCAGGTTCTAATGTATGAAGAACACATTGGGCTCAGAATGTGATTGGATCGGATTCACACGTCGCTGACATCCAATCACAATGCGAGTGAGACCACCTGAGGATGTTGTCAGGCCAATTCGTCCAACGTAATTCACCTTCTTAAGACAAACAATCCATCTGGCAAGTTCAAGCTGACCGGCAAAGACAAGTAGCAGCAGTATCCAGCAAAGAAAAAAGTGATTACCTTACCTTTTCTTGGCAAAAAAAAGCTCATTCAGCAGCATTGCTTTCATTGACCTGGGACATGGTCGGCAGCCTTGTCTAGCTAATTTGCATACTGAGATTCAATCACAATTCACAGTGAATCGCATTAACAAGAATGCTCATAAATACCCAATGTAAATGCAAAGGCCGGTGGATTAAATGTTACTTTTGATTGCAACATGAAATTTAACAAGCAGATCAGCAATGTTGTTAAAACAAGATTTTTCCAGTTTTGTCTTCTGGCTAAAGTTAAGCCCTTCCTTAACAGGCATGTTCTAGAAAAGGCGATTTATGCTTTTATTAGTTCAAGGTTGGATTACTGTAATGCTCTTTACGTTGGTCTGAATCAGACCTCCTTCTCATGTCTTCAACTTGTGCAAAATACTGCTGCTCGCTTTTTAACAAATACATCTAGATGTGCACGCATCACTCCCATTCTCCACACCCTACATTGGCTCCTTGTGCATTTTAGAATTGATTTTAAGATTTTAATGTTTGTTTTCAAGGCCTTAAATGGCCTGGCCCCGGAGTATTTGTCCGAGTTTTTAACCCTGCGTGAGCACAACCGATCTTTGCGGTCTTCAGATCAACTAGTTATAGATGTCCCAAGGTCAAGGTATAAGTTACCCCCCTGATATTCGGACGATTACAGAGGTAGCTCTTTTTAGGTCCAAACTCAAAACCTATTCGTTTAGAATGGCTTTTAATACTCAGTAGTGGTGTGAAAATTTCCCTCTCCTGTTTCTATGTAACCTTTTCTGATTTTACTGTTTTCTATGTTTCAGTATTTTTATTGTATGTGTTGTTTTATTATTGGTTTCTGATGTGAAGCACTTTGGATACCTGCAAGTTGCTGTAAAATACTATATAAATAAATGTTGATTAATTGATTGATTGATAGGTATAACAGATAATAAAGATGATAATGATGATAACTGCTTTAGAAAATATTTTTGAGAAAAAGTCAAGGTTCAAACCTGTGTACAAAAAGTTAACTGTGACTTCCAAAGCATGGCAGTAGGAAACACAGAGCTTAAAAATAGGATGTTACTAACAGTGAGGATAATGCCAGACAGCTATTGGTGGCACCATCATACCAGGTGTATCTAATGCCATTTTTCCACCGCATTGTACACCTCGACTCGTCTCACTCTTTTTTGGTTTTCCATTAACAAAAGTTGTAGCTAGCACCTGGTAACAGGTACTTTTTTTTTGCTACCACTTTGGTTGAGGTTCTAAGCAAGCTGACCAGAAATCAGAAGATGGCGGTAAAACACTGCAGGCCACTAATTGGTTGGAGAGAATCTTTACCAGCGCGCCATGGGACATCCTGCACAACTAGCAATCTCATGTTTTGATTAATTTGACCCAGTTTAAAAAAATAGTGGGAGCAGGCGGATCTCTGTTTGGTGTCCAGTTGAAGATGATGTCACAGCAGTTTCATGCAGCTCCTGCACTGAGGGGGTACTACAATGGAAAACAAAAAGAGAAAAGTACTGGTACTAAAAATGTGAGTCGAACAGAGCGTGGCAGTAGAAACACTGCATTGGATGATTGGGGTATATAACTTATAGATTTGGGGTACATTTTGTATGAATTTGGCAACTTCTGTACGCTAGAAGTCCAGACTTCTCGCAAGAGCACAATTGGAATTTTCTCTGGAAAGTTACTCTGGCATAGAGTAATGCTGCTCATTAACTAAACCCTAGTAGCCGAGCTGCACCAATCACATCAATCTGCACCAATCACATCGTCTGATATAGGCGGGCCAGAGGCGAGCTAATCAGATGATAACAGTTTAATTAACCAGTTAGCTCTGCTGGTATATAAGCTTATGGAGCTCTGGCTACATCACCCTGTGTGTTTTTGTGATTGGTCGTAGTGTTATCCAATTGCTTGCAGTGAGATTTTCAAATTTCCACTTGGTGCCGCCCCTCGAGATGGACAAGTTTCATTATTATTTCATTTCATTCGATGCCAGACCCTTAATCTTTCGGATTTGGGTCTTGATTTCCAGGCTACAGTTTCTGTGGATGTTATGTTTTTATTTTTTTTATTCAAGCATAGCTAGCCTTTTTGCCATAACAACACCTTCTGAAACACATTGATACGCATACATTTTCCATACTAAACTGACAAAAAAAAAAGAAAAAAAAATAGTAATATTCAGTGACATAATGTAACAGGCCCCTGGGCGTGAGGTTTGTGTTCAGATTAAAATGTTCTGAAAAGAACAGGAAAATGATGAGACCGGCAAAAGGTATTGTGTTTCCTTCTCTCGCTTCTGCCAGACTTTATTTTACACATGAACATGTACTTTCATTATGTTCTCAATTTCACATTCCTTCTCATAAGAACATCATTAAGTAAGTTACCGTAATCACTTCATAACTTTTCCCAAATAAACATCATTTTTAGAATCCATGTGTCCCATTTATCTTCATAGCTGTCTTTTTCCAAAACTTCTTTGGTCTGCTGCTCGTTACAAATAAGAATCCAGATGCACAGGCTGAATACTAACACATTAGCAGAATGGGTTTAATTCTATTAAAGGTGTGCTGCCGCACAAAACAGTTTCTACTTGCATTTTTTTGAAATATGTTAGGCCCATACAGTATGTGTTTGTGTTATGTTATATATGTGAAAATGAACTGCTACCTCCTCTGGCGGAGAAATCAGGCCTGACGTCATGGTGACTGAGCTCAGTCCTACTCATAAGCTTGCCCAGTTGCAATGGGTAAAGGATGCTCATAGCCAGGCTCTCATTGGCTAGCTGTTAGCAAATCAGAGTCAAGCAGCTTAGCTTGTTGAATATTAATGATAACTGGCACAAATCACGCTGAATCTTCCTGCAGGCTTTTCTAGAATGGCTTGAAACAAGCTAACCCAGACATTTTTTCCACAAAAAGATGTTACAGAGTTCATGGTAGATCTTCAGACATTACAAGAAAGTAATGAAATACGAGTGGCAGGGCACCTTTAACAAAATAATACAGCTGGCGTGAGACATTACACAAGCAAAAGTTAACTCTATACATGTTAACAGTATTTCAAACACACATTCGCTTAAACAGCATATCACATGACAGGGCTTTATTAAATAAAATCACATATGAGCCTCAAAATAGGACAATATACCTGACGTGACACACATTCTGTAAGTGAAGCTAGCTTATTCGGCTTTAGCTATAGCATTCCGACCACGTTACTCAGTGTTCCTCTAAATAACTACTAATTACAATCGGCAACCACTGAAAAGCATACATACATTATCCTACATACATTATACTGACATTATTTTCACCACATGTATGCCACAATATGCGTTCTGACTGGGAGGCGAGGTCCCCTTGTGGTGGGAATTTGGAATACAGCAGAAGAACAAGGCCCTTCAATATACATATGCCAACTATTTAAAACATAATTAATTAAACCACATAATGTGACCACACATTGCTGGCGTCACAATAACCCTATACTAAAGTTAACACATCCAGGAGACTCTAATGCTACTGTATGGAGCACTGAGGTTATCATTAAAAGAAACCCTTCGAATGCTAATTCACAGCAAATACTTTTGGAACCTACGACTCTGCCCACCTTGCTTCTCTGAGGGCTATGGTGTGTTCATAAGAGCGAGACACAATTACAGAGCACACTTTGTGAAAAATTACATAATATTCTATAGCTTGTTCCAGCCTCCTTTGATATCTAGCTGCTCAGACAAGGGCACTTTCCTCTTTTTCCATGTATCTAATTAGCAGTGGCTGGTCCCTGCAGCGGGGGACTGTGAGGTGGTCTCACCATTGCCATTAATCCTCCATTCCTTCAGCAGAATACCACTAGACTTAATAGAACCAGCAGGGTTCACAAGTCAACTGCTTATAGCCTTCCACACATACATACACACACACACACACACACACACACACACAGAGCATCTGTTTGGCCACAAGTTGAGTCAGCCCGTGTGCCCTGCTGACTCAACATGCTGCCTAGTTATGTGCAGCACCACCATTGGCTGTGTGCTGGCTGGTGTCTGCTCTCATATAGGCTGAAAACACAGCAGCCCACTTGTTTCTTGTACATGACCCTTACAGGAGACACTAAAGAATAACCATGTAGCGCTTAAAGATGACCACATACATACATTGAATTTGCATTGGCCTGTACATTTAGTTGGAAACATAATGCTGCTTGAATAATTTTAATTATAATGACCATAATGACAAACATATTTGTACGTACCCTACATCATATGTATCCTGTGTGTCCTCTGATAATTGCATGGTGGGAAGAAAGAAAAGCTCATAACTGCATATTACTGAAGTGAGATATCTTGAGTCCTGAGCCCTTGAACTTGGGCAATAAAAGCCTCGCTATGTCTGCAAGACAATCCAAAAAAAAAGAATAATCAAGAAGTTTTCGTGAACGTCTTTGCCTCCAGTCAAAAACTCAAGGTTCAGCACTCACTGGTGTAATAATGGGATAGATAAGCAGTGTGTGAACACTAGCTGAACACTTCAACAGAAGCACAATTTAGGTATAATTCTCTGGTTTATGTGGAGCATAAAAGGAACGTTGCAAAATGAGAATTTGAGGGAAGTATCTGATTCTGTGAAGCAAAGACTGAGCTTGAGGGCTGATGTGAGGCAGTCTTTGCTGTGAAACTGGATATTGAAAAGAGATAGAATCGGGGGAGGAGAGGTTGAAAAGAAAAAATGCTGACAGCAAAGTTGAGGGGAGTCTGAGAGAAGGGATAAAGGGGAAAAGTGGCCAGAAAGACTGGAGGGCAAAATTTCAGAAGTATGGTTGAGATATGACCAGAATATTCTAAACAGAAGTCAGTATTTGCTTTAACTCAGAAAGACTACGTGTGTGTGTGTGTGTGTGTGTGTGTGTGTGTGTGTGTGTGTGTGTGTGAGGCAGGCAGCAGACTAAGTCTGTACCCGCTGAGAACAGAGTGGGAATCAGACGGCTTGTTGGAGACAGATCAGTACAGACTGGGAGAGAGATACTTGCACATAAACCTCAGAGACCATGCACCCAATTTAGCACATATTAACGCTCAACACATGACTGCCTTTTTGCAATTTACCTTGCACTAAGTGATCATGGCATGGGACTGGGCTGATAATTGTACTTTAAAGTTTGCTCCAACTGCTCACACCTAAAAATACCATGTACTGTATGTGAAACAGCTTGGAGAGGGATAAAGATACTGAAAGTAGATGGAAGAGGAGGAGCAGATGGTGTTTTTGCATGCAGGACTGTGTGTGTGTGTGTGTGTGTGTGTGTGTGTGTGTGTGTGTGTGTGTGTGTGTGTCTGTGTGTGACCGAATATTCTTGAGGAGGGTCACCAGATCTCCAAATGCATTATTAAAAACGTATCCCATTAACACCTGTCGCATGGCTAAAGCTAGTGAGTAGGTACTTCTCTGAGCAGTGGATAATTAGACAACAATAAAAAACTACAAATAGACCCAAAGAAGTAAAATGATCACCCAGAGAGCTTTAATTGAGAGTTTTGGTGTACTGAATAAAGCCTAGGTTTGTTTATTCCACGGCTAAGACACCTATGAATCTTTGAAGCATTTTCACCTACACATACGTATATTATTGGAAATCTAAATTTGCTACAGCTATAGCACTTCTATAGTATTTTATCTCACACTTTACAAGGTTGAACCTTTTGTGTATGATGTCTAATAGGCAATAAATAACTCAAAATTCAAATTTGTTAATTCAAATATGATCAACCTTTTCTTTGACTTAAATCTACACTGTGTAAGAATTTCTACCAGTGAAATTTTATATTACAACCACCTAAATTACTTTCTAGCTCCTCCCATTCAGAGCGTGTCGTAACTCCTACAGCAGCTGTATTATTCCAAGAAGTATGATTCCTCTGTGAGTGTTCCTTGTAATAATGGTTTTACCTTTTTTTTTGGTACCATTTCATTACTATCATCAGCTATCAGGTTCCCAAACGAATGCAAGCTAATGTTAGTAAGGTAGGCTATCAATGCTATTGTTATGTTGTATAGTGTAAAAGATTAATAGTGTAAGGAAATGTTTACAGCGTAGACACATATTTTTCCCCTGTGAGCAGAGTCAGAGATCAGCTGATGCGACGGAGTTGCGAGGGAAAGGTAAAAAAAAAAAGATAAAGATGACGAGGAGGTTTGTGTGTTTAATATATTTCTCTGAGCAGTATGAACAATGTCAATGAAACATAAATGAGGTCACACACAGCGGTTCTAGCTGTAGCCTAGTCTGTGTTACAACTGCATGACGTGAATTGTCTGCCAGGGAAATTGTGACACATGATTACGTTTATGTTACAAGGTAGACAAGCCTTTTTTCGTCATTGACGCGAGGAAAAACTATTAGTATTAGTATTATAAAGTATATCTAGTGTTATGCACAACCATGCTATAATAGTTAGCCAAGCAACAATAGGCAGAATAACCTGACGAAGAAAGCAGGCAACTTTGGCGTCCCTTTTAAAATCCTTGCTCCTCTTTCCATCTGGGAAAAGCCACTCTAATATCAACTTTGGTCTTGTTGCTTTGCTTCTCGCTCATTGTTTTAATTCTCTTTTTTTCTTCCTTGGCAACTCTGTTACATGTCCCAGAGAATAGGCGTGATCCTCCATCTTCAAAAGGCTTTCAAATCTGCCACCAGTCACAAATAATCTCCTCCTTGCATTCGTCATGGTGCCACTGAGTGTAAAAGTGTGAAAGGTGGCGGTGTGTCCCACTTTGGTTAATGTGTTTTAAAGATGGAGGCGCAACATGGCTTTTGCAAAACATTACACATTGGAGTTTTAATGCTGCAGGGTTCAGGGAAATAAGTACTTATGAACATAGTAATGAAATATTGAAATTGTGAAATTACCTTAGGGTTTTCCAACTTTCTGAAAAAAAAAGTCCAGATAAAACTCATTTAATAAAGCATATCTATCATAGATTCAGCCCAGTCTTCTAAAATATCATGATCAAATACATAGGGAGCTGCCAGCTGGCTCAGTGCAAGTCTTTTCAATCCAGATTCAGCTGCTGGGTCAGTCTGTGTGTGTTTTGTTTGACAGAAATTATAACATTATGCAACTAAGTGGTGCTCTGTGTCATCATACATTGCCTATCACAATGCCTGTAGGACAGTTTATACAATTTGGGAGCTCATTCTGAAAAAAAGTTTGGACACACCTCATTCAATGAGTTTCCATTATTTTCATGACTATTTACATTGTAGATTATCACTGAAGGCATTAAAACTATGAATGAACACATGTGGAATTATGTACTTAACAAAAAAGTGTGAAGTAACTGAAAACATGTCTTATATTCTAGTTTTCTTCAAAGTAGCCACCCAGCTTTTTTGGTAGCGCTGCAAACTGTTGGTGTTCTCTCAATGAGCTTCATGAGGTAGTCACCTCAAATGGTTTTCACTTCACAGGTGTGCCTTGTCATGGTTGATTAGTGGAATTTCTTGCCATATTAATCGTGTTGGGACCATCAGCTGTGTTGTGCAGAAGTCAGGTTGATACACAGCCGACAGTCCTATTGGACAACTGTTAGAATTCATATCATGGCAAGAACCAATCAGCTAAGTAAAGAGAAACAAGTGGCCATCATTATTTTAATAAATGACGGTCAGTCAGTCTGGAAAATTGTGAAATCTTTGAATGTGTCCCCAAGTGCATTCACAAAAACCATCAAGCCCTACAACAAAACTAGCTCAAATGAGGACCGCCCCAGGAAAGGAAGACCAAGAGTCACCTCTGCTGCTGAGGATAAGTTCATCTGAGTCACCAGCCTCAGAAATCGCAAGTTAACAGCAGCTCAGATTAGAGACCTGATGAATACCACACAGAGTTCTAACAGCAGACACATCTCTAGAACAAGAGCAGACTCCGTGAATCAGGCCTTCATGGTCAAATAGCAGCTAGGAAACCACTGCTAAGGAGAGGCATCAAGCAGAAGAGATTTGTTTGGGCCAAGAAACACAAGGAATGGACATAAGACCAGTGGAAATCTGGGCTTTGGTCTGATGATTCCAAGTTTGAAATCTTTGGTTCCAACTGCCGTGTCTTTGTGTGACGCAGAAAAGCGACCAGATGGATTCTACATGCCTGGTTCCCACCGTGAACCATGGAGGAGGTGTGATGGTGTGGGGTGTGCTTTGCTTGTGACACTGTTGGGTATTTATTCAAAATTGAAAGCATACTGAACCAGCATGGCTACCACAGCATCTTGCAGCGACATGCCATTCCATCCGGTTTGCGTTTAGTTGGACCATCATTTATTCTTCAACAGGACAATGACCCCAAATACACCTCCAGGCTGTGTAAGGACTATTTGACCAAGAAGGAGAGTGATGGAGTGCTGCGCCTCCACAGTCACCGGACCTGAACCCAATTGAGATGGTTTGGGGTGAGCTGGACCGCAGAGTGAAGGCAAAAGGGCCAACAAGTGCTAAACATGTCTAGAAATCCTTCAAGACTGTTGGGAAACCATTTCAGGTGACTACCTCTTGAAGCTCATCAAGAGAATGCCAATAGTGTGCAAAGCAGTAATCAGAGCAAAGGGTGACTACTTTGAAGAAACTAGAATAAGTACATAATTCCACATGTGTTCATTCATAGTTTTGATGCCTTCAGTCATGAAAATAAAGGAAGTGCATTGAATGAGAACCTGTGTCCAAACGTTTGGCCTGTATTTTGTCTTCAGAAGTGCCACAAGCCTGCATTGTTCTAATGTCCAGATTATGAAATCCAAATTATGCCAAATTAATTCAGATTGTGTATAAATCTATTACTCTCACATTGCTAGACCCATCTCCAATGCTTGCCATGCAACTCTAACCGATGTTGCAACACGCAACATCGTACTCAACAGCCACAACATTCTCCCTCCACCATGAGAACCGGCCACAGGGCCCACCGTGTAAGATGATACCACCAAGACATTGGCTTTAAGCAACAATTTTTCCACACCAGGCCAATTTAGAACTTGTTTTTATAATACTAATAAGTATAAATAACCAAAAAATGATTTGAATGCACAAAATCATAACGCGAGACCAAACTTTGAACAGAACAGTGCCAGAGCACAGACCGATGTACACATAACTAGACATTATTGGTTGGAATACTTAAACTAGTATTCCCCATAAGCCTGTACATGCAGGAGGGGAATCACAGTAACAAAAATGTCATGGTTTTAGCTGAAAAATTCACTCACACACAGGCACAATTTCCTTTACACAGTAGGGGTCACCATTCATCCTAGAGGTCTTAATGTGGTTTAGAGACTGTGTGGTGTTGGATTGTGATGGACAGTGTACTAAAAATGTTAACCTCACTGTGGTACAAAAGGAAAACTCACCATGTCAATATGATTCATTCTCTGAGGACCATGAATATCTGTAAAAAAAAAAAAAATCATCCAATATTTATTAAAATGTTTCAGTCTGGACCAAAGTTGTGGATCAACACACCAACATTGCCAACACTGGCCATGCTGCTACTGTGAGGTTAATAACACCTAACTAAAGTGCACGACAGCTCAGCTTTTATGAAGATATAGTGTTACTATTCATCTAAATCAACTTCTAGCTATTAATTTTACAATGAATATGGTAGACCCCACCATAAATGTGTCATGCCCTCTCTGCTGTCATTAAGCAAGCATCTGTTGGTGTCGTCCATGAAGCCAGATCCTCTCTTTCTGTTTCAAATGCACCATATGGTTCAGTATGAGAGCAATTTTACAAAGAATCTGGGAAATGATCCTACAAACTTTGATTTAATAGACAGGGCGTTATAGGCCGGCTGCCTGGACAAAGATTTTATGAGACTGTCCCTACAGAGAAGTATAACAGTCACCAATTGAGATAAATGTTAGCGCTAATAAAAGTCAAAGTATCTCCTCTTCTTTATTTGCTGATAACATTGTGCCAGAAATTTCCCAGAGACGGTAAAAAATGTCAGGCTTGCTCTTTTGCTGTGAAATCAGAGGTTTAGTACAGCCAAAAACATGTGCAAGACAATGGAAAGTGAAATTCAATAACAGGAAAAGAACAAAAGTTGACTTTAGAGTTCCTGAGAAAAATAATTACATGTCCCTTGTTTCCATTTCTTGTTATACCAATTTACCTTACCTCTGACGCTTCACTTGAAAGGACAGTCACTACTATTTTGGGTTTGGCACCGAGAGTGGAACCCAGTGACTCGCCACAGTGGGGAAGATTCAAAATTAAGAAACTTTTGAGTCAACTTTCTGACACAAACACAAACTTGCTCAGAACTCTGCCAACCTAATTAAAAAAGCAAAAACTGGACTCAAAGAAAGGCAGTAGCCATACTGGAACTTTATTATGTCTAAATGTGGGCGGATGAATCATATATGGTGCTCAGTGGTATTTTTTTTTAATTTGTTGTCACTATATCAGCTCTATTACTAAACTTCAAATGTATTAACTTCAAACTACAAAAGAGTTTTTTTCTGTCAAAACAACAATGCTGTTTCAACCATTCATTAATTTATTCTGGCTGAGAGTAGACACCAGCAAGCAGGGCCAATCATGCACTACAACATACTAATAAACCAAGCATGTCATGGTATTTACATTTTCTGACATCAGACTGGCTCCACTGGGTACAAACGAATTAAAACAACCTTTATTTTTACAGCCCAAACCGCAAGTTTTGAGAACTTGCTGTATGAAGCTTTTTTGCAATGTCACTGTTAATGGATCCCAGTGGGCTCATTCTTCTCCCAATAGCTGGCAAAGGATTCTTCTCAACAATGCTTATGGTGGGTTGCTGGTCCTTTCCAGTGTTACATGCCATAGAGTGAAGCATTGCAAAGTCTACAAAAGACTAATCGCCTAATGCCAGAATTGTTTGCATTTGGAGGATTAAAGTGTCTTGCTAAGTTCCATTAATGGTCAGTTTGGTCAAAATCTGGATCTTTCTGGAACAGGAACTTTGGCCATTAAAGTTGTTAGTATAGTTTGTCCACTTGAGATTAAAACAAAACATAAAGAAGTTTGAAATATACTTTACAATTGAATCAGATAATGTTTTTTTACAGTACACGCCCAAATTAATTCCACCCTTTTTTATCCTAGATCATAGACACATTTGTCCTTTGTTTTTATCTGAATATTATCAGAATTTCCAAATGCAAACCCTTCTTCCTACTGTATTTCTGTTTCCAACCATTTTTAGTTTAAGTTAAAGACTGTTCTCTTCTCCAGAGCTTTTAGTCTCATTTGATGGTATTTTTAATTACTTTATTATTTGATTTTAAACTATGTTATGCCTTTATAAAATGTGTCTGTCTTTTCATGTATCTCAATTGTATATGTTTCTTGTTGTTTCTGCCTGCCTGTAAAGAACTTTGAATTACCTCTGTGTATGAGACAGTGCTCTTTAATTAAATTTTCCTTGCCTTCAACAAGCCCATGTCTACACTAAAGCAACCAAACTAATTAACTTGTGTTATACTTTGGATGGGGAAAAGAAGCTTTTTTCTTTTACAATAAACAAACCGTATGCCACAGACATATTGGGGGGTCTACTATGAACCACAGTTAAGAATCCAAGCGGCCCGGGTTTGAGTCTGTCTTCACCTGTCCTATAAATTAAAGGCAAAACAATAATCTTTAAAAAAAAAAAATAAGGAGGTGGGATGGGTGGATCAACCAAATCAAAGTTTTTTTTAGTTGTGGTATATGGTAAGAAAGAGCCACATAAACTAAAAACTAAAAATAAAGCCACAGTGCCAGAACAGCACCCTATTTCTACATAAAATATAATTAGATCTGAGGTGAGGATATTATTAGATAGCGCTTAAGTCCAGGCTGTTGACCACATTTGTTACACACACAGGGTTGTGGCCATATAAGAGACTGATGTTTAGAATCTCATCTGTACCTGAGATTTATCAGCACATCATTAAACTCAACCTAAAAACGACTTTCCAGGAGTTCACAACATCTCTGATGACATCCATTGTTTCAGGAGAAACTAACCACAGCATGATGAGAGACTTGCAATTCCTTACTATCAGGTTGCTCACATAAAGCCCTTAGGACTCTCCAGCTAATCCAGAATGCTGCAGTGCGTGTGCTGACAAGAACTAAGAATAGAGATCATATTTATCCTGTATTAGCTTCTCTGCATTGCTTCCTGTAAAATCCAGGGTTGAATTTTAAACCTTCTTCTGTCCTACACAGTTCTTAATGGTCAGGCACCATCATATCTTAAAGAGCTCATAGTACCTTGTGCTTGAAAAATGCAGAATGGTTCCTAGAGTCTCTAAAAGTAGAATGGGAGCCAGAGCCTTCAGCTATCAGGCTTCTCTCCTGTGGAACCAGCTCCCAGTCAGGGTTTGGGGAGGCAGACCCCGTCACCACATTTAAGAGTACATTGAAAACTTTTCTCTTTGATAAAGCTTATAGTTAGGGAGTGAGGAGTTGTAGCCATCTCCATGACTGGCGGGGGAGGGTGTATAGCTACAGATACGGCACCCCTTCTCTTCCCTGCTTCTCTTCATAGTCATCTAATTCATCTACCAACCGTTATAGAGCTGGCTCAGGTTTGCCTTGAACCAGCTCTTAGTTGGGGAACTAAGGGACTTCCTTTGACACACTCCTCTCCCTTTCCATATGTGTGCATCCATGTCCCAGAATGCTTGTTACTAAATTAGATGTAGGGAACTTATTCTCCAGAGTTCTTATATTTTCTCGCAGTTTTCCTTGGATTAGGGTGGCACCTAAATTATGGCTGCAGCTGTCGCTGTGGTCCTTGACACTCTACTATGTCCTGCACTGCCCTACTACGCCCTGCAGTGCCCTGCTACACCCTGCTATGCCATGAACTACTATAACTACTATTTCTAGTCATAGTTCCATTATCTTTATTGTTACTATAATTGCCACTGTTCATTCTATCCCCAACCGGCACCATCAGACACCGCCTACCAAGAGCCTGGATCTGTCCAAGGTTTCCCCCTAATCGGAAGTTTTTCCTCACCACTGTTGCACTAAATTTTTGCTCTTGGGGGAATTATTGGAATTTTTGGGTCTTTGTAAAGTATAGTGTGGTCTAGACCTACTCTATCTATAAAGTGTCTTGAGATAACTCTTGATTTGATACTACAAATACAATTGAATTGAACTTCACCAAGTCCTTCAGCAACTGGGAGAGAAGCAGCTGACACTCAAAAACAAAAAGTCAATTCCAAATTACAGAACTGGTGTTTATGGGCTATGTGCAGTCCAAAAGTGGCATTGGAGCAGCGCAGAACCCATGAAATGACATATTTCAACCAAGATCCTGTGACATGTGATAGTTGATGCTAGTCCAGTGGGTTTAGGAGCAATAATGAGCCAGTAACAAAGTGATGGAACACACAAGCCGTTCAAGACTGAACGAGAAGCACTCGTAATTGTGTGGCTTTGTGAAGTTTAAAGTATTCCTTTTGAAAAGACTTGACTGTGAGGGTTAGCACCACAATATATTTACCAAAGTCTAAACTGCCAGCCAGGAGGTGAACTGAGATTGAGGCTGCAACCCGATCACGTTTTGGGTCAAATAATGCAGCTGATTCACTGCCACGCCGCACAGTTAACTCCACAGAATTTATCAGACATTTACCTCTTGGCTCAACACATATTGCCACAGGCTTTCACACTGCAAAAACTGGAAAACTTTTCAGAAGAGGTTCCAAAGGCCATTTTCAAAACTTGATCTAAAATGCTAACAGAGATTTCTCCACCTTAATGTGAACCTAGCCTTTGGGTTGCGGCTTTTATGGAATGTGAATCGTGTTTGCACTTCTGTGCTGTGTATGTGTGCACTGAAACTATAAGCAATCATTTTGCATTGACTCCATGTGCAACAACTGTGAAAACATCATTCATGCAGGAAGGCACTCCCTTTCAAAGAAAAAGATCTATTAGAATATCCATCTCCATGGCAACATTGCCTGTCATCAATGACACCCAACAATGTATTTAGACTTTATTTTGAGCTATTAGGCACTAAGGAACAGCTAAAAGGCCAGCAATGACCTCTGGGGTAAAGGAAAAATCTATGTGATCACTCTCATCCATTAATGATATAACAGCACACAATGACATAGATTTCTGAGTCTGCAATACTTGCAAACAACTGCTAGGGGACAAATGAGGACTCGCTACAGACAATTGTTTCTGCCATTAAAATGTGTGGAAATACAGCGGTATTTTCTTCATTTTCATTAGTTCTTGGACATAGTGTCTAAAATACCTTATTTGTTTAGTGCTTGAATACACACTCATGTCTCATTTGTAATTTTTCACTTCAAATTGGCTGTACTGTTTGAATATTCAGCTCAGAGAAGAGTCCCTTGCTTCTTCCAGATGATGTAATCTCGTACAGCACGGAGATTAATCTGTCAATTCTTACTATATTAACCTGCGCCATATGCAAGAGTATGAATGGAAGCTGAGCAGGAGCTGCAGAGACATCTCGGTAGAGCATCTCTGCATTGATGCACAGAGGCACCCTGACCACTTCACGTCCATGTGAGCCTTTGGGCTCGAGCCCTTGTCAATATGGATACTTCTTTTCATGCTGCTAGCCTGGGCTGATAAAAAGCATTTGTTGATGCTGCTGAACAAAATAGAAGAGTGAGAAAATCACTCAGGACACAGATAAACAAGTGTTATTGGGTAGAACAAGTTGACAATGTCAAATTCTAGCGATAATTGTGGCTTTCCAAGCTTCTTTTACTCTTTTGTCTGCATTGCAAGAGGTGAACCATTAATGCAAGCTTATCTTTATTGACTGATCTGACATGAAAAGAAGGTCCTTGACAACTTCAACTTGGTTATCACAGTACTTTGTTTTATTTAACTGATTTTTTCATTTTGCGCGACAAATATAAATATAATTTAGTGACAAATGTACTGCCGTTCACTCATGAAAGGTTTGACAAAATGCTAATTTAATACATCTCGCCATTTATTTATGTTGTCTCCTGCTTTAGACTTTTTGTTAATGCATTCAAATCAGACTTGTGCATCAGCATTGATGAATCATGAAATACCTTGTTCTTTAGAGAATTTAGCAACTTCAAAGAGGAAGACAGCATTTGTAGCTACACCTCTGGGTCGGATTTATGCTCCTCATCCTCTGTCCTCTCATTGATGCAGTTCTTTTCTAGGTAGATCGTGTTCCTGCAGCCCTGGAATTGTATTGTTCCTAGTTAACAGTAGATGACACTCACTGACACAGCTAAAACAGCAGCATGTCCCACGGAAAGGTGAACCTTGCATGCAACAAAGAATCAGAGAGTTTAACGCTGGATAAAAAGATAAGCAGCAGAAAGCTTTGCAGATTAGACGGGAAAGAAATTAGTGTTTAAAGATGTACTGGAGCTTTATGTTCCCAGGTTTGTGTAAGTCTGAAATAGAGCTCTCTTTTTAGGGAATCTAAGAGTAAGCTTATTTCCTTTATTTAAACTCTTTTAAGATCTATTGGGCAAAGACGCCAGTTGCTGCACTCCACCAATGGACATATCCATGTGTGTGGCAGATTTATTTTAAAATTGCTCACATCAGACTTAATTGAACATGCAAAAGTTAGGAATGGTTTTGATGAACAGCTGGCAGGTATATTTCACCATCTGAATTGGGAAGATGCCTAAAACCACCCCCCTAAACACCTGCCAGAGGATTTCATGCACCAGCAACATAAAACAAGTTTGAGTGAGTGCCCACATCTTTTGAATACCACTCCAGCTTTTAAAACGTCATCTCCAAATAGGTTGACAAGATTCAAGCTTAACTTTGTTTCTCTCTGTTGGTTTATTCGAGTCGAAATACAGATCTTTTCGAAAACACATTCATACCTCCCATTACATATACGTACCTCTACAGGGAAGCCTCTTATAGTGGCCTCCCGCTCTGTATTTTTACTGAGCCACTTTCTGACTTCTACATTTTATGTCAGGGTTTTGTTCCTGGCAGCCCCGCCGACAAACTAATGGATGAGACGTTTTGTCCTTCTGCTTGAGCTGATGAACTGTCTAAAAGGAGCTGCATGGTGACATAAAGATATTGGACATTATCTCCTCACCACTTGCCATAATTGCCAGATGACCCCCCAACCTGACAGGTGTACATTTCTTCCCCTCCCCTGCTGCTCCCGGCAGAGAAGAGGAGCTGTGCCATCAACAAGTCGCATCAATCAGCAAGTTTTTGGAAGATCGTTTGAAAAGCTTGAAACAGAGAGTGTAGTTTTTATTTTTTAAACCCAGGTGGTTCCTATTAATACGCAGACTGTGTGCTCTTTTTGATGCCTCACGAACAGTGTTAAAGATAGCAGGGCTATCAACAACAGTAAAGGAGAATCCCATTGCTCTACTGTGAGGTACAAATATTTGTGTGTAGAGGATAAGTTCTTCAGAACACAAAATGTATCATTTAACTTAATGTACGTGTTTTAAAGCAAATTCTCCTTTCGTTCTTTAGAGGGATGCAATTGAAACGCTATCTAATGCTGTTGCTAGGAGACACCAGGCATGGTCCACAGATAGAGAGCATGCAAAGTAACTGATGAGTGCATTGACTTCAGACCAGTATCACTAGCAGTGTGAAGGAGCAGCAGAAATATTTTATGGATTTGAACAGAGAGAAAGTCTTTAGAACAAGGCAATGCAAAATATGCCATGCAAACTAATAAAAAATAATGAGGAGAATAAGCAGATTCAGATACCTCAGTGGCTGTTTAATGTGCCTTTGTGCTTCACGTAAATAAGTGTCTACCTTTGGAATTTGAACTTCAGCAACCCAGACAAGCATCTCCTCCCTTGATACGCCACCTCCCAATAAATCCTTCATACACAGCAATCAAATAAGCATGAATTATTCAGTGTTGCCACACAACTCACACAATCATTTAATGAGTTTCTCACCTATGTTTTTGCACCGATATACTGGGATGAAAATAACTTCTTGTCTATGAGAAAACTTTGCCGTTTCTGTCTTTGAACGTAAATGTTAAATCACTTATCTGAGTCAGGACGACTTGATTGTTCAGTTGTTCGATTGATGGATTTTTCTAGGCTTTTAATGAAAAACAAACAAGGAGTAGTGGAATTATGAGATTAGTAGGATATCTAAACCGTAAACATTGGAGACAATTTGTTTGTTAAAGATCCTGTGTAAACATCAGTCGACCAGCAAGTGTACTGTTCTCTCTGCCAGCGCTCATCTCATTTTTCACACACTGGCTGGTTCACATTCTGGGAGAAAACTGGAGGAACACACTTATCTTTGGTTCTTCCATGTATCATAACCACACAAAAAAAACATGACAAGATTTTCTGCAGGAGTGATTTAGCTGTTGGTCTAATACAAAACTGAAATGAAAACAAAACAAAGCCCATAGACAGAGTTTTTGAGCCTCAGAAGGCAACAAGAAGAAATTCATAGGTTTCAGTGAATACTCGCCAGCTACAAAATTAATTGCTTGCATTCATAAAAGAGATACAGAGCATATTTTAGCTGGATGACACTTGCATGAGACATACATATAACAATAATAAATATATAAAAATATAATGAAGTTCACAGAGAAAATGTCTCTATTTGCTTATATAGAAAATGCTGTTGCCCTTGGTGTAATGAATTGGTTTTGATAAAGCCAAGCTCCTGTAGGTGTTATCTCTTCTCATATGAGAATAGAAGATGATGAAATAGTCAAATACCCAATCTATGGTTAATGTGTTTGGTTGAAATAGACATCTCTTGTCTGTACTATATGATTTATAGTATGTGAATGGTGAAGAAAATATAGAAGCTGATTTACCCTTTTTATAAAACAATACTTTGGGCAAATGGTGGGCAATATTTGAATATAAACATGTGGATTGGAGTGTGCCTTCTCTGCTCCATATAGTTTGTTTTAAGCTGCTGTTCCTTTTTTCGTGCATGTGTTTTTTTTTTTTTATTTTTTTACTTACTATATTAAGTACATTTGCAAACAGACAGGAGCTTACCTTTTCCCATAAAAAAAGAGCCTTTATTTGCCTTCATTAGTGTTTGGTGCAAAGACGAGGTATTGAAATGTAATGACAACACATTACATAATCTTATCTCATCATTCTAAAACATAAGGGACTGTCAGAAACAGCCTTGAGCCATTGACACAAAATACTGTGAGGCACAGCAGGTGCTGACAATCACTAATGAGTCCTAATGTAAAACACCTGTGCCATTGATCCATGTGGCCAAACCAAAGGTCTCTGGGAATTGTCTCAAATTGAAATGCAAACATTCCCATAACAGGAATCTGAACATCAAAATGCTTGCATCATTTTGTTGAAATTTTTAAAGAAGGAATTGTGGATCTCTTGTTATCACTCCATAAACAAGGAAATAATTTCAACAGCATGCGTATTTTATTATTTTTGTTTGTAGGTACATAAATCAGGCTATAAATAATATATAAAGAAACCATTCTGTGACAACATTTAGAATATAGATAGGAATGAAACTGCAAAGTGTGGTGTATGTATTAAATTGGAGATTCCTGGCTTGGAGTATGAGAAAAATTAATTTGAAGAAATACAGTACATGTAAAAAATAAGTAACTTCGTATCGTAAATTTCCACACATTTTGACACTACAGATGAACCACTAACGTGCCAATGAGTCTTCATGAGTTAATTGGATTAGGGCAATTTTTTTTTTTTAAATGGATGTTTAAATATGCAAATTAGGCATTATCTAATGGTAACTAAGAAATCTTCAGGCGCAAATAGAGAAATTTGTAAAATAAACAC